>JAQSUU010000207.1:16000000-16655000 GCA_038087645.1 Saccharum hybrid cultivar R570
CGACGACGACGACGACATGGATGGGATGTAGATGGGTGGGGATGGGATCTGCGCCGCCGCCGACATGGATGGGATTTGCTTCTACGACGGGCAAGAGGCGGATCTAGTACACCCGAGATTTATAGGGGTCCACACCAGCCCTCGGGGATTCGGATTCGGTCACCGTGTACCTTTCTGGCCTCTGTCTACCGTTCAGATCGAATCTGATGGCTCCCACGAATTTGCAGCACATCCTCTAGCTTTTTTCTATGGGAAAAAAAAGGCGGGAGGGGCTGCCCATCTGCGCGCGCGCTGCGCTGGTCTCCGCGCGCTGCGCCGCCCACTGCCTGGAGGAGTCGATCTGATCTGCAACCTCCGACTGGAAGAGCCAAGCGGTGCTACGCCGGTAGCCCAGCAGCTCAGCACCGACAGTCCGACGGCAAGACGCCGTCCGGCAGCGCTGTCCCCGAGACACCGTCGAGGAGCACCGTGCAAACCAGCGTTCTCGTAGGCACGCCTTCCAGGAGCTCTGCAGCTGCAGGGACATCATCAAGGGGCACCACACTCGTGAGTTCCTTCACCGCCTGTCCGCCTCTCGTCAGGTTCAGAACAAACCCTCTTCTTAGCTTCCTGTCAGATTGTGATGGAACTAATGCTGCTATGATGTCGTGATGCTATTGACAAGGTTTTGATTGGTTTCAAGGATGCAAGTGTAGTTTACTCTCTCTGCTATAACACTTTTTTGAACGGTGATAAAGCTAGTATTGTGTTATGAAACTTGAGTAATCTGTAGTAGTCCAGTTACTCTAAATCTATTAGTATTTATTCTTTACTAAAGTTTGTACCAGTCCAGCTAGTATTTATGTTTAGCTTGATAAAAAATTGCAAATCTGCAATCATGTGCTAGTAATGTTTGCTGTAAACTTTGTTCGTTGTGACAGAATTTGACAAGGAAAATTTGGTTAGATATTTGAAAGGCAATGGCAGAACTTAACAAGGGAACACCTCAAGTTGGTTTGATGTTTCGAAATCCAGATGAGGCTTGGCAGTTTTGGGTGGTATATGGGGGTCGTACAGGCTTTGATGTAAGAAAAAGGTACACAAATTTAAGCAAATTTTATGGCAAAAAGCTGCACATGAGATGGCTAGCCGTCAAGATGGCGAAACATTTAACCTTAGCTTCACTTGTCATTATCGCAAAAAATTATTTGCAGAGCAAGAGGCAGAGGGCATAGGCGGAGCTAGCTAGGTGGCACATTGTGCCATGGACCACCATAGAATTTAGATTAATGTTGAAACTACAGTATATGTGTTCTATACTATAATGAAGATTGCATTTAGAACACTATTATTTGGCTCATTACATTTAAATGGACCACCCTTGCACTGAACCCTAACTACGCCACTGGCAGAGGGAGTTAGCATTTGGACAAGCTGGTAGCATGCTAAAGTGTTTTCATGACAAGTTGAATTTTTATTGGCAGCGACAAAAGAAAAATGATGTACAACCCCAAGTTGAGCTGGAGAATGATGGCAGCAATAGAGATGCAGCTCTGGAGTCTGAAGATTACAGCTCCAACTTGTGCCGAAGATAACCTTCAGTTCTAGTATGTATAGGCTGGCTAGATAGCATTTTGAACAGGGCTAACTATAGTCTTGAGGCCTAACTATAGTCTTTTGTGGCCTAACTGTATATATGCAATGGCCTATAGAATTTCAGTAGAAGCACATGTCGCTGGTTCAGTAATAGCACAACTTCCTGGGGCACACAAACCTGAAGGTGCTTTGAATGATTTTAAATATATGCTTTTCAAAATGGCTTTGTTTGAGTGCAAGTCTGATGTATTTTGTTCATCAGTGAAAATTTGGGGCTAAACACGTACTCTTTGTATTACTGAATGAGTACCTATTGTGTCTGAACTCTGAACACACATCAAACAGACATTAGTAGTATGTCTGAACTCTGAACACACACCAAACAAACATTAGTAGGAACAAAATCTTACATTTCCATTTCCAGATTTCAGTACTTCACAAGAAATCCACTCATCGCCCCCACCCGCCCACCATGGATTTGGTCTGTTTGGAACAGAAAGGCACGCGAAAAGTCGATTTTACCCCCAGCCATGGTTTTTAAGGCGGCAAGGCGAGCCGTGGCGAGCCACTCATTCGAGTCGCCTAGGCGACGGCTAGGCGAGCATAAGGCGATACAAGGCGACGCCATATGATTATAAAAAACTTCAAAGCAGGAGCATGGAGAAGGGATAAAAAGGAAAATGATAAAAATAAAAGAAGAAGGACAAGGAATAAAAAAAAGGCCCAGCCCAACAGACAACCCATAAAAGCCCTCCCCAACTATCGTGAACTATCTATGTCTGCCCCTGCTCCTCAACAGGTGCCTCTTCTTCCTCTCGATACTGCTCTCCAACCCAGGTGCCTCTTCTCCCTCCCGATTCTGTTCTCCATGTCCACTGCTGGAGCCGCCTCTTTCCAGATCTCCCCTCCCCTTCCTCACTGCTGCTGCCGCCCCCTTCAAGATCTCCCCTCCCCTTCCTCACAGCTGCCGTCGCTCCCATTCTAGATCCCTATGCGAGATCCCCTGCTACTGCCCTTCAAGAGTCAGAGCCGAAGGGGATGGAAGCAGAAGTGGGTCGTCAGCCTTGCCTGGTCCTCCTTCAGTTCTTCCTCTCTCTCCTCCCTCCCCTGCTCTCTCATTTTGCTGATTTTTGGTCGTGGCGTCCAGGACGCCCAGGTTTTTTCAGCGCCTGGACGCCTAGGCAACGCCTAGGCGACGACTTAAAAACCATGCCCCCAGCCCTTTCTAAGGCAGTCACTCCGTGAATCTTTGATATTGTAATTAAATACCTGTTTATGTTGCAAGTGTTGTGCCATCATGAACCATAAAATCTACTCAAACGTGTCAAGGAATGGTGGACAATTTACTCACACATCAAGTTTCCCTAATGTCTAGGCTCCATTAGACTTATACTGTGGAGCTTCCATGTTTGGAGTTGTTACCTTTTTCCTTACATGGGCTTATACTTCAATAGCAAGAAGGCAAGAAAAGATTACCTGTTTAACTATGCTGGATCTTCGGTCAGATAGCTGAGAGGACAATGGAGGAATCAACTGTTTTAAGAGCATAAGAAATGATGGATAATCAACAGCACCTGATAAACAGAGGAGTGTTTCAAACAGGGTAAGCAAATCGTGTTAACAAGAAGGGTTTAGTAAGAATTAGTATGTACGTAATGCTACATTCGAACATTCAACATTAGAAACTATATCTTCTAAAATTATGTTAGTAAATGTGAGGCAGTTCCACTTAATGTCCAATTCAGTTTCATGGTGTTAGCGTATCTGGCTCACATGAATCTCCATTTGCATAACTGCAACTGTAAAGTGCTGATATTGCATTCATACATATGATGACTCAAGTCAATTTGTCAATATTGATGGTAGGGTTCTTGGATTTCTTGAAAAAATTTACTCTCCCTATAAGGTGTCTGCATCATACCTACCGCACTGCACAGAAGACGGCCACGGCCATTTCTAATATCAAACAATTTTACCATGCTTCATATCATCTCATTTCAAATGTCAAACCTTGTATTTTTTATAGTATACAAATAAAAAAATTTGAATGCTGCTCATGATTGTTGACTTAAAAATTTTAAATTTTAAAACATTACTGAACTTAGGTGCTAACAACTTGTTAATTAGTGCCTTGGTACATTTTTCAAGAACTTCAAGTCCTCCATGGCATGTATATGTTCTAACCAAAGCTACTCATTGACAAACCAAATGTAGATACTAGATAGTACTAATATAGGACAGAGGTGATAAGTGATAACTGATAAATACCGACCTCCAAATACCAAGGCTTCGATCCTTTGCATAGCAGCAATACGTATAGACCAGTCCTTCTCTGGATTAAGGGCAGATGCAATCTTTTCGAAATCTCTAATTAGTTCTTTCTCTGAGTGAACTCGTATGGGCTCCACTGGTTTCTCATTAATATTCGCATCACCTATAAATAGCACAAAATCCAGTGACACATGACAGAAAAACCAAACATCAGAAATGGTAGTTTTTGCTATAAATCCAAATGAACACCACCATATTATGACTACATTGTTTTCTAGTTTTTTTTGGGGGGGGGGCGCGTGGCTATAAGTTTCTAGCTTATGTATCCAAAAAGAAGATGTTGTTGCTCCCAACCGTTACTTGAAATCTTTGTAGTCACAGACTAATATCCCTTGTGTATTATTTATATGGTGCTAAACAAACTGAATGAAATGATCCAGAAAGCTAAAGGTAAAACTTGCCTCCAAATAATGTGTGTTCCCTTGGCATGCCTTTTTTTTCTTTGGACTGCCTCTTCTTGGAGCACTAACAGATTTCTTGGCATTACACTGCATTCTAGCTCCATCGGATGAGGGGGCATTTGGCTCTATTTTATCCAATCTTGAATTTATTTACTTTAGCTGCAAATGTCAAGCAAGGCAAAGAAAGGATATTCGCAATATGCTAGCATGGTGAACTTTAGATGTAAAAACATGACAAAAGGAGTCCACATGGGTTACCATGTAGGCAGGTAGATTATGGCGCTGCAACTCTTCATGGAACTGGGATCCCATGTTTCTGTACATCTCCTACGGTGAATATTGATAATGCAAGCAGTCAAGTTACATACAATGTGCTTTAACCAAAGAAATATTAAATGCAGGTCTTTAGGGAGAATCACATGCTGGAAAAAATATATGTTCAGTCATTCATCCCACAAATGACTCCACCCTCCACTCCAAACACACACTGAAACGCACACACCACTACCGCCAGCAAAAAACAAAACCTATATGTAGACCAAAGGAACCCTTTTCCACTCTAAGGCTTTTGAGAAAAGCCAAATAGATTGCATATTTGGGTGTGGGTGAAGTGCAGGACATCAACACTTGCCATTGATGCATTTTTTAAAGCAATATAGCAACAACATATACAGCAGAAGTAAATGCTAGTATGAAACAAGCAACACACAACAAGGAATTAATACTAAATTATTAAATAATGTGGTTATGAAATATCAGAGAACAGGCACTAAGTATGAGTGAATGATGTTCTGAGCAATAGAAAGCAACCAGAAAAAAGGATGCAAGCTACAGAAGTACAGATTTTTCACCTTTTTGGTATATTAGACTTATGTGAGATGGAAATAAACCTAACATACAAGACACTAAGCGTAAGAACAATGGAACTATAGCGAGAGTTTAGACACAAGTGGAAAAACACATGAAATTAATAAACAAAACAAGAAGTGTGATTTGTACAACATATTTCTTATGGATTGGAAAGGAACTATATGGCATATCTGTAGTGACACACCTCAATACATGAGATTGCAGCGTCTCTAACACTTTGGTTCAAATCACTCATCAATTGTAGAACCTGTGAAGCCAAAGAAGTTTACCTTTAACAACTATGGAACAAACTGAAGGGGAAAACTTTCGATAACAAAAATGAAATCATCCTTGCATACAGGTGAAAGCAACACTCGCTGTAGTGGGAGCTTTGTAGAAGCAAAAAGCCGTACTCCAGCTGCAACTGTGTGTATACAAACTCTTCCCGCACCCTCCAGTTCTTATGAGTCCATGCATAACTTCCAGCTCTTTCAACAATGATTGTTGGTGAAGAAACCTGAGATACAGACAAGGTTGGAATATCGTTCTCTAATTGCAACGTGGCAAAGGAAATCAGTTCAATTTGTTCGGAGTGATAGCCATATGGTACACACAAAAAAGGTGCCACATACTGATTTTTAACATGGACACATGGTACAATCAATAGGGAATACCATACCAGAACATCATATCAGGGATATGCACCATAGAGGAAACAAAACGAAACCAGAACACCGAGGAACTTCATTTATTAGAAGAGTTCAAATTAATTAAAAAGCTATGCGCGACATCTTGGTCCCTTAGTCTGGGACTATTTTTTACTTCATTTATAAAAACAGGACCAGGGGTTTTGCCCCCTGTTTCTCAAGTAAAATGGATAGTAAAAGTTGGTTTCAAACTTTGAGATGTTCACTTATCAAAAAGTTGCATCCAACTATGACAAAAATGGAGATGGTGCTCAAAAAAGGGAAATACTTGTTCATTTCATAAACTCAGCATGCTGAAATTTGATTCTTGCCCCTAAAATAAATTTCATGAATTAGGATTATTCTACAGGACAAGATGGATATAAAGTACCACTGAAATGCAAAATGCAGTAACCATTCAGGTACACCTATTTTCCAAATCTCCATCTTACACTCAAGTAAGCAACCCAAGCAAGTAAGCAGAATTGACCATTTTGGACCCAAGAGAAAGCTCTAATCGTCCTCGGAACTCAAATTCTTAGCAGTATTCAAGCCCAGAATGCAGGCCGCAGCAAAATTCAATCCACATTCCTTTTAGCAGATTATTACTTTTTTAATATCGCATCATTCACTAATAAGATTTCCACCTTGCTGGTTTCTATTTTTTAGAAAAGATGACATATTGTTTGTTTTGTCAGGGTCATATTCTAATTGTTGGATGACTCGAGCAAGAACTATCATCTGTTTCAACATGGGAGGGCGAAACTTACATCACCACTTTAGGATGCGGTAGTGGGTACGGGTACCCTCACCCTCCACCTTTCTACATGTGTGAGGTTTGCCTCAAGGAGATGTCTTTCTACACGCTCACATGGTGGTGTGTGAATGTTGTGGCTGCCTGCTAAAATTAGGAAAGACAATAAGCTATAGTATCAGAGAAAGAAAGTGAAGGTTGTTAAGAAACAATTGGCTAAGGAGCTTGATGGCCCAGATCTTTTTCTATGGTCTCTTATATTAATTTCTCTCCATGAAACTTGGAATAAAAAAAATACATAACCATGTCTATTTCTTAAAGAGCAAAAGCAACATGCCTAATTACTAAGCTATTTTCTATATCAACTTTATATGCATGTCCATCATGGAGTAAAATGACACTCCTATCAGTGTAGCCATACATTAAAACCTCATTTAGGTGTTCATACATATATTCATAGGTTACAAGAGATCGAAGCTGGTAGCAAAGAAGTAGTACTATATTATAGAGAGCAAGAGGCCATATGATCAAAGTTTATGATAGATCTCTTAATCTAGGTAAATCTCCTTGTACAACACAATAGAGAAATCACTCTCTACACTATAGATCTCAAACACTGCGAAAACTAAGAACATATTCCTGGGAACAACCTTGTGACCTATCTCTGGGAACAACCTTGTGACTTAGTGTAAGGTCCAAATAGGCTAGAGGGGGGTGAATAGCCTAATTAAAACTTCTACAAGAACTACTTAACCACAAGTTAGTATGAAAGGTGGAGAAGCAAAAGCACTAGCTCTAACTAATTAAGCAAGCCACCTACACAAGTCTAGTACAAGGCTATCCACTAAACACAACAACAACTATAAGCTAGAAATAAGAAGTAATACGAGAGAAGAGCTTCGAGTGAATATACCGCCGTGTAGTGATGAGAAGTACCAATAAATCAATCACACAAGAGAAATCCTCGGGAAGAGAATGACACAAGAATTTATCTCGAGGTTCACTTGCTTCCCGACAAGCTACTCCCCATTGTGGCGATACACCCACTTGTCGGTTCGTGAGCTAATCGACTATCAAGAGTCGAGCCTTCGGCGGGCGCCGCACAACCGCACACAAGATGGGGATCCTTCAAGCCACGAGCTCCACTAGAGTATCCAATTCGCGAACTCCCGTGGGGAAGGATCAAGAACCCCTTACAACACTTGGTGAAGGCTCCAACAATCTCCAATTGTGAACTCAATCACCTCCGCTGCTCCAAGCCGTCTATCGTGTCGGGAAACACGGAAGAGTAACAAGAAATCCGCAGCTACTCGAAGATCAAGTGCCTCTAGAATGCAACTCTCAAGCAATGCACTTGAATCTCACTCAATCTCACTCAAGATGTGCAACTAAGCAAAGAGATGAGTGAAGGGGTTGTTCTCTAGCTCAAAGTATGTCTCTAGGTCTCAAAATATGCAAGAGTTGCCCTCAAACCCCGGCCAACTTCTATTTATAGATGTACCCCTTCGAATATAGCCGTTAGGAACTTAACCAGCCGAAGTCACGCTGACCGGACGCGCTGGTCAAACTGACCGGACGCGTCGGTCGCGCAACGGCTAAGTTGCGAAGCACTGACCGGACGCGCTGGATGCGCAGACCGGACACGCTCCAGCGAATGACCGAACGCGCCGCTCAACTGACCGGATGCGCCGATCACACGGCACCGCGAGCCCGCGAAGCAACGATCGGACGCGCTCCAGGCAACGACCGGACGCGACAGTATCAGCGTCCGGTTAGAGTCCAGTAAGCTCCCTCAACGATCGGACACGTCCGATCGCACGTGACCGGATGCGCCGCGCATCCGATCATCACTCCGCTGTGCTCTGCCCCTCTGGACGCCTGACCGGACGCGCCGGTCCCGCGAGTGACCGGACGCATCGGTTGCAAACCCTAACACCCGTGTGCCTGACTGTTGCGTTGAACTGACCGGACGTGTTCGGTCATACCATGACCGCATCCGGTGCAGCGTCCGGTCACCTCTGTGACCTCCATTCGCCTCCGTTTCTTTTCCGACTTCCGGCGTAGTAGAAAATAGGCATTTCACTTCTCCAAAAAGCGCCGAATCCCGCCTCGCAAGCTCGGCGGGAGGGAGAGAGGAACCCAAACCTCTCTTTACCGCTTAAACTCCACCGCCTTCGCAAACTGTGCTAACACCACCAAGTGTACACCACCATGTGCATGTGTGTTAGCATTTCACAATTATTTTCCAAGGCGTTATGTTAGCTCTTTACTAGATCCTAATACATATGCTCAAGACAATGATCTAGTGGCACTTGATTCCCGAGCTAACTGTGATTGCTCCTCTTGATAGTCGGCTATGTATCCTAGACCCGGTCAATCACTTCTCTACTCATCTTAGACCAGCAAAAAGAAAAACCCTATGGTTATACCTTTGCCTTGCGCTCTTAGATCCTTCTCTTCCACTTGATCATCATGTCCATCATATTAGGTGCATCTCCACCATGATCATCATTTCATGTCCATGCACCATCTCTTTGTGATCTTGTGGCCACCACTCCTTGCCACATACACCTTCATCACATGTGTTGCTTATGCCTAACTCAAAACACTTAACACATGGCATTAGCAACTTGGTGTCATTAATTACCAAAACCAAACTTGGGCTTTCACTTAGACAAAAGCTAATGGAAGAGATGGTTGGTTGGGACAACCCCCTATCTTATTTATAAAGCTATTACACATATTCAACACGTCCTTAGATATTTTGGCTGAACCACTTAACCCAGGGGCAAAATGGTCTAACTCAAGACCTGTGCATCTGATGGCCACGATCTCTTCACGACTTTGCTTTGCCTCGACGTAAGCTTCATGATGATGCCATGTGACTCCTCTCATTCCCACCGAAACTCCAACCAGGTTTTGAGGCGCAAACCCAAAAACCGTCCACCAGTGGTTCTGAAGTCCAAACCACCAAACCCCTAGAGAAGTGTATCCATTATGCTTCCTCTACGATCTTGAACGTGTCACTATTGTCCTCGACCGCACGATCACCAAGTCCTCTAACGCCTCTGCTTGACTTGGTCAACCACTGTCTTGACTTGGTCGGCACGGTCTACTCCTCCACATGTACTCTTGCTCATCGATGCCCCCAAGTCTCAGCGATCCATGGTCAGACTTCTGGCCATCTTGGCCCCTCAGTCCAAGCCTCAGATCCATCCTTCACCGCTCCCAATCCATCGGCACGGCCCATCTCTACTTGACCTTCTCCATGGTCGTTGATCGTCTCTGTGCTCCACACATGCACATCAACACAGTCATGAGACATGTTGCACACATACTCACGCCATGGTTAGTCTCCAAACTCAACCAAAGCCGATCATCTCCTGACAATCACTCATCGCAACTCGACACACATAAGCATAGAGCACATATCAACCATGAGTTCACAGTCCTAGGTCTTCTACCACCAACTTGGTGGCTTGTAATCTGGGTTGCGAGTGTTTACTCATAGCTATGTTGTGTAATTCTCTTCCTCTTAATAAAATACACGATAAGACATGATCGAGAAAAAAAAAGTTAGTTTATTAAGATTTATTTGGTTTGAAATGGAAATTTTGTACACATTCCTTGTGCATACATGTTCATTCTATATTTCTACGAGAAACTGACCTCCTTGCCCCCCTTGCCCCCCGCCCCCCAAAAAAAGATTGACTTACTTTCTTAGCCCTTTTATTTTTGAACTTATTTGTGAGGCCCGAAAACTATATTCAGTTACCTATACAACCCTTCCGTCCAAAATCTCGTAGCAAAACGAAGACTGTGAAAGTCTCCCTCACGCTATAATTAATTGATTCTAAAGAGAACCTTGGTCAAGTGCTCAAACCATGCTGGCATGTTGTAGACTTTGGCTAACCTGCCATGTACCCTGGTCCAACGGTAGTAAGGCCCAGTACAGCAATCCTGAAGCCTACACACATCTTGCCAATTTTCCCCTAATGTTAATAGCATCTCCAAGAGTTCCCAATAATTTTTTCTCAAAACCATGAAGTTTTTTAACTCGTCAAAATTATTAGGAAGAATAAATAAGACCATCTTCAACAGTTTTCAATAATTCACTCCTAAAATACAGAAGACAATTGTACATAAGGAATCTTATATTATTTCTAAATTATCCTAACCACTTTTATATATTCTTTCTCTCTTGTGCATTTGCATTAGGAACATGTCCTCTCTTTATTCTTTCTCACGACTTTCCACGTTTAGATTGGGCGATGGATATGCGAGTGGTAAACGTGCGGATATATCCGTGTGATTGGTCTATTTTTCTAAGCGCAGAAAGATTGGAAGGTGGGTTTGGGAACTGGGGACACGTTTTTCCCATTCTTACTAAAAGTACTAGATTCTGAGATTTTATTAAGAACTCTTGGAGATGCTCTTAATCTGAGAGGATATAGGAATGCAGGAGCAGTTCAGAATAGCGCGGGATATTCAGTCGAACAAAAATTTCAGAACTTCAATCGAACAAAGAATTCAGATGTTCAGTTGGTAAGTCTTTGCTCGCCTAAAGCCAACGCCGATATTGCTACATCGTGATGTCGTCATCCAACGAATTTGCATATGCGTATGACCATATCTCTATGTGAAATTGCCCTGAATTTACTTGTTAACCTATTATTTACAGCATGTTTGCTTGGGCTGATCTGGCTGACTGAAAGTACTGCTGATTGGTTTTTTATGAGAGTGTTTAATACTGTTGTTTGATTTTTTGTGAGAGAAAAACACTGCAAGCTGGCTGCCTGACTTGGCTGATAATCTTAAACGAACAAGCCGTTATTAGACTGCAATATCTCCTTACCCTGGCATCTGGGTCTTTGGGTGGCGCCAGCTAAGCAGAGCCTCGGCTAGGTGCTAAACACCGCCGTACAGTACACTCGCACTTGGTACCAGTAAAAGCTCCTGCTCGCACCAGCTTGCAGCAAATCATCCTCCAATGCCGTGCCGGCTGCGGGTCTGTACCGCGGTCGTTTCCTCCGGTGCATCGTCTGCCCAGTCGAAGATGTCAGCAGCAACGAATCGCTGGACGACACCAGTTACTCCGGCATAACTTGTTGCTTGGATTGAAAAGCTTTACGGGACAGTACTGTACTATTCCAATGAATGCAAATCGTTGTTCTTGCGTGGAACAACAGTCGCGCGTGCACCCTTCTACTCGTTACTCCCACTCCAATTCCTAGCTCAATTTCAGCGACCGACAATCGCTTGAACTTATCGGCCGGACTTATCAGCCATGATATTTTTTAGAAAAGGGAATATATTAATATCCCAACTTCTGCATCGACCAATGCATATAACTGTTTTTTATTACAGAATTACAGAGTTCTAGGACCTAGTTGTCTCATTGAAGGTAGAAGTGCCCCACACGTCTTCAGCCTGTCAGTCAGAACGCCTCTTTGCACCGGAAACAGCCGCCGCTGTGCGGGACTGCCTACCGTCAAACCACACAGATCAACTCGGCAACTCAAATCTGCTGGCCACTATCTTCCACGCCGGCCTCCTTGCCAACTTCGTGGTCACAACTAGCGGACGATCCTATCAAACCGTTGCCCTCCATTGCCAAGCAGATGTGAAGCCCTCCAATCGCTACATCACCACCCTCCTCCTGACCACCTTCCTCCGTCGTGGACACTGCAAACTTGAATCCTCAACTAAGCCTCCACCTTCCTCGCCACGACGCTAGCTGCCGCCACAGACACGAGCACGAGCTTCCTAAACAACGCCTCCAAGGAGGGACACGACACATTTGTGCTGCCGTTGCCTGACCAGACGGTCAAGGTTTTCACCTAAGACACACTGCGCATAGGGGAGAGGGCCATTCGATGAACGCTTCCGACGAAGAAAACGGTGCCCGAAGGCGTCGCCGTCATCGGCCCAAGAGGGACAGGGCTTTCGCTATGATGCCTCAGCCCCGTGCGCAGTAGCCACGGTCCTTCTGCTGCACCAGCCGCCGACCACGGATGGCAGAGTGACAGGCACCGCCACCCGTGTGAGGCGATGTGTGGCCGGCCACTGCCAGCCGCTTCCCGACGTAGCCGCCGGTGTCGCGCCGTCCACGGCCGGCCGCCGCGCCGAGCCATCCACCAACCCTGGCCCCTCCGCGTGCCGCCGCCCACGCCGGCTGCGGCCAGCGGCTCCCCGACGTGCCTGGGTCGCCGCCACCGCCGTAGCCAACGTCTCCTAGCGAGCGACGCGCCATGGCTGAGGAAGCGGCAAGCGGAGAAGGAGCCCAGCGTCGTCCTCGGGCATCCGCCGGCTCTCGCGTCGTCCACAGTCGGATGCCGTGTCGAGCCGTCCAACGACCCCGGCCCCTCAGTGCGCCGCCGCCCACGCCGGCTGTGCTCCGACCAAATCCAAGCGGGGGGCGCCTGATCTGGCCTCAAGAGCACCGGATCCGGTCGCTGGTGTTGTGGATCCGAGAGTCGGCCGCCGGGGCAACCACCACCATCGCCGGAAAGAACTTCCACAGGGAGGATAGAAGGAGGGAACAAGGGAGAAGGGCCTCGCCGCCACCATCCTCGCGGGCTGCGCGGCCTCCGGCAGCACGCTCCGGCAGCGGCGAGGAGGCACGGGGAGGGAGGGAGGAGAGGTGGGCGGCGGTGGCGTCGCCGCCCATGCCGCCCAGACGGGGCGACGCGGGGGGCGATCCTATTTCTCACAACAAAAACATCAGTCAGCATATCAGCCGCAAAAAACATCCGTCAAACAGCATGAATCGCTTTTCAAAAACTACAGCGGTCACTCTACGTGCATTGTATGATTCAGACAGTTCGGAGAATGTTCAATAAGGAAGATGAATTGACAGTTGTTTAGTACCCTCCGTTCCAAATTATAAGAATTACAAAGATTTATGATATTAATTAGGTATACTATGAAAATATAATTAATGATCATGTAATGATACTTATGTGGTATCATAAATATTATTATTCTATTATATAAATTTAGTCAAACTTGTGATCATTTGACTCTCCAACAAAGTTAGAATGACTTGTAATTTGAGATGGAGGGAGTAATTGTGAAGTGGATCGAGTAGTACATGTAACTGTGGCACCACAGTGAGTTTTCATAACGTCATGACTTCATGAGGGTGGAATGGCGTGGCGTGGTGGTGGTTAATTCATCTTTAACATTCTACCCCCACCGATTTATGATTTCACATGGCGTGTTAGTTGCTTTGCTCATGGCTGGCTGGCCCTATGGCAGCGTAATGAATGAAAAACGGGGTATAAGTACTGTAGACCAGACACGGTGTATCTTTCTGCTAAGAGCATCTCTAAGAGCATCTCCAATAGACTATTTATCCCCAATTTAGGCAGTGAGGGCAAGAAAATCAACTCCTGTAGACTACCTACTTGATCTAACAAATTTGTTGGCTACCCAAATCCCTCCTCCCACTACCCATTCTTGTTGGGCCAAGCAGACTGCCTAAATTTTCTCTCTCCCACCCACACACGTGTTTCTTCTCTACCGCACGGTCTTCGTCCGCAGGTGGCCCTCTGAAAGTCCTATGTTTGGTGTTGGTAATTAGTGACAATGCCTAAGTACTAATCCTATGCCTAAGTTGTATGTAGCATATGAGGATTAGTACATTCCAAGGTTGGTGGCAAGATGGACATGGTGATCATGATGGCCACACTTGGATTTGGACGCAACCCTACGTGATCAAGGCAAAGGTATATGCTTAAGGGTTGTGTTTTAGTAACCAAGACACCTAGTGGGTGTGGTTACATTATAGGATAGATAGCCGTACTATAAAGAGGGGAATGACGCGGCTATTGAACTCCTAAGTGCCTCTAGGTGTGCATTTCATGTCATATGCATTTGGATAGAACTAATAACGCCTCGAAAAATGATTGTGAAAATGCTAACACACATGCACATGGTGATGATCACTTGGTGATGTTAGCACATTTACGACGGCGTTGGAGTTTGAGCGGTAGAGAGGGTTTGGGGTCTTCTCTCCCTCCCGCCGAGCGTGCGAGCGCGGGATTCAGGCGATTTCGGGGATATGAAATGCCTATTTTTCACTACGCCGGAAGTCCGAAAAGAAACGGAGGCGAACGGAGGTCACAGAGGTGACCGGACGCTGCACCGGACGCGGTCCTTGCAGGACCGGACGCGTCCGGTCAGTGTCCAGTGACTGCGCGTTTTTCAGTTGATTGATCGGACGCGAGGCGCGTCCGGTCACAGGCGACCGGACGCGTCCGGTCGTCCAGGGAGCTTACTGGACTCCGACCGGACGCGGGCACTGTGGCGTCCGGTCAGTTCTTCAGCGCGTCCGATCGCTGGTTCGTTGTGCGCGGCTCAGGGTTGACCAGCGCGTCCGGTCAGTTACGGGACCGGTGCGTCCGGTCGTGACCAGCGCGTCCGGTCGTTGCGACCAGCGCGTCCGGTCAGTGTTTCAAAAAGTACCGTTGCGCGACCGGCGCGTCCGGTCGTTGCGACCGGCGCGTCCGGTCAGTGTCGCGAAACTAGCCGTTGCGCGACCGGCGCGTCCGGTCAGTTGGACCGGCGCGTCCGGTCAACGCGACTTCGGCTGTTTCAAGTTTCTAACGGCTATATTCGAAGGGGTACGTCTATAAATACTCGTTGGACGGCTCAAGGCTCTCTCTCTCGAACAATTGACATACTTGTGAGTACTTTGAGCTAAGCAACTCCCCTCCCACTCATCTCTCTTGCTTCTTTGCATATTCGAAGTGAGATTGAGTGATCCAAGTGCATTTGCATTGTGAGATAGCATCTAGTTGGCACTTGGTGGTTGATTTGCTGCGGGATTCTTGTTTCTCTTGGTGGTTGCCGCCACCTAGACGGCTTGAAGCAGCTTGGAGGCGTTGGCAAGAGTTGGTGTTTGTTCTTTGCCACCTCCGGTAATTGTGAGGGGTTTGTGCCTACCTCGGCAAAGCGCCAAAGGCAACGCTAGTGAATTGCTCGTGTCATTGCAACCTTTTGCCATTTGGTAGGTTCTTGTGGCGCCTTTTGAGAGGCTCGGTGTGTGACCGATTAGCCACCGAACCACGTGGTGAAGAGGGACACAACGGGGACTAGCGTGCCGGCAAGCACGTGAACCTCGGGATAAATCTTTGTGTCATCACTTTCATATTGTGATTGATTGATCCCGGTGTTTGGTTATCTTGGTATTCATTGTTGATCATATTGGTTGGCTCAATACTTCGCCCCTCGGTGATATCCTCCTATCTCTCTTGTATTAATTTCTTAGTTATCTTTGCTAGCTAGTTAGCTTAGCTAGAGTAGTTCTCTTGTGTAGCTTGCTAGTTGTAGTTGTACTTAACTTCTCGGTTTGACTTGTGCGGTTGAGTGCAAATACTAGAATTGTGATTTGGATAGGTGGCTTGCAAACACCCATAGGCTAAGCAAAACTCGCATCTCGCTATTTGTTATATTGATAAACTTGTTTAGCTTGTCGTTGTAGAAATTTTTAATAGGCTATTCACCCCCCCTCTAGCCATCAAGACCTTTCAAGTGGTATCAGAGCCGTGGTCACCGTTTGTAAGGCTTAACAACCTTGGTGTAAGATGGCTCAAGTTATGTTCAATCATGTTAATGGCAAGCCTCCATTCTTTGATGGCGTCTCTTCCTTTGATCATTGGAAAAGAAAGATGAAGCAATATCTAGGCAATATACATGAGAAGGTTTGGGATGTGACCAAAGAAGGATATATCATTCTTGATGAGGAAAACCTCACTCCCAATGACCGCATCAACAAACAATGCAACACGGCGGCACTTTACACAATCTATAATGCCGTTGATGATAAAGTATTTGAGCAAATCAAAGATCTTGAAAAGGCAAATGAGCTTTGGACAAGATTAGAGGAAACATATGAGGGCACTTCAACGGTAAAGAGTGCCAAGCTCTATATGCTCAAGGATAAGTTTGCAAGCTTCAAGATGAAGGATGATGAGTCCATACCGGAGATGTTCTATAGGCTCCAAGTCATTGTCAATGATCTCAAGGGGCTTGGGGAGAAGATTGAGGACAAGGACTTCTCACACAAGTTCTTGATGTGCTTACCCAAGAAGTTTGCCACCTTGAGAAGAATGATCTTTAGAGAGGGATTGGACAAGGTCAAACCAACCAATGTGCTTGGAGATATAATGACCGATGCCCAATACAATGATGATGAAGATGAGGTAGAAGAGAAGAAGGAGACCAAGGTCAAGCAAGAGAAGCCCGTTGCATTCAAGGCTTCATCCTCTAAGGGCAAGAGCAAGGTGGAGAGTGATGATGATGATCCATTCGATGATGAGACCATGGCCCTCCTTGTGCACAAGATGGGAAGGTTCATGAAGAAGAAAGGATATGGGGCAAGAAAGAGGAGAGACACTATAAAGGCAAAGACCCTTTGCTACAATTGCAATAACCCCAATCACATAGTGGGGGATTGCCCCTATGAAGATAAGAGACTTCATAATGGGGACTTGAAGCTCAAGAAGAACAAGAAAGAGAATGAGAAGAAAACAAAGAAGAGCTTCACCTTCAACAAGAAGAAGAAGGGTGGTGGTTATGTAGTCACTTGGGATAGTGACAACTCCGATAGTGATGATTATGCAAGCTCTAGTGATGATGAGAGGATCACTCGGCGAGCCATTGCAAACATCGCCCTCTCCAACAAGCTATCCATCTTCGACACTACATCGACATGCCTTATGGCCAAGCCTACCAAGGTAAAATATGATGATAGTAATGATGATTCTTGTGCTAGTGATAATTGTAGGAGTGATGATGAGGAGGATGAGGACTACTCCAAGGATGATCTATTAGGCGTAATAGATCAAATGAGCAAGGGCTACAAGAGAACAACCAAGAAATACAAAATCTTGGAACAAGAGTTTATTGCTAAGTGCAATGAAAATGATGCCTTGATGGAGGAGCTTCTTGCTCTCAAAAAGAGTAAGGAGTGCAAAGGAATTGAACAAGAGCTCAAAGCTCTTAGGAAATCCTTTGATGAGCTAGAGGCCTCTCGTGAGTGTCTAAAGGAAGACCACGAGGACCTTGAAGTTGCTCACACTAGGCTTGAGGAAGCCCACTCCTCTCTACTTGAGCTCATCAAGGAGAAGGACCTCAAGTTGGAGAAGCTCATGAAGGAAGCTAAGGAGGAGCAAGTGATTGTCACTTGTGATATTGGACTAACATGTGATATTATTGATGACTCTTTATTTGTTGGTCCGACTAATGCTTCATGTAGCTCATCATCATCCACCACAACCAACTCTACCTCTACTACTAGTGATTCATCACTTATGGTTGAGAATAAGACTCTCAAGAGAGAGGTGGATGATCTCACCCGTGCATTAGGCAATGCCTATGGTGGGGATGCTCGCTTGCTAAAATGCTTGGGTAGCCAAAGGTTCTCTCTTAACAAAGAGGGTTTGGGCTATACTCCCAAGAAGGGCAAGGCGGCCTTTGCAACTCACAAGCCTAGCTTTGTGAAGAGCAATGGTCGTTATTGTAATAGATGCAAGCAAGTTGGGCATCTAGAGATTAATTGCAATAAAATGAACAAGAACAAGAAAAATGCTAATGTACCTTACATTCATTTTGATTCTTGTTATGTGCTTACCAAGGGTGAGAAAGGTGTGCGTGCTAGGTTTGTTGGTACACCAATTGTGGGCCCAAAGAAGAAGGCCATTTGGGTACCAAAGAGCTTAGTGACTAACCTCCAAGGACCCAAGCAAGTATGGGTACCTAAGAAATATTAATTTGTTTTGTAGGTAAATTACAAGGCCGGAGGAAGGCATTGGGTGCTTGATAGTGGATGCTCTCAACATATGACCGGTGATTCAAGAATGTTCAACTCTCTCAAATCAAATGATAGTGGCATTGATAGCATCACATTTGGTGACAATAGCAAGGGTAATGTAAAGGCTCTTGGAAGGATTGCAATCTCAAATGATCATAGCATTTCCAATGTGCTACTAGTTGAAAAGCTCAATTTCAACTTGTTGTCGGTTGCTCAATTGTGTGATCTCGGTTTCAAGTGCATATTTGGTGTTGATGATGTGGAGATAGTTAGTGTTGATGGCTCTAACTTGATCTTCAAAGGGTTTAGATTTGAGAATCTATACTTGGTTGATTTCAATGCTAGTGACACTCAACTTTCAACATGTTTGCTCACCAAATCAAGTATGGGTTGGTTATGGCATAGAAGACTTGGTCATGTTGGCATGAAGCAATTGAACAAGTTAGTGAAGCATGACTTAGTTAGAGGCTTGAAGGATGTCACATTTGAGAAGGATAAGCTATGTAGTGCATGTCAAGCCGGAAAGCAAGTAGGCAACACTCATCCATTGAAGAGCATTATGAGTACTTCCAAGGCATTTGAGTTGTTGCACATGGATCTATTTGGGCCAACTACATACACAAGCATTGGTGGCAACAAGTATGGCTTTGTGATTGTGGATGATTTCACTAGATATACATGGGTATTCTTTCTTGTGGACAAGAGTGATGTATTTGACATATTCAAGAAGTTCATCAAGAGAGTGCAAAATGAGTTTGAGACCACAATCAAGAAAGTAAGAAGTGACAATGGAAGTGAGTTTAGAAACACAAGAGTTGATGAGCTATGTGAGGAGCTTGGAATCAAGCATCAATTCTCGGCCAAGTATACACCTCAATCTAATGGCTTAGTTGAGAGGAAAAATAGAACTTTGATTGATATGGCAAGATCAATGTTGAATGAGTATAATGTGAGTCATTCATTTTGGGCCGAAGCAATCAACACGGCTTGCTTCTATAGCAACCGCCTCTATTGCCACAAGTTTCTAGAGAAGACACCATATGAGATCTTAAATGGAAGAAAGCCCAACATTGCATACTTTCGGGTATTTGGTTGCAAATGCTACATCTTGAAGAAGGGCACTAGATTAAGCAAGTTTGAGAAGAAATGTGATGAAGGATTTCTACTTGGTTACTCAACTACTAGCAAAGCTTATAGAGTTTGGAATTTGGCTAGTGGTTTACTTGAAGAAGTGCATGATGTTGAGTTTGATGAAACAAATGGTTCTCAAGATGAGGAAGATAACTTGGATGATGTGAGAGGAACTCAATTGACTAATGCTATGAAAGAAATGGATATTGGTGATATTAGACCAAAGCAAGTTATTGATGTGGATGACAACAAAGATCAAGTGCTCCAAAGTCCAATTACACAAGCTAGTGGTTCTCTAATGCAAAATCAAGCTAGTACATCATCTCAAGTACAACAAAATCAACAAGTGGCTAGTTCATCATCTCCAACTCATGATCAACATCAACATTCAAGCAATCAAGTCCAAGTGCTTCAACCAACTAACATTGCAAGAGACCATCCATTGGATTCCATCATTGGTGACATACAAAGAGGAGTTCAAACTAGATCAAGATTGGCATCGTTTTGTGCTCACTCATCTTTTGTGTCAATGGAAGAACCCAAGGACATTGATAGAGCATTGAGAGATCCGGATTGGGTAAATGCAATGCATGAAGAGCTCAACAACTTCAAGAGAAATGAAGTATGGGAACTAGTTGAAAGGCCTAAGGATCACAATGTCATTGGAACAAGATGGGTCTTTCGCAACAAGCAAGATCAAGATGGGATAGTAGTAAGGAACAAAGCAAGACTAGTGGCTCAAGGTTACACACAAATAGAGGGTCTTGACTTTGGTGAAACTTATGCCCCGGTTGCAAGATTGGAAGCAATTAGGATCTTACTTGCCTATGCTTGTGCTCACAATATCAAGCTATATCAAATGGATGTGAAGAGTGCATTTCTCAATGGGTACATTCAAGAGGAGGTGTATGTGGAGCAACCTCCCGGTTTTGAAGATGACAAGAAACCCAATCATGTCTACAAGTTGAGAAAAGCTTTGTATGGATTGAAGCAAGCACCTAGAGCATGGTATGAAAGATTGAGGGACTTCTTGCTATCTAAAGGATTTGTCATGGGCAAAGTTGATACAACACTATTCACCAAGAAGATTGAGAAAGACTTGTTTGTGTTGCAAATATATGTTGATGATATCATATTCGGTTCAACCAATCAAGATTATTGTGATGAGTTTGGTAAAATGATGGCCAAGGAATTTGAAATGTCAATGATTGGTGAACTTAGTTTCTTTCTTGGACTTCAAATCAAACAAATGAAGGAAGGAACATTTGTAAGCCAAACCAAGTACATCAAAGATATGCTCAAGAAGTTTGGAATGGAAGATGCAAAGAGTATTACAACTCCAATGGGCACTAGTGGAAGTTTGGATAGTGACAAGAGTGGCAACATGGTGGATCAAAAGCTATATAGATCGATGATTGGTAGCCTACTCTATGTGACGGCATCAAGGCCCGATGTGATGTTTAGTGTATGTATGTGTGCAAGATTTCAAGCCTCACCAAGAGAAAGTCATTTGAAGGCAACAAAGAGAATATTGAGGTACTTAAAGCATACACAAGATGTTGGATTGTGGTATCCCAAAGGTGCAAGTTTTGAGCTAGTTGGATATTCAGATTCCGACTATGCCGGTGATAAAGTGGAGAGAAAGAGCACTTCCGGGACTTGTCAATTGTTGGGAAGATCACTTGTCTCATGGTCATCCAAGAAGCAAAATAGTATTGCACTATCTACCGCCGAAGCCGAATACATCGCCGCGGGTAGTTGTTGTGCACAAATCTTGTGGATGAAGGCAACATTGAAGGATTTTGGAATCAATTTCAAGAATGTGCCATTGCTATGTGACAATGAAAGTGCCATGAAGCTAACTAACAATCCGATTCAACATCAAAGAACAAAGCATATTGATGTTCGTCATCATTTTATTAGAGATCATCAACAAAAGGGTGACATTGCCATTGAGAGTGTGGGCACCGAAGATCAATTAGCCGATCTATTCACCAAGCCACTTGATGAGAAGAGATTTCACAAGCTAAAGAATGAGTTGAACATACTTGACTTCTCCAACATGAGTTGATGCACCCCATATATGACATGCCTCTCCTTCGAGCCCCAAGGTACAATTGGTTGACATGTCATACATTCTATGCTAAGGACTTGTTTAGTGCATCTAGTCATGATTTCTTATGTTCTAGGATCATTCATGAAAATTAAAATAAATTTGAAGTTTATATGGTGCCACTATTGTTTCCATGACTTGTATGATCTAGTGGTAGCATATAACTTGTTAAGTAGCTTGTGATCCTAAGTATTTAATCTAGAAAACTTGTCTAAATATTTGCTTCAACATGGTGCATGATAACCCTTCTAGTGAGGTGTGAAGAAGCTTGCCCTTGGATCAAACCGAAGTATTTTATTTATGCAAGCAATCTAGGTTGAATCATAAACTTGATCCTCACCCCATATTTCAACATGATAATCTATCTATAGTTTGCCCCTTGTGGTCAATTGGTGCCAAAGGGGGAGAAAATATTGTTCACAAAGATAGAACTCAAAGGGGAAGACAATGTTGTGGGGGAGAAAAATGTTGTTCACAAGATAGATTCTAAAAGGGGAGAATTGATAAAAGAATGGGATCAACTAAAATTTTGAGCACACAAGTAGGGGGAGCAAGCTCTTAAACATGAATGTTGCATTTCTATGTGCACTTCATTTGTATGATGCATAGTTATGCATTTCGTTTTCTCTGATACATTGCTTGTGTGGTGACTTGCTAGTATAATTTGAATCATGCATTGTGGTACTAGCATGAATAGGAAGTAGTTAGATTTTTCTTGCTTCATGTTTTTCAAAGTGGTACTAGAACCTTGCTTATAATGTTGATCTCACGAGGTTTCTAGTTATATTTGTGCTTTTCCAAGTGGAATCTAACTACACAAGGTGCTAAGATGGTGTTTATCGCAACTCCGATGGTATCACGCTTCAAAGGTCTATAATCTAAAACACTTAGCACCTATTGGTAGACAATGCTCCTAATCTTTCCTATCTAACATGTATGCTTCCAAAATCCAAACATATAGCATACATGTAGGGGGAGCCATTGCTATCAATTTGAATTCATGATCACATGTCCATAATTCTTACACATGGTAGTATACTTGGACAATGTGACATGGGTTCAATCAAAATTTTATTATAACATCTTTGTGAAAGGGTTGTCACCAATTACCAACAAGGGGGAGATTGAAAGTCCTATGTTTGGTGTTGGTAATTAGTGACAATGCCTAAGTACTAATCCTATGCCTAAGTTGTATGTAGCATATGAGGATTAGTACATTCCAAGGTTGGTGGCAAGATGGACATGGTGATCATGATGGCCACACTTGGATTTGGACGCAACCCTACGTGATCAAGGCAAAGGTATATGCTTAAGGGTTGTGTTTTAGTAACCAAGACACCTAGTGGGTGTGGTTACATTATAGGATAGATAGCCGTACTATAAAGAGGGGAATGACGCGGCTATTGAACTCCTAAGTGCCTCTAGGTGTGCATTTCATGTCATATGCATTTGGATAGAACTAATAACGCCTCGAAAAATGATTGTGAAAATGCTAACACACATGCACATGGTGATGATCACTTGGTGATGTTAGCACATTTACGACGGCGTTGGAGTTTGAGCGGTAGAGAGGGTTTGGGGTCTTCTCTCCCTCCCGCCGAGCGTGCGAGCGCGGGATTCAGGCGATTTCGGGGATATGAAATGCCTATTTTTCACTACGCCGGAAGTCCGAAAAGAAACGGAGGCGAACGGAGGTCACAGAGGTGACCGGACGCTGCACCGGACGCGGTCCTTGCAGGACCGGACGCGTCCGGTCAGTGTCCAGTGACTGCGCGTTTTTCAGTTGATTGATCGGACGCGAGGCGCGTCCGGTCACAGGCGACCGGACGCGTCCGGTCGTCCAGGGAGCTTACTGGACTCCGACCGGACGCGGGCACTGTGGCGTCCGGTCAGTTCTTCAGCGCGTCCGATCGCTGGTTCGTTGTGCGCGGCTCAGGGTTGACCAGCGCGTCCGGTCAGTTACGGGACCGGTGCGTCCGGTCGTGACCAGCGCGTCCGGTCGTTGCGACCAGCGCGTCCGGTCAGTGTTTCAAAAAGTACCGTTGCGCGACCGGCGCGTCCGGTCGTTGCGACCGGCGCGTCCGGTCAGTGTCGCGAAACTAGCCGTTGCGCGACCGGCGCGTCCGGTCAGTTGGACCGGCGCGTCCGGTCAACGCGACTTCGGCTGTTTCAAGTTTCTAACGGCTATATTCGAAGGGGTACGTCTATAAATACTCGTTGGACGGCTCAAGGCTCTCTCTCTCGAACAATTGACATACTTGTGAGTACTTTGAGCTAAGCAACTCCCCTCCCACTCATCTCTCTTGCTTCTTTGCATATTCGAAGTGAGATTGAGTGATCCAAGTGCATTTGCATTGTGAGATAGCATCTAGTTGGCACTTGGTGGTTGATTTGCTGCGGGATTCTTGTTTCTCTTGGTGGTTGCCGCCACCTAGACGGCTTGAAGCAGCTTGGAGGCGTTGGCAAGAGTTGGTGTTTGTTCTTTGCCACCTCCGGTAATTGTGAGGGGTTTGTGCCTACCTCGGCAAAGCGCCAAAGGCAACGCTAGTGAATTGCTCGTGTCATTGCAACCTTTTGCCATTTGGTAGGTTCTTGTGGCGCCTTTTGAGAGGCTCGGTGTGTGACCGATTAGCCACCGAACCACGTGGTGAAGAGGGACACAACGGGGACTAGCGTGCCGGCAAGCACGTGAACCTCGGGATAAATCTTTGTGTCATCACTTTCATATTGTGATTGATTGATCCCGGTGTTTGGTTATCTTGGTATTCATTGTTGATCATATTGGTTGGCTCAATACTTCGCCCCTCGGTGATATCCTCCTATCTCTCTTGTATTAATTTCTTAGTTATCTTTGCTAGCTAGTTAGCTTAGCTAGAGTAGTTCTCTTGTGTAGCTTGCTAGTTGTAGTTGTACTTAACTTCTCGGTTTGACTTGTGCGGTTGAGTGCAAATACTAGAATTGTGATTTGGATAGGTGGCTTGCAAACACCCATAGGCTAAGCAAAACTCGCATCTCGCTATTTGTTATATTGATAAACTTGTTTAGCTTGTCGTTGTAGAAATTTTTAATAGGCTATTCACCCCCCCTCTAGCCATCAAGACCTTTCACCCTCCTCCGCCACGGCTCCACGACGAAAGCGGCCCTCCCCAATGGCAGCGCCCTCCCCAGCGGAGGGCGTGGCTTCCCCACGCGTGGCCACGGCATCCTCAGCGGTGGGTGCAGCTTCCCCGATGGCGAGAGGCTTCTTCCCTGACGGGTTGAAAGGTCCTTGTTTGGTTTTGGTAATTGAGTGACAATCTTAGGTGGACTAATTGTGTCTAATGTGAGATACACAAGGAATTAGTCTACAAATTATTGTGTCATGAAGGAGCTTATTGCATATGAGACATGACATGGAGTCATGTGATCAAGGTAGAGAAGATCGAGATATGGCTTAGCTCGATGGACCGGTTGCAAGTGTGAAGGGCAAGTCAGAGGCTTTGAAGCGAGGTACCACGTGGCAAGTTGAGTGGATCGGGTGACGTGGCAAGTTGAGTGACTAACTCCTTCAAGAAAATGATTATGAAAATGCTAACACATGTGCACAAGGTGATGAACACTTATTGGTGTTGGCACATTTGCGAAGGCAGTGGAGTTTGAGTGGTAGAGAGGGGTTTGGGGTTTTCGTGGAGATGAAACGCTTATTTTCCTTTACGTCGAAGGTTGGAAGAAGTGGTGAAGTTGTGGGAGAGTTCTCTGCTGAAAACCAGGCAACAGACGCTGGCTTCGCAGGCGTCGGACACTGACGTCAGCGTCTGGTGCTTAGCCCTTGGTGGTGCGTGCTGGCGAGTGTGTGTCGGACGCGCTGGTGGTGCTGCGACAGACGTCGGGCGTCAGCGTCTGTTGCGTGTGACATCAGCTGTTCGCGAGGTGGCGTGGCACTGAGTGCTCGTCGGACGCTTGATGGTGGGTTCTTGCAGCGCTCTTTGGAAGAGCTCGGTTGTGGATACCGATTAGCCGCCGAACCACGAAGTGTTGGTCGACACAACGGGGACGTAGCTTGGTGGCAACCAAGTAAACCTCGGGAGAAAATCACTGTGTCAACATTGTCTACTCTTCTCGGTGGTTTGCCTTCGTGCAACACAAGCTTGTATTTACTTTCATATATACTTGTGCTTGTGTAATTGCTCTTGTGACTAGTTTGCTTTGTGTAGATTGCTAGTTATCTTCTTGCTTGTGTAGCTAGAAGCTCCCCGTTGCGTGACTAATTTGGTTTGTGTAACCTTGTTAGTCATATTGCTTAGTTTGTATAGCTAAGTAATTTGTGCTCTCTAATTTGACATTGGTTGTCTTGTTATTGAGCATTACTAGTGAGCTTAGGAGCTTTGTGCTTTTACCTACTAGATTTGTGTAGGAGCTCCCCAGTGCTTAAAGTACTAGTTGCATAGGTTTGTGTGACCTTGCAAGCTAGATTTGTTTAGGTGGGATCTTGCTAGGAAGGCACCTTATTTGCTTGATTATGATCTTTTGTAAGGTGCTAGAGTTATAGATAGAGGGGTGTAGTCTTGGCTAGACCGATAGATTTAATTCTGCACATGTTTCGGTTAGCCAACACAATTAAGTTTTAGAAAGGACTATTCACCCCCCTCTAGTCTGCCATCTCGACCCTTCACGGGCATGGCTTCCCTGCCCGCGGCCATGACATCCTCGACGACGGGCGCAGCTTCCCCGACGATGGGCGCAACATCTCCGGCAGCGGCGCGACGCAACTTCCTCGACGCGACGTGGCCATGCCATCCCCGGCAGCGGGCGTGGCCTTCTCCGGCACGGCCACGGCCACGGCATCCCCGGCATGGGAGGCACGCGGCCTTCCCCGTCACAGTCAACGGCCATCTCCTCGCCGCCGTAGAGAAAAACTGATAGAGGATGACAACACGGCCCCACGTGTCATTCACGACTAGATTGCATTTAGGTAGTCTCTTTTAGGTATTGTTGCTGGAGTTGAAGGCAAAAAATGAGTAGTATTAAAATTGGTAGCTACCTAAATAAATATTTAGGTAGTCTGATTTGGATAACATTGCTGGAGATGCTCTAAGTTCTTGATGTTTGGTGTCAGCCGAATCGCCCTTATTATGCCAAAATTGAATCGATCTGCTGCTCATCCTGCTTGCGCCCCTGAGTAGTTCACAATGCATTTCGCGAGAAAATTGTGCTGATCACAACGCATGCGTACGGATCAAGATGAAACTTTCTTCATCAATGTTTGGTTTCCAGCTACACACATCGACGGATCAATTTCCAGTCGCACTGACTGGAGGCACTGATGTATTCAATACTTCCAACGTTTTGACTTGGTACAACGACAAAATAATTAAGGCGTGGTTAGTGCCCGGAACTCTGGACACCCGTGATTGCTCCGTCTGCCATGCCTAGGGATGAAAACAGATCGGATACGGACGGATATCACTAATATCGTATTTGTTTTCATATTTATGTCCGGATTCGGATTCGAATACGGATAGTATAAAAAATGCCGGATAGGATATGATTGGATATCGACATCATAAATATGTGATTTAAATATTCGGATACGAATACGGTATCGGATGTTAAATATCCGGACTCGGATACGGACGGATTAAAACCCCTCTAAACGGATTCGGTCTCGAATACGGTCGGAAAATATCCGTACCGTTTTCATCCCTGGCCATGCCTGTACTTCGCGTATGGCCTGACCCCACGCGACATTTGCAAACCCACCTGACCCCACGCGGCGTCTGTGCCCCCGTCCGACCCCACGCGGCGTTTGCACCCCGCAGACCCCTCATGCCCTCTAGCAGTTGCAGCAGGTTGCAACATGCATGCGCAAAATATTCGATCTACTTTTGAAACAGTCAAATGCAACATTTAAAACATACCTCTTAAGGCAGATAAAACACTTGAAGCATGCGTCTAAAGCACTCACAAAAACACCTAGAAGACACTTCAAAACCATTGCAAAACATACACAACATTCAGATAAAATACATGCAACATATATGTGAAACATATGCAACATACAGATTAACATACTTGCAACATGCGTCGAAAAAACAGATGAAACATTGGAAACAGATGTTTGCAACATAGGTGTACACCCGTTGCAACATATGTAATATCCCGATCTACTTTGCAACATTCATACGAAAACATTTACAACGTACCTCTGAATCATCTGAAATACTTGAAACATATGTTTGCAACATGCGCTTGCAACATCTGAGGAAGGGAGCGCGAGGTGCAGCCAGAGAAGCTCGATTCGGATCTGGCCACTCCGGATCTCGTGATGTTGCGAGCTAAGGTCAAGCGTCGTGGTGGCGCCGACGTCGCAGCGGCCATGACCTCCTAGTGGGGAACGGCGGCGGCGGCAGCACCTCAGCCCGGCGAAGGACGGGGCACCGTGCACAGGGGCGGGGACCTCGCACGGCACGACAAGGCAGAGCGAGCGCGGTGGGGATGGAGCACGACGCGGCTTGACACAGGATGGGGGCGCCGCCGTGAGGCGGCTTGGGGCGGACGAATGGCGCGGTGAGCTGCGACAAGCGAAGCGAGGAGTTAAGGATTTCTATCGGCTGTCATAGCGTAGATAAAGTAGACAGATGAGAGAACGCAGATGGTCCTGTTGGGCCCGGTCGTTATGCTGGCTCGAGAAGGGGAATAGGTCAAGATGGCAACGGGTACATACCCGACGGGTAGTGCCCACCCGTACCCGTACCCGCACCCGCAAAATTTTACCCGTCGGGTTACCCGTACCCGCATGCGGGTAAAAAAATAGTTCCATACCCGTACCCGCCGGGTAATTCTTACCCGACGGGTAACCCGTACCCGATAGCATACCCGAAAATTACCTAAAAATATCAAATAGTTACATACAAAAATAAATCATTCTAAGCTTCCAACAAGTTACAAACATGCTAACAAACATTATTAGCATCATTACAACAAAGGCAATCTACTAGAAATATAGTGGATGTCTCAATGGGCCAAATTCATGACTTATATGCGCTAAAATAACTGAGGTTGACTAGTTATTTTTGCGGGTATGTCTTACCCGCGGGTATGCGGGTATGGGTAGTATACACCCGCACCCGTACCCGCATACCCGATGGGTATAGGATTTTGTCCAATAACGTACCCACGGGTAGAAAATTCATTCCATACCCGCCTCTTTATCGGGTAATACCCGTCGGGTACTCGGGTTTCGGGTACCCGTTGCCATCTCTAGGAATAGGTCGTCCGAACGGACGGCCGTACCAGAGTATCAGTGAAACGATTACCGCAAGAGCACATGAAATTCTTGCTGAATACTGGCCTGGTCTATAAACCGAGTCCGATAATCGGAGGTCACCTTCCGTTCTTCCGTCTGGAACATGTACACAGCCCAAAGGCAAACGGAGAATTACGGAACAGAGCACTCCGGCCTCAAACCGAGTCCGATAATCCGAACGTCCGAGACCACCGAGTTCGATAATCCAAACGTCCGAGACCACCGAGCCCGAGTCCGAGCCCGAGTCCGATTCGTAAAGAAGCTACTCCAGCCAGGCTAATAAAAGGAGGCGGCGCCCTTGGCTTCTCTCCACCAAACCAAAGGCACCGTTCGCCAAGCCTTCAGCAAACGAACGCAAGGTCGAAGCCACCAAGCCCACGACACGAACACTGTCTGCGGCTGCGCCCTCGAAAACCGCAGAAACCATGGCGATCCGCACGGGGAACAAGCTTGCTCGGGCATTGGCGATCTGGTGCCTCGCCGTCCTGCTGCTACTCCTGCCGTGCGCGGCTCGCCCCATCTCCGAGACGAGCACCATCGACGGGAGCCGGAGCAAGCACCTGCCACTTCGGGGATCGCTGCTGCGCGGCCCGGAGAGCAGCGTGGCCTTCGACGGCGCGGGCGCCGGTCCTTACAGCGGCGTCTCCGACGGCCGCGTCCTCAAGTGGAACGGCTTCGCGCGTGGGTGGTCGACGTACGCGTACAGCCCGGGCTACGACGCCGAGGCCTGCACAGCGTCCAGGGCTCGCCCGGCGGAGCTTACCGAGAGCAAGTGCGGCCGCCCGCTGGGCCTGCGGTTCCACCACCGGTCGGGCAACCTTTACATCGCGGACGCGTACAAGGGGCTGATGCGCGTCGGCCCGCGCGGCGGCGAGGCCACGGTGCTGGCCGCGGAGGCCGACGGCGTGCCGCTCCGCTTCACCAACGGGGTCGACGTCGACCAGGTCACCGGGGACGTCTTCTTCACGGACAGCAGCATGAACTACCCGCGGTCGCAGCACGAGAGGGTGACCGCCACCGGGGACTCGTCCGGCCGCCTCATGAAGTACGACCCCAAGACGGGCCAAGTTACCGTGCTGCAGGCGGGCATCACGTACCCCAATGGCCTCGCCATTAGCGCCGACAGGACACACCTCGTGGTCGCGCTCACTGGGCCGTGCAAGCTGCTTAGGTACTGGATCGAGGGTCCCAAGGCGGGCACGTCTGAGCACCTCGCTGACTTGCCGGGCTACCCTGACAATGTGAGGGCCGATGGCAGAGGAGGGTTTTGGGTGGCGCTGCACCGGGAGAAGATGGAGCTGCCCTTTGGCCCGGACAGCCACCTGCTCGCCGTCAGGGTCGGAGCCGACGGGCAGGTGGTCCAGGTGATGAGAGGGCCCAAGAGCGTGAGGCCGACCGAGGTGGGGTGGAGAGGGAAGGCGGCAAGCTGTACATGGGCTCGGTAGAACTACCGTATGTCGCCGTTGTTAGGGAATAGTGACTTCGTTTTGTAATTACTTTTGTGTTTGGAATTTTATATGTCGTGCTATGTTCTACGTTTTTGTTAGCGAATAGTGACTACGTTTTGTAATTACGGTGCGTGGGCAAGGGCACGGTGTATCTTCAGAGATAGCATTCAGTTAGAGTCTTGTCTTTCCATCGCATTCAACTGGTGGGGTGTAACATGAGGCCCAGAATAGCTTCAGATTGCAATCCTTGGATCTTTACTGTTTTTCCCTTGTAATTATACTGGAACCATTTCTCAGCCCAATTAATCTCCATAGGACTGTGCGCTGCTAACCAGTCCATACCCAATATAATGTCATAGCAACCGAAAGGAATGATCTTGGAAGAATTCCTGAAAGTAATTCCTTGTATGACCCATAGTTGATCAGGTAGTTCATGGGTGCACTGAAGGATATCCCCATTGGTTACTCTGACTTGGACAGGGTGTTGCAATTGCAATGCCTTCCTTCCCTGGACAGCAGCAGCTAGGTGCACACTGATGAAGCAGTGTGTACTGCCAGAATCCATCAGCATATAAACCTCTTGATTAGCCCAAAATTCCCTCAGTCTGACAGATTAGTTCCCTTCTGTTCTGTTCCCTTCATGGCTTATAAAGAGATTGCGAGAAGTTCCTCACCAGATTCAATTTCCTCTTCTTCATGCGAGTGATGCTCTGACTGGTTATGCTCATCTCTATGTGGCACCGTCTGGCTGCCCCCGCCTCGCCCTGGTTATGCTGGGACTGGCAACGGCTACGCAGAGGCTCAGCTAGGCGCTAACGTACCGATGCACAGTACACTCGCACTTGGTACGAGTAAACTCCCACTAGCACCAGCTTGCAGCAATCATCCTCCGATGTCGTGCCAGCTGCGGATCTCTGTACCGCGGCCGTTTCCTCCAGTGCACCATCTGCCAGTCGAAGATGTCAGCAGCAATGAATCACAGGACGACGCCAGTTACTCCGGCATAACTCGTTGCTTGGATTGGAAAGCTTTACAAGGCCTTCGACGCTTCGCTGTTCACTCGTCAGGCTTCCGGAAGCAGGATCAGGACCGCTTTGGACGGAGACGCTGAATTGGCAGTAACTTCAGGCCTGGGGAGGAACTCAGTGGAGGTATAAGTATAACCCAGTGCTGGTGGTTTCTCTCGTGCCCACTGTCCACTCCAGTAAAATCACCATGGAAGCATCCGGAGTAGTACAACACGCTGTAGGCTGGGAACGGCTGTACTATACACGAGACCAGATCTGAATCTGAAACAAACAAGGGATCACAGTCATTTACTACAACCAGATCAGTATCAACCCCGACCCTCAGGCCCAAGGACCCTCCCCAACCCCGACCCTGCCCGGCCGTGCGCCGCCGCCGCCGGCGGCGCCGGATGCCTCTCCGGCAACGGTGGCCGCCGCCCCAACCTCTCCAAGCACCCCGTCTCCTCCCGCCTCCCCTGCATCCCCTCCCTGGTCCCTTCCCCGCAACCGCCGCTGGCGGCGCCGGTCTCCGATCCGACGACGGAGCTCTCCCCTGCACTCACCTCGACCGGATCCGCCTCTTCCACACCTGGATTCGCGGTTTCCCCTCCTTCCCGCGAGCTCGGGCGCACCGGTGCGGTGCCGCTCGCGTCGGGCACCGTGGGGGCACCGGCCTCCTACAGCGCCTCCCCTCTGCGCCTGGGAGCGCGCACGAGCGCGGTAGGGCCGCTGACGCAACCTTGCTCCGGCCCCCCGTCGGGGGACGGGCCCCGTTGGCTGCGACTCCTTCGCGTCGGTCCTGCCCGGGGTGGCACTGCCCACCTCCTCCCCTCTGGCCGCTGGGGCTCCAGCGGGGCCAACTGCCATCGCACCGTCCCCAGGGCCCTGCTCGCCGCGGTGCGGTGGCCACGGTTCGGCCCCCTCGGCGGGGGCTGAGCTGTCAGAGCCGCCGGTCCTCATCGAAGACGTCACGGAGAGCGAGGACGAGGAAGACGATGTCGACGTGGATGACGGCGATGATGCCGGTGGGGCTGCAAGGGTGCTCGCTTCCCCTCCGACTGTGGCGAGCGCCGGCCTCGACGCCTTCCTCATCCACCCGTCTGCCCTAGCTCCGAGCCCGTCGTCCACCTTATCTCCCAACGCTGCCCCTTTCCACCCAGGGGTACCGTCGCCGCCCCTTTCCTCCCGGGGAGGCACGGGGGGACGACCCAAGGCTCGTCGTTGGGCCGATGGTGCCTTCAGCGAAGGCTCCGACGCAGACGTGACGCCAACCTCCATGGCGCCCTACCTGGACGCGGTTCGACGGGGGCTGCAGCTGCAGCCGCCGTGCCAGCCGATGCGGCCTACGAGGCCCCTGCCGCCCCCCGCCTGGGGTATAAGGGGAAACATCGCCGACCACGTCCACAGCTTGTGCATGGCCTGCTGCCTCGGCCGGTGGAGGGCCACATTCCGGCGCGTTAGCGCCTCGGTCGCTGAGGTCGGGTCTCCGCCCCCGACGCTGAGGGATGGCGGGAAATCCTCCGGCCGGAGGCGCGACCAGAGGCTACCTCGGCTATGCTCCGGGGACCAGCTCGGGGGGGCCGGCCTCCTCGTCGTCCTCCACATCGCATCCCGGTTGATCTCCACGGGAAGTGCCTTAACTGTCTCTCATCCGCACACCGGGTGGCCACCTGCAAGCTCCCCCAACGGTGTCTGCGTTGCAGGGAGTTTCGGCACACTGCGCGCAATTGTAAGCAGCTAAGGCCCGCGGGCTCTCGGGGCTCGGGAAGCGCACCTCACTCCCCCGGCTCGGGTGGCGCACCGATGGGCCGCCAGCGGCGCCCAGTCCAGGAACGCATCGTCGATAACCGCCAGGGCACCCCAGGTCTGGTTGTCCACCGGGCTGCCACCGTAGGCACCAACCAACTGGCTTCCCCTGGCTCGTCGATCGCGGCAGGGGGGGCCAAGCCGAGGGCGGAGGCGGATGTCGGCATTGGCCGGCGTCGGCGGCGTCGACGTCAACACCGGAGGAGGAGGCGGCGCTGCGGACGGTCGATGGAGACATCGCAGGCACCGCCGGTCCGCAACGCGCCGCCAGGGACCATCGAGACGCACAATGGGAGGAGCTCCGCCCAACCTGACCTGTTGGTGCGGACAATTCGCCCAGATGTTACGTATGCTCGCGACACCGAGGAGGATCCGATGTTGGAGGAGTTTGCAACCTCCTTCGCCAACGGTCGGCCCGCTGGGAGGGACTCGTCCGAGCGCTTGTCGTCTCCTCCCTCAGAGGCCCCTGTCGTGGTCCCGATCGCAGCGGCGTCGTGCGAGGGCAATGGGCCTCCTGCTTGGGTTGACCCGATGCTTGATGAACTCGATGCCTCGCTTGAGCTCGCTGCCTCGCTTGTCGCCAGGCGTTCGGTGGGTGCTTCGGCGCTTGTGGGCACGCCTACTCCGCCTATGGCCCCTCTGGGGGCTCAGGCTAGGTTGGTGGACGCCCGTTCACCACCACCAATGGTTCACCTCAACTTTGCGGATGCTGAGGCGTCGGGAGCGGAGGCTGAGGCCCCCTCGTCGCACGTCAACGACACGGGTCGATTGGACGTCGAGGCAGGCGATGCAGCTCTTGTCGTGTCAGAGGCAGCCTTGGCTGTGGATCTCTGCCCTTCAGGCCCGGACGTATGCGGCTCGGGCGAAACATCCTCGGCGACGGTATTGGCTGGGAGATCCCCTCTAGCTATGCCGGCTGTCGCTGCGGTTGCATTATCGTTTGAGGAGAGTTTGGAGGACCGGCTCTATCTTCCTTTGCAGATGCCTCTCATCTATGGGCCGCCAAGGTTGCGCAGATCTCAAACGCCGGCTCCGGTTACGTCGTTGTGACGTAGTGAGCGTATTGCCGCCCAACCGCGCGAGACAGACATCACCAAACAGGCTTAGCGTGTTCTCATGAACAAACTAGGATTGGAGGCTCCGTCCCCCAACGTTGCCTCCGACACGGTGCGCAAATACAAGGCGGCCTTCTGGGAGCCGCTTTCAGACGCCACCCATGATGCGTTACAGCTTCTTCTTGGTGGGGAGTTCGACCCAGTGGCTCTGGAGCTGAACATGATCGGGTTGGACGACGGGGACAACTAGCCCATCGACACCAGCACCTTTGTCGTTATAGTTTTATGTAATTATCACCTCGTGCGAGCGTCGTAAGAGTGTGGGGTATGATTTTCGGTAATCTTCGGATTACCGTAAGTTCACCCTGTCTGTAACAAAAACTCCTTTATTCTGCTTAATGAAATACGTGCTATAGCACGTTCTCGAAAAAAAAAACAGTCATTTACTACAGTGACTGACCAATGGCGATCCGCCGATCTGATGCAAGGAAGAACTGAACAAGGAATGTCACTGTGGGCGAACAGACACACAGGTAAAACCGCCAGAGTACATTCCGAGTTTCCTGCACTGTCATAGTGCCTGTAAAGACTGTAGCACACAATTCGATCCGGGTGAGATCTGATCTGATCAGTCCTCGGTTTCACAAGTCACAGCCACCCGAAGGTGAAAAACTGGATCCCCACCCTTTCTTCAAAAAAAACTGGATCCCCACCCCACAGCGTGAAGGCGTGGTACGTCCACAACCAAATCAGAATTCCTATTGTCAAAAGAAAAAAAAAACCAAATCAGAATTCCAGCGGCAAGAGCACAAGGCAGTGGACCGACCGGTGGTGGTACAATCTGTCGACTGCCATGCGCCGGTGGTCGGCCAGTCTGTTTTTGACCTGTTCAGCTGGCTTATAAGCCGTTTTTTTTTTCTCGTCTTTTCAGCCGGAACAATGTTTTTCTCTCATAAAAAATTAGTTAGAGCAGTGTTTCAGCTTGTTTTTTATGAAGCGAACGGGGCCAAAGGACTGTACTGTACTATTCCAATGAATGCCAATCGTTGTTGCGTGGAACAACCAACAGTCGTGCGTGGCGTCCTTCACTACTAGTTACTCTCAATCTAATTCCCAGCTCAATTTCACCAGCCGACAATCGCTTTTCAGAAACTACAGCAGTACTAACTAACACTCTACATGCATCGTATGATTCATCAGACAGTTCAGAGAATGTTCAATAAGGAGGATGAATCGGCACTGTTGAATTGTGAAGTGGATCGAGTAGTACAGGCAACTGTGCCACCACAGTGGATTTTCAAAACGTCATGGGGGTGGAGTGGGGTGGAGTGGCGTGGCGTGGTGGTGGTTAATTCATCTTTAACATTCTACCCCACCGATTTATGGATTTCACATGGCGTGTTAGTTACTGTACTTTGCTCCTGGCTGGCCCTATGACAGCGTAATGAATGAAAAGCGGGGTATAAGTACTGTAAATACGGAGTAGACTGGAATGTGTATCTTTCTGGTAAGTTCTTGGTGTTAGGTGTCGGCTGAATCACCCTTCTTCTTCCAAAATTGAATAAGCGACCAAACTCAGCCCTTGTTTAGATTGAAGATTTTTTCAACCTGATGAATAGTACCACTTTCGTCTTATTTGACAAATATTGTCTAATCGTAGACCAACTAGGCTCAAAAGATTCATCTCGTGATTTTGAACTAAACTGTGTAATTAGATATTTTTTTACCTACATTTAGTACTCCATGCAAGCGGCTAAAAATTGATGTGATAGAGAGAGAGTGAAAAAACTTGGAATTTTGAGGTGATCTAAACATGCGCTCAGTCTACTTGTATGAGCAGTACATTGATATTGATTTCAGCGAGACGGTGAGATAATGGTAGGAACGTCTCTGACAGATGCAGTCTCGCATCTTTAATTTTGCCTGTCTGTGAATCCATTTCGTTTTCCATCTTCCCAACAGGTTTACGGGATCGTCGGATAGACGACGAATTGCTAAGTGATAAAAAAAAATTACAGAGGAGAAACTCATTGTCTCATGCTGAACCTTTATGATCAGTTCATTCGGTTCGGTGATTACTGAAAAGAACACTTGTAAATAGTGAAATGTTTTCATAGCATTATGCAACTACAAGGGCATGGAGTATCTAGCAATTGCTCTTCTCCTAGTATTTCATAAACTTTTCTTTACAGCAATTCCCTATTTTCCGGTACTACAAACTGAATAAATAAGTTCAGCTGTACTGTTTTTTTATGAAACAATTCAGCTGTGCTGTACTAGATTGTTTTAGCATTATAGATCCTTCTTAAATAACTGAAAAATTGTATCTTCCCCGATGCCCACAACACGCTAACGGCGAGCAAGCAGATTTTCGGTGGTACATTGTTAGGATCGGCAATTAACAACTCATCATCCAAATTCGAAGCCCACTCCGTCCGTGCAGCCCATTCTCATTGGTGGTGGACAAAAGGCTTCTGCGACCTACAGTATGCTGCAACTACAGGCTGACACAGCCCTGCTGGGCTAGCTGTTGCTGTTGGGGCACATGATCCAAGGCTGCCGGGAGCACTAAAAGTGACAACCACACAACCACCTCGCATGTGTGCATTTGCTAGGGGTGGCCACTGGCATAGTGGCCTTCCTTTGTCAGCTTGGTGCAATGCATGCAAGATGGCGATGATCAAGGCCGGCCGGCCGACCGGCCTCTATAAAGCACACTGCACACGCTCACCAGTCAGTCACCACCTCTACTCGGACGAGACTTCCACGATGGCTGCTGCTCTTATGCCTCCGTTCGTCGTCTCCCTCCTCCTCTGCCTGCTGGCGGCGGCTGCCCCGGCGGCGTCCGCGGCGCGGGCCTTCTTCGTCTTCGGCGACTCCCTCGTCGACAACGGCAACAACAACTACCTGCTGACCACGGCGCGCGCCGACGCGCCGCCCTACGGCATCGACTTCCCCACGCACCGCGCGACGGGCCGCTTCTCCAATGGCCTCAACATCCCCGACATCATCAGTAATATATAAAGAACGCCATTGATCATCCATCCTTCAGAGAAATGATCACCCGCGACGTGCTGTTGCACTGACACTTGCTTTTCAGGCGAGCACCTCGGCGCAGAACCTTTGCTGCCGTACCTGAGCCCCGAGCTCCGAGGGGAGAAGCTGCTCGTCGGCGCCAACTTCGCGTCGGCCGGCGTCGGGATCCTCAACGACACAGGAATACAGTTTGTACGGGAGGATAGATGCTAGCTACTCATCATTTCACTGCGTGACCTCTGTCACACTCACACACACACACACTGCACACACGCAGACTGTAGCTCCGAATTCTGACGTCCTGCCATGCATCGTATTTGCGCGCGGTGGCGAGCAGGTGAACATCATCAGGATCGGCGACCAGCTGCAGTACTTCCGGCAGTACCAGCAGAAGCTGAGAGCCCTCATCGGCGAGCCGCAGGCGACGCGGCTCGTGAACCAGGCCCTGGTGCTCATCACGCTGGGCGGCAACGACTTCGTCAACAACTACTACCTTGTGCCCATGTCCGTGCGGTCGCGCCAGTACGCGCTCCCGGACTACGTCCGCTTCATCATCTCCGAGTACAGGAAGATCCTCTCGGTAATTAAAGTGTACTATCTACGCTCTAGCAACCACCACCAGCTACCAATCCACAAGCGACCCTACCGTGCACCACCGCCGCCGCTGCGCCGCACACTCAGCTCAGCCGGTGATCGACTCGCTTGAATGGCCGCCAACAACGAGCACATGGTCGTCGTCGTAGGATTCGCTCCTGGGTCGCCGCGCAACATGTGTGACCAACGCATGCATATGCATTGTGCAGAGGCTGTACGAGCTGGGCGCGCGGCGCGTGATCGTGACGGGGACCGGGCCGCTGGGCTGCGTCCCGGCCGAGCTGGCGCTGCACAGCCAGAACGGCGAGTGCGCGGCGGAGCTGACGCGCGCCGTGAACCTCTTCAACCCGCAGATGGTGGACATGGTGCGCGGCCTCAACCGCGCCATCGGCGCCGACGTCTTCGTCACCGCCAACACTTATCGCATGAACTTCGACTACCTCGCAAACCCGCAGGCCTTCGGTGAGCTAGATCAGACACGGTGCCGACGGTGGTCTTTCCATGGGAAACCAATCAAGCGGGTCGATCGGTGACAATTGGATTTCTCGTGCTGCTTTCTTTTGCAGGGTTCGCGAACGTGCAGGTGGCGTGCTGCGGGCAGGGCCCGTACAACGGGATCGGGCTGTGCACGGCGGCGTCGAACGTGTGCGCCAACCGGGACGTGTTCGCGTTCTGGGACGCGTTCCACCCCACGGAGAGGGCCAACCGCATCATTGTCTCCCAGTTCATGCACGGTGACACGGACTACATGCACCCCATGAACCTCAGCACCATCCTGGCCATGGACCAGGAGGGCCTGTAGAGTCTAGCTTTGATCACAGCCGGACACGAGTTGTACGTGCATGTGTGTGATGTGTGCCACGTACCTACTGGCACGGTGCCATGTGCTGGACGATCAGTTTGCCAAGATTCGGGCCATAATCCAAGCGACAGTGTTTTTCCTGATGTGTTATGTTATAAACATAATTAGTAATTGGTTTTGATCGATCTGTGTCATATATGCTCTGTGCATTTGATTTATTTGTGCTGGCTCGTTTCTAGATGACCATTTGCATCCGTGGCCTCAGTTGTCACGGTGTCGGCGTGCTCTCCTCTGTTCCCCCTGCGATCCTGCCTCCCTGGATGGCCGGACGGCCAGACCTGACCTTTTGGCATGGACATGGCACACGGGAGTAGTGGAGACCAGGAAGCCGTGCCATACAACGAGTCCCCGCCCCGCCTGCAAAATCCACGGCGCAATTTGAATCTCTTCTTCCTCGGCACAACGACTCGGCTCCTTCTCTTCCACCCCACAACTCCACCAGAACACCGCAACACCACAAACACCCGCGCGCTACGCTCCTCCCGCTGCGCTCAAGCCCCTCTCGAAGATAGCAGACGCTCCTCTGATCCTCTCTCTCTCTCCCTCTCTTCTCTCCGCCGTCTCGTCAACAGCCTCTCCCGCCTCTCGCTGCAGTCTCCTCCGGTCCGATTCCACTAGCGAGTAAGTTCCCGCTCCCCCACTCGTCTCCTACACTACACTCCAACCTCGCTCCGCAATTCAGTTCGGCAGAGAGATCATCCCGCCGACTCGGCTCGAAGCGACGCCGCGCGCAAGGTGTTCGACGATACTCCTCGCTACCGATCGCTTGGATTTTTTTTTTTACCCTCGATCGCTCGGGCTTTTTATTTCACCACTGATCACTATTCACTCCGCTAGTCGATTGCTCACCGGTCACCTCTAGTTGATTGCTCACCGCGATCGTTCGGATTCTGCAGGAGGCGGACTCTGTGCGGCATCGATCTCAAGTGACACCCGCTTGCGGTCAGGTCGCCCGACCGAGGATGGGTTCTCTCGCCGATCCGTACGCCCTACGCTGTGTCTCCGACCTGCCCCCGCCATTCCGCTCCGTGTTCAGGTTCAGGTGCGACCCGTGCGCTGATTATCAAGCTACACGTTCGAATTTTGCTGTTCATACGCCGTGTTTCTGCACTATTGTCTTTGTTCAGATGCGTGACTGCAGCACCCACATGTAGAGGGTTCGAATTGAGTGGTAACCTCGCGTATTGCATGAGATTATAATGCTAGGTTAATGGAATATGGAATTATGGGGAGTATAAAGTAATATTGAGATGCTGTGGTGTAGACTGTAGAGGTGGGATTTAGTAAAGTAATGTTTCGGTTTCTCTGCAGATACTTCAATTCCTTGCAGAGCGAGTGCTTTCATGTGTGCTTTTTCTCGGATGTGAACATGGTTATCTCGGCACCCACGGGGAGTGGGAAGACCGTACTCTTTGAACTCTGCATTCTGAGGCTCCTCTCAAGGTTCCTTTCACCAGATTGGAGGTTCAATTTGAATAAAGGAACTCTGAAAACAGTATGTGCCGATTCTGGATGCCATTCCTCAAAAAACTGGGAGTTTAGGATTCGGGTATTTTATTGTTATCGGGTGGTTCACTGGATTTATATGGCAGATCTACATTGCACCCTCCAAGGCATTGGTGCAGGAAAAGCTGCGGGAATGGAACATGAAGTTGGGCCCATTGGGGATCAATTGCTTGGAGATGACTGGTGACAGTGAATTTTACGACAATAAAGCCATACATGATGCTGATTTAATCCTCACCACTCCTGAGGTCCATGTCACTACTTACTTTCATCTGCAGAAGTTAAGATGATAGCCTGCTAACCAATATCTTGCTTTCTCACTGGAATTGTAATACATGCAGAAGTTTGATTCTATGAGTCGACATGGTATAAAAGGTGGTAGATTGGGTTTCTTCTGTGACATTGCTCTTGTCCTTATTGATGAAGTTCACCTTCTCAATGATCCACGTGGAGCTGCATTAGAAGCAGTTGTCAGTAGGATAAAAATGCTTTCGCGACATGACAACATGAAATCTTTTCCTCTGGCTAATGTTCGATTCATAGCCGTTTCTGCTACTATCCCTAATATTGAGGACATAGGTTTGTAACTCTACACAGTAAATTCTCAACATACCATTTACATTGCCATATCACGCTCCAAGAAAAAAAGTTATGTTTCTCATTAATATTACAAAATTTCAGCACAGTGGCTCCTAGCACCCCCAGAAGGAATCAAAAGGTGACTAACACAATTTATTTTGAGGATTTTGTGAATTTACCTTATCTGTGGTATCCTCCTCTTGCAGATTTGGAGAAGAAATGAGGCCAGTGAAGTTGAGAACCAAGGTTTTTGGTATGATTGAGACTTCTTATATATTAGAATCAAACTGACCACATGTCAAGGGCTCATGTCTGTAACAAACACTGATGCATTACATTGCCAACCCTTAAGATTAGCTTATCAAGAAGCTGCTCTAACTTAGTTATGCTGCAGCAAACTTTTGTGCTAATCTGGCAGTAAATGCTCTCCTATCATATGTTGCTTGAAGGATCAACACCAAGTCATTAAAGTGTTTCAGTTTTTATCAATAATGATTTGACTGTTTTTCTATGCCATTTTGTTAGAATGTATTGTAACAGTCCATATTGGACGTACGGCCCATGGGCCTTGTATATTGTAACCCTAGCCTTTCAGGCTATATAATGAAGGTCACCCCCCCTGATTAGGGTGTGCGGTGTTTCTCTACATGGTATCATCCCTAATTACGATCCTAATCTTCCGCTTCGTTTCCCCTCTGCCCGTGCGTTCTCCCTGAGAACGTGCGCCACGCTGTCACCAGCCAGGCGCCGCCGCCTACCCTAGGCCGCGCACAGCCGCCGCCAGCCAGGCCGCGCACAGCCGCCGCCTACCCTAGGCCGCGCACATCCGCCGCCAGCCAGGATTCACCTCGCGCCGCCGCCTTCCAGGCCGCGCCGGTCGGCCACGTCTACCTCCTCGGCTTCTCCTACGCCGGCCGGTGCTCCCGTCGTTGCAGCTGATCGGCAGCGGTTCGGCATCCACTACACTCGTCGTCCTCGTCCGCCACCGGCTCCTCAGCCGCAGCCGGAGGTGCCGCCGGTCCAGCCGCAGTTGGAGGCACCGCCGGCCCAGCAGCTGCTGCCTCCGGTACCGCAGGCAGCGGCACTCCAGGCTCCAGAGCCTCCTGTGCGGGAGACTCGTTCCCGGACGGGTTCACTGCCGCCGCCCATGCAGCGGTATGGCTTTGCCGCCTCGACCTCCGACCTGGCCTCTCCGCTGCCAGGAACCGTCCGTGCCGCGCTCGCCGATGCTCATTGGCATGCGGCGATGACCGAAGAATACAAGGCGCTTGTGGACAATGGCACCTGGCGTCTTGTTCCTCGTCCACCTCGCGCCAACGTCATCACCGGCAAATGGGTTTTCAAGCACAAGTATAATGCAGATGGTTCTCTGGCTCGTCATAAAGCCAGATGGGTTGTCCGTGGCTTCTCGCAATGGTACGGCATCGACTACGACGAGACGTTCAGCCCGGTTGTCAAACCGGCCACCATCCGGGTCGTCCTCAGCATCGCCGCCTCTCGCTCCTGGCCGATACATCAGCTGGACGTGAAGAATGCCTTTCTTCACGGCCATCTGAACGAGACCGTCTACTGCCAGCAGCCGCCCGGTTTCGTCGACCCGGCGGCTCCCGACCACGTCTGTCTCCTGCTAAAGTCCTTGTACGGACTCAAGCAGGCGCCCCGGGCGTGGCACCAGCGGTTCTCCGGCTTCATTCAACGGTCCGGCTTCACTGCTTCGACCTCCGACACGTCCCTCTTTGTTTACAAAGCAGGGGCCGACATCGCCTACTTGCTGCTCTACGTCGACGACATTATTCTAACAGCCTCGTCGACCTCGCTTCTTCGTCGCATCACCGAGCTTCTTCACTCCGAGTTCGCCATGACAGATCTCGGGGATCTTCATCACTTCCTCGGGATCTCTGTCACGCGTTCTGCTGACGGCCTCTCCCTGTCTCAGCGCCAGTACGCTGTGGATCTGCTCCAGCGCGCCGGTATGGCTGAGTGTCATCCCACGGCGACTCCTGTTGACACTCATGCCAAGCTCTCTGCTACAGATGGCGCACCGGTGGCGGATGCCACTCAGTACCGTAGCCTCGCTGGTGCGCTACAGTATCTCACGCTGACTCGTCCGGACCTCGCTTATGCAGTTCAGCAGGTTTGCCTCTTCATGCACGACCCGCGCGAGCCTCATCTTGCGATGCTCAAGCGTGTCTTGCGGTATGTCAAGGGCACTCTATCCACTGGGCTTCACATCGGCACAGGCAGTATCACCGGCTTGACTGCCTACTCCGATGCTGATTGGGCTGGTTGTCCCGACTCTTGGCGCTCCACTTCTGGCTACTGTGTCTTCCTCGGCGACACCTTAGTCTCTTGGTCCTCCAAACGACAAACTACGGTTTCTCGTTCGAGTGCGGAGGCTGAGTATCGTGCTGTTGCGCACGCTGTGGCTGAGACTTGTTGGCTTCGTCAGTTACTTCAAGAGCTCCATGCACCCATCTCTTCGGCGACGATTGTCTACTGTGACAATGTCAGTGCTGTCTACATGACCGCCAATCCAGTTCATCATCGTCGCACGAAGCATATTGAGATCGATATTCACTTCGTCCGTGAAAAGGTTGCTTTGGGACAGGTTCGGGTGCTCCATGTTCCATCATCTCATCAGTTCGCGGACATCATGACCAAAGGGTTACCTGTACAGTTGTTTACTGACTTTAGGTCCAGTCTTTGTGTTCGTGACACTCCCGCTTAGACTGAGGGAGGGTGTTAGAATGTATTGTAACAGTCCATATTGGACGTACGGCCCATGGGCCTTGTATATTGTAACCCTAGCCTTTCAGGCTATATAATGAAGGTCACCCCCCCTGATTAGGGTGTGCGGTGTTTCTCTACACATTTAAGTTACATTTGGTTTACTTATGTAAAAACACCTCTTGTACAAAATAACCACAATTTTCCTTTCTCTAGATAAACCTGTGTTTTTCGTGCTACTAGTTAAAATTTATGAACATATATACACATGGTACAAATTGCTAGCATCCTCCCAATGATCTTTCAGCTTCCACTTCGTCAGCCATTTGTGTGCCGCTAATTCTTTCCTTTTTCTTTGTGTGCTATTTAGGTTATGCTCCAGCTAAAAACGACTTCCTTTTTGAGAGGGTATGCATCTTTACTATCCAAAATCTTCCTTCTTCACAGATAGAATAAAAATTAGCAGGGAGGTTTTAAGTCAGAACTGCATCTCCCTGAGTTGTATCATATTGTTTCAAATAGTTGTACTTATATAATGCTAACTACTTAATTCTTTTTGTTTGTTTCAACTTGTAGAGGCTGCAAAGTTTTATTTATGGTAAGTAAAATCCCCACATCACTCAATAGCATTGCACATCATGTAAATTACAGTTTTAAAAATCAGTACTAGAAATATAAATGAAAATATTGATTACAGATATACTGATGCAACATTCAAGAGGGAAGTCTGCACTTATTTTCTGTTCTACAAGAAAAGGTGCACAAGAAGCAGCGCAGTGCCTTTCACAAACTGGAGCATCACTTGGCTATTCAAATCCATTTATGAAATCGATGCAGCAGTATGAACATCTAAAGGAGGCTTCCCTAACCTGTAGTGACAAGCAACTGCAGGCTTGCATTGTACATGGAGGTTATATGGAATCTTGTTCCCTGGGCACCCATAATACCTTCCTTAACTTTGCAACCTCCATTTTTTTAGTAATGTCTTTTTAGGTGCCCATGTTAGTTGATACACTTAGCCTAAAAACTTTAATTGATTGCTTAACTGATGCAATCCTGTTCCATTTTCAGTTGGTTTTCATAATGGTGGTCTTTGCTTAAAAGACCGAGGTCTTGTTGAGGGGCTTTTCCTCAAGGGTGATCTTCAAGTCCTATGCACAACGAATACTTTGGCACATGGCATCAACTTACCTGCACATACAGTTGTGATAAAGTCAACACAGTTTTTGTAAGAATGAATTTTTAGATATGGCATCAATTAAATTGAACTTCTAGTTTTTGACATAGATTCTATATGCAGCAACAAGGACAAGGGCCTATATGTTGAATATGAGAGGTCCATGGTGCTTCAGGTGTACTACTAAGTCTATATGTCCTAGAAAACTCTTCTCCTAAAAAAAATCCTATAAAACTATTATCTTTGATATGCAGGAGTAGATACTCCATCTTGCTTCACATCTTACTGTGATTTTGTATGGTTAACATGTAGCTTCATTGTTGTTTGTTCATTGCTTAATTTCTTTTACTTCTTTCTGAACTAATAGGTCAGATTTGATAACTTGAGGCATACAAACTACTGAATTTGTTTAAAATTATAACTTACACAGACGTGTGCTAAACCTTTAGCAAAAGATGGTTCTGGAATATATCATTGGCACTTTTGTTTAAGGAAGCAGGAGTGCTGGATATCTTACCTTATATATATAGGTTGAATTTTACTTATACTGAAATACTTCAATATTTATATCTCTTCTTCCTGTGAATAAAGGGTTTCACTTATGAAGTAATCCTACATTTGCACAGGGTTCAACAAGGCTTTTAGATTTCTATTTAATTGACTGGACTCAGTAGTTTAGTTTGCTAGTGGCTCTGCCTATGTTGTACTGTAGTTATCTTCTTTGTACTCTGTTGTTATAGATTACACATATCACCAATAGTAGGGTCCTCTCCTACGGCATTTCCCTAAAATATATAGAAATTTATATTCAAATGTATACCAAATTTAACAGTTCAACTTAACACATTTAGTGATTTCAATTTTAAATATAAAATGTATTATATGACTATCCTCTTGTTTTTGAGAAAGCTTCTGTTTGGGGTGATCCGCAGATGTGTGGGAGGGCTGGACGTCCACCATTCGATGATACTGGAACAATTATAATCATGACAAGAAAAGAGACAGTAAGCATCATATGTTTCCACTCTTATTAATTTTGTCAGTTGTGCAATAATTTGACAGGGTATTGAACTAACATGTTTAAGTTTTCCTTTTAGGTTCATCTATATGAGAACCTTCTAAATGGTTGTGAAATGGTGGAGTCTCAGTAAGTGCTTGATGTCTAATTAGAAACTAGTGTCTCATGTGATATTTCACCTAAAAGAAGACCGTGATATGCACTGCATACAATTTTGTACTTCTGACCAAGTATATATACTACATAACTACCACCAGGTTGCTGCCATGTGCAGTGGAGCATCTAAATGCAGAAATCGTTCAGCTGACAGTATCTGACATCATTCTGGCAGTTGAGTGGATCAAGTGCTCGTATTTGTACACCAGAATAAGGAAGGTATGTATGCATACTCTTGTTTAACATTTAAATTTAATCCATGGAATAACTTTAATGAAATAAATTGCTAGAATCCTGAGAACTATGGAGTTAAGAGGGGGACTCCTCAAGATCTCCTTGAAAAGCAAATTCAAGGTACCTTCTTTTGGCATGATGGTTCTGTTATGATGCCTTATGCTTTGATCCTAAGCAACCGAATATACAGATATATGTGTCCAGAAGATTCATGAGTTGGTGGACTATGGACTGATTTGGACAGATGAAGGAGCTTTCGTTCTACAACCACTAGGTAAAGTTTTCTTCTCTCTACCAAAATGAAAATGCAGAAATCACAATTACAAGATGTCATATGGTCCAGCTCTCAATCTGCATGGATAAAACACTGTTTTTTTTGTTGCAATGTACTCCCATCCATTCCAAATTATAAGACGTTTTGGCTTTTCTTGATACATTGCTTTTATTATGTATCTAGACATAGTGTAGCCTAAAATCATATGTTACAAATATCAACCAGCCAGATCCATGAAGATTAACTCATTATATTGGTCTAGATACGTTCTCCCTACCCTCTGTTCAACATTATAGGATTGTCGAACAATAAATAGTATTCCGTGAGCTGGGTTTGTTGGATTTGTATGTCTAAGTCCCTAGGGTTCTGATCTGCAAATGTTGCCCCCCTATTTCAGGATTTGTGTTGTGTTATTGTATGTATCATCTAGCTTTAAACAGTGCATGGATCAATTTAGGCATCATGCATTGTATTTGTGAATCTGTGCCAAGCTCACTATATTTTCTGCAATGACTCCATGTTTCTTGAGGCAGACTTACAGTAAGCTCCAGGTCTGATGGTTTGTCAAAAGGACTTCTTTAAGATCTAATTATTTTGCAATTGTTTGTCAAAAGGGATCCTTTAAGATCTAATTGTTCATTCTCAGAACCTGGGAGGCTGATGGCAAAATTCTACCTGAAGTTTGATACAATGAAGCTTATCGTGAAAGCTTCTGCCTGTTGCAGTTTGGAAGATTTATTGCATGTCATCTGTCACTCTGCAGAAATAACTTGTAGGTAGATGTACATATTTTCAATTGATTATTAAGTGTCAATCATTTTATTTTATTTTTATTTTTTGGTGTATCAAGGGATCCAACTACGCCGAAAGGACAAGAAGATTCTAAATGACATAAACGCCGACAAAGATGGTAGACTCCTTTTTCATATTGTCATGGAGAATGGAAAAAGGAAGAAGCGTGTTCAGACAAGAGAAGAAAAAATATTCTTGCTAGCAAATGACTGCTTAACTGGAGACCCCCTAATCCATGATTTATCCCTCAACCAGGTTGCTTGCTTGTCTAGTTGCAAACACCCCTTGATTTTCTCCCCTACTATGTTGACTTAAGTGGACTCCCATGCAGGAAACAAATTCAATATGCTCAAATGGATGTAGGATTGCCAAATGCATGCGAGAATATTTTATATACAAAAAGAACTACAGATCCGCCATAAATTCTATGATCCTTGCAAATAGTCTACATCAAAAGCTTTGGGAGAGCAGCCCATTTCTGCTGAAACAACTGCCTGGGATTGGAATTGTAACAGCAAAGGTTATTAATTTTGTGATTGTTATGTAGCCACTGCTGTATCTGCAGCCAACATAATTAATTCTTGAGTTGATCACTTGCCACCTCAGGCTCTGAAGACTGCTGGAATTTATAGCTTTGAGACCTTGGCAACTGCTGATGCGAGAAAGATAGAATCGGCCACAGGACGCAATTATCCATTTGGGAATCATGTCAAAGATTCAATGTCATCATTACCACCCAAAATTGACATAGACATAGAAGAAACTGGAAACAGACTTGGGAAAACGACAATCACTGTAACATTAACTCGTTTATCACAGGCAGTTCTATCCAGTAAACGCAGTTGCGCTGACATGGTACCTTATTTAAATTTACTTCAGGTCATTGAGTGCTTTTAAAACCAACTAAATGTTATAACATTATTTTTCAGGTTGTGGCCTCAGAGGAAGACAATGTGATCCTCTTTCATGAGAATATAAGGTCAGTGCCTCTCCTCTCAAACCGATCTAATACCTTTGACAATCTATTTTTCATCTGCTGATGTGGATGGTTGTTTGTTGTTCTTTTGGTTCTTTCTTCCAGGACTCAAGAATTCCACAGGTAACACTTTTCAACTTTTGTTATTTTAGGATAAGTTAATCCATTCTTCTTCACCAGCATGTCTTATTCCAGAATTGCTCACTGTCCATTTTTTTTAAAATGCAGCCCATATTCTGTAAAAGTTTTTGTTCCATGCCCGCAGAATGCACGGGTCACTCTGAAGGTTGATCTAATATTTGAAGAATATGGTAATATCACCATCTGAGAATACTTTTGTTATGATCGGCAAGGTTTATCAGAGGCGTGGCAAGCCTAGTGGCTGAACGGTGGTCCAGCAGGCCACCACGGTGGTCCAGCAGGCCACCATCCTTGCCTGCGCCTGCCTAGGCCTAGTTTCTAGGGATATTTGTTATTATTATTTGTTAGATTTGTTAAGAACATTATTTAGCTTAAGGATAGATCAGTTTGTTAGGATGATGGTTATAAGTTGGAACATTGAGATCTAAAGGAACAAGCCTGGGATTGGAGTTATCTCCCCCTTGGGTCCCTGGGCTTATTACTCTCGCCATCTTGCGTGTTGTTCCCATCTTCTAGTTTTCCAGGCACCGAGCACGGCGCCTCCACCTCGCCGCCGCACCTTCAAGCCCAGACCTCCCATCTCCCACTCCTACTCTCTGAGATCCCTGGCTCGCAACAACCTGGTATCAATGTCAGGACCTGCCGCCACCTCGTCTGTCGAGGCGCCGGTCTCGGCACCGGCTACCACCTCCTCGGCCGCGTTGATCCCCGTCGACTCATCGCAACCCATGGTGACCACAGTCTCCTCCAACGCCTTGAACGCGCTCACCACGGCCATCCTCGGCATGCAGCGCCAGATGGGCGACCTGGCCATCCGTGTCTCGGCACTCGAGAGCGGGTCGTCGGCTTCAGCACCTCCGCTTCCCGCGCCACCATCGGCACACACCCTTGGTCTGCCTGGTTTCGGCGGCATCCCACTGCTTGAACCGGCGGTGTCAGAGATCGACTCTGCCCAGGTGTCCGCCCATGTCGCATCTACAACAGCACCACCCTCCCAACCAGTACCCATCACACAGATCAGTTTTCCCCACTCGCCATCCCCGTTGCCGTCGTTCTCATCCATCATGAACGGTGACCACGTGCAGCCCTCGGCTGTCCAGGGAGCGCCTGCCCTTGAGGCGCCTCCCCTCATCCATGTGCCACCGGACGCCGCGACCGCCGGTGTGCCTCGTTACCACAAGCTTTCGTTCCCAACCTACGAGGGCAAGGAGGACCCTCTCGGTTGGATCAACCGCTGCGAACGTTTTTTCCGGGCGCAGCTCACTCGCGAAGCTGATAAGGTGTGGTTGGCTTCGTTCCATCTTACCGGCAACGCGCAGCAGTGGTATTATATCTTGGAGCGCGACGCCGGCGTTCCCTGCTGGGAGGAGTTCAAGGTGCTCTGCCATCAGCGCTTCGGTCCGCCATTGACGACCAATCACCTGGCCGAGCTGGCACGCCTCCCCTTCACATCGGATGTCGCGACGTACCTGGATGCGTTTCAGGCGCGCATGGCGCACGCCGGCCGGCTCGCACCGCTACAGCAGGCGCAGTTGTTCACGGGCGGCCTTCCGGATCACATCCGGATTGATGTCGAGCTCCACGACCCACAAGACCTGCAGCGCGCCATGCGATTGGCGCGCGCGTATGAACGACGGAATGCAGCGGCGTTGCTGGCACTTCCGGCGCCCCCAGGCCGCAGCTCGCGGCGCTCTTCGTCCTCAGCTTCGGCGCAGCAGCCGGGCTCCGGTTCATCATCTGCTCCAACACCAGCACCGCCTGCACGGCCGTTCAAGCGGCTATCCCCAGCAGAGATGGCGGAACGCCGCAAGCAAGGCTTGTGCTACAATTGCGACGAGCCGTATGTGCAAGGCCACAAGCGTGCTCGCCTGTTCTATCTGGAAGCCAGTGATTACATTGTGGAGGAGCCCCCGGAGTCAGACGACGAAGATGATCCCCCGGCACCAACAGCGGACCCGAAACCAGCGGTGATCTCGCTGGGGGCCATAGCCGGCATCAGGACAGAGGACACGATGCAGCTCTACGTCACCATTGGCAATGAGCAGTTCGTCGCGCTGCTCGATTCCGGCTCGACACATAATTTCGTCCGAGGGGATGTGGCGCGCCGCGTTGGGCTCCAGTTCACACCATGCCCTGGCGCGGGTGTCATCGTCGCCAACGGTGACCGCGTCGAGTGTCGCGGCCTTGCCCGAGATGTCGGCATCCGCATTGCTGATGAGGTCTTTTCGGTGGATTGCTACTCCATTCCACTGGACAAGTGGGACATGATCCTTGGCGTCACCTTCCTTCGAACACTTGGCCCGGTACTTTGGGACTTCGACGATCTGTGCATAGCCTTCACACGCAACGGCCACCGGGTGTTTTGGCGGGGGATTGGATCGACACGCCATGATGTACAGTCCACCTGTCTGCTCGCAGCTATCCACAGTGAGCCGGTCCTCCTTGACAAGCTCCTACAGTCATTTGAGGACGTTTTCGCCACGCCCCAGGGCCTTCCGCCGGCGCGGCAGTGTGACCACCGGATCCATCTCCTGCCCAACACGCCACCGGTTGCGGTGCGGCCCTACAGGTATCCGCAACTTCAGAAAGATGAGCTTGAAGTCCAGTGCGCCGCAATGCTCCAGCAGGGCATCATACGCCCTAGCACGTCTGCCTTCTCCGCCCCGGTGCTCCTGGTGAAGAAGCACGATGGGTCCTGGAGGTTCTGCGTGGATTACCGCGCTCTGAATCAGCAAACAGTCAAGGACAAGTTCCCAATTCCTGTTGTGGAAGAGTTGGATGAACTCAAGGGCGCACGGTTTTTCACTAAGCTCGATCTGCGCTCGGGATATCACCAAGTGCGGATGCATGCTGCTGATGTCGAGAAGACCGCCTTCCGCACACATGAGGGGCATTTTGAGTTCCTGGTCATGCCGTTTGGCTTGACAAATGCGTCATCTACATTCCAGAGTTTGATGAACACTGTCCTCAGGCCGTTCCTCCGCAAGTTCGTCTTGGTGTTCTTCGACGATATTTTGATTTACAGCCCGTCATGGTCAGCACATCTACAGCACATCAATGCTGTTCTCTCCGCGCTTCGGGAACATCAGCTTAAACTCAAGCGCTCTAAATGCACGTTTGCTCAGCCCTCAGTTGCATATTTGGGGCATGTGATTACCGCAGAGGGTGTCGCCATGGACAAGGACAAGGTGGAAGCCGTGGCGTCATGGCCACAGCCACGTTCTGTACGGGGGCTGCGAGGTTTCCTCGGGCTGGCCGGCTATTATCGTCGTTTCATCCAAGACTACGGCGCAATCGCCGCCCCTCTCACGCAGCTGCTCAAGAAGAATGGGTTTTCATGGTCTCCAGAGGCAGCAGCGGCGTTTGATAAGCTCAAATGCTCGCTGTCCACAGCACCGGTACTGCAGCTCCCCGACTTCTCCAAGGACTTCACGGTGGACTGTGATGCTTCCGGTTCCGGATTTGGGGCGGTGCTGCACCAGGGAGATAGCGCCCTTGCTTTTTTCAGTCGCCCGTTCGCCGCACGCCACCTCAAACTCGCCGCGTACGAACGGGAACTCATTGGGCTGGTGCAAGCAGTGCGCCATTGGCGGCCATACTTGTGGGGGCGTCATTTCACCGTCCGGACGGATCACTATGCCCTCAAATTCATGCTGGATCAACGATTGTCCAACGTACCACAGCACCAGTGGGTGAGCAAATTATTTGGGTATGATTTCAGTGTCCACTATCGCCCTGGCAGCCTCAACATCGTGGCAGACGCGCTGTCCCGCCGTGGGGACGCCGAGGTCGCCCTGGAGGTCCGCAGCGGGCCTTCGTTCCACCTCTACGACGAGCTGCGCAGGGAGTTCGACAACGACATGGCGCTGCGGGCGTTCCGGGACAGCGTTGTGCAGGACCACGGTGCCCCCTGGCGCGTGGTGGACGGCCTGGTGCTTCAGGGCACCCGCGTCTACGTGCCAGCTTCCTCAGCACTACTTCCAGAAGTGCTCCAGCTTGCGCATGCTGCCGGTCATGCCGACATTCAAAAGACGCTGCAGCGCCTCCGCCAGGACTTCGTCGTCGACCATGATCGTGGGTTGGTGCGCGACTTCGTCCGCGCCTGCGCCACGTGTCAACGCAACAAGACAGAGGCCCTTCACCCAGCCGGCCTTCTCCAGCCCTTGGAGGTACCATCAGCGGTGTGGACAGACATCTCGATGGATTTCATTGAGGGCCTCCCACGGGTTAATGGCAAGAGCGTCATCTTGACGGTCGTGGATCGCTTCTCCAAGTATGCGCATTTCATTGCGTTGAGCCATCCATACACGGCCCTCTCCGTTGCCAAGGCTTTCTTCGAAGGTGTTGTTCGCCTCCATGGATTTCCGGCGTCGATTGTCAGTGACCGCGATCCGGTGTTCACTGGACACGTGTGGCGCGATCTCTTCAAGTTGGCCGGCGTTCAACTGCGCATGAGTACAGCATTCCACCCCCAGACGGACGGACAGTCCGAGATCGTTAACAAAACCATCGCAATGTATTTGCGGTGTATCACGGGGGATCGGCAGCGCAAGTGGCTGGATTGGCTGCCTTGGGCCGAATATTGCTACAACACGGCGTACCACACTTCGCTGCAGACCACGCCGTTTCAGGTGGTGTATGGGCGGCCGCCGCCCGCTCTTGTGCCATATGCTGCAGGGACAGCCGCTACAGACACGGTTGACGTGCTATTGCGCGACCGCGACGCCTTCATCGCCGATGTTCGGGACCGTCTTCTGCAGGCTCAGGCTTATGCAAAGAAGAATTATGATGTTCACCACCGTTTGCTGGAGTTCGCAGTTGATGACTGGGTTTGGCTTCGTCTCCTTCACAGGCCGGCTCAATCCTTGCTTCCGGGACCGCGTGGTAAGCTGAGCCCGCGGTACGCCGGTCCATTCCAGGTGGTGGAGCGCATCGGACTGGTGGCGTATCGCCTTCGGCTGCCGGACGGTGCCAGGATCCACGACGTCTTCCATGTCGGAGTTCTCAAGCCGTTCCACGGGACGCCGCCGTCGTCGGTACCAGCGCTGCCTCCTCTTCACAATGGTCGTCTGCTGCAGCGCCCACTTCGTATCCTGCGTTCCCAGCTACGCCGCGGAGTTTGGCACGTCCTTGTTCACTGGTCGGACATGGAGCCGACAGACGCTTCTTGGGAGCTGGTCGATGAGTTCAAAGCCCGTTTCCCTGACTTCCAGCTCGAGGACGAGCTGTTTGTCGAGGGAGGGAGAGATGTTATGATCGGCAAGGTTTATCAGAGGCGTGGCAAGGCTAGTGGCTGAACGGTGGTCCAGCAGGCCACCACGGTGGTCCAGCAGGCCACCATCCTTGCCTGCGCCTGCCTAGGCCTAGTTTCTAGGGATATTTGTTATTATTATTTTTTAGATTTGTTAAGAACATTATTTAGCTTAAGGATAGATCAGTTTGTTAGGATGATGGTTATAAGTTGGAACATTGAGATCTAAAGGAACAAGCCTGGGATTGGAGTTATCTCCCCCTTGGGCCCCTGGGCTTATTACTCTCGCCATCTTGCGTGTTGTTCCCATCTGCTAGTCTTCCAGGCGCCGAGCACGGCGCCTCCACCTCGCCGCCGCACCTTCAAGCCCAGACCTCCCATCTCCCACTCCTACTCTCTGAGATCCCTGGGTCGCAACAACTTTCTTTCGATGTTGGGTCTCAATAGAGGTTGTGGTTAAGGTTGTTTTTCTTTTAGCATTGGCAAGTCTTTAACCTTTTAAACCAGTGTACTCGGGGGTTTTCCCCCTCATTTCTTCTTCTATAATATAATGATACACAGTCCTCCTGCATGTTTTACAAAAAAAAGAGAGAATACTTTCCTTCAAAAATATTATGCACATATCACTTCTATGCTCACATAGTTTATGTTTTCAATGCTATGGTGAAGTTGGTCTTGATGCGCACAAGAAGCATGTAGTAAGCAGGGAAGATGGTTTGTACGTGACCAAAGAGCATGTGATAGATAAGCTTGAACCTGCATACAATCTCCCTTCAGAGATTTGTTTGGTTAGCTCCAGGACAACTCGAAGAAGCCGATCTCAATCTCACACTGAACAGAGCCCTCTTTCCAAAGAGGTTTATGTCATAGAAGATAATGACATTGCTGTCAGTGCTCTCGAGAAAGCTGATAATGTACTGGGAACCAGAAAATTTAACAACTTGGCTTCACTGTAAGTTCTTAGGCCCTGTTCGTTTCGCTGAAATTTGGCTTATGTTGATGCTTATGCTGATTTGTTGTGAGAGGAAAACACTGTTCGTTCGCTGAAAAGTACTGCTAAAGTAGTTCAATCTTTTTTTTGGTTGGCTAATAATATATGAATTGATCGCCATCCACCAGCATAACCTTAAATACTGATCAGACTAGGGATTATCCAACCTTCAGCATGTGGTAGATCAGCATACACCACAACTTTATACTGAATGGTTTTGGTCCCTAGATGGTATTCTTGGGGGATTTGTTACTGGATCCTTTGGTCTTTGGGATCAACCTGTTTTGAACACTCTTTTCTCTCATAATTGAATGGCAGAGCTCCTGCCATTTTTGTTCCAAAAAAAACTTTGCACTTAATCTATTGACTCAAGTCATGTTTTCTGAACCTTGGTCAGTATTTTTGTAACGTGCTATTTTCATGATTATAGAGAGGTCCCAAGCTTTGATCTACTGCCTGAAGAAGAGTATGGAGGTAAGACCGTAAGACAATCCTGCAAACAGTATACAGTTATATGCACTTTATGCTTCATTTGTGCTCCTTCAATTGAAATCTGGAAATTTATTATTAGCTAGCTGAAATGTGCATTATCTTGTTTACATATGCAAGCTGCATCAGCTCCTGGACCAGAACAGGAAGAATGCAAAAGTGCCACAGACAACACAATTTTCGATCACATACGCAAGAAATCCAAAGAGTTCCCCACTCTGATGGTATCGAAATCCATGGATAGCTCTTATGAACCTCTTATACTGAAGAAGATGAAGATATCAAGGGACCAGTTTGAAGTAGAGCATGGCTGTCTGCATGCGGATGAGGCCACCACAATGGATTTTGAACCTGTTGAGCCTAGGGTCTCTCCAACCAAGACTGCTGAGAAGTGTCGCGGGATCCTGGGTAGAAGCTCAGAAAAGAGCCGCATGCTGTTTGGAATAATGGATAGCCCATCTGAGAAGAGCAAGATGCTGAGCACGACACCAGACAAAAGCTCTCTTCAGAATGCGGGTGGAAAGGAGAGCCCATTGGAGAAGAGCGAGGTACTGAGCACTTCAGCTGAAAACTCTCTCCAATTTGCAGCTAGGCGTGTCATCTCATCTGAGAAGAGCAAGATGCTGACAACTCCAGATAAAAGCTCTCTTGTGTTTGCGGGTGGAAAGGAGAGCCCATTGGAGAAGAGCGAGGTACTGAGCACTTCAGCTGAAAACTCTCTCCAATTTGCAGCTAGGCGTGTCAGCTCATCTGAGAAGAGCAAGATGCTGACAACTCCAGATGAAAGCTCTCCAGGATCTGTGGGCGGAAAGGATAGCTCGCTGGAGAAAAGCAAGATCCTTATTAGTACTCCAGTTGAGTATCCTCTAAAGAAAGGAAATCCAGGTGAAAATCCTTTCAAAACAGGAACTCCAGTTGAAAACTCCCCCCAATTTGCAGCTCAACGTGACAGCCCATCTAAGAAGAGGAAATCCTGCATCAGCAGTCCCCTTCCGTGCTTCCAGGCTGTTCAATGCACAGAAGTCAGAGTTGCAGGTCAACCCTTCGATATTCAGGAATATGTCAAGGAGATATCGAGAAGCAGAAGGAACAGTCAAGGAGGCGATCCTTTTGCTGGTTACAAGAGTATCTTTTCCTTCCTATACTAGATCTGCTAAAGATCCTGAACAATGTACAGTCAGTTCAATATCCTGCTCATAACATGCACTGTAACATGGAAAAGCATCTTCTTTTCTGCCTCTAGTTTAGTTACGAATGCTATTCTGTGGTTTGCACTCTGTACACATGACTGGAGTGTGCTTATGTATGGTACATGTACAAGTTACTATTGGCTGCACAAACTATGAAGTTTTCTGCCGGGTGCCATGCTAGATGCTTCACCTTTGATGCCATGTTGCATGAAACTTCCTGCTTTCCATCTGACCTCGGACCATCCTGATCTGCGCGACAAGAGATTTTCCAGAGCACGCTATGAGGAGCTTCAGTGTGGTTGAGACATAGCTCAAAGCACACATGAAAAACTTGGCAAATAAATCCTCTCTAACCTTTTCTATTAACTCCAAGAGAGAAATTTTTAAGCAGCGCTGGAATCTTCGTAGGAGCTTGTAATTGTATCCTGCGGTGCGGCCAAAGTGCAAGGTTCAGTAGGCGCCAAAACTCTATTCATGTATTAGACATGAACTTTGGACTTTGATGTTATTTGGCAGCAAACCACAGCCACATAAAAACTTGGCACGGCGTGAAAACTTTGGAGTTTTATCTTAATTCAGATAAACATCACGTTAGATTGTTCTCCCAAAATAAAGAGAAAAAACAGTATTCTTTGATGCAATGAACCTGTAAGGGTTGGTGCTAGCTGTCGTCTAAACGCATTTTTTAAAACGTTACACAACAAGAACATAAGACACAACTAGCACAAGTGCATTCAACCCGCCTGTTCGCTGGATGATTTTTGACTTTTATTCTGGCTGATGCTGATTTGTTGTGAGAGAAAAACACTGTTGAATAAGCGCTGATCAGCACAAGCGATGAACATCAATGTGCATTCATGCTAGTTGCATCTCATATTTTTACCATGCAGAGTTTTTAAAAACACGTATAGACATCGATTATAATGTTTTGAGGATTGTTCAATATATTTTGGGTATTTTCTCATTTTCTAGATAAAATGTATATTTTGAAACTTCTAGAGATATTTTTATGAGCTTGAACTATTTTATTTGGGTTTGTCGTGCCCCAACTTATCTCTAGGATTTTTCTCGGGCCTTTTAGAAGTTTAGAGATATTTTTTGTGATTTAAAAAGCTTATAATATATTTACTAGATTTTCATATATTAACTAACAAAGTGATGAAATCGTCTCCAGAACCACTTAAATCTAGGCTAAGGAGAAGTTTTTTTTTTGGTGAATTGGCTATGGAGATGGTTTTGCGAGTTTAGAAACAATGATTCGTGGTTTTGAAGTTTGAACTTTTTATCTTTTCAATATTCTAATTCTAATATTCTATGTCCGGTGAGCTGTGACCCACCCAGCCCATCCCGTACACCCCGAGTGGCCCAACTAGCCCACGTATATACTCCAAACCTAACCCTAGCAATACATTCCGCTCCCCTAGCGGCGGCGGCCACAGCCACACGGTCTCGCGCGGGATCTAATTCGAAACAGCACTGCCCTTTCTTCCACCGTTCCCCACCTCACCCAAGGGCACGCTCTCTCTCTCTCACTCCCTCGCGGCGACGACTTGGCGACCGCTGCCGCTGCCCAGGTGCCCATCGGTCCGTTCGCCAGGTCTTCTTCGGGCTCTGCGCTGCCGAAAAGCTCCGCCAGGTACGCCCACCCTTCTCTTCCGTTCCTGCTGTGCGAAGCTGAGCACCCAAACCCTAACTTGAGCTATTTGTCTCCGGATCTGATCAAATTAGAAGTGTATACTGTATTCTGTCTGCTAACTTTCGGGGTTTTTTTTGCAAGAATTATCGGCTCCACACCTATGTCCTTTACTGCATTCACCCCTGCCTGTTTGCTTCAGTTTAATTGGTTCATATTGTTGGTTTATTATTGTGTTTTTTGCTACTGTGATATCTTATGTTATCAAAGCAAGGCTAGTAAATCATGTTATACTATTACAGGTTGCTGTGTTAAGTCCAAGCTTGTCACATGGACTCAACACAAGATTTCCAACCCAGGACATTCTCAATAAAGTTGTGGCCACCAAGTGAAAGCACACGGCTCATTCTTGTTGAGAGGATGACAAAGAATCTGTCCACAGAGTCCATTTTCTCTCGCAAGTATGGTCTTTTGGGCAAGCAAGAGGCTCATGAGAATGCAAAAAGGATTGAAGAACTTTGCTTTGCCTCGGCTGATGAGCATTTCAAAAGGGAGCCAGATGGTGATGGGAGTTCTGCTGTCCAGCTATATGCAAAGGAAACGAGCAAGCTGATGTTGGAAGTTCTGAAAAAAGGCCCAAGGACTACTGCAGAACTGGAGGCACCTGTAGCTGATACACCTCCTGTGCCTCCTGATACACCTCTTGTGCCTGCTGATACTGTACTGGATATATCTGGTGGCAAGCGTGCTTTTATTGAGGCAGATGAAGCAAAGGAACTGCTGAGTCCACTCACCAAACCAGGAAATTCGTATAAAAAAATTTGCTTTAGCAACAGGAGCTTTGGTATTGGTGCTGCTAATGTTGCAGGGCCAATTCTTGAGGCAGTTAAGAATCAGCTCACAGAAGTTGATATCTCAGATTTTGTGGCAGGAAGGCCTGAGGATGAAGCCCTTGATGTGATGCGCATATTCTCCAAAGCATTAGAGGGTTCTGTCCTGAGATATCTGAACATCTCTGACAATGCTTTGGGTGAGAAGGGTGTCAGGGCATTCAGTGAGCTCCTGAAATCACAGGAATCCCTGGAAGAACTCTATGTGATGAATGATGGCATATCAGAGGAAGCTGCAAAAGCTCTATCTGAGCTTATTCCTGCAACTGAGAAGCTCAAGGTTCTTCACTTCCATAACAATATGACTGGAGATGAAGGTGCTATGTATGTTGCTGAGATGGTTAAGCGTTCTCCAAATGTAGAGAGTTTCAGGTGCTCAGCAACAAGGATAGGATCTGATGGTGGAGTTGCATTGTCTGAGGCATTAGGGACATGCACTCGTCTGAAGAAACTTGATCTCAGGGACAACTTGTTTGGTGTTGATGCAGGGTTAGCTCTCAGCAAAACCCTTCCAAAGCTTCCTGATCTTGTCGAGCTTTATCTCAGTGATCTCAATCTTGAGAACGAGGGTACAATAGCAATTGCCAAAGCCCTCAAACAGTCAGCACCACAGTTGGAGGTCCTTGAAATTGCTGGAAATGAAATAAATGCCAAAGCAGCCCCTGTTTTGGCTGAATGCCTAGCAGCAATGCAGTCACTCAATAAGCTGACCTTGGCTGAAAATGAACTTAAGGATGATGGTGCTGTGATAATTGCAAAATCATTGGAAGATGGCCACACTGATCTCAAGGAACTTGATGTGAGCACAAATATGCTGCAGAGGGTTGGAGCTCGGTGCTTTGCGCGGGCAGTCGCATATAAACCAGCTTTTGTGCAACTGAACATGAATGGAAATTTCATCTCCGATGAAGGGATTGATGAGGTGAAGGACATTCTGAAGGCTGGTAAGAAATCCCTGGATGTTCTTGGCTCACTAGATGAGAATGAACCTGACGGGGAGCCTGATGATGAGGAAGAGGACGAGGATGCTGAGGACAATGAGGATGAGCTGGATTCAAAGTTACAGAGTGTGAAGGTTGAGCAGGATGATTGACCATTCTTAGGTTAAATAGCGCTCACTGTTTTTTGTTGCAATGTACTGTAGAACTTATGCGTTGGATGCACCCAACCCAACTAGACTGTATCCTCATATTGTATGTTATAAATATCAACCAGCCAGATCCTGAGATCCATGAAGATTATCTAATTGTATTGGTCTGGAACTCTGGATACGCTCTCCCTACCCCCTTTCAACATTTTAGGATTGTGGAACAATGAATAGTATTCTGTGAGCTGGGTTTTGTTGGATTTGTATGTCTAAGTCCTTAGAGTCAATTTGCATTGCGTTACTGTATATATCATCTAGCTTTATACAGTGCATGGATCAATTTCACATAGACATCATGCATTGTACTCCCTCCATCCCAAATTATAAGTCATTCCAAGAATCTTGGAGATGAGATAATAACATTTATGGTACCCAGTAAGTATCATTAGGTTCTTCATTAATTATATTTTCATAGTATATCTATTTGATGTCATAAATCTTTGTAATTTTTTCTATAATTTTGGTCAAACTTGAGGTGTTTTGACTCTCCAAGATTCTTGAAATAATTTATAATTTGGGATGGAGGGAGTATTTGTGAATCTGTGCCAAGCTCACTATATTTTCTGCAATGACTGCCATGTTTCTTGAGGTTCTAATACCTTGGCAGACTTACAGTAAGCATTATTCAAACAACAGCTATAGCATATTAGCATTCATCACAGACGCACTGCTGCAGTACAGGATTCCTCTACGGTTTCACCAAAACAAACATCAGCCTAACAGTCCAAGCAAGTAAGTCTAAAAATATGTCAGGTTTGTATCATGGGATTAGCTCGATAATATAGCAAAAAAGCAATACTAGAGAAATGGCGTTGCATAGGGTCGACTGCTAAGATATTACAGTGAACATTCATCATAGGAAATATTACTGTGTCGATTCCTTCAGATCATTTCGGTAATGACACAAATACACATTATCTCTTTTTCCTCCCAACTCTGAGGGTTGGGCATGCAGGTATGGTACTTGGAGCCTGGCATTACTTGATAACTGAGAATATTGTTCTACTATTTTCAATCCATGTGCTCTCATATATTCCATTTTCCTACTACTATAAGAGATGGTAGTATTCCAATCAGTTGCTTCATTCTCATGTTTCTGTTTTGCATTTGTTCGTCAAAAAGGACTCCTTTAAGATCTAATTGTTCATTCTCAGAACCTGCGAGGGTGATGGTAAAATTCTAGCTGAAGTTTGATACAATGAAGCTTATCGCCAAAGCTTCTGCCGGTTGCAGTTGGGAAGATTTATCCCTCAACCAGGTTGTTTCCTTGTCTAGTTTCAAACACCCCTTGATTTTCTCTCCTACTATGTTGACTTAAATGGTCCCAATGTCCCATGCTGGAAACAAATTCAATATGCTCAAATGGATGTAGGACTGCCAAATGCATGCGAGAATATTTTATATACAAAAAGAACTACAGATCTGCCATAAATTCTATGATCCTTGCAAATAGTCTACATCAAAAGCTTTGGGAGAGCAGCCCATTTCTGCTGAAACAACTGCCTGGGATTGGAATTGTAACAGCAAAGGTTATTAATTTTGTGATTTTTATGTAGCCACTGCTGTATCTGCAGCCAGCATAATTAATTCTTGAGTTGATCACTTGCCACCTCAGGCTCTGAAGACTGCTGGAATTTATAGCTTTGAGACCTTGGCAACTGCTGATGCGAGAAAGATAGACTCGGCCACAGGACGCAATTATCCATTTGGGAATCATTTCGAAGATTCAATGTCATCATTACCACCCAAAATTGACATAGACATAGAAGAAACTGGAAACATACTTGGGAAAACGACAATCACTGTAACATTAACTCGTCTATCACAGGCAGTTCGATCCAGTAAATGCAGTTGCGCTGACATGGTACCTTATTTAAATTTACTTCGGGTCATTGAGTGCTTTTAAAAACCAACTAAATGTTATAACATTATTTTTCAGGTTGTGGCCTCCTCTTTCATGAGAATATAAGGTCAGTGCCGCTCCTCTCAAACCGATCTAATACCTTTGACAATCTATTTTTCATCTGCTGATGTGGATGGTTGTTTGTTGTTCTTTTGGTTCTTTCTTCCAGGACTCGAGAATTCCACAGGTAACACTTTTCAACTTTTGTTATTCTAGGATATGTTAATCCATTCTTCTTCACCAGCATATCTTATTCCAGAATTGCTCACTGGCCATTTTTTTAAAATGCAGCCCATATTCTGTAAAAGTTTTTGTGCCATGCCCCAAGAATGCACGGGTCACTCTGAAGGTTGATCTGATATTTGAAGAATATGGTAATATAATATCACCATCCGAGAATACTTTCCAACGATGTTGAGTCTCAGTAGAGGTTGTGGTTAAGATTGTTTTTCTTTTACCATCGGCTAGTCTGTAACCTTTTAAACCAATGTACTCAATAGATAAGCTTGTGGTTAAGTGTACTCAGTAGAGGTTGTGGTTAAGTATGTGACCAAAGAGCATGCAATAGATAAGCTTGAAGCTGTGTACAATCTCCCTTCGATAATTGTTTGGTTAGCTCCAGGACAACTCGAACAAGCCGATCTCAATCTCACACTGAACAGAGCCCTCTTTCCAAAGAGGTTTATGTCATAGAAGATGCTGCTGCTGCTATCAGTGCTCTCGAGAAAGCTGATAATGCACTGAGAACCAGAAAATTTAACAACTTTGCTTCACTGTGAGTGCTTAATCTTTTTTTTTTGTTGGACAATAATATATGAATTGATTGCCATCCACCAGCATAACCTGAAATACTGATTAGACTAGGGATTATCCAACCTTTAGCATGTGTCAGATCAGCATACAGCACAACTTTGTACTGGATGATTTTGGTCCCCAGATTATTTTCTTGGGGGATTTGTTACTAGATCCTTTGGTCTTTGGGATCAACCTGTAATATGTGTTTTGAACACTCTTTTCTCTTATAATTGAATGGCAGAGCTCCTGCCATTTTTGTTCCAGAAAAAAACTTTGTACTCAAGTCATGTTTTCTGAACCTTGGTCAGTATTTTTGTAACGTGCTATTTTCATGATTATAGGGAGGTCCCAAGCTTTGATCTACTGCCTGAAGAAGAGTATGGAGGTAAGGTGATGCTGCAAACAGTATACAGTTATATGCACTTTATGCTTCATTTGTGCCCCTTCAATTGAAATCTGGAAATTTATTATTAGCTAGCTGAAATTTGCATTATCTTTCTTACATGTGCAAGCTGCTTCAGCTCCTGGACCAGCAGAGGCAGAATGCAAAGGTGCCACAGACAACACAATTTTCGATCACGTTTGGAAGTTCAGAAAAGAGCTGCATGCTGTTTGGAAAAATGGATAGCCCATCTGAGGAGAGCAAGATGCTGATCACGACACCAGCCAAAAGCTCTCTGCGGCTCGCGGGTGAAAAAGATAGCCCACTGGAGAAGAACAAGATCATGATCAGAACTCCAGCTGAAAACTCTCTGCAATTTGCAGCTAGGTGTGTCAGCTCATCTGAGAAGAGCAAGATGCTGACAACTCCAGATGAAAGCTCTCCACGGTTTGAGGGCGGAAAGGATAGCCCACTGGAGAAAAGCAAGATCCTTATTAGTCTTCCAGTTGAGTATCCTTTCAAGAAAGGAAATCCAGGTGAAAATCCTTTCAAAACAGGAACTCCAGTTGAAAACTCCCCAAATTTGCAGCTCAACGTGACAGCCCATCTAAGAAGAGGAAATCCTGCATCAGCATTCCCCTTCCATGCTTCCAGGCTGTTCAATGCACAAAGCAAGTCGGAGTTGCAGGTCAACCCTTCGATAATCAGGAATATTGCAAGGATATATTGAGGAGCAGAAAGGACAGTCAAGGAGGTGACCCTTTTGTTGGTTACAAGAGTATATTTTCCTTTCTATGATCTGCTGAAGATCCTGAACAATGTACAGTCAGTTCAATATCCTGCTCATGACATGCACTGTAACATGGAAAAGCATCTTCTTTTCTGACATCAGTTTAGTTACGAATGCTATTCAGTGGTTTGCACTCTGTACACATACATGACTGGAGTGTGCTTATGTATGGTACATGTACAAGCTGTTATTGGCTGCACAAACTATGAAGTTTTCTGCCGGGTGCCATGCTAGATGCTTCACCTTTGATGCCATGTTGCATGAAACTTCCTCCTTGCCGTCTGACCTCAGACCATCCTGACCTGCGCGACGAGATTTTACAGAGCATGTTATGATGAGCTTCAGTGATAACCTCTTGGCTGAGACATAGCTCAAAGCCTCAAAACACACATGAAAAACTTGGCAAATAGATCTTCCCTAACCTTTTCTATTAACTCCAAGAGAGAAATTGCTGAGCAGCGCTGGAATCTTTGTAGGAGCTTGTAATTGTATCCTGCGGCCAAAGTGCAAGGTTCAGTAGACGCTAAAACTGTATTCATGTATTAGTCATGAACTTTGCACTTTCAGAGTTTGATGTTATTTGGCAGCAAACCACAGCCATAAAAAACTTGGTATGGCATGAAAAATTTGGAGTTTGTTCTTATTCAGATAAACAGCACGCTAGATTCTTCTTTCGAAATGAGGAGAAAGAAGCAGTAATCTTTGACGCAATGTACCTGTAAGGGTTGGTGCTAGCTTCCAATGTAGTGCCGCTTGTCTGTGCAGCAGCACGGGAGAAAACTTTGAAGGTATTGCTGCTTATCATAAGAACCATAAGAAAAAGATGACCGAGTGTCCAAGACGGCGAGATCACTAATTCACTAGACTAGTGTTCATGCGTTTCAGTAGTACTTCCTCCGTCTCCAAATAAATTAATTCCTAAAACCCGTACATGTTAAACTTGTTTAACTAACTTTATAGGAAAGAATAACAGCATCTATGACATAAAATGAGTACATTATAAAAATATATTTTATGGTATATCTAATGATGCTAATTTGATGTTATAAATTTTGATTTGTTTTTTTCTAGAAATTCGGTTGAAGTTTAAAAAATTAGACTTAGACAACTCTAAGAATCCATTTATTCATGGACAGTGAGGAGAAACCTGTAAGATCCAGTAGCGAAGTAGGCCCCGTCCTTGCTGGCGCAGCAGCTGAACCTGTCGAAAACGTAGTCCTCGGTGTACAGCTCCGACAGCTGCAGCACCAGCAGACAAGCAACATTTTTTTGAAAAATTGTCATCTTTCCTTTGATGCTACCAAAAGGTGGTTCTGAAATTTGGATAGATTTGATCCACAAATTTCGATGACGGATAGGAATATGCTGCTAGGATAAAATGTGAACGTACCTTTGGGCGAAGGAACTCGTGTACTCTGTATGTTGCGATGGGTGAGGTTTCCACGCGCAGGTCCCAGAGCTGCAAAACAGTGAGGCTTCATTGCTGCTTGCGGACAACAGGTAGCTGCATAGTTGGCGCTTGGCACAAATTGAGTAATATATATATAGCACCTTGAGGTTCATGTAGTCGCGAGTTAGAAGGTATTTTCCGTCGCCTGTGAACTTCAGATCGGTGATGCAAGATATGATCTCAGTGAAAAATGTGCTGGGCTGAGGGCGGTTCTCGTGGTCCTGGAATCTGTTCAGTAAGCGACAGTTCCAAAAAAAAAATTAGAGCACAAAAGCATAAGTGAACTGATATTTTCAGGCTTTGCAAGAAGAGGAGTGCAGAAGTCACTCACATTCTCACGCTCTGGTCGCACAGCGCCGATCGCCGCAGGTCGACCAGCCGGACGAGGCCGCTGGAGCTGCCGTAGGCCAACAGGCTGCAGGACGACGGGTGGAACTCGGCCGTGGTGATCACCTCTGCTTCATCACCCAACCAACACCCAGATGTGTAAGTGCCAGTGCTTGCTACGGTTGCCGTTCACGAACTATAGACAGACAATACTTTGGTGGGTAAGGAAAAAAAATGACGAAATCACCTACGAGATCCTCCATGTCCGCGGGCCTCATGTCCACGATGTTGAAGCACTGGCTCGTCACCTCCAGGTGCCACAGGTTGATCCTCACATCGTCCGCGGACACGAACGTCTCCCCGTCGCTGCACGTTAACAAGCACACTGACGACCTCGCTTCGCCAAGAACAGAATCGGGGTTCAGGCAGAATGAACCATCGATTAAACAAAGCTAGCCAACCAGTTATTCGAGACGGAGTGGATGTTGAACTCGTGAGCGCGGCCGAAGACTCTCCGGCATTTTGCAGAGTACCCATCTCCAACATCACCCACCTGGCCATAAAATCACACACTACAGCAACAATCAACAAAGTCGTTGACATAGTGCTAGCACATCGATCAAATTAACTGAGCTTGATCGGCAGATCGAACATTGCGACCAGCAATGCTAACTGCGGAGAGTAAACCTTTTCAGGACGTTCGTCAGGATCTCCAGACGACCCCCCCCCCCCCCCCCCCCCCCCCCCCCCCCCCCCCCCCCCCCCCCCTCGGCTTCGTGGCTGCCATTCAGAATAATACGGTGGTTCTTTCAGAGACAGCGCCGCCGTGGTGCCCCAACGCGGCGGCCGATCGTTCCCTTTCTTCGCCGCCTTGTGTTCGGAGACCTGCCCTGGAGCTACAGAATCCGTTATACTCAATCCATTTCGCATGGACACGGGCCATCTATTACAGTCGTTCGGTAGGAGTACCTTCCAGAGCTTGACCGTACGGTCATTGGCGGCGAGCATGAGCAGGGAGCTGTTGGGCCGCGCGCACCACCTCACCCTCTTGATCTTCTCGCTGATCTCCAAGCTGTGCATCGCGTCAAACTGCACCAGCACTCCAGCATGGATCAAGGTCAACAGCAACAGAGAATGAATGCGTCTTCTGAAACTAAAACAACCACCCGATCGGTGGCTCACCTCCGGCTCGTGGCTCTGGAACTCCGTCGCGTAGCTGTACCTCGGCGGCGGAGCTCCGGCTCCGGCACGATCGGCGCGCTCAAGCTCGGTACGAGGCCGCGCCTGCAGACGTACGTAGTACAGAAACCCCGCCAGTCAGTCACCCTGTGGCCGCAACAAGCACGTACGAATTAGAACCGGGAAAGCTGTGACGCTTACATCGTCGTCGCCGCCGTCGTCGTCGGTACTCCGGAAGAGGATGACGCGCCCGGCGTTGTCACCGGCGGCCAGGTACTCGCCGTGGCCGTCGAACTCGATGGCCGAGATTTCGTCCGCTGAAGCACGTACGCGTGCGAAAGCACCGATCAGTCCGACAACAAACAACCATGCGGCGGCTAGCTCTGATGTTTGAGAATGCAGACATTGATTGATTGATAGATACCGTCGTCATCCTGGGGACAGGGAGCGCCGTCGCGGTAGGCTTCGGCGGCGGGCGGCAGTTCGCCGAGGACCTGGGAGAACTTCCACTGGGGAAGAAGCCGGGACGGCTGCGGTTCTCGGCGACCGGAAGGCGACGGAGAGGTGGTCCGCGAAGGGGCTACGGACTTCGTGCTCCTCCGCCTCCGGCCGGTGTTGCTCATCGGCATCGCTGTGTCCTATAGGCTAGCTAGCCATCCTCTGCTACAATTACGCAGGGGCGCGGGGAATGCATTTGTGGCGCTGCACACTTTTGCGCGGCCGTGCAGTGATACGGTGCCACTCCGGCAGTCCGGGTTCTGAAGCATCCGTGTCCACTCGCCTGTTGTTATCGTCATCTTCTGTTCGTTCTCGCACTTTTTTTTTTCTTCTATTATGCCCACAGCCGCACATATCGCCGTCGCAATGGACCATCCAACGAATGTCTCGCATAATTGACATAATATGCAAATGTGCTGGGTGTGGACCTGTTGGGTAGCAAACTAGCAATCAGAAGTCAAAGAGCGGCGTGTGGGCAAGCCATGGATAATCTAGCCGAGGTCAGTTTCATTTGAGTTTTCAAAGTTCCCCTATGCAATACTGCAATGTAATCTGAGCCCGCATTCTACACTTCTTAAAATATAGCAGTGCTCCTGCTAACTTTTCAAAACTAAAAAAAAATCACAATCAAATTTTGTGAACAGCCCTGCTAAAAGCCTGCAGTTGTGTCAAGGTTTTTAACGCGTACCTGCGATGGAATCATATGATCATGAGTTCATGACAACAAAAGAAAAATAAAGGAGGCACCAGCTGAACATTCTCAGGTAAAGAAACCACAAAATGGAACCGGATCTGGATTCCTGTGAGGCTGACTCAGTAGGGGGGCACTGCTTAGTGCGTCCTAGAAAGAATGATATTCAACGTCTATTATTTCCAATAGAATAGATAAGTAACGTAATCCTAATTATATACAATTGCTGCAGCAGGTTCGGATGGTTCGTGCTCAGTCCCGTGCGCTCTACACTACATGTCATGGACCTAATTTTACCTCCATTCTATTCATGGTTGCATGTTTCGGAACAATGCTCAACCACGGCGAAAGAACAAAACTTTGCTAAACCTGTGTTCCTCAAGTTGATTGATTAGCTGCTAGCCTGTTACACATTTACAGGTGTCTCTAACACCGTAAATCCTCCAGCGAAAGGCCCTTATCCGCTTCCCAAATGGTGGCACTACTAGTCCAGCAATGAGAATACCGGAATCCCCTTAGCGTTGAAACTAGAACATTTCACTAGTAGTTCCTGTCCAACTTCAAATTCCTTTTGGCCATTTGCCTGCAACAGATGCTCCAGAATTTCAGTTACCAATGTTCATTGGGAGTATTGGTGGAAAGGATGCAAGGGTTAAGAATCTACGAATATAGTGTGGCCATTGAAAGGGTGGAATACAGGGATGAAGGGTTAAGAATCTACGAATACAGTGTGGCCATTGAAATGGTGGAATACAGGGATGAAAAATTGTGTTGCTAATAGCAGTATATGAACAAAAAAAAAAGACCGCTTCTTTTCTCAAGAGTTTGTACGAAGTTACCTCAAATTTATGCATTCCACGCGCACCATCACTCAACTCAAGTACTAGTCCAAAGGCTCGAATCTGGTAGACCTTTGCTGTAACTACATCACCCAACTTCATAGCCCCAGATTGGAAGTTTGTGGGACTCTGATTCAGGTCCAAAGTGGTGTCAGCAGTCGGTTCTGGAACCTCAGAACCACTGGTTTCCAGTCCATTACTCCCAGATTCCAAAATCTTTACTTTCTTAGTTTTCTTGGTAGTAGCACCTGTGGCTTTCTTAGCAGTAGCTTTCCTAACCTCATGACATTCGCTGGCTGGTTTATATGGTCTAGGAGCTGACTTTGCAGCCTTCGCCCGCTTCTTAGGACCATTTGCATCATCTTGAGCATCACAGTCCGCAGCACTTCGAATTATAACTGAAGGAGTCGAAAACGCAGGTGCCTCCTCAGTTGTGTCATTTTCATGTTCGATACTGGATGGCTCAGCATCAGCATCCACACTAATCATGTGCTCTACAGCAGCCCAACCGCTAACTTGACTTGGCAAAGGATCCTTACTTTTCAAATCCTTCTTGCTACGTGGTTGGGGTAAGGTTGCTTTAAGCGAAAGTTTAATGTTGCCCCGCACATCCTGTCCAATACATCTCAGAGAGAGAGATTGGCCAACAGTTACAACATCTGAGACTTTCGCTACCTGCACAAAGAAAATAGAAAAAATATATAGAAACAATAATTAAAAACTGGTGAAAAGATGGTATTTTAGTATTCATTCTAATAAGTTATAATGGGGTTGATAAAACGGACTCTCACTCAATATAATGCAAGACAACAAAAATTTGACTTGTAGCTCTACAAAGGAAACTTTAAACTATTTGTGAGCAAATATTCAACTGCCTTTAACAAGAAACCAACAAATGTAGACTTAAATGTACTGGGAGATAGTACTGAATCTATTTCCAGATATCATTCAGAACAATCTTAGTAAATAGAACATGAACCCTATTCAATCTCAATCCCTCTATTACAGAATTTCAAGAGAAATACCGGTTCATGTGACAACTCTGAAATGTGAAGTAAGCCTTGCTGTCCACCATTGAACTCCACAAAAGCGCCATACTCCTTAATTGAGGAAACAATTCCTTTGTATGTACGACCAACTTCAATTTCACGTCCCACGAGGAACTCAACCTACAGCGAAGAAAAGTTCAGAATTCGTTAAATGAAGATTATTTTTTTCCTCCGAAGCACTTGCACTTTTAACATTCTAACCAGCACAAACTGACATCATGTGTACATTAAGCAATTACTACTGAGGCTCTCATGAATAGGTGTCATAGGCACTTGTACCTTCTCAATAGCTTTATCCATAATTTCTTGAGTTTTAGCAACAATGGTGACTGTACCATCACTGACTGATACTCGTGCACCTAAGGAAATGGAAGAGAGAGAGTAACTACAACACCCAGTAGCTGAACAAAATATAACCCAGCATAATTATATGAAAAATGCTCAACCATTTAAATATACAAGTCAACTAAAAGGAAACTACATTTTCACAGATTGAAGACCGCTCTTAGACTCAGCCTCTTCCTTTGGCTAAACAGCCTGTTGTAGAGTTTCCTACTATACCCTTGATGGTTTTTTTTTGTACAACTTTGCATACTCTTTTATATATTCATATATTTTACCATATTAGGGCTTTCCCCTACTGTACAACCCCTCAAAAAAAACTAAAAGGAAACTAGTGATGAACCATGTTAATATTCTCAGTGATTTTCACAGAAATGCATACCCATAACCCACATGAGTAGATAGCCAATGCACAAAAAACAAAAGGCCACAGCTTAAAAACAAAATGAAACCATCTCAACCAAGATGTTTTCCAGTGCATATTAAGTCCTATTAAAGTACATAACCATGTAATCACCTAATGCTAGAAGATGAACTAATGTTATTGTTGGAGGTAACAGAGAAATAATCAGCCAGGGCTATTTCTCCCAGGCGACTGCATTGCAATATATATAGAAAAAGTACTGCATTGATTACATACAGCTCACTAGAGCTTTAACTAGACAGAATAGCTGCCTGGGTACCCGCACAACTCTTGGGCTACCCAAGGACTTAATGACATAGATTAACTAAAAACTTAAATACACTAAATGTGCCTGGGAAGCAGGGCTTACAGCTACAGTTCTCCCCCTAAGACCTGCTTCAACCCTTCTTGATCTGCTTGATGCCAATTCTGCTTCTCATATCTTCAAGCTTGGCCTTGCCCAAAGCCTTAGTGAGAATGTCTGCCAATTGATCAGCTGTAGGAATGTACTCAGTCCTGATGCTGCCTTCTTCATTACAATCCCTGATAAAATGTTGCTTAACTCTGATATGTTTGCTCCTGTCATGGAAGACAGGGTTCTTAGCAAGTGCAATTGCAGACTTGTTGTCAACCCTCAGTTCCACAGTCTCCACCTTTCTTCCCAACAAATCAGCCAACAATCTTGACAGCCACAGGGCTTGTGTTGCTGCTGAAGTCATAGCCACATATTCAGCCTCACAACTAGACAAAGCCACCACCCTCTGCTTGATAGATTGCCAGCTGACCAAGCTGTTGCCCAAGAAGAACAGACAACCTGTTGTGCTTTTGCTGGAGTCAATATCACCGGCTAGGTCTGAATCACAGTAGCCCACAAACCTAGCAGAATTTGGTGCTCTTTTGAACTGCAGACCATAGTCCAATGTTCCAGCCAAGTACCTCAGCACCCTCTTGACTGCTTGCTGGTGCTCAGTGGTCGGTTTCTCCAAGAATCTGCTCACATAGCCCACTGAGAAAGCCAAATCAGGCCTGGTATGAACCAGATATCTCAAGCTTCCAACCAGCCTCCTATACTGAGTTGGATCCACCTCCTTGGCAGTGCTATGCTTGCTGAGCTTCAGGCGCTCTTCCATTGGTGTAGTTGCTGGATTGCAATCAGACATGCCTCCCAGTTCTAGGATTTTCTTGGCATAGTGAGTCTGCCTCATGGTGGTCCCATTCTTGCCTTGCTGCACTTCAATGCCAAGGTAGAAACTGAGCAAACCCAAGTCACTCATCTCAAAGGTGGATTTCATCCTTTCCTTGAAAACCTTTACTTCATCATTGACTGCTCCAGTGATGATCAGATCATCAACATAGACCCCAACCAGCAACACTGAGCCCTCTGAACCTTTCCTGTAAATTGCTGCTTCATGTTTGCTCTGTTTGAACCCCATCTCCTTCAGAGTAGAGTCCAACTTAGCGTTCCACGCCCTGGGTGCCTGCTTCAGCCCATACAAAGCTTTGTGCAGGCGATATACCTTGCTTTCTTCCCCAGGAATAGCAAACCCAGGTGGCTGTTGGACATATACTTCTTCCTTGAGCTCTCCATTTAGAAAAGCTGACTTGACATCCATATGATGAACAGTCCATCCTTCCTGGGCAGCTAGAGCAAGCAGCAGTCTCACTGATTCTATGCGCGCAACAGGAGCGAACACATCCTCATAATCAACACCCTCTTGCTGCACAAACCCACGAGCAACAAGCCGAGCCTTGTGCTTGATCACATCTCCTTTCTCATCTTTCTTCAGCTTGTAGACCCATTTTAGAGAAATTGGCCGATGGCCAGCTCGGGGAGACACAAGCTCCCAGGTGCCATTGCGCTCAACAGCTCGCAGCTCCTCTTTCATTGCTGCCTGCCATGCAGGATCATCTTTTGCCTCTGCATAAGAAATGGGTTCCCCAGAGTGGGTGAGATGGAGCTCTGCGAACAAGCGCTGCGCCGGCGGCGGAACTTCCTGTTCCCCGCCCAATATGCCATCTATGGTACGATAGCGCAGCTGCTCGTCGTTGTGATAAGTGTCCAGCCGTTCCTCATCATCTTCCAAAGGAGTCACGTGCTCCACTTGTGGGCTGGCTGGAGCTGGTGGTGGTGAAGGCGTTCTGGATGTCTCAGACACCTCTTCTCCTGCACCAAGCACCGATTCTGCTGCTGGGAAAGCTTCAGGTGAGGCAGAATGGGGCTGAGGAGATGAGTGTGACTGCACTGAACCTCCAGCTCCAGGGACTTCTTCCTCCCAAGGAAATTCCACCACAAAATCACTACCAGCTGCCCCAGACGTACCTGCTGCTGGTGATGTCCAATCCCAACCTCTTCCTTCATCAAAAACCACATCCCGGCTGACACGTACACGCTGAGATGCTGGATCAAAAACTCGATAGGCTTTGGCTCCTTCAGCATAGCCAATAAATACTCCAGCTTCACCACGATCATCAAGTTTCCTGAGCCGAGACAAACGACGAGTATATGCCACACAACCAAACACCTTCAGATGGCCAACAGTGGGTGCTCGGCCATGCCATGCTTCATAGGGAGTGACATCACCTAGAGCCTTGGTTGGTGACCGATTCAGAATATGCACAGCAGTCATCACTGCCTCCCCCCAAAACTTGGCTGGCATTTGGCGCTGCTTGAGTAAGGCACGTGCCATGGCCACTACGGTTTGATTTCTACGCTCCACCACGCCATTCTGCTGTGGTGAATGAGGAGCACTGTAATGCCTTTTGACTCCTTCATTGGCCCAATAAGCAGCAAATTCTGCAACAGTAAACTCTCCTCCATTATCTGTGCGCAGAACTTTCAGTTTACGCCCACTCTCCACCTCTGCAGCAGCCTTCACCTTCTTGATAGCATCTGCTGCAGCATCCTTAGATGACAGCAGCACTGCCCACATGAATCGTGTGGCATCATCTACAAGTAGCAGAATATAGCGATTACCTGCCGAAGTTGCTGGTGTAACTGGCCCACAGAGATCACCATGCACCAATTCAAGGTGATCCTGAGCACGATATGTTGCTGCGGCAGGAAATGATCGCCTCCTCTGTTTGGTGGTGACACAAGTGTCACACACTTGCTCAACATGATCGATCTTTGGCATCCCTCTTGCCATTTCCTCCTTGCCAAGCCTCCGCAGGGCCTCAAAATTCAGATGCCCAAAACGCTCATGCCATTTCCACGCCTCCTCATCCCTGCGCGCAGCAAGACACACTGGTTGTGCTGTCTTCATATGCAGTACATACAGCCGGTTCGCGCCACGCCTCACCTTGGCCAGTAGGCGACCGCTGCTGCGTTCCCAAATCCGCAGTACTCCATCATCAATCACCACCTTTGAGCCATTCTCATCAAGTTGACCGAGGCTCATGATAGAGTTTTTCAACGCCGGAATGAAATAAACTCCATGAAGAACACGATGCTCACCAGTCTTTGCTTCAAAAACAATTGAGCCAACGCCCTTGATTTCCACCTTGGACGCGTCCCCGAACCGAACCGTGCCTCGAACGTCCGTGTTCAGGTCTGAAAACAGGTCACGCCGCCCAGTCATGTGGTGTGTTGCGCCTGAATCAAGGTACCAGCCGCCAGCCATCTCTTCATCATCTGCTCCCAGATAAGCACGCGCACGTGGCTCAAAGAACTCAACGCGCTGCACTGTATAGTTGAGCTCCGGCATGCTCTGTTCCATCTCAATGAAGCCGTGAGACAGAAACAGAGCTGCATCTTCCTCACACTCAGCAAACTGAGCACGCCCTTCATGTCCTCCTTGCTGCCCATCTTGGTTACCGCCGCCACGGCCTCCTCCACGGTTTCCGCCACCGCGTCCACCACGATTTCCTCCCCCGCCGCCGCGCTCTGTTCCATCACGGCGCGGCTGGGGACATTCACGCGCCCAATGCCCTTCCTGATGGCAGTTGAGGCACGTGTTGGGGCCAACACGGCCGGCGCCATTGCCTTCTCCACGTCTGCCGCCACGGCCAGCACCTCTGCCCCGTCCGCGTCCACCTCCGCGGCTGCGTCCTCCGCCACCGCCGCGCTGGTTCTTGAAACCAGAACCGCCAGCTTCTTCTGTGCCTTTCTTCTCCTTCCTCAAACGCGCACGCCACTGCTCCTCAGTGTACAGCAGCTTGCCATTGATGGACACCGGCTCTGTCACAGCTTGCGCTTCACGGTCATCCACCGCCTTGAGCCTTCCTGTCACCTCTTCAAGCGTGAGCGCCTCGAAGTCGAGGAACTGCTCAATGGCGACGACGATCTGCGCGTACTTGGTCGGCACCGTGCGCAGAAACTTTTCCACGACACGCGCCTCATCGATGTCCCTGTCTCCATGAAGCACTAGCTGCTGGTGCAGAGTTGACAGCCGCAGGGCAAAATCCTCCACCGGCTCGCCAGGCTTGACGTCAATGTTCTCCCACTCCCGACGCAGTCGCTGCAACGTCGCTCGGCGGACCCTGTCCACACCGATACGAGTCGCAGCGATGGCATCCCATGCCTCTTTTGCCGTCGCCTTGTCGAGGAGCGGGAGCCCCAACTCCTTGGGCACAGCAGCGACGATCACCTCCAGAGCTCGCCTGTCGTCGCGAAACTGCACTGGGCCTCCTTCGACAGCTTCCCAGAGGTCACGCGCCTGCATCCTGAGCTTCATCGTCTGGCTCCACTCATAATAATTTGTCTTGTCCAGCATTGGCCATGATGTGCCGCTGCCGGAATCGCGGTAGACCACCCTGCCTTGCGGCGACTCATAGCGACCGCCGCCACGACGCCTTCGGTCACGCAGTGGTGACTGCGAACGGCGCCTGTCCCGCGGCGGAGTCCACGGCCGCCGGTTCCTCCGGTCCTCCTCTTCTTCTTCTTCCTCCTCCTCCTCATCTCCCTTCTCTGCTGCTATCTCCGCCCGCAGCTCCTGCGCTGTCCTGGCCGCCGCCTCCGCGGCTGCTGCAGCCTGCTGTGCTGCCTTGACAGCCAGCGCCGCCGCCTCCTCTGCTGCCTTCAGGCGCGCAGCCCTGCCAGAGGGGTCGCCCAGCTCGCCCTCACTGGCTCCCTTGGTCTTCCTAGCCCGGCGCTCAGAGGAGGTTGACGTCATGGAGAAGATGAGTAGGTGAGAAGGTGTCTAACCTAGCTCTGGTACCAATTGTTGGAGGTAACAGAGAAATAATCAGCCAGGGCTATTTCTCCCAGGCGACTGCATTGCAATATATATAGAAAAAGTACTGCATTGATTACATACAGCTCACTAGAGCTTTAACTAGACAGAATAGCTGCCTGGGTACCCGCACAACTCTTGGGCTACCCAAGGACTTAATGACATAGATTAACTAAAAACTTAAATACACTAAATGTGCCTGGGAAGCAGGGCTTACAGCTACAGTTATTGTCATCACAGATACCCACTGGCTTTCTCCCTTCATCTGTCTGAACTATTGAAATACATGTTTATATTTTACTCACAAATTTGCTTTTAGATTCATGAAAACTCTAAACTGAAACACCTCTAGTTCATCACACATTAGCATGATTTCTGGTACAACAAGTAATGACCAAACTATCAATAAATATCTTGTCAAATGAAATTAGTTGCTCCTAAACCAGAGGACAAAGAAAGACCATGAACAAAAGGCAGGTATGTAGATAGCTTGATACCTGTTTCTTGCTCAATTTTTTTCCTGTGGAAAAGCAGTTTCCTAAGAGAATCGCTGCTGAAGCTCAGTGTAGCTGCAAATGGAGGGGGTCAGTTCAGACCTTAATCATATCATGCTAGAAACAAAAACAACAAAGCAAGTACATGAACAAACCTAATCGAGGGGAACTTCCATCGTTAATAGCACGTGCAGTACTTATTTCCTGGTCCATGCGGTCAAGGATTTGATTTCGAGCCTTACGTGCAGGCTTTAAACTTTCACATATTATGTCCAATGGTATTCCAGCAGGTTTTATATCCAGCTGAATAGCAGTAATACCTTTCCTTGTTCCTGCAATTTTGAAGTCCATGTCACCCAAGTGATCCTCAAGGCCCTGAAAAATATTGATTATCATGTTCACTTAAAGGATCAATATTTTTCCATTTGTGGAAACAACAAATACAGTTGACTGAAAAATCTTTGAATGAAGTGCAGCAAAACACTCACCAGAATATCCGTTAATATGCGATAATTAGAAATATCTCCAGTAGCTGGGTCCACTTGACTTACAAGACCCACTGAAACACCAGCAACATGTTCTCTTACAGGTATCCCAGCATCCATTAAGGCCATACTTCCTGTGAGTCAACATTTACAATAGCAGAACATTAAAGAACATAAAATAATCATTCACTAGCTGTTCAAGGATACCACAGAAGGTAATTTACATTAAAATTCACGCATCAACTCAAGAACCTATACGAAATGAATAAAAACTATATAAATTATTATCTTACATAAAGCATATTATCGCTGCGTGTATGTCAGAAATGACAAAGGTGGTGCAAAAAACAAGTTTCGTCATGCTAAAAGGAGAAAAGTAGGCAGTCAATCTATTTCTTATCACAGTGAAGTACGTAGTCTTGCAAATGAATCACACCATGTTGCCAACCTAGAGTTAAGTTCCACAAAACAAAAAATTGTAGACCATAGAGAACAGAAATATCAATAAATAGCATAGTTCTCACAAAACACATCTCCAAGCCACAACTGAAAGATGGAGTTTTATAAGAACAGCACCATTATAAGAGAAAAATGGTTTGTGGTATACCTCCACATACTGATGCCATTGATGTTGAACCATCAGATGCCATGACTTCTGAATTTACCCGAACGGTGTATGGAAAATCACTTTCTGGAGGAAGCACAGCAAGCAATGCTTTCTCCGCAAGAGTGCCTGCACAAAGGTATAAAATAAATGGCTGCAATATTGGTTTTCATTTTGCTTCATCCAAATCTAAATCGGGACAGGATTAAATCTAGAACTGAAGGGGAAAATGACATTCAGCGTATCATAGTACTCCATGCATGCCCAAACAACAGCAAATTGTCAAGCTTTCATCCACTATTTGATAGTTCCCAGGCTTTTATATGCTTGGATAATACTAGTAGACCATCACAGGTACCATTGTAAGACTAATTCCATCACGTTGGTAAGCCTCTATACGAACTAAACTAGGTGAGGATACAAGAAATCCATTTAACTAGATTTCAGGACAATTCATTTAGCATATGGGAAAAAAAGTGCTACCATGTCCAACTTCTCGTCGATTCAGGCCTCCACGTTTGGCAACTTCATTTATTGAAAATGGTGGAAAGCTATAGTGAAGCATGAAACGCTTTGTTGGAGGGCCAACAATTGAATCCAGCCGCTGAGCATCGCCAGGAGCACCAAGGGTAACTGTACAAAGAACCTACAACCATAGTACTGGTTATTTGCATGGGTACATATATACAATAACTTCATTAAAAATATGGTTAAGTCCATCCAAATTCAGACAAATAATACTATGTGAATGTGTGGTTGTATACTTGTAGCATTTGGTACTGCGCACTGTAGAGAGAGAGAGCAAGGGATAGAGCGCACCTGCGTGTCTCCACGTGAAAACAGGGCAGAGCCATGTAATACTGGATATGTGTTGGATTCACAATACAATGGTCTCACTTCATCAAGTTGTCTACCATCTACTCTAAGTCCCTCTTCAATTATTCTTTTACGTATAACCTGCACAATCGGACACCAAGCCAGCGTCAATTAGAGTAGCATAGATGATTTAATGAGATTATAGCAATGACTGAAGTAGCATCAAGTGGTGTCATTGTGTCAAGTATAGCTGGGAGATGCAGATCTCAGTCTATTAAGAACCATAAACAAATTGCACAGACATTCAGAAAATTCCCATAAACTAATGGATAGCAGTATCTTCAGAAATCATGGCGGAATAATTTAGACTAACATTATATCCATGCATTTATTTTACGCTCAAAGCTATTTGTTTTCCTAGCCAAATTTGGCCGAAGAAATTAATGTGGGCTACCTGTTTTCTCACTGTGTCAACTGCCTTATGAAGAAACTTCAAGCTGTCCTCATCATTTTCTTCTTCAAGCTTTGCCTTCACAGATTGTGTGATCTTTTCTAAAGCTTCCCCCCGTTCAAACTAAAATGAAAACACCCAATAAGTTCACGCCCTGAAGACTTCAAAGCATTTGCTGGTGGCCCTAAAACAAATGTGTGTGTAAAGAAATGATCAACACTGAATATTTTGGCTTCTCTTGACCTTGCCATATGATGAATCAGTGAAGACTTCCTCAATGGGTGCTTCTGAGAATGTTCTAATTTTCTCATAGGATGCATCTGAAATCAGTGATATCTTGTATTCTTTCTTCTCTTTGCCAGCTCGCTTAGCCAACCTTATTTGAGGGTCGATACATTTAATTGCCTGAGCATAATAATGAACACATGAGAATACACTTTCCAATATATCAAGAAGCAGAGAAAAAAGAAAATACCTCGGAGTGTGCAAGCTTCATTCCTGCCTGAAGATCCCTCTCAGTTATTTCACGAGCTTGTACATCTATCATTAAAGTTTTATCCCGTGAACATGCATAAACAAGATTGAGATCACTCAAAGCTAGCTGCAAATCACCATACAACATACACAAAATATGAGTCAACCAGACAAATTCTAGCAGTGTCGAATATATATACATGGTCAAAAAAATTGATTGAGACGTTCAGATATGCTATGAAATGGTAGAGAAATATCAAGTCCACAAGCAGTATAAATGTACAATATTGTGCAAACAATACGTGCACAACTCAGGGTAGAACACAATGATTCCTATGTCAGTAAACCAATCCAATTTACCTCATCCACTGTAGGATTTAAGACGAAAGTCCCATCAATTCTCCCTACACGTATTACTCCAATCGGCCCATTCCAAGGTATATCAGATAGCATTAGTGCAGCTGAAGAGGCATTTGCAGCCATTACATCTGGATCTTGCTTTCCATCTGATGAAAGAACATTTACCATGATCTAAAAAAGCAGGATATAATGTTAGTGATGAGTTCTGATGGTTTAGCCAACTTTGAGAATTTGGCGCATCATGAGAAGAATACCTGAACTTCATGGTAAAAGCCAGGAGGAAACAATGGTCTTATTGGTCGATCAATTATACGCCCACACAGGAGTTCTCTTTCCTTAGGAGCACCTTCCCTGCGCATGTATGTTGTGGGGATAACACCTTGAGCATATTGTTTCTCTTGATAGTCAACCTACAGCACCCAAAAACGAAAAAACTTTGCTGAAGCAAAGAAACATGAAAATAGTACTCACAAGATACAGAACGAATGTTCAATTAAAAAATGCAAGGACAAACAAAACTTCAATTTTCCATTTTGAATGTAACACAAAAGATCATTTTCTTTTTGGAAAATGGCATCCTAAAATTCAGTATTTTTATAATTTAGATTTAGAATCATAATAAACAACAAATTAAATAAAACACCATACAGGACACAGCTGGTTGACCACATGACCAGATGGGGCTTTTGCAATAATTTCAAACTCAATATGCATCGAACTGACAACTGGCATCAGTTTTTAGTTTAATTATAATATAGAAAAAACAGTTGGGCCACTATTTGCACAGTTAAGAGCAGTTATTAATCTGCAATATAAAACAGGCTTGTCAGCATGGAATGAGGGTCAATTACGGCAGTATAGAACCATATCAGATTTCAAGATTCAATAAGTTGCGGTACATGACTTGGGCATTCCTTGTTGTTGTAGAACTCAACGCTCTCTACAAACTCACATCACGATCACATTTAAAAAATACAGGGGCTTATCCGTACAGTTAGTGGGAGGAAGTCCCGAACAGGCTCAGAGGACTTGGCGGCGGCGACGGTTGAGAGGACGTGGGTGTCTTCCATGGAGATCACCACGGAGCCGTTGGCGAAGCGCGCCATCTTTCCCGTCTCGAAGGCGATGGAGCGCCCCCCGATCTCGAACTCCTCCCGGAAGCTCTCCAGCACCTTCCGACCCGGGACAGGCGCCGCCGCCGCCGCCGCTTCCGCGGCAGCCAGCGGGGCCGCCTCCTCGGCCGCGCCGGAGAGTAATGCCGCGCGGCCGCCGGGGACGACGAGCGGCGCAGCGACCAAGCGCAGGCGGGGTCGGCGGCGCGCCAGGGAGCGGAGGGAGGAGGCCACCGCCATCGACATGGTGGCGGGCGGCGAGCGGGGAGCAGGAAGGGTTTTGGCTAGGGTTTAAAGGAAAGAAATGGTTTGGTTTGGTTTGGTTTGGCCTCGCCGTGTTGGCCCCTGTTGCGGCGGAGTTGTTTGTGTCGCTGTGAAACATGACCCACAAGTCAGTTGGTGAAACCGCCGCAGCTTTCTCCAGGTTTCTGTCTTTCCCGTGATCCAGACAGTCAGACATTAAGGGCATGTTTAGTTTCCAAAATTTTTCTAAAAAATTTCAGATTTTCTGTCACATTAATTTTTAGATACATGTATGAAACATTAAATATAAATAAAAAATAAAATTAATTATACAGTTTAGCTATAAATCACGAGACGAATCTTTTAAGCCTAGTTAGTCTATGATTGGATACTAATTATCAAATAACAACGAAAATACTATCCTCTGCACAGTGATTTTTTGTAAAAAAAAAATCGGGCCCTAAACAGAGCAATCGACGGCTCAGGATTATCAACGCCGGCGAGGCCGCTGACTCCAAACGGCTCGCGGCCCTGCACGTGAGCGGCACGGGCATCCAGTACCAGCAATCCAGCGGGCAACTGGGCGAGGCGAGAAGCCAAGGATTCGACCGTTGCGTTCTCCGCCCAGATCGAGCCTCAATTAAAACTTTTCCTCGCCTCGCCGCTCCCCGTCCCTACCCCCCCCCCCCCCCCCCCCCCCCCTACCCACGCTTCCTCCCCCTCCGCGCCGCTCCTCCAGGCTCCAGACATGGCGATCGCCACTGAGTCGCGCGGCAGCGAGGACAGGGTATACTACTGCTCCCTCTCCCCTCTCCCCTCCCCCTGGTCGGATCCGCCCGCGGATGATTTTGGGGGGCTCCGTGCGTAGCGGTTGATTCATGGGGTTCGGCGAGCAATTGGTGTGCTTGATTATAGTCGTTTCCGTAGTCAAATTGGTGCCGGTTTACCGTCGAATCTGGGGAATTTTCCTCCGTCTCTTTTGCCCCCTTTCGGCCTTGTTGGGATGCGTACGTATTCATCCCAATCCAGATGGGTTGAAGTCACTCCAATCCACTTCAACACGTGTGGATTGAGGTGGGCCTTCAGAACGCAACAGGGTCAAACAGACGTTTCTTATTTTCCTGAGTATGACGTTAATATCGGTTGCTTTATTAGCTGTGCGCAGTCCATTTTGGGGGTTTACCAGATCCTTCGCTTAGGATTTTAACTCTTCATTTTGTTACTGATCTGGTTATCCATGAACTTCACTCCATTTGAGTGATTTTTCCTGTGTTTAGAGGCTTAGCAAACGAGGGTTCATGACTGATTAAGCTTCTAATCATGGTTTCCAGCTTCAGGGTACTGTGGTAGTGCTTGCAAGCTTGGTACCCTGGCTGCAGTCCATTTTCTCAATATCCTTTGCAGAGTACTCCCTCCATTCCAAATTATAAGGCATTACAAGAATCTTGGAGAGTCAAAGCATCTTAAGTTTGACCAAAATTATAGACAAAATTACAAAAATTTATAACATCAAATAGGTATACTATAAAAATATAATTAATGAAGAATCTAATGATACTTAATTGGTGTCATAAATATTATTATCTTATCATATAAATTTGGTCAAACTTGAGATCCTTTGACTCTCCAAGATTCTTGGAATGCCTTATAATTTGGGATGGAGGGAGTAGATGATTAGGTTTGACCTCTTTGTGTGCAAAAGCATGGGCGTCCCTTAGGATTTTAACTCTCCATTCTGTTCCTGGTCTGGTTATCCCTGAACTTCGCTCCATTTGAGAGGTTTTCCTGAGTTTAGAGGGTTAGTAAATGAGGATTCATGGCTGATTAAGCTTCTAGTGATGGTTTGCGCCTTCAGGGTACTGTGGTAGTGCTTGCAAGCTTGGTAGCTGGCTGCAGTGTAATGGAAATATAATGATGCATTTTGTTTTCACTTTGCAGGCTTCAGCCCACGCAAACGAGGAGAAGCGGTGGGTGCTGTCTGATTTCGAGGTTGGAAAACCTCTTGGGAGGGGCAAGTTTGGCCATGTTTATCTGGCCAGAGAAAAGAGGGTAAATAACATGTTTAAGCTTACTTGCACTGATTATTGTGAGTCTCTAACTTTACTGAATGATGTACTGAACCGTGATTGCTTGGAGTTGACTACTTAAGTATTGTACAATGTCAGCAAATATACTACTGTAACTAATGTTAATTGTCAGGAAATATTGCACTGGTTATTTTTAGTCTCTAGCTTAGCTGAATGGGTACTGTACCGAGATTGTGTGATTTGACTAATTCAGCCCTATTTCGTATCTACTAGCTGATTTTTTTTATATTATTATACAGTCAGCAACAATACTACTGTAACTAATGCTATAGTCAGCAAATATACTACTGTAACTAACAATAAACATGTTGAATGACAACGCTGGAAATGTCTTATAGAGTGTTTTTCCGTTTATGCTTTAGTTAATCATCCTAGTGAGCAGCGCAAGTTTGGCATTGTTTATTTGGCCTGAGAAAAGAGGGTAAATAACATGTTTAAGCTTTCTTTTGGTTAGTTGGACTGCTTATTTTTAGTCTATAACTTCACTGAATGATTTACTGTACTGTGATTGCTGGGAATAGACTACTTCAGTATTGTACAATGTCTGTACTTACTAAATTAACTTTTGAGATTATGGTATACTCAGCAAATATACTACTGTAACTAATGTTAATTGTCAGGAAATATTGCACTGATTATTTTTAGTCTCTAGCTTAGCTGAATGGTTACTGCACCGAGATTGCTGGGATTTGACTAATTCAGTATTGTACCCTGTTTCGTATCTACTAACTGAACTTTTTTATATTATTGTACAGTCAGCAACTATATTACTGTAACCTATATAGCACGGATACAGATACGCGTATCGGTATCGGAAGGATACGGACACGCGGATACGGCAATTTCTTAAACATTCCGATACGCGGATACGTTTTAACTATTTTATTAATAAATAGATAACAATGCATAATAAATAGACGTTTAAACTTCTTCCTCGGTTTGCTCAGTGTGAGTGTTAGCTGATGGCCCCTGATCAACCATTTAACCAATTATATCTTCAATCAGCCAGTCAACCGTGCGTATCAATACTAAAATCTCCGTTTCAATATAAACTGCTACTCAGTTCATGCCGTTAACATCACAGTCAACAAGATGTAGCTCAGTTAAAACAATGGAAACAAAATAAATCATAGACTAACCTAGCGGCCAGGAGGACGAGAGCGTGGCGAAAACGGAGGCCCTGCCTTCATCCTCATCACCATCACTGGCCGCCGAGCCATCGCCGGAGACCGAGATTCATCCTCATCACCATCACTGGCCGCCGAGCCATCGCCGGAGACCGAGATGAGGACAGGTCGCTGCGAGAACACTTGGTGCCAGCAGCCATGGAGCGAGGTCGCCTGGCCACGGATCGACACCGCCTGGCTGTGGATCCAGGCCGCCCGTCCTCGGATTGATGCCACCCCGTCCCGGATTGAGTCGCCTGGCCGCGGATCGACGATTGGGCGCAAGCCAGGACTGAGAGGCCGCCCAAGATGGGGGTGCTGGTTTCTGACAGAGGTGGCAGCCAAGATGGGGTCGCCGGACACGGATGGGGATTGAGAGGCGGAGGCGCGTAGGGACGGAGGGAACCGGGTGGAGGGGTCTTTTGCGGCGCCGCCGCGCCGGGGTGAGGCGGAGGCGGCTGCGTGAGGCGGAGGCGGAGGCGGCTGCGCGTGGGCGACTGCGAGGGGTCGGGAGACGGGAGTAGGGCAGGCGGACTGGCGGCCGGCGTGGTAAGTTATTGGGCCGGCTGGGCCGTATCGACTCGGCCGAGACGTTTCCAATCGTTAGTTTCCAGCCCAGATAAGATGGGATACGTGGATATGCCGTGGATACGTATCCGGGCCGTATCCCAGGCGTATCCGTATCGGATACGTATCCGATACGGGATACGCCCCTTCCCTGCCATGTCCGTGCTTCTGAGACTGTAACTAATGCTATAGTCAGCAAATATACTATAAACATGTTAAATGACAACGCTGAAAACATCTTACATAGTGTTTTCTGTTTATGCTTTAGTTAATCATCCTAGTGAGCAGCTAGGGCTTACAGTACATCTTTTTGTGGAAACAGAGCAGTCAAATTGTGGCTCTGAAAGTGCTTTTCAAGAGCCAACTCAAGCAATCACAGGTCGAGCATCAGCTGCGACGTGAAGTGGAGATTCAGAGTCATCTTCGCCATCCTAATATTCTTCGCCTGTATGGGTACTTCTATGATCAGGTAAAAACATATCCACATTTCTAATATAGAGTTACCATTGCTTCATTTATATGGCAAGAGAGGTCATCATTTCTCTGTCATGTGGAATTCTCAGAGCCGGGTTTACCTAATCCTGGAATATGCTGCCAAGGGTGAACTGTACAAGGAACTGACAAGGTGCAAACATTTTTCTGAGAGACGTTCAGCAACTGTGAGTTGATGCTCTATACATGTACTTGGTGAATTTATCTGCAGCTCATTTTTCACCAAAGTAGTAATGGAGTTTCCTTTTATTTTTAGTATATTGCATCATTGGCTAGAGCTCTGATCTACCTTCATGGGAAGCATGTCATCCACCGGGACATTAAACCAGAAAATCTTTTGGTTGGAGCCCAGGTACTTGCATTGTGTTTTTCTGGTATCCCTGATCTGGAAGACTGGAACTCTATGCTTACTTACATTTTTGTATGTTTCCTTGGAACAGGGCGAGATCAAAATCGCCGACTTTGGCTGGTCCGTGCACACCTTCAACAGAAGACGGACTATGTGCGGAACTCTGGATTACCTGCCACCTGAAATGGGTATTTTGCTAACCATTTTCCTCTAGTTATCAACTAGTTCTTGAAAATTCCCACAGCTGTTCCAGTTCTCTATTGGCCTATCTGCTTTCCTTGGCTCTAAATCCTGTTGTGATTTGTCCAGTGGAGAAGACAGAACATGATTACCATGTAGACATATGGAGCTTGGGTATTCTGTGCTATGAATTCCTTTACGGGGTCCCACCTTTCGAAGCTAAGGAGCACTCAGAAACATACAGAAGGTAACTCCACAACTCTGGGATCTTAGTATGTGGCAATTTTGTCCCTAATTTGCCCATGTGAGTTCTAGATTATTTCTTGTGATTTTGAGCTATGCTCTGATAATTGTGAGGAGACTTTAGAACTTGCATATAGTGCTAGTGTAGCAAAGAGAATGCACTATATTGATCACCACCATAGCTCCACATGTTTTTAGATCTATGATTTTTTGTACCTATCATTAGTATATACGTAATAGCATAGTGAATATCTATCCTTGTGGTTGTGAAACTCGAGTCTTTGACTTGCTTGTTTGCGGCTTTGAAAACAACTGCTGTTTCTAAAAGCAACTATGGGATCTTAGTATGCAGCGATTTTGTCCCTAACTTGCCCATGTGAGTTCTAGATTATTTCTTGCGACTTTTGAGCTATGCTCTGATAATTGGTGAGATAACTTTTGAACTTGCATATAGTGCTAGTGTAGCAAAGAGGGAAGCATATTGATCACAATAGCTCCACATGTTTTAGATCCATGAATTCTTTCTGTCTATCATTAGTATATATGTATATCATAGTGCCATAGTGAATATCTATCCTCGTGGTCGTGAAACTCGAGAGCAACTGTTGTCTCTGAATCTGTCATTAGTCCCTAACTTGCCCATATGAGTTCTAGATTATTTCTTGCGATTTTTGAGCTGTGCTCTGATAATTGGTGAGGAAACTTTTGAAGTTGCAGCTAGTGTAGCAAAGAGGAAGTACTATATTGATCAGTACAGCTTCACATGTTTTCGATCCATGAATTCTTTCTATCTATCAATAGTATATATGTATAGCATAGTGAATATCTATCCTCGTGGTCATGAAACTCAGAGAGCAACTGTTGTTTCTGAATCTGTCATCGTTTTTACTTGGATACAGGATAGTGAAAGTCGACTTGAAGTTCCCACTGAAACCATTTGTTTCGCGTAGTATATATGTATAGCATAGTGAATATCTGTCCTCGTGGTCATGAAACTCAGAGAGCAACTGTTGTTTCTGAATCTGTCGTCGTTTTTACTTGGATACAGGATAGTGAAAGTCGACTTGAAGTTCCCACTGAAACCATTTGTTTCACCTGCCGCGAAGGATTTAATTTCTCAGGTAAGAAGTCTTCAGTTTTTCCCTTGTCTCGTAAAGAAAATGGTTATTCAGATTCAGATAGTCATATCCCTGAACCTCATCAATTTTTGTACACAGATGCTGGTCAAGAACTCGGCGCAGCGGCTGCCTCTCCACAAGGTTCTTGAGCACCCGTGGATCGCCCAGAACGCCGACCCTTCTGGTGTGTACAGAGGGTAGAACCACCACCGGCTGAAGACTGCCTCTCCTCCACTCTCCCCAATTCAAGAGGAGTGCGCAGACACATGGAATGCCACGAGGAATCAGCTCATGAACCCGGGCCTTGCTGGATGTGTCTACGGAGGGTAGCACCACCACCGGCTGAATCCTCCACTCTCCCCAATTCGAGGGGAGTGCGCAGACACATGGAATGCCACGAGGAATCAGCTCATGAACCGGGCCTTGCTGGATGTGTTTTAGTGTTCTATTTGGTGGTGTGTCTGTATTGGGGTGTGCTGTGTGCAGTGTGTTCCACATGGGTTTGCATGGGCAAGCGTTCATCTTCTTTATTCTAATGGCAGACAGTTGTATTGTTGTGTTTGAGTAAAAAGTACACAAAAAGGTAACTCTAAGATTAAGTGAGATTTAAAATCTGAAACAACACTGATTCTCGGATCTTTGTTCATTTTTTTTGTTCAGATAAATATGTTCAGATTGTTTGCTTGTTGGATATCGCTAGTGTCAGTGATCAATTGGGTCCAGAACTAACTCAAGGGGAATAAATATAGGCAGTGATCAATTGGGTTCGGTCTAGAGCTAATTCAAGGGGATTAACATTATGGCACTCAAATATGATAAGGACATTTTCTGTGCAAAGAACAGCTGGGTTGCCCCAAACTGCCAATAATCTTTCTCTTGTCAATTGCTGAACCATCTTCTGCCAACGTTAGTCTGAGTGAAAAGTAAATACATGTGATTTTTGCGGAAGTGTGTAAAGAGTTGCCCCAAAATTTGTGTGTTATATCACTTTATTATGCTTCACCAAGCTCTTGTGCATAGTATCTCCTTACACTAATCACGTCCTCTGTATACCAACTATATGTAATCGTTAGCCCGACCACTGGTTACTGTTGGGGATGAAAGGTACAATTTCGTTTCGTGACTAAAAGCCACTAATGTGTCAGGTGAGTGACATCTGTACTGCTCAATCGTGCACCCTGCACATGCTAGAAAGAACAAACCATTTATTTCTGGTGGGGCAATCATGTACCCTTTTTTAGTGTTGTTTACTTTATATTAGTCGGAAGACTGATAGCAACATAAATTTTTTGAATGGGAATGGAAGCTCGCAATTGCTTCATGGATCATTGAGTTGCTTTGTTAACAGAAAATCAGGGCAATCATGTATCAAAAGAAAATTGGCTTGGTCCATCAAGAGATGAACAAATTGGAAAATACTGATGCTTGTGGAGCTGACAAAGAGGCTATTTTCCAACTTGAGTGATCTTTGGGCCGGTACTCGGTAGGGAGAGCAAAATAAGCTATTAGGGTTTCTATTCTAGGAAGCCTTTTGTTTTCATTTTTGTTGCTGTGTTTGGATGCTAAAGACAAGAATCATTCAGGACACACATTCAGAAGTGGAGGCCATCAATTCGAAAATTCTTGATGCCTCTGCATGTTGATGCTTGGTCATGGGACACGTCAGGTCGAAAAGGACCTATTATTGGTGCTTCTCTGGCTAGTGTCCATGATGGCGATGATTAGGTACACTTGCAACAGGCAGGCTCACTCACCACCTCCATGGCTCCTCCACCATTCCACTTCCACCCCGTCTGAAGGAGGAAAAAGGTATTCAGAAATTCCATTGGAGGGGTCCACTGCGCTGGGCCTTCAACCATTAAATCCGACTTTTGTGGAATGCCATTCTTTGGTCGTATTGATTCTCTCCTTTATTGTGGTGCAGTTTCCACCAAAAATGCCTGGTATATTCCCTCTTAACTCTGAATCATTATCTGTTGCAGACTGAAAAACAGGCCCTGTGACAATATCATGAAGAACTAATTCAACTAGATTCATGGAAGTTATTTTTTTCACTTGCACTGAAGAATTGAGAGATGCAGAGGTTGATAAGCACGAAGTAGTGGCAAAACAGGAAGGCCACACTCCTCAATCTCCCTGTTCCAAAAATTGCATCTCAAAAGAGGAGATTGCCTCTTCAACTTTTTGTAAAAGGTACCTTTATTTTCTGCACCGTGGATCTGTAGGTTTGGTCTCTTTGGTAAAATCTGAGTAACCTCAGTTTGTTGGTAAATATTGGTTAGTTGGGGTTTTGGCCTTAGGTTGATTGGCAGAAACTTAATTGCTAAGCAATTGGGTAGCAAGAAAGGACATTTGGCTTCCAAATTTTGGCAGCAAGCATGGCAAATGGTCAAAAGCTGACACCAAATTATTACTTGTAAAAAAGATTAATGAGATTAGTATAGAGGTTGTCTTAGCTTTTAGCAGCATGAATGCCTTGGGTGGGTCGCTGGATGTAGTACATTTACCTTCAGTACAAATTACTCTTGGACAGCCCCCAAACAAGGATAGGAATGGAGAATTGTCAGCAGAAGGAATAGCTGCAGAATTGATGTCTGGTGAGACAAGAATAGCATGGATAGGGATTTCCAGACACTGCCACGCGCCCCATACAGTAAGCTTTCTTCGTTGTTCTTTTTTTCCCCCATTAAAGCACACCACCAGCAGCCTCTTTAAAATGTCACCGTGCAAGTTCTTCTTGGTTCTCACAAGAGCCTCAACACCTGCCGGCTGCAGCCTGCAGGCAGGTAAAAGCATTCCTCTCCTCCCCTCTACTGCAATCCTCTGCCCCCTGCAGATCATGGAGGAAGCATGGCAGGAGTGTCTGCATGGTTCCTGAGAGTTGCGTAAGCAGCAAAGCAGTTCATGGATGGTTGGAGGACAATGACCAGCTGAGCTACTACTGCTGCTCATCCATCATCAGTTTGTATTTGTCCATGCCTCTTAAGCCTGGCTTCCAGTTCTGGAAGGCCCGGTGAGGCGTGGACAGAGACCGGCAAGTCAGAGATCGGCAATGGTGAGCTCCTCCAGGAGCCTACTACTCCTTTATTTACCAGTTAAGGTTTCCCTCTACCTGTTGTTGCTCGTCTTCCTTCGTTTCTTCTGATCTGTCCCCTCTTGCCCTAGAGTTAGAGCTGTACCGGTGAGAGTAGAAGATTTCAGTAGAAGTCTTGCTTTCTGGAGACAGTTTCAATGTTGGTTTTGGAATATGCGGCCCTGTTCGCTGGTCTTTTCGTACTTTTTTTTTTGAAGGAACAGTGTTTTTTAACTTGTCTTTTACCGAATGATTTGCTCGTGTTTACCATCACTAAAGATAGCTTGTGACCGTGTTGTCGAATCCGCAATCATGTTTGATCTACTTCCAAGGACGCGATGACTATTGTCATATTGCTTGGAATATTGATGTATTCAGAAAAAAAAAGTCTAGCCATACCTCTTTGGGCTGATGGTGAATTATTATCTCCCCGTGAGACGTGACCCCGCATTATTCCGAAGCTGGAGAACCGACCAGCGGCTGGACGAGTGAAAAATTCGTACACACAGAGAGATATAAATAACCTGAAACGACAGCTCTGGGTGAGTAGTATCACAGATACTCCGTATACTATGAGAGCTTGTTTAGTTAGTGAAAAAGTTTAGGTTCGGCTACTGTAGCACTTTTCGTTTTATTTGGTAATTTGTGTTCAATCATGGACTAATTAGCCTCAAAAGATTTGTCTCGTGATTTACAACTAAACTGTGTAATTAGTTTTTCCTTTCGCCTATATTTAGTACTTTATGTATGTGCCGTAAGATTTGATGTGACAGGTACTATAGCACTTTTTGGTTTACTTTTTTTTTTTTGAACTAAACAGGCTCTATATCAAGGCTGTGTTCAGTTCTAAAAAAAAATACTGTGCAAACAAAAGATTCTCCGTCACATCAAACTTGCGATACATGCATGGAGTACTAAATGTAGATGAAATCAAAAACTAATTGTACAACTTAGTTGTACTTTGCGAGACGAACGTTTTGAACCTAATTAGTCAACGGTTGGACACTATTTACCAAATAAAGTCAAAACGTGTTACAGTACTTTTTTTACACCTTTTCGCGGAACTAAACACACCCCAAACCCTGTCGGCCAAGCAACTCTGAACTACAAAAGGCTGCACGCCATGTGGTATTAACAGTAAAACTTGTGTGCCTTCTAAATCAGTCTGAGGGCCCTTTGAAACACATGAATTTGTGCAGGATTTACATAATAATTTTCTACATTCCGGAGGGGGCATAAATAAGTTAACAAATAAGCTAGCAAATAAATTTGTCCATGAACTTTGTTTCCGAATTCAGTCTAAATAAGCTAGCAAATAAATTTATGGATGCATTTTCAGTTTATCATGAACTCCAGTTTGGGGAGAAGTAGACGGAAGGAATATAGGCTGTGTTTAGTGAAAAAAGCACTATGCAAAAAAAAATTCACCGTCACATCAAACTTGCGATACATGTATGAAGTACTAAATGTAGATGAAATCAAAAACTAATTATACAGCTTGGCTGTACTTTGCGAGACGAACGTTTTAAACATAATTAGTCAACGGTTGGATACTATTTACCAAATAAAGCCAAAACATGTTACAGTATATTTTTCACCATTTTTAGTGCAACTAAACACAGGCATAGATGAAAGAGAGGACAGCTCTTCATGCGTCAGATTTTAAATAGATGAAAGAGAGGACAGCTCTTCATGCGTCAGATTTTAAACTGTCACATCCGTCCTCGAGAATAAAATCAAGCGTACATCGTATGTGTGCTAAAATGAATTTCCATATGTACAGTGATGTCATAAATAAATAATAGATACAATATATTGAACAAGTGACATGTAAATAGTATGCGATTAACCACAAATAGCAGCAGATCATACAACAATTCATGGGAAGGTTGCCTAGAAACATATAGGCTAAGCGCTTCCGGAAGTCTTTTAGACACACCACATCATCTCCATCTTTTAAGCAGATTTTAGCCACTCTCGGGCATGAGCATGGTGATATCAATTTTAGACATTATACAAAATGTCTTTACCCATAGCTCATGATTCTTGTATGCCATGGTTGATTACTCATATGTCACACTTCCAAGGTATGCCTTAGTTTTACTACAAAATCTTTGCAAGGTTGATCTAGTGTGTGCTACCACTCTAGAGCTCCACCTAGCCTACATAAAACATCTAGCGGCCACCACTGAGTCGTACTTGATATGGAAAATCTCTCACCGGATCCATCTTGTATCACTCCACTAGACTCCTCTAATTTAGAAGCCAATTTCATAACCCATGTAAATCTGGTTGTACTATTTTTCTAGGTAGTCACTCCACAAACCTATCTTTAACTTTAAGAGAGACTTAGGCATGCCCAACACTAGCCATCCAAAACTAAAATACCATAAGCATCACCAACACCTACATAACCACAAACCATACATAGTCCGATTTAGTCCTCCCAGACTTGGTGCCATATCAAACAAAACTCCCATCTAAACCACCCAGGTAAAAAAGAACAATGTTTAAAAGTCATGCAGATCAAAATCTGATTTTATACACTAAGAAATAAAGCTGTGCTCCGTGGATAATTGAGAGGATAAAAGAACTTAGAAAAAGTCGCTTTTATCTCCTCCAACTATCAACGTGGTCTGATTTTTCTCCTAGAATTTCAAAACCAAACATCTCACTTCCAAAACTCTCAAAATTATTTAAATTATATCCTTTGTATGGGTTTGAAGTGGTTTTTGAAGGCGATTTCTTCCTTTGTCTAGTTGAAAATCGGATAAATATCTGATAATTTTTTTAAACCATAAAAATGTCTAAGATTCGAAAAGTTTCAATAAAAATCCTAGAGATGGATTAGGACACAAAAAATTCAAATATAATATTTAAAGATCGTCATAGTATCTCTAGAAGCTTCCAAAAATTAGATCTATCTCTAGAAAAATGAGAAAATATCTAGCTTTTTTAAATTCTTAAAACATTATAATTGTTGTGTAAACGCGTTTTGAAAATGTTTCACAACAAAAACGTAAGACACAGCTAGCACAAATGCATCTGACATCAATGTGCATTCATGCTAGCTGTATCTCATATTTTTGCCATGCAAAGTTTTTTTGAAACACGTATAAACATCGATTATAATGTTTTGGGGGATTTTCAAGATATTTTAGGTATTTTCTTATTTTATAGCTATACATATATTTTTTGAAGCTTCAAGAGATATTTTCATGATTCTAAATATTTGATTTAAGGTTGCCGTGCCCCAACTTATCTCCAGGATTTTTCCTAGACTTTCTAGAAGCTTAGAGATATTTTCGTGATTTAAAAAACTTATAATATATATAAACTGGATTTTTATATTAAATAAAAAGTGATGAAATTGCCTTCAAAACCACCTGAACCTAGGATACGGAGATAACCCAAATGGTCTTTTTTATCTTACCTATCTATATACATAAACAGCTATAGAGATCAAGAGGAGCACGGCACCTCAGTACTGTTACACTGTATCACTTTTGTGAATTTTTTTTATTTTTAGCCCAAATTTGAAACAAATTTTAAATTTAACCCGCATTTGAATTTTTTTAAATCTAACCCGTTTGGCCCCGCCACCATGCATGGCGGGGCAAATGCACTGAACCCCGCCATGCATGGTGGCGGGGTACAGGACCCACGTGGCGGGGGACGTGGCAAAGCCACCCGGGCGTACCCCGTCATGATGCATGGCAGGGTACTCCAAACCCGCCACCCATCATGGCGGGGTACGCCCCGCCGTCCATCATGGTGGGGCACGGCCTAAATAAAAGCCGCGCCCCGCCACGCCCGCTCGGCCGCGCCCGTCGTCCGCACCACCGCCTCACCGCCGCCGCCGTCGCCATCTCCCCCACCGACGCCCCGAGCGCCGCCACCGTCGCCCAGAGCTCCTCCCCCGCGCCCCGCCGCGTCGCTGCCGCCCCGCCGCGCCGCCGTCGCCGCTGCCGCCCCGCCGTGCCGCCGTCGCCGCCGGTGCCGCTCCCCGCCGCCGCTGCCGAGGCCTTCGTGCCGCCGCTGCCGCCGTCCGCGCCGCCGCGCCGTCCCCCGCGTCCCGGCCGCCGCGGCCCCGCCGCCACACGTCCCCTGCCACCGCGCCCCCGCCGCGTCCCCGACCGCCGTTCCCTCGCCGCCACCCCGGCCGCCGACCGTCGTACCCCGGCACGCCCCCGTCCGGCCAACCTCGTCGCGCCGCCGCAACCTGTTTTACGGTAATTTTTTATTTTGCCGTTACTATTATTTATGTGTAGTAAGTATTATTTAGTTAATATTATTTATTTAGTTAGTTATTTAATATTATTTGTAGTTATTTAGTTAGTTATTGAATTAGTTATATATTTATTTAATTAGTTATTTAATATTCTTTAGTTGTTATTTAACATTACTTATTTAGTTAGTTATTGAATTATTTAGTTAGTTATTTAGTTATTTAGTTAGTTAATATTATTTGTAGTTAGTTAGTTGGTGAGTTAATATTATTTGTAGTTAGTTAGTTATTTAGTTAGATAACGATTAATATTAGTTATTTAGTTAGTTAACGATCATTTGTAGTTAACGATTTTTTTGATAGTTAGCTAATATTAGGTTTTAGTTAAGCGGATGTTATTAGTTATGCAGTTATTAGTTAATTAGTTAACGATTATTAGTTATTCAGATGTTATTAGTTAATATTAGTTATTTAGATATTAAGTAAGTTAGTTACGTGGTAGGTAAGTAAAGTTAGTTAGTTAGTTATGTAGTAATTAGTGCTACCATATTGGTCAGTTGATAATCGGATGTCAAATCGTTTTGTAGATGGATTACGGTGTAAGAGTTTTTTTACGGAGGAAGTGTTAGGAGAGAGGATTGCCAGTTTGAGGATATGTATGAAGAATTGGAATGGTTTGATGGCACCCCTAGTTTCCGCGATCTATGTGACCGTTTGAGTTTGAAGTTTGGCGAGGCTTTCACACTAAAGGGTAGGTTCGATGTTGGAAAGAATAGGGCACACTATGTGATGATGGACTTGTGCAACCAAGCAGAGTGGTCCCGATACAATAGGGTCATCCAAGGTTCGAATGTCGGCATGGCTGAGTTGGTGCTGGAGAATATTGAGAATGAGGAGCCGTCCTTCGATAGTGGTACTCTAGGAGATTGTGGTGTGCGGATGCAATAAACTATGGAGAGTATGGACTTGGATGGTACTTTGACGCAGGAGCGGGTTCATTCTCCTCCAGTTGGTCATATAAGCAATGATTTTGATGTAGACGAGTTTGAACAGGAGGAGGAGGAGGCGACAGAGGAGGAAATGATTGGTGATGATGTTAGCACGGATTCTGACGATTCAGGAAATGAGGAAGGAGGTCCACATGCCATGCGAGCACCAGTTGAAGCCATGCCCTCTCGAGGTGCACCTGCCATGTGTACACCAGTTCGTGGCATGCCCTCAGGAGTACCGTGTGACAGAACCTCCTAATTATGATGGCCCACAAGCACACGTCATTGCCATAATGACCTCTGACAGTCGTACTTATGTTCACCATAACTTAAAAGGCCTGTTTTCCTCCGAACAGGATCCAATCACAGGAGTATTGTAATATTACAACAGTTTATTCAAAATATTCAACAGAGTAAAGTAGCGGAAGTCTTACAATAACTTAGGTTATAAACCAGTTTTCAACTTAAAACCTTATGTAACATTATTACAAACCAGTAGTAGAGAAGTATCGGTAGTAACTTTATTACATCACACAAGCGAGATGCCTTGCCCAAAGGCCACACAATCTACTCGTCGTCACTGTCTTCAACCACGACGGTCATGCAACAAGGCTCGAAGCAGACTTGTTCATGAACCGCACCTGCAACAAGGGGTTAACAAACCCTGAGTACGAGAGTACTCAACAAGACTTACCCGACTAAGACAAAGACTCCAAGGGCATGCTAGCTTTAGGGAATCAAGGTACGGGTAATCAAGAATCAAATTTTCTTTTTGCAGAAAAGCTTATTAAAGTAAGTCCTTATCTTCAACATTTTACTTTTACCATTGATGGTTCATTAACCAATTCTAGGTGATCCTAATCTAGATCAAAGTAATTATCATCAAAACCTTTCTCATTCTTTCTTTCAATTCCAGTTCTTAACTACGATGTTGGTGCAAGGCCAAGACTCCTTTCTCGTGGAGTAACGACGATTCGAACCGCTTCATTTACCCAGCTGGGGATTCCTAACCACACGACATATGTAGAATTGAATCTTGCATATATCAACTCTTACTCGGGTTTTCCCAAAACCAGAACGTGTCCATCGCCACCCGAGAGCACAGTACTCCTCGAACCCGGCCCGATTCTAGCCCCGAGGGTACACATTACTCTCGCCATCTCTCCACTCCCAGTGCGAGGTTAGACGTTCTCGTAATGGACTAACCAAAGTAAGGCTTACCCGACATGGGTACATGGCTAGTACTAATAAAAACTCCATGACGCGAGGGCCAACAACGTACGGTCCTTAACTGATAAGGCGGAAACAATACAGTGGGACTCCTTTCCCAATGCATGTTAGCAGTGGCCAAACCACCCGCCCGATCTTACAAGTTCATTCACATATTTCAATATTCATTCGATATGCCGTCATGGCTATGTAAACATTCATTTAAAAGCTTAACTTCTAAGCATAGCGAAGCATACTACGCATTTTCTGTAAAGCAGGTATCAAGGTTGATATCACAATAATCAAGGATGATAATGCAGCAATTAGGTTATCACTCAACTCCTAATTACTTAATGCAGTCAACCATAATATAAATAATAAAACATTTGTAAAACTCAAGGTAGGGTTTAAATGCACCGGGGCTTGCCTTGCTCAAACACGACGACCGACTCAGACTCGAGGACTTCACCCCCTGGTCCGGAACCCACCGACGATCGCTCTTCTCCGGAAGCTTGATCGACGACTTCGGCTTCCTCGAAAGCGGAGACTACACGTATACATAACATGCTTTAACATGATGCTCGATGATAAACATGATGCTTGATGATAACATGCCACGGTTACGATTTGAGTATAACTTTTCTTCACAGTACAAACGTAAACAGAAAACCTACTAACTAGTAGCGACGTTTTCCCGCGATACCAGCTTTTAACCTAACAAGTTACTAACGAGCTCAATCATGAAATTAAGGTGCCAGAGATCACAAAAGGATAGTGACCTAAGGACATCACTCAATCAAAAGGCACACAACACTTAAAGTTCTCAAATTAATATTTATTTTCTATTTAACTAATTAGGGCATAATTAGGAGTTGATCAAATTTTACCTAATCAAGCTCAAACTTTTTCTATGGGTTAAGAATGAATTACAACAGTGTTATAATAAATTTCATAATTTTTGGATAAATAAATTAATTATTAAAATTACTGGAAGTTGCATTTAATCTTTAATGAAACTAATTAATTCTACTGCTCAAAGTATTCAAATTCATGATTTAACATTTTTCCTAGATAGTTTATACATTGAAAAGCTTACACAAAAATTTTCATGAATTTTGGAACTCTACACAATTTTTAATGAAATAAACAAATAGCAACACTATTCATTTATTTGAAAAAGAAAACAAAAACGAAAAACCGAACCGGGCCGATCTCCTCTTCCCTCCGGTCCGGCCCAGCCGAGCGGCCCGCTCGCGCGCGCCCGCGCTCGCGCTCGCGACCGGCCCAGCCGCGCGGCCCAGCAGCGGCCTGCCCCGCGCGCTGGCTCTCTCTCTCACTCGCTGACACTGCGTCCCCACCTGTCATCTTCCTCCTCCCGCTCGCCCGCTCGCTCCCGCGTGCCCGCGCGCTCGCCCGCGGTGACCGGCCGATGACCGAAGCCTCGGTCGACCAACCGAGCGATCCGACAGCCTCTACGCGACCTAGCGAACCCGTTTTGCTAACTTGCAGCTCGTCTCGAGCTCCGGTGCTACCTTACCGACGACGGTGGCGGTCCGACAACCACGGTGACCGGCGACTCGACAACACAACGGTGAAACGATCAAGGCGAGTGGTCAGGGAGCATCAGGGGCGTACCACGATCACGAAGGAGTGATCGGTTGAAGCTGAGAGGCTCTGGAGGCGGCTGGCCACGGTGGCGGGGCTCGACGGGAACGGCGGTGACCCGAGGTAGAAGACGACGGCTCCCCGGCGATCCTGAGCAGTAGCGTCTACACAAGGAGGCGCAATAGATTCGCCAGGCGATGGCGGAACGATTGGCGAGATGGAGATGGATGCGGTGGAGTAGGGAGGGCGAATTTGGCCGGCGAAAGGAAGACGGTGGCGGCGGCGATGGTGAAACCGACGGCGACAGTGGCGGTGACGGTCTTTATATAGAGTTGTGGAGCCAAAGAAGCAGCTGGAGAGCGCGAGGCGATCACTGTGGTCGTGGTGGCAGGATGGAAGGTCGTGGAAGCGGCCAGCGCGACGTCGGCGGCTCGCCGGCGCCCATGCCGCGCGCTGCCGGTGCGTGATTCGCCGGTGCACTGTAGCTGTCCCCCCCCAACTTTTGAAATTCCAAACTGTTTTCTCAAATTACTCTCAAAATCATGTAACAACTTGAAAAACTTCCAATCTATGAAATCTTCAGAATTTCAAGCTCTACAAGTTTTGTATTGAACACTTTTTCAAATTCTCACTGGATTTTGAAATTTGAATTTAAACTCAAAAGGGACACATTTTTCAGATTTGGTAATTTAGAAATTACTTTTGATTTTACATTGAAACTTCAAAATCTCCCAACATCAAAGTTGTATATCTTGACCAGACCTACAACTTTGCTGTTCAAAACTTTTTCAAAATCAGCCTCCATTTTGAAATCTTAGTTTGGGGACAAAAATGAATTAAATTTGAAATTTGCTTATTTTCAAAATTGCTCCACATTTTACACTAAAACTTTGAAAACTCAAAACACCAAAGTTGTAGCCCTTGAAAAGTTCTACAAACTTGGTTTTGAACTTTTTTCCAAATTTTGCTTAGATTTTGAATTATTTCAAAAGGGGTAAAACAGGGTTTTGAAATTTAGGGTTTTCGGAGGAATTTTAAATCGAAATTTGTTACTACTTTGATTGGTGATTACTTAGTGATCAAAACCTCACCCAAGGGCATCATTTGGACCAACATGACATGGTTGACCAAATGCCACTCTTGGATGACCAATTAGCTTTTAAAAAAAAATCTTTTACATTACTCCCCAAATTTGAATTTAAATTTGAATCGGAAAACTCGTGACAAGTTTTGGGACTCCAATTCAAACTCAAATTTGGAGCTTCATTTTAGATGTTGTACTTGAGCTCATACCCTACACTTGACACTAGTGTGCAACACAGTCGCACACCTCAAATTATGCAGGGCATGGACTAAGTATTTGCGGTGGCATTCGAAATTAGGGTTTTCGGGTTCGGAGCACACCACTGAGAAACACATTCAACCTAAATAAGTAAACTCGTTTTAGTTGATGCATAACAAGTTTAACCTAACAGGGATGCTTTGCAATGCATTATGATGACATGGCAGATTAATTAGCACTATAACACCCGGGGTGTTACAGCCCTTCCCCCTTAAAGAAATCTCGTCCCGAGATTTAAAGCCTTGAGTTAAGTAATGGAAAAGGAAACGTGTCAAGCAAACACGTCCAAGACTTGTCTACAAAACGGGTAGGGGTTTTCTGCATTATAAAGATTTTTAAAAGGATAGGTTACAGTTTAAAGAAGAAATTGCAACCTAGATAGAAGCAAAGAACTCCGGGAAATTCTCCAACAGATAACCTTCCGATTCCCAGGTGGCTTCCTCTTCTGAATGTTGATCCCATTGTATCTTGTACCATTTAATTGTTCTACTCCGGGTAACACGATCCTTTCGATCCAAAACTCGGACAGGATATTCAGAATATGTCAAATCAGGTTCAAGTTCAACTCCCTCAACATCAACCACTTGATCAGGTACTTGCAGACACTTCTTCATTTGTGATACATGAAATACATTGTGCACGGCTGACAGTTGTTCAGGCAGCTTTAATCTATATGCCACCTTCCCACATTTTTCAATGATTTGAAAAGGACCAATATAACGTGGTGCGAGTTTGCCTTTGACTCCAAATCTATTAACTCCTTTCATGGGTGACACTTTCAGATAAACATAATCTCCCACTTTAAACATCAAGGGTCTACGTCTTTTATCTGCATAACTCTTCTGTCGAGACTGAGCAACTTTTAAATTCTTTTGTATCTGCCTAACCTTTTCTTCCGTTTTCTTCACCAGATCAACTCCATAAAACCATCTTTCTCCTGGTTCTGACCAGTTCAACGGAGTTCTGCACCTGCGGCCATACAATGCTTCAAACGGTGCCATTTTGATACTCTCTTGGTAACTGTTATTGTATGAGAATTCTGCTAACGGTAAACATTCATCCCATTGATCTTGATAGGTGAGAGCACAAGATCTTAACATATCTTCCAAAATTTGATTTACTCTTTCAGTCTGTCCCCCAGTTTGTGGATGATAGGCTGTGCTGTAAAGAAGTTTAGTACCTAATGACTTTTGAAACTGTCTCCAAAATTGCGAAACAAACTGAGTACCCCTGTCAGTAACAATTGTTTTGGGTATTCCATGTAAACTCATAATCCGAGCAACATATATTTCTGCATATCGAGATGCTCTATAGTCAACCTTCACAGGTACAAAGTGAGCTGACTTAGTCAAACGGTCCACAATGACCCAAATTGAATCAAAGCCTCTTGAGGTCTTGGGTAACCCAGTAATGAAATCCATACTGATATCTTCCCACTTCCAGGATGGAATGGGCAAGGGTTGTAACATTCCTGCCGACTTCAGGTGTACTGCCTTCACCTTACAACAAGTATCACATCTAGCAACATACTTAGCAATCTCAATTTTCATTTTGGTCCACCAGAATCTCTGTTTCAAATCTTGATACATCTTATTACTTCCTGGATGAATAGAAAACCTTGTACTATGTGCTTCATCAAGAATGAGCCGACGTAACTCTGGAACCTTTGGGACCACTAGCCGGTTCTTAAACCATAACACATCTGCCTCATCAATACTGAAATCTGTCTGTTGACCAGTTCTAACTTTTTCTTTGATGTGAGTGATTCCGGAATTTGTTCTCTGAGCAGATACAATCTGATCTTTGAGTGTTGATTCTACTGTGACACTAGCCAGCTGACCTTGTTGAATTATTTCAATATTCAACTTTTCCAATTCGTAACACAAACTGTAATCCATTGGCTTCACAGTCGTACAATTGCAATGATTCTTTCTACTGAGTGCATCAGCAACTACATTCGCTTTTCCAGGGTGATAATGTACTTCTAAATCATAATCCTTTATCAACTCAAGCCACCTTCTTTGCCTCATATTCAATTCTGACTGAGTAAAGATATACTTTAAACTCTTGTGATCTGTATACATGTGGCAAGTATTACCTAACAAGTAATGACGCCATATTTTTAATGCATGAACCACAGCTGCTAATTCAAGATCATGTGTCGGATAATGTTCTTCATGGCGCTTCAACTGTCTTGAGGCATAAGCAATGACTCTGCCTTCCTGCATCAATACACAACCAAGGCCAATACCCGAGGCATCACAGTAAACATCAAATGGCTTTTCTATATCTGGTTGTGCCAAAACTGGAGCAGTTGTCAATGACCTCTTTAAAATTCTAAAAGCTTTTTCACATTCTGGAGACCATATGAACTTAGTTTGATTCTTCAACAACTCTGTGATTGGCTTGGCTACCTTTGAAAAGTCAGGTATGAATCGACGGTAATAACCCGCCATTCCCAGAAAACTTCGGACTTCATGAACTGAGATTGGTGGCTTCCAATTCAGAATATCTTTCACCTTGCCAGGATCTACTGCTACTCCTTCGGCTGACAACACATGTCCTAAGAATTGCACTTCTTTTAACCAAAACTCACATTTACTGAACTTAGCATACAATTGATGATCTCTCAGACGAGTCAGAACAATTCTGAGATGCTCAACATGCTCTTCTTCACTTTTGGAGTATACCAGAATATCATCAATAAAGACAACCACAAACTTGTCAAGTTCTGGCATGAAAACTGAATTCATTAGATACATGAAATGTGCCGGTGCATTAGTGAGACCAAAAGACATAACTAGGTACTCATACAGTCCATATCTGGTGGTGAATGCAGTCTTTGGAATATCTTCAGGTCGAATCTTAATTTGATGGTATCCTGATCGAAGATCGATCTTTGAAAATACCTTTGCCCCCGCAAGCTGATCAAAGAGCAGATCAATGCGAGGCAACGGATATTTATTCTTAATGGTTACTTCATTCAGCGGTCGATAGTCAACACACATCCTTAAAGTCTGATCTTTCTTCTTGACAAAAAGAGCTAGACATCCCCATGGTGAGGAACTGGGTCTGATAAAACCTTTGTCACGTAACTCTTGCAATTGATCCTTAAGTTCTGCTAATTCATTGGGTGGCATTCTGTAAGCTCTCCGGGATATTGGGGCAGTACCCGGTTTTAACTCAATCACAAACTCTACATCTCTGTCTGGTGGCAGACCTGGTAGATCATCTGGAAACACGTCTGGAAATTCACAGACTACCGGTATATCACAAATCTCCTGTACTGAAGTTGCACATACCCTTTCAACTGTTCTCTTTGGGATAGGAAGTTGGATAAGAAGATGAGATTTATTATCTGGCAGGTTCAACCTTATAGTTCTGTGCAGTGCATCTATAAGGGCTCCTCTTTGGTACATCCAATTCATACCCAGGATTACATCTATATCCTGTTTCTGTAATATTATCATTGAGGTAGGGAATATATGCCCACCTAACTCTATAGGTACATCACGTACCATCTCCTTAGTACACAGTCGTCCCCCGGGCGACTGGATAAAGAAATCTTCTTGTGTTCCCATAATTGGAATGTCATACTTAACAACAAAGGTGCGATTTATGAATGTATGCGATGCACCTGAATCAAATAACAGTACTGCTGGATGATTAGCAACAGGGAACATACCCATCATAACAGGTTCTCCCTCTGGGATTGCACTTGCTTGAGTGTAGAATACACGTCCAGTCTTCCTCTTCTCACCCTTACTCTTCTGAACATTCAGATTATTATTCTTGCTCTGAGGTTGTTGCTGTTGTGGTACAGGAGCTCTGGGATAATTAGGATTGTACTGCCTTGGATACGGGCAATCCTTGGAAAAGTGACCTGGCTTTCCACAGTTGTAACAGGGAAAGTTATGGGTTACTGGAGTCTGGTTTCGAATACCAGGGGCATTCGGCTGTTGTAAAAATTGCGGGGTTGCGGTAGGACGGAAAAACGTCTGCGGCTGAACTTGGTATTGCGGTGGACGATAAGTTGGGCGGAAATGGTTCTGAGGGTGATAAACAAACTTCTGGCGTTTCTTAATGCCGCCAGACGGACTTGAAAACACTGGCTTCTTTTTCTTCGACTCCTTATGCAGTCGGGACTTCTCTTCTGACGCAATAGCCACATTGACTATCTCATGGTAAGTAGCATTATAGCAGGTGACTAATGCTTCCTGGATTCTGGTACTCAAACCTCTCATGAAACAACTCTTCTTCTTTGCATCGGTATTCACATATTCAGCTGCATACTGGGACAGATGATTAAATTTGCCCACATATTGTAGAACTGTCTGGTTTCCTTGCTTCAGTGAGAGAAACTCCTCTAGCTTCATAGCCATGACACCATCTGGGATATAATGTGCTCTAAAGGCTTCACGAAACTCTTGCCAAGTGACACGGTGGCCAGCAGGCTGTGCGGCGACCAGATTCGCCCACCACGCCCCTGCGGCACCTCTGAGTTGTTGTGCTGCAAACACAGGCTTCTGGTGCTCTGTGCACTGTAAAAGTTCAAACTTCTGCTCCATAGTACGGAGCCAGTCATCCGCCTCTAGCGGCTCATCTGCCTTTGAGAACACTGGTGGACGGGTATCGGTGAAATCCACATAAGTGGTTTCCCCTCCATTGTTACGGCCTCGACGACCCTGATTCCCATTCTGATTCTGATTCTGAGCCAACAGGGTAGTGGCATTAACCAGTGCGGCAATAGCTTCTGCCAAGGTAGGTGGAAACGGTGGGGGATTCGGATTATGGTCCCCTTCCTGGGAAGTTCCAGTACCGTCCATCTGTTGTACCCAAACCATGTTTATTTACATTGCTTTATTGAATTAAAAAGCAGTTAGGACAGAACTTGTATACAAACACAAACTTATCTTACATTATTTCATTACAAACTGGCTTGCAAGCAAGAAACCACCCACTAAGGTTCTTAGAAAGCAGGAAAGACTACTATATTACACAACCATTCATGTCAACACTTCACTCCTCATCATCATCGCTGATCACGATCACTTCCTCCTCATTCTCTGGAGCACTTGCACCAGTGACATGACTTGCATCATCCCCACTTTCCATCATGGGCTCATCTTCTTCCGGATCTTCTTCATTGTCCTCTCCATCAGGAACAACCACGGCACCAACATCATCTTCTACTGCCTGGGGCTGATGATTGGGATTCATCAGATCATTTAGCCTATGAACTTCCTCATGCAGGACTGTGTTGTACTGCTCCAGGTGTGTCACATAAAACTCCAACTCACGAACACGAGCCCTGGCTTCTGTCTCCTTTTCCAAAGACTCCTTCTGGAACTGTTTCCAAAAACGCATGTTGCGCTCCAGTCGCTCTACTTCTGATGTAAGCCTTGCAACCTCTAACTCCGAATCCGGGTTCGGATTACGGCTACTGCTTGCTCCATCAACTCTGGCGGCCAACTGATGACGCGGCACTCCTTGCGGACCCGTTTTCTTGCGAGGAGTCATCTTCACACGTGCCATCCTAAAGCAAGATAGAATTAGGACGATGAGAACAGATAGGGGGATCTGAAGGTTAGCATGAATAGGATTGAACCTTACTTAACCCAAACCACTTTAAAAGGGAAGGTAACTTAAGCAGATTAATTAAACATGATGCATGCATTCGTACTTACGATCTAACAGAAAGATTTAAGTAACACATGCAATCTCTATAACATAGGGCACTATACATGATACTTCACTACGAAGCTTTCAAATATGAGCTAAGGAAACTATAGAATGGATTAAGAGAAGCAAAAGCAGTTTGGACCCAAAATATCAGTATTAAATTTGTTTGACCCAAATCATTTTGAAGTTTTACAAAGTAATACTACAATAACTCAAGTGATTATGCTCTGGTACCAGCTGTGACAGAACCTCCTAATTATGATGGCCCACAAGCACACGTCATTGCCATAATGACCTCTGACAGTCGTACTTATGTTCACCATAACTTAAAAGGCCTGTTTTCCTCCGAACAGGATCCAATCACAGGAGTATTGTAATATTACAACAGTTTATTCAAAATATTCAACAGAGTAAAGTAGCGGAAGTCTTACAATAACTTAGGTTATAAACCAGTTTTCAACTTAAAACCTTATGTAACATTATTACAAACCAGTAGTAGAGAAGTATCGGTAGTAACTTTATTACATCACACAAGCGAGATGCCTTGCCCAAAGGCCACACAATCTACTCGTCGTCACTGTCTTCAACCACGACGGTCATGCAACAAGGCTCGAAGCAGACTTGTTCATGAACCGCACCTGCAACAAGGGGTTAACAAACCCTGAGTACGAGAGTACTCAACAAGACTTACCCGACTAAGACAAAGACTCCAAGGGCATGCTAGCTTTAGGGAATCAAGGTACGGGTAATCAAGAATCAAATTTTCTTTTTGCAGAAAAGCTTATTAAAGTAAGTCCTTATCTTCAACATTTTACTTTTACCATTGATGGTTCATTAACCAATTCTAGGTGATCCTAATCTAGATCAAAGTAATTATCATCAAAACCTTTCTCATTCTTTCTTTCAATTCCAGTTCTTAACTACGATGTTGGTGCAAGGCCAAGACTCCTTTCTCGTGGAGTAACGACGATTCGAACCGCTTCATTTACCCAGCTGGGGATTCCTAACCACACGACATATGTAGAATTGAATCTTGCATATATCAACTCTTACTCGGGTTTTCCCAAAACCAGAACGTGTCCATCGCCACCCGAGAGCACAGTACTCCTCGAACCCGGCCCGATTCTAGCCCCGAGGGTACACATTACTCTCGCCATCTCTCCACTCCCAGTGCGAGGTTAGACGTTCTCGTAATGGACTAACCAAAGTAAGGCTTACCCGACATGGGTACATGGCTAGTACTAATAAAAACTCCATGACGCGAGGGCCAACAACGTACGGTCCTTAACTGATAAGGCGGAAACAATACAGTGGGACTCCTTTCCCAATGCATGTTAGCAGTGGCCAAACCACCCGCCCGATCTTACAAGTTCATTCACATATTTCAATATTCATTCGATATGCCGTCATGGCTATGTAAACATTCATTTAAAAGCTTAACTTCTAAGCATAGCGAAGCATACTACGCATTTTCTATAAAGCAGGTATCAAGGTTGATATCACAATAATCAAGGATGATAATGCAGCAATTAGGTTATCACTCAACTCCTAATTACTTAATGCAGTCAACCATAATATAAATAATAAAACATTTGTAAAACTCAAGGTAGGGTTTAAATGCACCGGGGCTTGCCTTGCTCAAACACGACGACTGACTCAGACTCGAGGACTTCACCCCCTGGTCCAGAACCCACCGACGATCGCTCTTCTCCGGAAGCTTGATCGACGACTTCGGCTTCCTCGAAAGCGGAGACTACACGTATACATAACATGCTTTAACATGATGCTCGATGATAAACATGATGCTTGATGATAACATGCCACGGTTACGATTTGAGTACAACTTTTCTTCACAGTACAAACGTAAACATAAAACCTACTAACTAGTAGCGACGTTTTCCCGCGATACCAGCTTTTAACCTAACAAGTTACTAACGAGCTCAATCATGAAATTAAGGTGCCAGAGATCACAAAAGGATAGTGACCTAAGGACATCACTCAATCAAAAGGCACACAACACTTAAAGTTCTCAAATTAATATTTATTTTCTATTTAACTAATTAGGGCATAATTAGGAGTTGATCAAATTTTACCTAATCAAGCTCAAACTTTTTCTATGGGTTAAGAATGAATTACAACAGTGTTATAATAAATTTCATAATTTTTGGATAAATAAATTAATTATTAAAATTACTGGAAGTTGCATTTAATCTTTAATGAAACTAATTAATTCTACTGCTCAAAGTATTCAAATTCATGATTTAACATTTTTCCTAGATAGTTTATACATTGAAAAGCTTACACAAAAATTTTCATGAATTTTGGAACTCTACACAATTTTTAATGAAATAAACAAATAGCAACACTATTCATTTATTTGAAAAAGAAAACAAAAACGAAAAACCGAACCGGGCCGATCTCCTCTTCCCTCCGGTCCGGCCCAGCCGAGCGGCCCGCTCGCGCGCGCCCGCGCTCGCGCTCGCGACCGGCCCAGCCGCGCGGCCCAGCAGCGGCCTGCCCCGCGCGCTGGCTCTCTCTCTCACTCGCTGACACTGCGTCCCCACCTGTCATCTTCCTCCTCCCGCTCGCCCGCTCGCTCCCGCGTGCCCGCGCGCTCGCCCGCGGTGACCGGCCGATGACCGAAGCCTCGGTCGACCAACCGAGCGATCCGACAGCCTCTACGCGACCTAGCGAACCCGTTTTGCTAACTTGCAGCTCGTCTCGAGCTCCGGTGCTACCTTACCGACGACGGTGGCGGTCCGACAACCACGGTGACCGGCGACTCGACAACACAACGGTGAAACGATCAAGGCGAGTGGTCAGGGAGCATCAGGGACGTACCACGATCACGAAGGAGTGATCGGTTGAAGCTGAGAGGCTCTGGAGGCGGCTGGCCACGGTGGCGGGGCTCGACGGGAACGGCGGTGACCCGAGGTAGAAGACGACGGCTCCCCGGCGATCCTGAGCAGTAGCGTCTACACAAGGAGGCGCAATAGATTCGCCAGGCGATGGCGGAACGATTGGCGAGATGGAGATGGATGCGGTGGAGTAGGGAGGGCGAATTTGGCCGGCGAAAGGAAGACGGTGGCGGCGGCGATGGTGAAACCGACGGCGACAGTGGCGGTGACGGTCTTTATATAGAGTTGTGGAGCCAAAGAAGCAGCTGGAGAGCGCGAGGCGATCACTGTGGTCGCGGTGGCAGGATGGAAGGTCGTGGAAGCGGCCAGCGCGACGTCGGCGGCTCGCCGGCGCCCATGCCGCGCGCTGCCGGTGCGTGATTCGCCGGTGCACTGTAGCTGTCCCCCCCCAACTTTTGAAATTCCAAACTGTTTTCTCAAATTACTCTCAAAATCATGTAACAACTTGAAAAACTTCCAATCTATGAAATCTTCAGAATTTCAAGCTCTACAAGTTTTGTATTGAACACTTTTTCAAATTCTCACTGGATTTTGAAATTTGAATTTAAACTCAAAAGGGACACATTTTTCAGATTTGGTAATTTAGAAATTACTTTTGATTTTACATTGAAACTTCAAAATCTCCCAACATCAAAGTTGTATATCTTGACCAGACCTACAACTTTGCTGTTCAAAACTTTTTCAAAATCAGCCTCCATTTTGAAATCTTAGTTTGGGGACAAAAATGAATTAAATTTGAAATTTGCTTATTTTCAAAATTGCTCCACATTTTACACTAAAACTTTGAAAACTCAAAACACCAAAGTTGTAGCCCTTGAAAAGTTCTACAAACTTGGTTTTGAACTTTTTTCCAAATTTTGCTTAGATTTTGAATTATTTCAAAAGGGGTAAAACAGGGTTTTGAAATTTAGGGTTTTCGGAGGAATTTTAAATCGAAATTTGTTACTACTTTGATTGGTGATTACTTAGTGATCAAAACCTCACCCAAGGGCATCATTTGGACCAACATGACATGGTTGACCAAATGCCACTCTTGGATGACCAATTAGCTTTTAAAAAAAATCTTTTACATTACTCCCCAAATTTGAATTTAAATTTGAATCGGAAAACTCGTGACAAGTTTTGGGACTCCAATTCAAACTCAAATTTGGAGCTTCATTTTAGATGTTGTACTTGAGCTCATACCCTACACTTGACACTAGTGTGCAACACAGTCGCACACCTCAAATTATGCAGGGCATGGACTAAGTATTTGCGGTGGCATTCGAAATTAGGGTTTTCGGGTTCGGAGCACACCACTGAGAAACACATTCAACCTAAATAAGTAAACTCGTTTTAGTTGATGCATAACAAGTTTAACCTAACAGGGATGCTTTGCAATGCATTATGATGACATGGCAGATTAATTAGCACTATAACACCCGGGGTGTTACATACCGCTTGAGGTACTTCATGGCATGCAGAGTCAGGGCACATTAGCCACCGGTTATCCAGAAGATGGAGTGGAATATGAAGGATGGAGCAGGGTTAGGGAGCCACAAGAATACGTTGCACCACCCTCTTATACATCGGCAGAGCTTACACAACTAAGGGAGGCTGGCTTGCCCTTTACCGGTGTGCCAAATTATAACGATGTAAGTATGTCGCATATGGCAGTTTGTGACACGAGTTTACAGATATGTAAGGAATCATTGTACAACCATAAAAATTTAATATTGAGGAAGGGAATGCTTTTCAATACGATGTCAGAGATGAAGTTGTTCCTTCAGGACTATGCTGTGTATCATCATAGGCCTTACACGGTTCGACATTCTAACAAGAAGGTAAAATTTCACATATTATGTAAGGCTGGATTCCCGTGCTCGTGGAAGTTGAATGCACGAAAGAGGCGGAGTGATGGTAAGTGGAAGGTAACTTTAGTGGAACAGCCGCACAGATGCCAGACTAATGAGGGTAAAAGGTACCATCCGCAGTTGATGGCTCGGTACCTAGCCCGTCGTATATTGGGTCTTGTAGATAAGGACAACGACGTTTCGGTGTCTTTCTTGCAGAAGACCATAGTCACATTTGTTGGGTATGAGGTCACATATGGAAAGGCTTGGCGGGCAAAGCAAATTGCCCTGGCAATTCGCTGGGGTAGCTGGGACGAAGCCTATAACAGGGTTCCACGCATTTTGTGTGCGATGGAACACTTCAACCCTGGCATGAGATCGTTCATATACACAGGAGGGTTGTATCTTCAGAACCCGTTGAGACATATTTTCTGTACCGTGTGTTCTGGTATTTCGATCAGTGCAAACATGTATTTCAGTATTGTCGGCCAGTTGTTCTTGTTGACGGCACGTTCCTCACCGGCAAATACAGGGGCACATTGATGATGGCTGCTGCTGTAGACCCAGAGAACCATATAGTGCCAATGGCTTTTGCTTTGGCGGAGGGGGAAAATAATAATTCATGGTCATGGTTTATGTGTCTGCTCCGTGTTCATGTGCTTGGCCCTTCTCGCACCATTTGTCTGATTTCGGACCGTCACATTAGAATTCTTAATGTAGCCGTTGAACACATTGATGGTCACCCGCCCCTAGTGCACCGTTGGTGCATGTGGCATTTTGCCGCCAATTTCTGTAACATCCCAGATGTTAAAAAGCAGTTAAAACTTGATTATGTACTGATCATGCATACATCAAGGCATAAGATGCATTTCATGTTGCATAAGCAATGTTGCATATATTAGGTCTCTGTTACATAGTGATGTTTCATGTGTTGCTTGGTAGTGTTTCATATATTGCAATAGAATGTTTCATGTTTTATATACGTGTTTTACATGTTTCAATAGTAATGTGATATGTTATTTTTATTAGTATGCTTAATACATTAATAATGCCATGTTTCTTATCACATGAAATAATGTTTTATTAGTGTTAAATAATTAATCATGTTTAGTTAAAAAGAATAATCAATTGAATTCAAAACCCTCAATTTCAAAACTCTGTTTTACCCCTTTTGAACTAATTCAAAATCTAAGCAAAATTTGGGAAAAAGTTTAAAACCAAGTTTGTAGAACTTTTCAAGGGCTACAACTTTGGTGTTTTGAGTTTTCAAAGTTTTAGTGTAAAATGTGGAGCAATTTTGAAAATAAACAAATTTCAGATTTAACTTATTTTTGTCCCCAAACTAAGATTTCAAAATGGAGGCAGAATTTGAAAAAGTTTTGAACAGCAAAGTTGTAGGTCTGGTCAAGATATACAACTTTGATGTTTGGAGATTTTGAAGTTTCAATATAAAATCAAAAGTAACTTCTAAATTACCAAATCTAAAAATTTTGTCCCCTTTTGAATTTAAACTCAAATTTCAAAATCCAGAGAGAATTTGAAAAAGTGTTCAATACAAAACTTGTAGAGCTTGAAATTCTGAAGATTTCATAGATTGGAAGGTTTTCAAGTTGTTACATGAATTTGAGAGTAATTTTAGAAAACAGTTTGAAAATTTAAAATTTGGGGGGTGCCCAGACCCTTCGCGCGCGGTCGAGAACGCCAGCGCGATGACACGAGCAGTGCAGCTCTGTAGCCGCGACCGTCGTCTATAAATACGTCGAGGTCACAGTGACGATTTTCGTTTTCCCCGTTTTCGCCATCACTGCCGCCGCTAGCTTCGCCGCTCGCCGCTGCCGCCACCAGGCCATCTCTGGCCACACCAGTCGCACCAACAGCATCGCCGCATCCTCACGCACCTCGTGAATCACCCAAGCCAGCTTGACTTCGCCTGGATCGCCGCAGCCACCGCTTCCCGTGCTCAACTCCGGCGACCAAGGGGCTTCACGTGGCCAGCACTCTCCGTCGCCTCCCAGCGCCTCCTTGTGGCTTCGCTGCGACCGCTGTAAGCTCCTGATGCTCCCCGTGCTCTCGCTTTAGTCGCTACCGCGTTGCATCACCGGGACGCCGGTCACCGTCGCGGTCGGTCCGCCATGGCCATCGGGAAGGGCTCCCCGGAGCTGTAGCATAGCCGCTAGAGGTTAAAACGGGTTCGTGGTGAGTCATAGGTGTTGTAGGGTCGCTTGGATGGGTGACCGAAGCAACGCTCGCCGGCCGGCCACCGCGCGGGCATGGCCGGGTCGCGGGAGAGAGCGAGGGAGGAGGAGGAAGGCGATGACAAGTGGGTCCGCGGTGTCAGCGAGAGAGAGAGGGAGAGCGGGCGCGCGTGAGGCAGGCCGCCTGCTGGGCCGCGCGGCTGGGCCGAGCGCGCGTGCGGGCGCGGGCGCGCGCGAGCGGGCCGACCAGCTGGGCCGGACCGCGGGAGAAAAAGGAGAATCGGCCCGATTTCGTTTTTGTTTTTCTTTTTCAAATAAATGAATAGTTTAGTTATTTGTTTATTTCATTAAAAATTGTGTAGAGTTCCAAAATTCATGAAAATTTTTGTGTAGGCTTCTCAATGTGTAAGCTATCTAGAAAAAATGTTAAATGCTGAAATTGAGTACTTTGTGCAGTAGAATTAATTAGTTCTAATAAAGATTAAATGCAACTTCCATGAATTTTAATAATTAATTTATTAATCAAAAAATGATGAAATTTATTGTGACACTGTTTTAAGTCATTCTTAATATATAGAAAAAGTTTGAGCTTGTTTAGGTAAAGTTTGATCAACTATTAATTATGCCCTAATTAATTAAATAGTAATTAAATGTTAAATCAATAACTTTAAGTGTTGTGTGCTCTTTTGGGATTGAGTGATGACCTTGGGTCATTAACATATAATGACCCTTGACACTTTAATTAATTGCTTAAGTTATGATTGACTTGTTTGACTTTTTGATCTAATTGTGGACTTTGGGACACATGAATCACTGTCGTTCCAAGGATGGTTAGTCTTTTCATTATATCATGATGTAACTTGCTTTATGGAATAAATAAACAACTTAATGCAACCCTAGTTGTAAGTAACGAGTTGATTTTGTTGGCTTGCAACTGTACCGCGAAGGAAAGTTGTACTCAAGTAGATAACTAATGTTTATCCTTTCTAAATGTCCCTTTTATGCTATGCCTTGTTCATTATCATGCATCATGGCATGCATTCCATCATGTTAAGCATCACATCATTTATATACGTGTAGTGCCTACGAGAGTGAGAAGATTCATGGTGAACAAGTGATGACGAGGTTGGTGTTGATCAATCTTCGGAAAGGTGTCATCCACCCGTGATGTTGGTGTCAAACTTGATTTCTATGAAAACTAACCACCGCTGCAACGCAAGGCAAGCCCCGGTGCATTTAAACCCTACCTTGAATTTTACAAATGTTTTATTATTTATAATATGGTTTACTGCATTAAGTAATTAGGAGTTGAGTGATAACCCAATTGCTGCATTATCATCCTTGATTATTGTGATATCAACCTTGATACCTATTTTACGAAAAATGCGTAGTATGCTTCGCTATGCTTAGAAGTTAAGCTTTTAAATGCAATGTTTATATAGCCATGACGACATATTGAATGAATATTGAAATATGAGAATGAACTTGAAAGATCGGGCGGATGGTTTGGCCACTGCTAACATGCATTGGGAAAGGAGTCTCAATGTAGTGTTTCCGCCTTGTCAGTTAAGGTCCGTTCGTTGTAAGCCTGTTGTGTTCAAGACTTTGCAACTAGCCTCATGCCTTGGGTAAGCCCAAAATATTGGTGATTCCATTACGAGAACGTCTAACCTCGCACTGGGAGTGGAGAGATGGTGAGAGTAGTGTGTACCCTCGGGGCTAGGATTTGGTTGGGTTCGAGGAGTACTGTACTCTCGGGTGGCGATGGACACGTTCTGGTTTTGGGAGATCTAAATGAGGGTTGATATATGCAAGATTCGGTTCTACATATGTCGTGAAGTTAGAGATCCCCAGCTGGGTATAATCGGTTCGAATCGTCGTTGCTCCTCGGTTATGGAGACTTGATCACCTGACTTACATCGTAGTTAAGAACTGGAATTGAAAGAAAGAATGAGAAAGGTTTTGATGATAATTACTTTGATCTAGATTAGGATCACCTAGAATTGGTTAATGAACCATCAATGGTAAAAGTAAAATATTGAAGGTAAGGACTTACTTTAGTAAGCTTTTCTACAAAGGAAAATCTTGATTCTAGAATACCCGTACCTTGATTCCCTAAAGCTAGCATGTCCTTGGAGTCTTTGTCTTAGTCGGGTAAGTCTTGTTGAGTACTCTCGTACTCAGGGTTTGTTAACCCCTGTTGCAGGTGCTAACTGGTGCTGCTAATTAGGTCATGTCAGTGGGCTTGACATGATTTGATTGTCCTCTCCTGACTTAGGTGTTCTACCTAAGTTGTCTTTTGTAGTTCTACTCGACTTACGCAATACAAGTTAAGTTTGTAAAAAGTTAACTTAATCATGATTTGTAAATTTATTGTTATTATTCTTCCGCACTCTGATGTAACATTTTGTATAAATATTGTAATGTTGTAGTTACTCCTTTGTTGATCCTGGTATGGGTTGTTAAATGTAGTTTAATCGGGGTCCTGTGAGGGCACCCGACAGATCTTCTTAGGTTATTTGGTGTGCATGTATCGCTGTCAGAGGTCTTAGGGATAATGATAGGTGCATGTGGGCCATATAATTTAGGAGGTTCTGCTACAATTTCTAGCGGCATCAACGCAAGAAGGATGTGACTGACAAGTTAAAGGAGCTTTGTAATAAACGTACGGAACGCGAGTTCAACGAGACTATGGCAGAACTAGAGAAGATGCTCAACCAAGCTGGCAAGGCATGGTTAGACCAGCAGATGAAAAATAAAGCCAAGTGGGCATTAGCATATGATGAGGGCGGCTTCCGATACGGCATCATGACAACAAACTCCTCTGAGTCTTTCAATCGTGTGTTCAAAGGCGTTCGATCTCTCCCAGTGTCTGGTATTATTGAGTTCTCTTTTAGGAAGTGCAATGAGTATTTTGTTAAGCGGTATGGCCTAGCCCTGAGGAATGAAGAGGAGCTTGGAAGATGGGGGGAAGGCTGCACACGAATATTTAAAGGAGGCTGAGGAATTGGTCAAACAACAGGGGGTAGACTACACACAGCAGGAGAACTACACACCAGCCGAGCAACAGGTCCCTATGCTTTGCTTTTTCTTTAATTCTACCGTTCGTAGCTCAACATTTAGAGTAGCTCATCAGGTTGCTTGCTTGCAGGGGGCGTCCTCGACGCAGCAGTTCGATCGTGGACATAGGCGGCAGCGCGAGAGGCAGCAACGGGACCGCACAGACGTTGGCTGGAGAAGCAACGTGGTCCCTACGAATCCGAGGAGGCAACGGAGACCGCGAGACCCCTACACCCCTGGCGATTAGTACAGTAGTCATATTTAGCAGGCGCCGGACACATGTTATCATAGTTATCATAGTAATTTCGATTGGACTCATGTAGTTGGTAACACTCGTTTAATCTTAGTGAGTGGACCAACAAATGAAACGAATGAAGATGTGATAATGAAAATTATTACAATGACATGTTTCAAAGTATAACACTGACAAACTACACCACACAAAGTTACTAAGCCACTACAAATGACAAACACTAACAACGACGACGTGAAGACGTGACAATGCAAATTATTACAATGACAATTGTACGTCAATCAAATTGCGTGCACCACTGCGTAAGCAACTCGTCTTCGGACTCTGAATCCTCCACTACAACCTCCTTACCCTTGTTGGCCTCGACTACCTTGGCCTGAGTGGCCTGACGCCGGTAGTAAGCCGCCTCCGCCTCGTCCGCGGCCTGAGAGTACAACTCGGCCTCTTCTTCGGTCATGTCTATTGGCCCCCATGCGTCGAACAGCGGTGTCTTATGGCTGTGGTACGCTGTCTGACCCTCTAATTCAACATCCTCCTCGGGCATCGGTCCTAACTCCTCTGCAAGACGAAGTAGCTCGGCTATCCTTCCCATGTCGTAGGCATCCTCGTCCTGAGGGTAGCCCAATTCTTCGGCTAGACGAATGAGCTCGCCTATCCTCCCGGTGTCGTCGTCTTCCTCCGGCTCGGCCTCCTCTTCAACCACAATCGGACGGCTTGCGGTGCCAGCAACTCCTGCGTCCCGCTTTAGTATCCTATTCTCCGTGTATCTAGCACGAGCCACATCTGCTTGCCAGTTGCCGGTGCATCCAATCTCTGCAAGTACAAAATGCAAACAATTAACACGATCTTTGCAATGACTTTATTGACAGTCAAACAAAGAAGATTGAGTTTTCAAAAACGCAATGACTCACTCGCACATAATGAGTCAATAGTATCATTCAATCCTTGCATCTCTGCTCTCGCAGCCTCCTCTGCAGCCTTCCTTGCATCCTCTTCAGCCTTCCGTGCCTGGTACTCCTCTACATCCTTCTTCTTTTGCTCGTACCACTTCTTCCACGCAATACTCTCCGGGTTACGAACACGCAGGTCTTGGGCCCGTCGTAGCATTTTCTTCTTATGGTTCTTAACGAAATCAGTGACGTAGTTTGCAGGATATCCTCTCATCTTGCGAAGTGCTACAAAAAACACATATCACTTATATAATGTACAATATCAATACGATTAAAACTAATATAACTTTACTAACTACATTAACCAAACATACTACAACGATGGACGCAGAGAAGGGGTGGTCGGAACAAGGTCCGACGATGGGCCGGTAGCCGACGGGGAGGTGCCCTAGGCGGGACGGGCGCCGAGGGGAGGGGACCTCGGTCCTGGGACGGGGACGGGGACGGGCGCCGAGGGGAGGGGACGGGCGCTGCGGGAAATGGAATGGATGAATGGCAAAAAACAAGAAGTGCCCGGGCTTTTAAATGGGCAGACTTGTACCCCGCCATGATTCATGGCGGGTTAGGGGTACCCCGCCGTGATGCATGGCGAGGTACTCCTTTCCACGCTGGCCTACAGCGTGCCACGTGGGACCTGTACCCCGCCACCATGCATGGCGGGGTTCAGTGCATTTGCCCCGCCATGCATGGTGGCGGGACCAAACGGGTTAGATTTAAAAAAAATTCAATTGCGGGTTAAATTTAAAATTTATTTCAAATTTGGGCTAAAAATAAAAAAAAATCCACTTTTGTCGAGTTTTTTCCCTAGCTATAGAGATCAAGAACACGCCAAAGCATCGTCATCTCCAACTTCTCTCCAACTCTCTCGAAGCCTCTCTCTCTCTTTCTCCAGGTGACTGAGGAGGCGTCGGGAGATACAGGTGCTCCTGCCGGCAAGACCACCGTTCTTCCTCACTTCCGATGGTCTCCTGGCCTCGGTTTTGAGGGGAACGTGTGGATTTTTGTCAGGCGGTGTAGTTTAGGTCCCTCTAGGTGGATTTTTTTTTTATTTTTAGCCCAAATTTGAAACATATTTTAAATTTGACCCGCATTTGAATTTTTTTTTAAATCTAACCCGTTTGGCCCCGCCACCATGCATGGCGGGGCAAATGCACTGAACCCCGCCATGCATGGTGGCGGGGTGCAGGTCCCACGTGGCACCCTGCAGGCCAGCGTGGAAAGGTGTACCCCGCCATGCATGGTGGCGAGGTACCCCTAACCTGCCACCGATCATGGTGGGGTACAACCTTTCCTCCAAACCAAGCGGACTGGTCGGCCATGGCACTGCTGCTGCTCAAGTTGGCGTAAGCATAGGCGGTGCAGGAGCAGTTACTACTGCAGTTGGCCACGCACTACTCAAAACTTCTGTTCCGGAGGAGCACGAACTTGTCAGGAACTCTCGTCCCGGGCAAGGCCATGAAGTGACTTCCCTTGCTGCACTGCAGAGGCTCCATTCTCCGACATCCTCTCGAAGAGTTCATCCCAACGGCGACAGGCTCAAAGCCCTCGAGGCACTGGCATGCCGGGGCACGGCCTAAATAAAAGTTGTTGGAACGTTGTAAGCTCGCCCTTGGACACGCACTCATTGAAGTCCGTTGGAGATCTTGCCATGGTTAGAAGATAGAAAAAGACAACACCAAAGTATTATCCCTATCAACTAAAAGGAAACAAGTGGCGGTGGTGGTAGTGAAAGTGGAATGTAAAATCACAAATGACTTACCACCGTCTTGCCTGTATTCTTACCAACGCCAAACAGGAGCCAAAACCAAAGTGGCAAAGTAATCTGTTGTTGAGCGTGGGTACAGTTGCAATCCGCATGCAAAGTACAAATCAGAGCTGCTGGCTAAGACGTGTCGAGACGTAGCGCAACAAGATGAGAGCAAAGGACGATGGAAAGAACTCACACAACAAGCAAATAACCCGAATTTTTCCTTTTTCTGAATTTTTCCCGAAATTTCCCAAAAGGCACTAGTAGGAATCAAACTTTTTTATTTTTTTTGCTATTTTTTTATATTTTTATCTGAACAAGGACCACAAAATATGCCACCACAAAAATTTGCACCAACAACTGAGGTGGGATGTGGTCTACAGAAATACAACAAGTTCTCTGAAAAGCGTGCAAAAACGTTGACAATTTTTTTTCTTTATTTTCCTGATTTTTTTGGCAATTTTGATGAAACCAAACATGGCGGAGCTGAGTTTGGGTCGGCCTCAAATGGTGTCAAGAAGCTGCTCAAAAAATTTCAGATTTTTCTGATAAACGAGCGAAAAGTTATGCCTGTTTTACCGAAGGTATCTCAAGTTATGTTTTCCGGAAGACACAATACGGCAGTTAGGGCAAAACGTCCCTAAACTCCAACACCGATCACAAAGATGGTTCCTGTGACTAACAGCAATATGTATTCGCACCGATCACAAGATGGTTCCTGTGACTAACAGCAGTAGGTATTCGCCTGATGATGTAAGGAGGGTTACGATGCAGGCAAAATAAGAGCGGCTGACAACCTATCTAGGATTTGCGCGGTGGCGAGAAGTTACACAATGACCAAAAATAAGAAGTGCCCGGGCTTTTAAATGGGCGGGGTTGTACCCCGCCATGATTCATGGCGGGTTAGAGGTACCTCGCCATGCATCATGGCGGGTTACACCTTTCCACGCTGGCCTCCAGGGTGCCACGTGGGACCTGCACCCCGCCACCATGTATGGCGGGGTTCAGTGCATTTGCCCTGCCATGCATGGTGGCGGGGCCAAACGAGTTAGATTTAAAAAAATTTCAAATGCGGGTCAAATTTAAAATATGTTTCAAATTTGGGCTAAAAATAAAAAAAAAAATTCTCTAGGTGTAGGGTTTGGTGTCCGGCGGTGGCAACGGCGTCAATAAATAAAGTCCTCTCGTGCTCTTCCCCGTCTCAGCGGCGCTCTACTCCGGTGCCGGCGACGAGCGCGTGGAGGAGGAGTCCGGCTTCGCCGGTTCCTGTACAGGAGTCAGCGTGGACTGCCGTTCCGTCGTCTCGGAGAGGCGGAGGTGCCGGCGGCACGCTTCGTCAAGGACGTGCAGATAAGCTCTGGTTTCTCTTACGGCGGCTGGTTGGTACTGTCGGGAGCGGAATCGGAGAAGGGGATGGGGAGTTCTACTCATTCCTTTCCATCTGCAACGCAACATCGGAGTGCTCCTTGTGTGTTTTTCTCCAGCGATGGCACTGGATCTGCATGAAGCTTGTTTTGGGGCGTTGCTTCGGCCGAACAGGGACGAAGCCAGAAAAAAATTTAGGGGGGGCTAAACAAAAGTGCTACAGTGACTTAGCTCTACTTTAATCCCTCGTAATAGAAAAAGTATAATAGCTTGAAGTAGTCTTATATTTAAAACGTCAATTAACAATGAAATTCACAAAATACATCTAAAAAATAAATGTCTTAGCCCACTCTACCTTATACATCTGCGTCTAAAATTGGAAGAAGAGCACTAGAAGTTCCAATAGCTTAGCAGCAGTAGGGGGCTGGAGCCCCCCAGCCCCCGCTGGCTTCGTCCATGCGGCCGAAGGTCTTTCATCGATGTTTTTGCCCTGTCTCTCGGGACAAGCTTCTATTGCGGCTTCTGTAGCCCGTTGTGGCGATTTGTGTTGATGCGAACTCGGAGATGCTCATGGTGGCAGTCCCCTTCCTTTTGCTGTTGCTTGGGAGAAGCCAATGGCCAGCTTTCCCGTGATGCGTTGCCGGATGCGAGGAAGATGACTCTGCTGAGCTTAGTAGTACTTTTCCTTTTCGTTAAGAGTGTTGTGGTGTCGAGTTCTGTACTCCCGTGTACTGTTGTTGTCCTCATCTAATGGAAGCTGATATCCCCTTTCAAAAAAAAACTATAGAGATCAAGAGGAGCACGGCACCTCAGTTACTGTTACACTGTATCACTTTTATCCTTTCTGAGTTTTTTCCCTTTTTGTTTTTACCCCTTTGCTTTTTGATTTTTTCCCAGTACACGCGGCGACGCGCGTGGGGCCCGCTAGTTATTATATATAATCCAAATGGTCAACGGTTCAGAAATATGATTCGTGGTTTTGAAAGTTTGAAAAGAAAAATTATGTTAGCGAGGTGAGGTAGAATGGACCCTTTATCTTTCCTATATGCCCGGTAAGAGCAATTGAGCTGCAACCCATCCCGTATGGCCCCGAGTGTCCGGCCCAACTAGCCCACGTCTACATACTCCAAACCTAAACCGATACACCCCACAGCGGCGGCGGCCACAGCCACACGGGTGGTCTCGCGCGGGATCTAATTCCAAACAGCACTCGCCCTGTGCACGCTCTCTCCCTCCATCTCGTGGCGACGACGACTGGGCGGCCGCTGCCGCTGTCCAGGTGCCCAGGTCTCCATCGGTCCCTCGCCAGGTCTTCTCCGGCCGTTCGCCGCCGTCAAGGTCCGCCAGGTACGCCCACCCTTTCTCTTCCGTTCCTGCTAGGCGAAGCTGGAGCACCCAAACCCTAACTTGAGCCATTTGTCTCCGGATCTGATCAAATAGAAGTGTATACATGTATTCTATCTGCTAACTTCGTTTTTTTGCTACTGCGATATCTTATGTTATCAAAGCAAGGCTAGTAAATCATGTTCTGCTATTACAGGTTGTTGTGTTAAGTCCAAGCTTGTCACATGGATTCAGCACAAGATTTCCAACCCAGGACATTCTCTATAAAGTTGTGGCCGCCAAGTGAAAGCACACGGTTCATGCTTGTTGAGAGGATGACAAAGAATCTGTCCACAGAGACAATTTTCTCTCGCAAGTATGGCCTTTTGGGCAAGCAAGAGGCTCATGAGAATGCCAAAAGGATTGAAGAACTTTGCTTTGCCTCGGCTGATGAGCATTTCAAAAGGGAGCCAGATGGTGATGGGAGTTCTGCTGTCCAGCTATATGCAAAGGAAACGAGCAAGATGATGTTGGAAGTTCTAAAAAAAGGCCCAAGGACTACTGCAGAACTGGAGGCACCTGTAGCTAATACACCTCCTGTGCCTGCTGATGCACCTCTTGTGCCTGCTGATACTGTACTGGATATATCTGGCGGCAAGCGTGCTTTTATTGAGGCAGATGAAGCAAAGGAACTGCTGAGTCCACTCACCAAACCAGGAAATTCGTATAAAAGAATTTGCTTTAGCAACAGGAGCTTTGGTATTGGTGCTGCTAATGTTGCAGGGTCAATTCTTGAGGCAGTTAAGAATCAGCTCACAGAGGTTGATATCTCAGATTTTGTGGCAGGAAGGCCTGAGGATGAAGCACTTGATGTGATGCGCATATTCTCCAAAGCACTAGAGGGTTCTGTCCTGAGATATCTGAATATATCTGACAATGCTTTGGGTGAGAAGGGTGTCAGGGCATTCAGTGAGCTCCTGAAATCACAGGAATCCCTGGAAGAACTCTATGTGATGAATGATGGCATATCAGAGGAAGCTGCAAAAGCTCTATCTAAGCTTATTCCTGCAACTGACAAGCTCAAGGTTCTTCACTTCCACAACAATATGACTGGAGATGAAGGTGCTATGTATATCGCTGAGATGGTTAAGCGTTCCCCAAATGTAGAGAGTTTCAGGTGCTCAGCAACAAGGATCGGATCTGATGGTGGAGTCGCATTGTCTGAGGCATTAGGGACATGCACTCGTCTGAAGAAACTTGATCTCAAGGACAACTTGTTTGGTGTTGATGCGGGGTTAGCTCTTAGCGAAACCCTTCCAAAGCTTCCTGATCTTGTCGAGCTTTATCTCAGTGATCTCAATCTTGAGAACGAGGGTACAAAAGCAATTGCCAATGCCCTCAAACAGTCAGCACCACAGTTGGAGGTCCTTGAAATGGCAGGAAATGAAATCAATGCCAGAGCAGCCCCAGATTTGGCAGAATGCCTAACGGCAATGCAGTCACTGAAGAAGCTGACCTTGGCTGAAAATGAACTGAAGGATGACGGTGCTGTGATTATTGCAAAATCATTGGAAGATGGCCACACAGATCTCAAGGAACTTGATGTGAGCACGAACATGCTGCAGAGGGTTGGAGCTCGGTGCTTTGCGCGGGCAGTCGCAAATAAACCAGCTTTTATGCAACTGAACATCAATGGAAATTTCATCTCCGATGAAGGGATTGATGAGGTGAAGGAAATTCTGAAGGCTGGTAAGAAATCCCTAGATGTTCTGGGCTCACTAGATGAGAATGAACCTGACGGGGAGCCTGATGATGAGGAAGAGGAAGAGGATGCTGAGGACAATGAGGACGAGCTGGATTCGAAGCTTCGGAGTGTGAAGGTCGAGCAGGATGATTGACCAAGTTGGTATTAAGGTATAAGTGTTCTTGATCCTTGGTTCCTTAGTTAGTTTTTGTTATGCAAAACCCATTATCTTGTGCAACCTGATATAGATTAGAACTGCTCTTATTTTTTTTGCTATGTTCAGGACATTGCTCCATTATAAATGGTCTGATCTATAGATGCTACCTATTTTTCCAACAAGTCTTTTTGGATGACTGCGCACTTGTAGTTGACCTACAACTATAGGTTGTTTTAGTGACCCTGGTTTGATCAGTAAATCCACTTGCTAGGTCTGTACTATGTTCACTCTAATCACAGATTCCACCAGTTACCTGAATTGGACCAAGGGAAACATTAGCTGTGCTGATGTTGAAAATATTTCTAGGTTCATCTGTGATCACATATAGTCCATGCTTGTTGGTTGATAATGTTGCTTTTGCTTGACTTTGTTTAGTTTGAATCTGCATCAAGTGTATGGTTACATGCGCATATCATAGTCCTAAATGTTGTTGCTTTGTTGCATCTTGATGAACTCTTCGGAGAGAAAAAAAAATGTGTGTGTGTGTTGGGGGGGGTGTTGAGGGGGTGACTTACATTGTCTGTGGCCTTTTGCATCACCGGTAGAAAGGATGTTCTGGCCGTTCATTGGTACATAAACCTCTTGTTTCATTGATATAGCCAGTTAAATACATCACTTTTCAAAGGATCTATGTGTTGTTCCCACATGGTAACCTTTTAAATCTCTTTCACAGGCCCTGATCTGTGGATTTAATCATGGACCGTGTGTCACAATATATACTTCCAGTAAAAATGTTAGTGCAACAATTTATGCTTCCAAGTTCATGTAAAAATGTTAGTTCAGGAGCATTAGAAAACACACACCCTGCTTGTATCCACGCAGTTTTTCACATGACATCTGGTTTGCTTTGTATTTTTGTTCATCTGATGCAAGTTGGTAGTAAGATGTAAGCTAGTAGCAGAGTCTTGACTACCGTGGTTCCTAATCAGTTTTTGTTATGTAAAACCAATTATCTTGTGTGATCTCATTTCTGATTATAGATTATAACTGTTTATTCATTATGTTATGTTCATGACATTATTCCGTTATAAATACTCTGATTTATAGATGCTACCTACTTTCCCAACAATTATTTTTGGGTGACTGCGCACTAGTAATTGACCTACTATAGGTTGTCTCTGTGACCCTGCTTCCGTCAGTAAATTCATTTGCTAAGTCTGTACTATGTTCACTTTAATCACAGATTCCACCAGTTACCTGAATTTGACCAAGGGAAACGTTAGCTGCCGCCGATGCCTCATTGGTGACAGTGAGCGCCGGAGGATGTCACCACCTGGACCTCCCACTTCACGATATGGACGGCTTCCTGCATCATTTCTGCATCTTGTTTTGTGGAGTTGTAGACCCATACTCGTTATTTTCAATTGCATTATACATAGATTTTAGATCGGGAAAAATCATACACACATTTTATGAAGCCATGTGCTACGGCTCGAATATGTCAATCCGCTGTTCCTCGAATCATTGTTTCTTCAGAGCCTGGTAGGTCCAGAAGCTTCCTGCTCGACTCTATTGTTTGTTTCTTCAGAGCCTTGAACGAATCTGTTGTTTCAAATGCATATGTCAATCCCCAGCAATGTCCGTTGTCCGTGGCTAGCACCTTTGAAGGCACCCGGTGGCGCTGGCCGTCATGGCGGGTAAAAGGATTCCTCTCCTCCCCTGCCCTGCAATCTTCTGCCCCATGCAGATCATGGAGGAAGCATGGCACTGGCAGGGGTGTCTGCATGGTTCTTGAGAGTTGCGTAAGCAACAAAGCAGTTCATGGATGGTTGGAGAACAATGGTCAGCTGAGCTGCTGCTCATCAATCATCAGTTTGTATTTTTTCCATGCCTCTTATGGCCGTCTTCCCTGGCTTCCAGTTCCAGAAGGCCTGGTGCGGCGTGGACAGATATGGCAATGGTGAGCTCCTACAGGAGCCAACTCCTTATTTACCAGTTTAAGGTTTCACTCTTCCTGTTCCTCGTTTTCCTTTGTTTCTTCTACCGTCTCCAACAGCCTAGGCATACCACTGCCTAAACCCAAAATGTGTCGTGCACAGTGAAAAAATGCCGTCCAACACAGTAGGCAAAAGAAGCACCTATTTTGCGTAGGAGAGAGGGAACCCAAATTAGCGTCCTCTTCCCATCGTCTCTCTCCTCGACCCAAATCTGGAGGCTCCCATCGTCGCTGAGAGAGGAGGCACAGCCATGGCGGTGGTGCCATCGTGGTTGAAGGAGGATGGGCGCCACCATCAGATCTGCCCCCAGAGGCCGCCGCCCTTGGTGACGAAGGGGACGGGCCTTGCATTGGATCCGCGAGGGGAGGTGGAGGGGCGACCGCCGTCGCTGCCATGGGGTCGCGCGGAGCTCAAGCCAGCATGGGGGCGGAGGACCGCGGGCTATCGATCTGTCGGAGCTGGAGGCGACGGGCCAGGGGGGCGCTTTGCCGAGGACGCGGGGTCGCCGGCGCAAGGGCAGAGGCGGGCACGAGGGTGGAGGCTGGCGCGAGGATGGGAGCGACCGAGGCCGAGGTGCCCAGGGCGGCGGACTCGCTGGAGATTGGGATGGGGGCGAGCTCCATGGGAGTGGCGCCCGGGCATATGAGAGTCAGAAGTCAGGGCTCGCGATGGAGGATGCGTCCGCTGTTGGAAAAGGGAAGTTTTTGGTCATGCACCCTTCTGTCCGCGACCTAAACGATTGAATGCGTCTCGTTTTAGGTTGAGGTTGCTGGAGACTAGAAGTCTTTTGCCTGTTCGGTAGCTGATTTTTTCAGCCGCGGCAGTTGCTTTGCCTCTCATAAAATCACTGTGCAGTTTCTCAAAATAAAAAAAAATCACTGTGCGGACAGCCATCATCAGCTGCTTTCTGGAGACAGTTTCAATGTTGGTTTTGGAATATGCTACTGTGATTTGCTCGTGTTTACCCTCGCTAAAGATAGCCTGTGACCTTTATTTGTGTTGTCGAATCTGCAATCATGTACTGTATGATCTACTTGTAATGGACGCGATGACTATTGTCATATTGTTGGACAATTTTTAAGTGAAAACTCCACGAGCTGAAAACAAAGTAATGAACGGACATTCTACTTCTGCATGGTGGCGTCGCGGATAATATGTCCTGGATCCTCATCGCGATATACATTTGTTTTCAAATGCATATGCCAGTCCCCAGCAATGTCCGTGGCCAGCACCTTCGAAGGCACCCCTGTGGCAGCACCTGGAATTTATGTGTTGTTTTAATTTAGTTAATGACTTTTACCATATTTTGTTAAAAATATATTAACATCTATAATACTAAACAAATACACTATTGATAGGATTTAATGAAATCAGTTTAACTATGTATAGATGTTAGAGAAGTTTAATTTAGGATAAAGCTAAAGTAATCTACAAATCCAAGTGAAAAAGTATTTTCCACGAGTGTCCATGTTTATTTTGCGTTGATTTGAAGTTGGAACTAATACTCTTAGGTCAGTTTGTATGATGAGCTATGAACATCGAACAAGCATTAATGCGTTATGAAACAACGTATTTGTAGGTCACCACAAGGATATTCACCAAATTTATTTATGCATACGAAACTGGCCTAGGATGAACGTATACGTCCTCGGCAGCGAAACCCACCCGAAGGGCTGCCCAAATTCAGACCTCCGCCGCTCCGAGGTCGTCGTCCTCCACCGCTGCGCCCTCTCCGCATCCGCAAGCCGGGGCCAGCACGCCTGCCGCCCACGCCGTCCGTGCCTTACCCTCCGAACCAGCACCGCATCGACGAGCGCCGCCCGCCGGTGGCCGCGACCTGCCCGACGCCGAGCTCCCCCTAATCCACTGAGGACCATCCCCTGGATCTTCCTCGCCGCCCAGACGTGCTCCCGCCTCTCAGTCAAGCAGCATCACCTGGATCTTCCTCGCCGCGAAGCCCCTTAACCGACTGCGGCCAGGTGCGGCGGCGGTTGTGGACCGCCCTCGTCAAGACGAGGTAATCTCCGAATCCCATCGAGACAATAAATTAGGATGCTCGTCAACTCTGTGAATGTCTATAGTATTAGCGTTCGATTTCATACTCTGAGGGAAGAAATTAGTATCATAGCTACTCGCGTCTGTTTACTTCTGAGCTTGCAACCAATTATAAGCCTAATGGCTGGCCATCACCTCTTTAGAATTGGTTACAATCATGATTGCCTATGTTCAGCTTATTATTTGTTGTGACTGTACATTTATTCACAAGCATTAAGAAAGCTCTAGCACATCTTACTACATATCTGTGCTTTACTTCTTTTCACTTTCGAAAGACTTGTCCTGTGAGGAAACAAGTATATGGACATAATTAACCTGAATGGTGCTCACATTAGAGTAAATGCTCTTTGGATGGTAAAGGCTAAAAACACACACGAGGAGCTCAATGTTCCCACTGTAACTGTAATAGTATTGTGTTGATCTTATGAACTTGTATTGCCCAATGCTTGCTGGCAAATGGAGAATACAGATAGTGCCAAGTGAAAAGCCAAAGTCACAGCTTATACAATATTGATAACAATCATTTCATTTTTTTATAGTATCTCTGTTGGAGTATTGATGAAATAAGTATTTTATAATCTTTATACTAGTTCATGCAACATTAATAAGACTTATTTATTTTTTGTATCATAGTATCCTCAACTGTATGAGTATCCAGGGTTTCAAGAATCCTCGTACATGATAGCACCACATTAAAAGCCAAGTTACATACTAGTTTCTCTGTTGGAGTCTTGAAGAAAGAAAGTATTATAACTTGAAAGAAACTATTTATATTTTTTATATGAAGTCATAACATTGAAGTCAAAATTCTTAAAATATGTCATAAACGTTGCGAGAAATGAGTTGGAGTACATTGGAGTGCATACTGTCGGGTGCCAGTATCATGTCTCGAGAAAAGTAATCAGCACAAATAAATGGACGGATATGAGTTAGAATACAACTTTACAAGGGTGAAGGAACATGCTTGAGTGCAGTTGTTGCTTATGGTTATCAACCACGTTTATTACACTAAACACTTTGGACGGTTATCAGATACGAAAAGGAAATGTCTGTGGAGAATTTTTTTTTTGTCATATCTAACTGATGCAGTTGGTGCTTCTTTCTCTGCCACTCTTATTCAGTTATTATTATCCCACATTGTAGTAGACTAGACTAGAAATACTGGCTGTCGTCTCACGGTTTTGCTAGAGTTTATCTCCAAGTAGACTTTTGCTCACATTTGCTGCTGTAGTGGCGTGAGGCAACACTGAATTTTCAGGCATGGGCAGTTGATGGGTGACTCACAAATGATAGTATGTGTTCTGGTTAGTCGCAGCTCGTTGATGACAAGTCCTTAACTCCTTATTGCCGCATTCCTGTGAAACTCCGCTGTTAATGTGGGTGCACAAACTTGTAAGCCTTTAATGATGGAGCACAAACCAGGGCATTCTTTTTGGGGAAAAAAACGAGAGCTGTTTGTCATAGATGGCCGATCCCTTTTAATATCTAGAATTGTCATGATATGTTTGATTGTAAATGAAGTAATCAAAACTTGTTTGTGCTGCAAATACTGCAGTGGTAGTGCTTTCTTCCCCTTCTTTTGTCCATCTCTTGATTTCTACAGGATAATTCAATCTCTTCAATTTTATTGTAAGCTTCTTGATTTGGTGAAACAATTGGTCATCTATCTACTTGACGTGTATAACAGCAATTCTGTGCCCATTCTTTGTACACAACAGCTCATTTCTTATTATCATGTAGAGAATACCTTTTTGGATTCTTTATAGGCTGCAGAATGGGTCTCCTCTTGTTCAAATATACATTTTTGCTGTCTTTTTTTCAACTTTTGTGCTTCCAACTCGTATTGTTTCTTCTTGTTTATCCCTGCTTCACACATTATGCAAACCATAAATGTATTAAATTATGCAAATGGCAACTTTTGAGATATTTTTTCTTATGCAAATGCCTTGTGATATCTCTATTGTAGGTCAACAAGTCAAGGTGTCGTCTCTGGAAATCCGATCGAGGTGAGAATTCCATATACATAGATTTTTTTTTTGCTTCTCTATTGTAGTTATGGGATTAATTGTATAGAAAAATTGAGAAACATCACATATTTGTGAGATTAATTGAGAAAAATTGATCCACACCATGTATGAGAATTCTATGTATATGTAATTAACTTTGCAACGTCTAAATATAATTTTGAAAGAATTCTTGTTATACTCTGGATGTATGTGGCATGAAACATTTGTGAGAAATCTTTGACAAAGTTAGGACTCTATTTCTGTTATAGCAGCATCAGATGGAGAAGCAACTGAACACTCAAGGTGGGGAAGAACAACCTTCACCCCCGTTCGACAAATTTATTACACCGAGCCCTAGTGCAAGTGAGGGTTGGGAAACCGAGTATGAGAGTGGTGAGGAGGAACTTACCTCGAGACTGAAGAAGAAACCTCATGGAGAGGGAGCAGATTTCAATCCTAAGGATGATGAAGAACACCAAAGTAACGAGGTATGGTAGTGCAAGTTTAGGTCCGATTCAATCCTCATGGGCTTAGCCAATAAGATTTAATGTTCTTATTAGGTCAAGCTATTCGATTTGTCACCTTCTAATTAATGTTCTTATCCTCGCTAGATCCCATTAAGACCCTGTCTATTGGAATTCAACGAGGAAGAGGGAACCTCTGCACCTAAGCTGATGCCTACAACGTCCTCACAAAAGTCTAAGAGGAAACGAGGCCAGCACGGCAGACACCAGCTACCTACCAAGGTGTTTGCAATACACGAGGTCGGCAAAAAAGGGGAGCCCCTCGAGCCAGTCTCGGTGATTTCCAAGTTTAGTAATGCTTGCGGAGTGTTGGTCAGGGAAAGGGTGGACTTCAACATGGACGAATGGAAGAAGGTTGATGTTTTACTTAAGAATTCCCTATGGGAAGAGATTAAGAGGAGATTCACTTACCCACTGGGCACCAATGAAGAGCTCAACAGGAGCTATGCACTGAGTATCTGTGCAAAAGCCCTGCGCCAGTTCAGGTGGAAGCTTAACCAGAAGTACGTTAAGAAGGGGGATATGCCTTTTAAAGAATACGGGTTTATCACACAGGAAAGTTGGGACCAGTTTGTCCGATATCACACAAGTGAAGATGCTATGGACAAGAGTGAGAAGTTCTCCTTGCTAGCAAAGAAGAATCTCTACCCCCACCACCTCGGCAGTACAGGGTATGTGGTGAAGAAAAAGAAATGGCGGAGGGAAGAAAGGGAGGCAGTTGTGGCCGGCAAGCCTATAGAGTATGAGGGACTGAACGAGAGGACAAGGGACTTCCTCAAAGCCCGTAGTCCAAAGCAACTAGCGCAGGGGAAGAGTAAATTCAATGAGCCACAGACTGAGGAAGCAGAGAAAAAGATTCTAGCATTTGTTGCGGCCGAGCAAGCTGGAACATTTACTCCACATAGGGAAAAGGATCAGCTGTCGGCTGCGTTGGGCAACCCCGAGCATCGTGACCGCGTTCGAGGCATGTCCTCGAGAATGAGCTGGAAAGACACCTGGGCCATCGATGCGGGCTCCTGTAGGACGCAACAGGGTTACAAGGAAAAGTTGATCCAGGAAACCAGTGAGGAAACAATGAGGAAAATTGTGATGGAAGAGATCCGTAACGTCCTGATGAGTGGTGACCCTAAGATGGTGCAACTGAGGTCACAGTTTTTGGGCGAGGCTAGCTCGATGGAACTAATGCAACGAACACAACTGGACCAAGGCCTGTCAGTTCCTAGCGGCTCGGCGTCGACTGTGAACCAACCAGCTGATGATATCGTCTCATGTACATCGTGCTCATTGCATATCCCGGTCGGCAGGAAAAAGCGGATGATGGAGGTGGCCACAGGCATGGCAATCCCAGGTCGCACGTTTCAGTGCCAACCCATCCCGATCGACTACGCTAAGGTCCTGGTGGTCGATGTCCATCCTAATCATCAGAGGCTCGGGATCGACTTGCCCACCAAGGAAGGCATCCGGTACTTGGGAGATGCCAAAGACAACTTAATACTTTGGAATAGGTACGACATCATCCTTACTACTGCATCGCCGCCACTGCCTCCCGTGCAGCTGGAGAGCGACAACGATCCTCTCCAAGGTCAGGCGTCGGCGTCTGGAAACGTGACAGTCGAGGGAGAAGCAGCAACCCCGTCATGAGACATCTCACTGTAAAGGATGGAGCAGGCACATCTGTACAGGCATGTTCCTCGCAATCAAATATCTTTCTGCCAGCTCCAGGAGAGCATCTGATAGATGCGGAAGAAATCCAATCGATCTTACAAATACAAGCACAAAAACAAAATAAAAAAGAATGGGCAATTTTTTAATTTAAAAATTATTAATAGAGGTCGCAGGTTCGAAACCTGTGTTTGACTATTTTGGGCAGGCCTGGTGCAGTTGGTGAGTGCTAGCTCGCCGAGTCACCAGGTCCTGGGTTCGAAGCCGTCTCTCTGCAGAATTTCTGCAGGGGTAAGACTTTGCTTCGGTTATTTCCTTCCCCAGACCCCACTCGTGTGGGAGCCTCTGGCACTGGGTCTGCCCCTTTTTTTTAGGCGGCAACCTTCAGCTGGCGGTTGCCTTAAATCGTCCGGCTCTATTAACGAAGCGGCCTGCCCGACCGCCTCTGGAAATAAAAATACTACCATTTCATAGAGTCAGTCAGGTCACCTGCCTCTGTTAATGGAAAACACCTGCCTCTGCTAATGGAAAATATGTGCCTCTGAAAGTGCATTTTGTAGTAGTAACAACATAGTTCTACTTACATCATCATTTAGACAATTCCAAGTAAGTATGTTCTAGTTTCGGTTGAGGCTTCAAGCTTGTGTAGGCATTGGGGTTTCAGCAGGTAGTTATGCTATTATTAGAATCCAGAGGTGTTCATAAATCATCTGAGATAGTGCACCACATTCAGTTAACAGGGTAATGGAATTTTCATTAATTATGGACAAGGTATATGTAGAAGTAGAAGTTTACACTAAAATGTCAGTACTGAGTACCTTTAGAACTGAATTAGATGTTATATTCTTTTCTGAGATACATGTTATGACCTGTGGCATTCTGCCTTAATCCTTGCAATCTTTTAACACTTTCCAAGTTCCAACATTGGTATGTTCAGATCTTTAGATGCACAAGAAGTTTGGCCTTGAAACCCATATTCTCTTTCTCGAACCCATGAAGCTTGGCCTCAAGGTCCAAGTTCTCTTTCTCAAATGCCTGAAGCTATTCTTGTACATCATGCCTCAGCCCTCATGTAGCATTAACTGATATCGATATAAACATTTTCTTTCTAGAATATTATGTTTAGGTTCGTACCTCGTCACATTTTTCACTTATGTTCCATTTGATATTACAATCTGTAGTACCACAATTTTACTTTGAGATACATGAGTGAAATGAAGAATCATCATGTTTGAATCATGGGGTTTACTCCATAGTAATTTTTCACAATCAGATTATACAATGTCCACACTGACACTACTGTATCTTTGAAGGCAAAATAAGGGAGTGAGACACTCCAAAAAAAAAATCGCAGAGCGTGCTCTTTTATGACCCAATTTGGTTGCTTGTACGCCATCTTCTGTCAGTAGCATATAATAATACAAGAACCACACTAATGAATACCATGCTTGTAGTAGAGATTCAGTTACCAACTTGATCTTGATTTGTTCTGTTCTAGGCCCATTACTATTGAGTGTCTGTTTTCAGTTGCCTCACTGCATGCTCTGTATGTATGAACTGTCTATACACCGCTTGACGCTATGCAGCTAGATCTGACTAGATTATTGAGTGATTTATAGCAAAGACATACGTGGTAACTGAAATAAAGTGGTTTTGGCAGGTTAAGGTACCTATGGTCGAACGAATAGCAAAAGGTAAATGGTATTCAAACTACCTGACAAGTATGGTGGATCCATTGGTGAGAAAAATGTCTATATTACATTATGGGGTCTGATTTCTATGTGCATCGATGTGTCTCGTCATCAAGACCTTATGCTTCTTTCTGTAATGTATGTATCTGAGTTGGACTCAGAACTACTCCTTACATTTCAAATTATAAAAGACGTTTTGGCTTTTCGAGATCCATAGTTTTTTCTATACATTTTAGATATACACTATGTCTATTAGATACATAGTAAAAGTAATGTATCTAGAAAGTAGAAAAGCTAAAACGTCGTATAAATTGGAATAGAGAGAGCACATTCTATCATATCATATATAAATAATCATTGGTTAAAGTAATGAATGAGTTTGAATCGTTATAAGAAATGATTTGTGGTAATATGTTGTTGATCCAGATTAAGAACATTTGTTTTTATGAAATAAGAATCGATAACTTATCCAACATTTGATTGCTATATTCACACAATATGAATGGTCTTTTTAGACACGTGTGCCGCTGTCTACTAGTAGTTAGTTATAATTTTCGGAGTGCATAAAGACTAGAGACGACAAGCTAGAACCATTATATATTAAATATTCTCTCCATTTCAAATTATAAGTCCTTATGATTTTTTTTGTACATAGCTTTTACGCGGCTACATATACACTATGTTTACACGGCTACATATACACTGATTAGATACAGGACTTTTGCTATGTATTCGTATCTACAAAAATCAAATGGTAATGTTGGGGTTAGGATGTCCATCCCCGCCCGTTCGAACGTGTCTCCCACCCAACGACCCCCTCAAATCTTCTCATTCGTTTCTAACCAAAAAATACACCCATCGCTCTTATCTGCTCGTTACTCCTATATGCTCGTCGTTCATATCCGCTCCCTACTGCCTTCGAGGAGCAACAATCGGCCATCGGACTGCCGGCCCTACCTGCTAGGCGCCGCACACGGCCGCCTCCGCGCCACGGCACTCAGCTGCCGGCCCTGCCTGCCAGGCGCGACGCTCACCCACCGGACTGCCGGCCCTGCTAGGCGCGGCGCGCGACCCCTCTGAGCCGCGGCGGCCCTCTGCCTCCTTGCCGCGTCGCATGGCGGATGCCTTCCTACTGCCGGGCCACTGTCTTCGGCGAACTCCACACGCGACGAGCCTCTATCCTCCCAAGCAACATGTTGGGATGTGCTGAAAACACATGTTGCAAGCATATGTTTCATGTGTTTCATAGGTATGTTGCAATTGTTTCATGCGGATGTTGCAAAAGTAAATCAAGATGTTGCAATGGTTGTACAATTATGTTGCAAAGGTTTGTTTTCAATGTTTCATATGTGTTATCGAATATATGTTGCAGGTGTTTTATCTAGATATTGCGTATGTTTTGCAATGATTTTTAAGTGTTTTTCAGGTGCTTTTTTTGCAAGTGTTTCAGAAGTATGTTTTAAGTGTTTCATCTGCCTACAGACGTATGTTGCAAGTGTTGCATCTCGATGTTTCAAAAGCAAATCAGGTGTGGCATCTCCCTCGTCGCATTTCTGTTGCCTTCCTCAGTGTCTTCTCCTCCTCCGGGCACTGGCAGGGCATCTGTCGCCCCTACTCCTCTTCCCGATGCTGGTGACATTCAGGGTGGCGCAGGAAACTTACACCGGAAGCGGATGCGAAGGGCGCAGGCGGTCCTCGCGCGGCATGCGCGTGCCGAAAGCGGAGGCGCTCGAGTGTTTGGACAGGGAGGTGCGGAGGGGGAGTGCGGGCTCCTACGTGCGCGCGGACACGCATAAATGGAGCAACAGGCACCGGCGTCTGGACGCGGACATTCGTCCGAACGTCTGGATGCTAGTAAGGCGTTTTATAATTTAGAACGGAGGGAGTAAATAAACTAGCAAATCTGTTGGGTCGCGCAGCCATCGATAGCAACCGTGGCATCCACGTGTTCATGACGTGTCTGGATGTGATGGATCCTGAGGCAATGAGCTACATACACCAACACGTACTCCCTCCGTCTCAATATCTGTCGTTTTCGCTTTCCGAGAAACAACTTTGACAAAATATATATTAAAAAATATTAATATTTATGGTACATAATTGGTATCATTGAAAGATCTCTAAATCTAGTTTTTTAATAAATTTATTTGGAGACACAAATGTTGCACGTATTTTCTACAACTTAAGTCAAACTTACAGCACGGAAACAAAAAACGACAGATAATTTAGAACAGAGGGAGTAGTATCTAACTGATGATGACATTGACCTCCGAATTTGTAGTGATAGTGGGATATTGAGCAGCACCATCATTTGTCCCCTCATGCGTTGCAACGGCATGGATCCATCGTGCTCGTTGCCTTTTTTGAGAATGAAATTTTGTTTGTTGCTTTTTTCTGAGGAAAATTTTGTTTTTTTAAGAAGGGGTGGTGAGTACAAGTTACATAAAGAAACCTGATAAAAAAGGAAAATTACATTGAAACTATTATAGGTCCTATTCATGGAGTTCCTCTCCGATCGCCAACGCCAAGCTAGATCGAAGGAACCGAAGCCAAGACATCCTCAGCGGACAAGGTATGGCCGTTAAAGGCCAATACAGTTTTAAAAGCCACAACATGCAGTGCCCAAAAGTCAAGAAGCATTGAGACCACTGAATGAACAAGGCAACCTCGTCAGATGGGTAGAAGAAACCTTCCCTTGCGAGGAAGTATGAGCAATACCAACCAGGCCGAACCGGCAGGCCGAAGAAGAACCTCAACCAGGGGAGCAAATCGAACACCATCCCCTCCATTATTTGAGGAAGCAACCCATACTTCACTGCTGCTTCGTTGGAGAAGACCATAGATGCCGCATCCTCATCGTGTCGTGGGCGTTTGCGTTGTATTGTAATTCTAAAAAAAGGGGGAACTCTAGATTCAGCTCATACGGGACTTCAGATTCCGTTTCCCCGCATCTCTGGAGCCTAGAAGGACACCGGTGGCACATGAACCGGCAAGGATGAGCTGAATTTAGAGTTCCTTTTTTTTTGAATTACAGTACAACGCAGACGCCCACAACATGTATGCACACTCATCCCTATGAATACACGTACGCAAACCTTACCCCTATGAGTACCTCCGAAGGACTGAGCCGACAGATCTCGAGATTCACGAAGTCACCACTGGTGCCTCGCTGTCGACGGGGACATCGTCTACCACTGAAAGCATAGCGCCGTTAAATCCTGGAATAAATTCAGGAAAAACGCGAGCACCCATGCCAAGTCGATGACTTGAACACTGACCTATGATCAGTTCGCAGAGTTCCCCTTTTCTCTGCTACAATACAGAACGAGGGAGGAAGAAAGGTCTAGCGGTGAGAAGTTGCAGGAGAGAGGAAAATTTTGTTTGTTGCTTGGGGGCGGTCGAGTACCAAATTTGCTTAGCAGGCCCAAAGGCTGAATCCCAGAGCCGGTTAACGTGGGGCCTAAAGATGGCAACGAGGACCTGATCCCCGATTCTCCGTGGGGAATTCTTCCATTAGGGGATAGAGATGGAGGAGAATTAATTCCCATGGAGATAGAAATGGTAGGAAAGTTGTCCCCGTCGGGGATGGCGGGGACGGGGATGGTTGCCTGGTCCCCGACCCGATCCCCGCATCCCCGCCCCGTGAAGCAGCCAACAGCAGCACCGTAGTAGCAAGGGCGCCAGGCCCATGTAAGAAGGCCCATTAGCCCAGGAGTATATATACGCATTAACCCTAATTTCCTTCCCCACCCGGCAACGAGCGGATGCTCCCTCGCGCGCATGGTCGCGCCTCTTTCCGAGCACGCTCGGCCGCCCGTGCCTCCCTGTTCCACGAGCTAGGTGCTGAACGAAAAGCTCGGAATGAACCAGAAGCCACGGAGATGGATTGACTAGAAATAGTGATGGGCAAAAGAGTCATTTGGCATCTAGTTGGCACCTAGCTCTGTTAAAATTAAACGGTAGAGTGACGGGAGTGCCACGTAGGGAAAAGAAATTTCATGGGATGGTAATGAAGAACTTTTCAAAATTTCAATGGCACATAGGTTATTCTGATTTTTTATAATGGTACACAGGTAAAAAGCTCAAAATTTTATCCCCACGGGGACGGGGATGGGGAGCCATCCCCCGGCGGGGAATTCCCCGTTGCATCTTGGGTGGGGCCGAATCCCAGAGCCCATTAACGTATCTTTCAGCCCATTAGGGTTTGAGAAGGTAACCTAACAAACCGCTAGGCAGACACCCACGGCGGCTATAAATTGCTCCTCCTCCGGTTCAGGTCAGCACCGCCGCCGCCGTCTCCGTTAGGTTCTTCCCTTTCTCGTCAGATTGGATTTCTGCTGGTTTCTTTCGATTTTGATCGCTGCGCTTCTAGTTTCTTTTGATTTCGATTTCATATTTTGAAGCTTTGCCTTCGATTTTGCCGATATTGCGGTTGGCTTCGTCATCTGGTCGCTGGGATTTTCGGTCTACGACCGATTGGTTCCCAGTAGACTCGTTCCCTTGAAGCAACATCACCCTGTTGTATCCTGAGTTCGCTTTCACCTTGTGCCCTCGGATTTTTCCGGCGCCGCAGGGCACGCGGCGACTCTTACATACATTACTAATCGAAAAACCGCATCATCGATCTTGTTCTAATTTTAACTCCCGACTCGATTTCTTGTGTGAAAAGGGTAAATATTTTGGGGTTCGTGCTGGCAACGGTGATGAGTCCTACAGACCTGTAATGACTCCTGCGGAGATGATCGCATGGTCTAAGAACATCTAAGGGACTGAGTTGTCTTTGTGGTAATCCATCACTAGGTTTTCTTGATGCTAGGTTTTCTTCATAGTTTGCTATTGTTGTCAGTGACTTCGTTACAGATCTCTTGTCTTTTTTATGGCTTCTCTTGATTTCATTGTGCCTGTGAGCCTTTATGGTTTGTGGGCAGCGTAAGAATGTGAAGCAAAAATGATTGTTCCTCTCGCTATCCAGCGCGGAATTCTTTTGATGCGATTGGACGTCGAGGAACTACACTTTCTTGAATGCTTATCTTCGGACCAAAAATTTGCTGATGCCCTGGTCTTTCCCCAAGAGAAATGACGCTAGCAAATCAGCAAATTGCGTAATATTTTTACTAATTGAACAGAACAAACATTTTGAATGAATAACAAACATATTGAATGAATAGGGCAAATAGTAATATTCTACTGAACACAGCAAATGTACTATACCTGAAACTGAACAGAGAATCTTAAAACCAGACGCGAAGATCCTTTCTGATTAAAGACATTTTTTTCTGTTTAAATATTGGACAACGGAGCTGAAACTCTCGACGGCCGCATGCCCGCATAGCTATCCTTCGAAGTTCACGAATTGGACAACGGAGCGGAAAAACGATTGTTCATTGATCCATTCAAGTTCTCTGTATCTATGGGCTCAATCGTCTCAAGGCCAGGCCGTACGATCCTTCAGAGGCAGGCTGCGCGCTGCACCGACGGCGTTGTCTTTGTCAGAGACCCCTCGTCGTACGACTGAATTCTGAAAACTATGCTTGCCCCTCGCCGTACGACTGATGAATTGTGGAAACGAATGCTCTTGGGGTCACGCATGACGTAAAACGTAATCGCAGCTGCGACCGGCGAAAGCACGCTGCTCAATCGTGGATCTAGAATGGTCCATCCAGTTGCGACTGGGACGAGAGGAAAAGCCACAACTTCTCTTCAAGTCGTGCGTGTGCTTCGGGGCATCGCTTTAGCCTAGTGTCGGTTTAGTTCCCAGAAAATTTTGCAAAATTTTTTAGCCGTCACATCGAGTCTTTAGACATATGCATGAAACATTAAATATAGATAAAAAATAAAACTAATTACAAAGTTTAGACGAAATGGACGAGACGAATTTTTTAAGCCTAATTAGACCATGATTAGACACTAATTATCAAATAACAAGAGTCATTTTGCAAAAATTTTTGCAACTGTACAAGCCCCTAGCGTGCACGGTGCGTCAACGCGGCTGCCGGCTGCCGGGCAAAGGAAATTCTCCAGTTGCCGTCCCGTTCCCACGGCAAATCGGCACCTCCCGCTCCGGTATAAATTGGACGGGCCGGGTTCGGCACCGAAAGCACACAGCCGTCTAGTTTTTTCTGGAAACAACAAATCCGTCTTCTTTCCTTTCCCCATCTAAGCTCCGCGCTCGGACAACTCTGCAAGCCGCACGCACATGGCTCTCGACAAGGCCAAGGAGATCGTCTCGTCCTCCCCCGTCGTCGTCTTCAGGTCTTTTTTGCTCAACAAATCTTTGTTTCGATTACCGCACTTGCAAAATTAGTGCAAGCTTCGAGTTGGACCATCTGTTACATAGATGATAGTGCAGTTATCCGGTAGCAGGTTTGTTTTCTCGTTTTCAAATTTGCAATTGACTGGGATAGAACAAATAGTTTCGCGTGGTATAGACATGATGAATTTGGGCTGGGTGGATAAGGAAATTATATATTGGGTATTTAGTATATTTTGATTGAAATCCTCACTATCCTTGTAAGCCATTAGAAATTTTTGGAATGACCGAATGAGTAAGGTACTACCTTTCATCTTTCACCTTTTTGCAGAATTTTTGGTATTACTCTACCCATTCATGCTTCCGCCCTTATAAAACGAAAATATATACATATTTCTTCAGTTGGTTTGTTCTTTGTTTTTATGAGGGAATTCTTTACTTATTTGTGATGATAACAAGTGATTTATTTATATAGGATCACTCTACCCATTCATTATGACGAAGTGCCATAATAAGAAAGAAAAAGAATGAATATTGCTGTGCCAATTGCCATAAAACACACTCTTTGTATTATCTGAAGTGTTAGAATTGCTCCATGAGTGTAAAATGAATGAACAATTTTGTCGGTATAGTTATACTAATTCAAATGATAATTATCCTTTATTCTTTGTATAAAAAGTTCCTTACGTTTTAATCTTATATACCTTATATGATAATTATCCTTTATTCTTTGTATATAAATTCCTTGTGTTTTAATCTTATGACCACAGCAAAACTTACTGTCCTTTCTGCACCCGAGTGAAGCAATTGTTAGCACAGCTGGGGGCAAGTTACAAGGCTATTGAGTTGGATGTGGAAAGTGAGTGATTTTCTTGATTTTAGCATACTTCTTTATTTTTGATCCACTTCTGTACCTCACAAATAGTCTGATTCCCAAATCTCAATATTTGTCATAAAATAAACCAACAAATGAAGGGTAAGGTTTACGATATCAAATGATGATGGTTGTAGAAGCCACTGGTAGACTTATGAGCTCATCTATCAATTGAAAGATATTGCAAAATTTAGTTCTGATCAAACTGCAATGCTGAAAGTGTCCATGAACTGATGAACATATTACAATTCAATCAAATTGGAGATTAGTTCAGTACTTGCAAACCATGTTTGGAGTAATCTCTTTAATATTGTTAACACGTTGCAAAATGATTGCTCCTCGATTGATTAGACCATCTTAACACAATTATACCAATGAAGATTTGTGTGAATCTGTAAACGTGACCGAACACAGTGAACATTACATGAACCATTTTAACATATGTCTCGAGCACTCAAGAGATAACAAACACATGCATTCTATGAGAACTGTTTGCTGAATTATCATTTTAATCACTGTGTGAAGGTGATGGCGCTGAGCTGCAATCAGCTCTCGCTGAATGGACTGGTCAGAAACTGTTCCCAATGTCTTTGTGAAAGGGGAGCGCATTGGTGGCTGTGACGGTGAGTTTACCTTCTGTACTTCTGTCAATGTCGTCATTCTCGTAGTGATCTCCAACTCCAACAAACCAAAGCTGCGTTCACTTTGTTTCTCATTTGCATCTGAATTGTGTTTTAACGATGTATTTACTGCCTGCTGAGCAGCAACCATGGCAATGCATGACGGTGGGAAGCTGGTACCTCTGCTGACCGAGGCTGGAGCAATTGTCACTACCAGTGCCAGTGCCACTGCAACTGTCACCCCGTCTTTGTAGACATGTTTTACAGAGTCATCCGCTCGCTTCGTGGCTATAATGTACGTAGTACTAAACTCATATACTGCACGTAGTAATAAAGATGAATAAAGACTTAAACATTTCTTCATGTTGACTGTATTTTAAGTTTTTTTTTTCTGTTGAGCCTCTCTGCAACTCTGTATACCTCATCCTCTGGACTGCGAGCTCAATGTGTATGCCTCTCAATTTTCGTGTCAGTAAAGTGTGCCGTGTGATTTGTGTCACCTAAACTTGTCATCTGAAATGGTGACTGTATGAGACGTTGTAGACCTGCTGTGCAAAAAAAAAAGTCTATACCAATCCATGTCTCACTCGACTAAGCTGAAAGTTGACACCATCAGGTTTAATTAAGGCCCTGTTCATCTGGCTTATAATCCGTCTTATTCAGCTTGTTTTTTCAGCCGGAACAATATTTTTCTCTCACAAAAATCAGCCAACAGTGTTTTTCAGCCGGCTTATAATTCCAGCCGAACAGCTCCTAAACTTGTGAGAATGTCCTGAGGACTAATAATGCTTCGACGAGGACGTCTGTTCGGGCGTATCGGTCCAGACGCCCCCGTTCCTGGCTCTGCATATCAATTGGGACCAACAGGTAATGTCCATTCTTCCACTCCCGAATATTTTCCTCACTCGCGACTGCTACCACTTTCATCATGTCGTCCGCCCACAGCAGTCGCGATTCGCCATCTGCCCGCCTGCTCTGCCTCGCCACCGCGCCCCATCGTGCCGCCGCACCAGCCCCAATCTTGCGCCGCGCCCATCCTGCGCCGCACGAGGCATCCACCGTTGCGACCCATCCATCTCGCCAGGCGTGGCCACGTCGTACAAAGTGCCACCACCACTCTGACGTCACTAGGAGGTCACATGTTGCTCTCGACGTCCCCTTAAACTCAAATTTGCTGGCTACCATAGTCCCACACCAGGTAGACGAGTGCGTCGGTGATGCCGTGTTTCAAATGTTTCAGACGTTTCAGACTTTGTGTGTTTAAGTGTTTCACCTGAATGTTGTAAAAGTAGAACTGAGATGTTTCATTTATTGCAATGACACATGAAACCGCAATGGTCGACACGTAGTACTCTTGAGCTTGACACGTGAGTTGACACATCCGCACCCGCAGCATCAGCTCCGCATCTGGCCCATCGCCGATTTGGCTGCCGGGCTTTTGCATCTCCGCCGCACCGCAACAAACCTTCTGAATCCTTAAGATTGAACTTGAACGCACAAAAGAGTGGAGGGCCCCGCGTTCATGAGCCGCCACCATCGCGGGCCACTCAGTCTCCGATCGGCAGAACGAAAGAGATCGCCATCCAGCGGGCAGCGGCCCGATTCCATTGGGGCCACTCGTCACCAAAGCCTCGGCGGCTCCGCCGCGTGGGCGAAATCTTTTGCTCGTCACAACGGGAACCTAGCGTACACGCACGTTTCTTCAGTTTTTTTTTTCTTTTTTGGCCGCGCGGGGAAGCCTGCCTCTAGTCGTCTAGCCAGCGCCGGCCGCGTGCCGTGATCCGAAACGAGGGGCGCGGAGGCGGCCATCGCGGCGCCCACGCCGGCGCGCGTGGGGCGGGGCACCGGAAGGAGATTAGCGCGAGGACGTGGCGCGCGAACCCCCACCCCCTCTGCGCCGATGGCCCGCATCCGGTCCCCTCTCGTTTCGTTCCATCGTGAAATCTACGAGGCCCACGTCTGGCCCACCTAGCCGGTCTGTCCGTCTCCGTAAATAGTGTAACACGGTTCAAGATGGCAACGGGTACGTACCCGACGGGTAGTGCTCACCCGTATCCGTACCTGCAAAATTTTACCCGTCGGGTTACCCGTACCTACATGTGGGTAAAAAAATAGTTCCATACCCGTACCCGCCGGGTAACCCGTACCCGATAGTATACTCGAAAATTACCTAAAAATATCAAATAGTCACATGCAAAAATAAATCATTCTAAGCTTCCAACAAGTTACAAACATGCTAACAAATATTATTAGCATCATTACAACAAAGACAATCTACTAGAAATATAGTGTATGTCTTAATGGACCAAATTCATGACTTATATGCGCTAAAATAACTGAGATTGACTAGTTATTTTTGCGGGTATGTCTTACCCGCGGGTATGCGGGTATGGGTAGTATACACCCGCACCCGTACCCGTATACCCGATGGGTATAGGATTTTGCCAAATAATATACTCACGGGTAGAAAATGCATTCCATACCCGTCTCTTTATCAGGTAATACCCGTCGGCTAGTCAACAATTGCCATCTCTACCACGGTCCAGCAACCCGAAGCGTGGGCATGGCTCCACCATGGCTTTTTGCTAGTCGCACACGCACTACCGATGGCCGACGAGGATTAGATATTTCAGCGACGGCTGGTTAGCGGACACGTAGCCAAAAGCGTAGCGTTTAACGGAGGCGAGCTAGATATTTTCGCCACTGCTTTGCTGGGCCCCCGATCCGATCCGCTCATGCTCAGCTGCTGACGTCGGGACGGGCGGCCGAGATCGCGCGGCCGGCTCGCCCGAGCGCGCCCAGCCGTCGCTTTGCTTTTATTTTACTCCGCGGCCGCGGCGCCGTGCGGCTGGCTCTGGCTTCTCCCCGTCCTCCTCTTCTGTGGGATCGCCCCGCCCCCGCTCGCTCGCTGCTGCGTGCCCCAACCCCACTACTCGCTGAGGAAAGCGGAAAAAGCGAGGAAAATATCCTGCTCCAGCGAAGCACCGCAGCAGAGAAGAGCGGACGCCACCGCCCGCCACCGCCGCCCCTCAATAGATTAGGTGCGGATAATGGTGCGGGCCGGACCGCGACGGGCGGCGGAGGGCGCCGCGGCCCCCAGCCGCCGCAGCTGATAGTAGTGTACCTGCTAACCAGCCATCTGCAGGCACCGTGGTAGCCCGCGAGGGGCCCCGGCCGGATTGATTGGGCGGTACTGGCGGCCGCGGGGATGGAGGAGGAGGCGTCTGCAGATCCACCGACCGCTTCGTCGTCCTGCGTCTGTGTCTCTGGTTCCGGCCGCTTCTGAATCCGACGCTTCGTTTCGTGTCCCCTTGCCGGAGGCCGGAGGCGTGGTTGGTGTGTCTGGGGGTTTGGATATGGTTGGCGGCGGCGAGGGGGATCGTGTGGGCAGCGCCGGCGGAGGCGGTTTGGGGGTTGGGGGAGGCCAGCAGTTTGTGGACCGGAGCAAGGTGAGGATTCTTCTCTGCGACGGCGACGCCACCAGCTCCCGGGAGGTGCTGCGGCTCCTCTGCAACTGCTCATACCATGGTTAGTCTTAGTCAACCTTTGTAGCCCTCGCACTTGGTTTCTCTAATCGTCGGGATTTCCCGATTTAGGATTGTGTTTCCTTCTCACTGTGGGCTTAATCATTAGTAGTACCAATACGTTCGCTTCTAATGATAGTAATCTGTTGCGCGTCATGTGTGGTTACTGTTGTGCTGTTGGGATGGTGAACCTTTTTTTTTTCAGTAACCTGCGCCAAGTCTCCGCGGCAGGTGATCAATATTCTCAACTACGAGGGCGGCGAGATCGACATCATCCTGGCTGAGGTTGATCTGCCGGTCTCCAAGTGCTTCAAGATGCTCAAGTACATTGCCAGGAACAAGGACCTGCGCCACATCCCCATCATCAGTAGGCTGCCTTCCTATCCTGTGTCTTGTGCCGATTACTGTGATGTGCTTGCTTTGACCATCCTCCTGTGTTGATGGAACTATGCAGTGATGTCCAACAGAGATGAGGTGTCTGTTGTTGTCAAGTGCTTGCGGCTTGGCGCGGCTGAGTACCTGGTGAAGCCGTTGCGCACGAATGAGCTGCTGAACCTTTGGACCCATGTGTGGCGGCGGAGACGGATGGTAAAGGGCACTATGCTGATTCACCTTAGCCTCTGCGTTAGAAGCATGCTCTAAGCTGAGATGCTTGTAGGCGTTGCTGTACCTGCATGAATTATTCTTTAAATTGAGTACTGGTGTTGGCAGCTTGGTTTGCCCGAGAAAAACTTCTTCAATGACAACTTCGAGTTGGTGCTCTCAGAACCTAGTGATGCCAATACCAATAGCACCACCCTCCTCTCAGACGAGACAGACGATAGGCCTAAAGAAAATATGAATCAAGAAACAGGCACCTCAAATCAACTTGAGGACGAGGTAACGAACCCAGCATTCATTTGGAAGCTTGTTGCAGTCCAGATATTCTTTTTGCTGTTTTAGTATAGTTCCATTTCTGATCTTTGATGTTGCCACAAAGATCTGCCCTTTTGGCTCTATATATGTTGTATGTTGATGCGATGCTAACAATATACTTGTTTAAATGCCCTACCATTTCTTGGCGTGTTTCAGTCTAATCCTTCTGTTGCGGAGCCCGACCAGAGAGACAAGATGGAGGGTCTACCAGGCTCTGTCCTAGATGCCAGTCAAGCATGTAAGATGTTTGAGTCGTACCTTTATTCTGCCTGTAATTACTGGTCTTCCTTTTTCTCCATCTGTTTTCTGATTAATTATTTTAATTGCCAGCCTCTCCGGGAAGAATGTTTTCACGCCCAATAAAAACTAACCTGAGGATTGCTGAGTCGTCTGCATTTCTAGCATATGTTAAGACAAGCACCCCAACCACCAGCTCATTTGATAGCGAATTACAAAGAGGTGGCAGTCGGTTAGATTCTTTGGATAACCAGGGTAATTGCTCTAGTGCAACCGATAGAAGTGACACCGGTACTGATGTAAATATTCGGAATAAAGAAGCTTTTGAGATGCCTGTGCAGTACCCTATGGTATGCTTTTCTTCCTCTAACATACATATGGAGCGAAGCAATGAAGGCCATAATGATACTTCAGGAACTCCACCTGTATACCATTTCCCATTTTATTATCCAGGGATGGTAGAGCACAACATGGCTGTTTCATCAGTGCAAAATTTTCAAGCAAACATAAACAATGCTCAAGCACATACACCACCAACGATGCTTCCTCAGTACAATGTTTATCCCCAATGCCATGGTTTACCTATGATATCATCATATCAGTTTAATCCTGCTGGCATGAATATGCACTCAAGTCATTTACCAACGCAAAATGTGTGGTCATCGGCATCAAGCACACCAATGCCTGAGGAAACATGCAAGCCCTCTGAAAGGAGGGCTGCAGCACTTGCCAAATTCAGGCAGAAAAGGAAAGAGCGCTGCTTTGACAAGAAGGTGAGGTATGTGAATCGGAAGAAACTTGCTGAAACAAGGCCTAGAGTGCGAGGTCAGTTTGTTAGACAGGCAAGCAATACGGATATCATCAGCACTGGAGATGATATCTCTGAAGACGAAGACGACGATCCATCGTCCAGGGAGGTAGATATGGTTTCCTCTCCAGAGTAGTGGAGAGGTCATCTATGTGAAAAAAATAGACTGCAGATGATTACTGCTCACTTTGTTACAACTCAGTAGACCTAGGCAATACATTCTTCTACTGGCAACAAGGCAATACACCCTTTTTGCTCACACACATATAACCTTTTTGTCTCCAAAACGTGTGGCTGTTACTCTGGTTACTTTAATGGAGAAATCATCTTTTGATTAAGTGTAGTTGTAGTTTTGCGAGTTATTGATGCACAGACCAGTCTAATCAATATGGTCTTATTGCAGGATAATCTTTGCTTTTTTGAGGTAAACAGGGCTATTATTGTACATTCCGCCTATTGTTATAAGTTGATTCTACATTTTGGTTTCCTATTCCATGTGTGTTTTAGATGAGATCACAATGATCCATTTCTGGGTCTGAGATGAAGGGGATCCATTTCTGGGTCTGAGATGAAGGGGAAACTAAGTTGATTAATACTCATCTGTTTATGTAATGTGCTCACTAGGTTAGTTTATACTCACTCTGTTCTAATTTATAGCTACAGGGCAAACCATTTAAACCGTCTAATTTACCGTCTACACCGACTAAACGCTAAATGAACTAATGAAGGGTGACTGACCGTAGTGTTTAGCATGCATCCGGATTCAGAGGGACATGAACTCAATTTACACTGTGCTTGTTATGTTTCCACGAATGGTTCTCATCCAAGCATTGTTCATCGGTCTTGCTCCATCACTTATGCGACGCGAGATTTCTAGGTGTCTCCCCATCAAGCCAATTGCAGCCAATTGCAGTGCCAAAAGAGTGTCTTTTTCCCGTTTCCAATATTGATTGTGGTGAAGGCGTTGAAGAGCAATATGTCAACGAGTTCGAGACCTCGCTCCTTGCCCATGGCTTGGAGTTATCAGATTCAGACCTCGCTGCTTGCCTATGGCTTCGAGTCATCACCCAGTCCTGCCAGTCAGCGTAGCCAATGCTCTTCCAAATTTATCAATGTCACGCACGTGTAATTTGTGCATTTTTTTATATACCATCAGTCTTGTGCAACTTCCAAATTTATCAATGTCACGCACGTGTAATTCTTGTGCAAAATTGGTAAACAAGATTGGTCGTGACCTCTGAGATGGAGTTTTCATTTTTCACATCGTTTTGTTCATGCTCCAGTTTGTTTCGGAAATTAGAAGTTGAATTTCAAAGTTTGATACATGTAATACAAAAATGCCTGAGGTTTCATCTTTTCCAACATCGGCCAAAATCCGGTTTTCATCAACCAGCTAGCACACGTAAACTGGCCAACTGGGCAACGTTAAGGCTCTTATGTTACACACCAGTGGGCCTGCTGGTAGAGATAAAACAGGCGGAAACCTTATCATTTCCGTTGCCCTATTTTGTCACAGGAAACAAGAACATGGTGAATGACCAATAACTAAGCATGTCAACAGTCAAGACCAAAAGAGGACGGCAAGACGATGTTTTGGCCCACGCACCAAGTACATATTAAGGTCACGACCTGTCAATCACATAGCATTACATATAGAGCCTGAATATGCTGGAGAGATGCCATAGTGCCTAGCAGTGTTTGATTTCTGTTCTCAATACCTATTCAACATTCTGACCAACAAGCCGTGACACAAACTGAACATGCATGGTTGGGCAGTTGAAGCTTCAGTACTTCGGTGCTGGCTGCTGAGTTGGCAGAAGTCCAAATCTCTTCTTCAATAGGAACCGCTGGCGAGAGTACTTGTCATCTGGTGAGAAGCGAGCTGCACCACAAGAAAATATTTCAGTAAATCATTATGCGAGGTCCACGGGCACCCGAATTATTAACAATCAAAACCACAAATGCAACCATAAAAAAGAACGAATTACACATGTTTCAGTTCTGCAGGTTCATCTTTGTTTGGTCCTACACATCCACAATACAAGTGTTCACCTCAGGTAAACTAAGATAGGTTCTATCTCTCTACAGTCTATTTACATCCAGTCCAATGATACAACAGAATGAAGCTTTAACCTGGCAGAGAGTGCTCATGGAAAAGCCAATCATGATTGACCAGAACTCTAGATTACGCGAATGCCTAGCAAGTTCATATTGATAAAGCACAGGGAATTGTCACAGGAAAAGAAAGAATGATCTGCAGCTTTGATAGGTACCAGTACTCTTAACGCCATTCTTCAAAGTTGCGCAAGCAATTTTCTATTTGTGTGCTCAAAATATCCAGAATCTAAACTCAGAAGAAATTGAGGATACAACATACTATTGGATGAATGACACAAATCGGTCAGGGGTCCAAGTCTACAAACATGCCAACTGCTCATAATTAGACAACCATGACTCTGCATCCTTATACCCAACAAAAGAAAACTATCCAACTATTATATTTTGACAGGCAAGTTATAACAGCAGAAACAAAAGTAACTCCAGTGAACAAAGGCGGTGTACCTGGGTGAGCAGACTGCGTCGGCACCCCAAGAGGCGACTCCTTCTGCAAAGCAAGAACAAAGATACCCAAATTAGCAGAGGCTAACAAATACTCCGTCTGTTCCAAATTATAAGTTGCTTTGACTTTTTTAGTACATCGATTTTGCAGATACATAGCAAAATCTATGTACCAAAAAAGTCAAAGCGACTTATAATTTGGAACGGAGGGAGTAACACCCAAAATCATCAGCCACTCAGAAAAACTTAAGTGCAAGCTCATACACAAACCTTGGTGGTGTAGACCTTGTCTCCCTTCTCGTTGATGTAGTACTGGAGATACATCTTGAATCAGCGTGCAGGGATGATACCTGACAAATCCAACGAGAATAAAGAGGAATTACTCGCAAAGTCCCAATAATAGCAAGAATCGCAGCAAACAAAAGCAGGAGAGCCTGCGGAGGGGGTACTGATGTTTTTTTTATCCAGTCTGGTACTAGTATTAAGATGCAAGGACGTACAAAGAACAGAACAAACACATAATGCTTATGCTAACACAAGGATGCAAAACAAAGATGAATCCTATCGCTGGACACTGTCGATGAACAACGAGAGCTCTGAGAAAGAAAGAAGCAGCAACCACCAAACCAGATGACAGCAGGCAACTTTGCGTGAAGGCTTTGTGTTTATTTATCTACAAAGAAATTTCTCTAGTATCCCCAAATTGCCCAAATTGCTACTCTCTTATTGTTTGGTCCATGAACACCCTAACCCTAAATCTCAGCACAGAAACTTCCATCAATTTTCCAATCATTAACATAGCCCCTCAAATCTCACTGACAAAATCATCCTTGCTTAAACAAGGACTCCAGTTGCGAACAATACTTGCTTTCAATATAAGCAGACGCGAAAGAATACGCAGCAACGGGGCCACCACGAGCCCCAGAGGCCAGCTGCAGCCGGCCGTGCAACGCCGGCAAGAGGCCAAGACCAAAGCAACGGGACAACACGAAACTCCCCAACAGGATCCACCGATCCATGGACAGAGGCGCAAACCCCATCGAACCCCACCTCACATGCCCACGCCTATGATGTCTCCGCCTCACAACGCCCATATCAACTGTGCCAGGGACAAAGGATAATTGAGAGACTTACCAGAGCTTGGAAGACGGATCGGCTGTTCACCTTGAGCAAGATACTGGCGGCTAGGGTTTACGGAGGAGACCCGGAGAGGGTATAAGAGGCCACGGAAATCCTCTACCGTCGTCACCCCTCGCGAGCAAGGGGCGTGCGTCGGTCCGCGCACATACGGAAGCGGCGCGGACCTGTCCACAAGCCCACCAGCGCCGGCCCGCAAAAAAAAAAAAAACGCTAGTGGCACATGCAGGTTCATTTGGTATCGTGGTCTGGAGCGCCTGCGAGGCCCAGTGGATTAGAGTGGGCAGGCCTGTGCTACCCGCAGCTGCCCTCATTGCAAGGCTATTCAAGCCCTGGTGAAATTTGCGTATACGTGGAGCAACCGAAGAGTAGCGTGAACCATGTTTGCTTGCAACCCCAGAGAAGCACCATGTAGGCATCTGTTCTATACCTACCTAATAAATAATAATAATAATAATAATAATAATAATAATAATAATAAACAGGCAAAATTTCAGGCTCTTTTTTTTCGTCCATCCATTCTTTTCTTCCACCTTTCCATCTGAACTTAACTCGTGCTCATACAAGTTAGAATAACTCTTGTCTAGCGCGATACAAAGTCTAATTCATATATGTGATCCAGATTCATAATACGCTAATAAATAATGAATATAATAAGTGTAATAATAAAACAAAGAATAAATAGGAGACCAGCTCCATCACGTGCTTCCGGGGGTCGTCAATGTCGTCGTGCAGGATATAAAGGTCGGGTGGCTACCGTCCAGCCGAAGGCGCCCCTGTAGGAATGCGCCTTCGTCAATGATGACGTACTCGAGATTCAACAGAATCCGCCGGAACTACACGTAGCACAAACAGGATCGAGAGGAGCAGCCTCGTGTCTCTGTCATAGATGCTGACGACGTCGCCGAGATCGTCGGCGCCCTTCATCATCCCCAGCAGCATCTTATGCACCAGCGCCTTGGTCGGGAAGATGTAGAGCGCGCACGATGCTACGACGAAACGTGAGATGGACTCCGACACGATCACGTTGTAGCACAGGGACTTCCGCCGGACGTGGATGTGGACACCACCATGTGCTTGTTCTTGTCGGTGGTAGAGGCAGCGGAGTTGATGGCCTGGGCCTAGGCCTGATGGTTGTATAGCCTCGTCACTTCGATGGCCTGAGCGCGTCCCTGGTGGCTTGCGAGAGGTGGTCCAGGAGCGGGCAGAAGGACGCCTCGCGGCCGGGGATCTCCTGGACATGCCTGATCTGCTCGTGCTTCCCAAGCCCCTGCTTGAGCTGCTCCACCATCCGAGCAGGGTCTAGCGGCTCCACGCCATGGCAGTAGAAGGACGGCGAGGTCGGGTCGTGGACGGGCACCCTAGTGATCTTGGCGTACACATCATCCCCGCGCCACATTGAAGATGAAGGAAAACTTACTCCTTCTGGCCGCGGGGAAAACATCAGGGCTGGCACGTCGGTTTGAAACTTTGGATTGGCGCTCGTCGTCGGCGGTGCGGCGGGCTCGGAAGTGAAGGGGATGAGGGAGACGAACTCGCCCCGGGCCAAGGAGAGGCTCGCGAACTTGGCGTCCAGGAGAAGTTTGCCGCCACGGAGGAAGAGATGGAAGGCCGAGGCGGACTGCGCGGGCGGGAAGCAGACACGCAGCGCTGCCTTGAGGTCCCGCACGGAGGTCACGGCGGGGAGGCGCACGGACGTGGCACCACCGTTGAGCGCGCGCACGGGGAGGACCACCGAGCGCTGCTGCACCGCCATTACTTACGCCAAAGTACGTCTGGCGATGAAGCGAACAGAAGCGCAGCACGCGAGTCAAGACTGCGCAACCTTTCCTGTCCGTCGACGGCGGCGCCCGACCGAAGTTGTTTTGGAAGGAAGCGACCGGCGATGGCGTGTTCGACACTGAAAGCCTGTAACACTTCAAGTGTTTAGTCCTTAATTGTATTGCATTTGCATTTGCATTGCATAAGCATAAGCATGCATCATTCATGTTTGTTATTTTATGTGATGCAACACATGTGATTATTCTAGGGTTTGTTTGATTTATTTCATGAAGTATTTGATAGTTGGTGTAACAAAAAGGTAAGGTAGCCAATCATGACCTACAACACCTTAGTTATACTTAGGGTAACATTTGGAACAAGTTTCATGTTGACCAAAATTACAAATTTGCCCTCCAAGAGAAGTTGACCACCATTTGACCCTAGAAGGCTCTAGTTTGACCAGTTAAAAAGTCCAGCTTAGAAATCTTGCATGGAGAAGCAACCTTAAGTAAAGTTGTAGAGAATTTCATGAGGAAAAAAAGTTCTAATATGGCCATCTCATGAAAATGACCAGAGCATGCTCAAAAATGGCCCACAAGTCAGCTTGAGTGGTGATCAACACTTAGAAAAATTCTAAGTCTGGAAATTGGACTTTTCAGTTTCACTGTACCTCACTTTAGCAACTTGTAACTCACAAACCAGGCCAAACCAGCCTTTGAGCCAATTGACAAAGTTATTGTCCACACATAGCTCTACAACATTGTCAATATCACCATCACCTGGTTCTCAATAGTTTAGGAGATATAGTGTCAAGAAGTTAGGGTTTCAGTCGGCGTTGATCTCTGAAACTGCATTTCAGTTTCAAGGGGCACCACTTTGGAGCTCTGTAGTTTCAAATCTAGGCCGAACCAGCCCAAACTCCAATTGACAAACTTGTAGACCTCATGTAGCTCTACAAAATTGGTGTAATCATCTTCGACTAATTCGAACCGGTTTGGGAGATAATCATCGTGGAAGTCGCTCTGTCAGTCGGTCATCGCTGTCACCATTCACCGATTCAGTTTCGTCAGCCGGAAGAGTGGCTGACCGGCCGCAGGCCGTCGTCGACGCGTGGAGGCGCGGTGGCGCCCGTACGCCGGCCCTGGCCCCACCAGTCAGGCCGCGACGCCTTCAAGACGCCACGACGCGCGAGCCGGCCTCCATTCCTCCGCCCCCTCTCTTCCAGTTGCCAAGAACACCGAAACCGAGCCGCCATTGCCGTTCTTCTCCGGCGAGCTCAAGCGCGAGCTACACCGCATCACCGACTGCCAGACCTCGCCAATCCCTCCGCCTCACCACCCTCCATCCCCTTGACCCACCGAAGCCCGCGATTTGACTCAAGGTGAGTCGCATTGCTTTCTTCCCCGTCTCCGAGAGGTCGCCGGAGCCCGCCATGGGACCTCGCCGTGGTCGGGGTGCTTCGGGTCTCTCTCCATCTTCCCTTCCTAGCAAAATGGATCCGCCTAGCTTCGGTGAAGCTCGTACCGAGCCTAGACCACACCGTGCATCCTCACCGGCGACGATGCGCCGCCACCGGACATCGCCGGCCGCCGCTCGCAGTGACAAGCCCCTTCCACCCCATCCCCATCCATTCCACGAGCACCAATCGATGCACCGGGTGACGGAGAACACGAGGCGGTGTTCGATTGGCCGAGCGAGCTCTTCTCCGGCGAACTCGAGCTCGTCGGAGCTCGCGGGCCTCCGCCTCCCCTGCCTCCGGTCACTGACCGCAGGGGCCCGCCCGTCAGTGTCGCGCGCGGGCGGGAGCGCTGAGCGGGCCGCGTGCGCGCGAGCGTGGGCCGAGTTTTCCGGGCCGGCCCAGTTCATCCGAAATGAAATTCATTTTTATTATTTTGTCACTGATTTTTGTACAAGTTGGAAAAATATAGATCTAGGATTTTAATGATCCAAAAATCATGAGATAAATTTTGTTAGGGTCTACATGATGTGTAGTATTTTAGAAAAATATAAATCTGGAATGTGATGTTTAATTTCTAGGAGAATTTAATAGATCCTTTAAATGTGTTTTGGAATGCATGCAAATTTGTTAAATTTATAACTTGAGCTGTAGTGTTCCATAAATCATAAAATTTGGTGGGTAGGTTACTCTATGCTAGCCCTAGCTCTGGTAAAAATTTGGGCATCAGTGCTTAAGTACTTTTCAAGTTATAATGCTATCTTGTTATTTTAGGAAATGCTTAAAGGAATTTTAGTAATTTTTCTACATGTGCAATGTTCTTATAAATTTTTGGAGAATGTCTTGGTATCTTAAAGTGTCTAAGAAAAATATGAAATCTGTTGTTTGACACTTTTCAATAGGGTTTCCTATTTATGCAAAAATCAGCCTTATTAGCTTGTGAATTTTGTGTAGGGAGTTCCTGTGAATAAATTAAGTTCAAATTTTTACAGTAGTATCTTTTTGTGTCAAAGAGTCCTCTGTAATTTTTGTAAAATTTTGGGAGCAGTTTACATATATGTTTAAAATTCCACCTAATTAATTAAGTAAAATAAGAAATGAGTATAAATAAATATTCTAGGTGGGCACACCTTACTTTATGGTGTTTTTGTGACATTTGTGAACTTGTAGTAGTATTAGTTTGGTCTTAGAGAATGTTGGTCACATCAATAAATATTTAACCTTTGTAATTTTAGGTTTTCTGGACAGCTAGTAGTAATTCTAAATTTGGCTTTGATAAAATTGGTTGCTGGAAAAATTTGTAAATACCAAAGTTGGAGTAAACTTGATGAACTAGCTTGTGTCAAAAGTTGGAAGCATTTGGCTTAGTAGTTTGAGAGTTACTGTTGTTTAAAGTGGCAGTTCATAATCTGCTACTCTCTGTTTTGAGAGGACAGATTCTGGAACTTGTGAAGTTTGACATGGAAAACTTAGGAGTTTGGAGTTGAGGTCTGAAAATGAATTGTAGTGCATTTCTTAGGCTTTCCAGATTGTCTTAGATCATATCTTTTGGAATTGTAAATCTCCAGTTGTGATAAAAACAAGTGGCTGCTGTCCAGAATGCTTACTGTGGTGTTTTGCTGATTGATATGGTGTATTATCCTAAGACATGCTACTTTTGTAATTGTTAGGTGTTAGGGCCTTAACTGAGGATGTAACATCCCGGCCCAGGGCTTAATAGGATTAATAGGATACTCATACCAACAAGTTGCAACTTTTTTTCCGGAAGCCCATCTCGAAAGAACTCCAAAGTTAAGCGTGCTTGGCCTGGAGCGATGGGTGACCGACCGGGAAGTTCTTTCCGGGTGCGCACGAGTGAGGACAAAGTGCGCAGAAAAGACTTGTGTTGGTCTGTGAGGGCAGTCTATATCCTAGAAAAGCGGCCAGATGTAAGCGGGCCCGGCCTCGAGGAGGCGGGATGTTACAGCTGGTACCGGAGCATAATTCAACATTAAACACATCTTACGGGTAATTAAAAATAAAAGTATTTGTTTGCGAAAAGGGTTAAACTCTAAAAAATTATTTTATAGGTATGCCAGTGATCACATCCCTTAGCCCAAATAAGGACTCTTAGGTGGCTTATTATAAAGACTAACTTGGGGGCCTTGTTTGTTTCTGTTTCGTCGTCCATACGGCGTGATATTATATGGATGCCATCCACTTGGGTGATAATGTATGGATCAAGTGCCTCGACGCTCTGGTAAGTGTGAGTTGTGAGAGCATGATCGTCCAACCGGCGATCTAGGGGAGAGTAGTTTTGGTGGCTTGCATACTTACGTGTTTAAACCATGTAATTATGTAAGCACTTAATTGTGGGAACCTTATTATCGGGTAGCTTTGATACTGAAGTATATACATCTGGGGATATGTATATGGAAAGTATTTAATTTACTGCTTTCTTGTGTGTATATATTGGGAATTGTTGGGCTGCAATGAAATTTTCTGCAGGTACACTAACAGCGTAACGAGTAGACCGATAGTTTCGCTTATATGAGAGAACGTATGTATGCCACCGCCTAGCGTTAGAACTTTAGGTTTCTACTAAGGTGAGAGGGCGTACGAAACGTGCATGCATCATGTTTAATTATATCATACATATCATTTACTCCCTCCTTAAAAATTTCTGTACTCCCGACTAAAGTAAATTTCGTATCCCCTAAATGATCCTCACTTTAAGTCGTATCTTATCTTGTTGCTACAGATGGCACGTACCAAGAGGACCGCTCGTAAGTCCACTGGGGGCAGGGCACCGCGTCACCAGCTCGCTCCACGTGAGCCCCGCCCTGAGCCTACTGAGGTGGAAAGGCTGAGGGCAGAGCTGGCAGAGGTGACTGCTGCAAGGGATGCAGCACGGCAACAACTGGAACAAGTGATTCATGATCGTGATCAAGAAACGCTTGCAGTCCAGAGGTTGACAGTGGCAAACCGCAACTGTCAACGCATGTTGGTCCGTGTGATGGAACAGAGGGATGAAGCCTGGCACGAGGAGAATGTTCTGAGAGCTCGTCAGTTTGAGCTCGAGCAACAGTTGGAGAACGCTGAAGAATACAATGATAATCTTCATGAAGAAGTGCACCGCCTGAACAACGAGCTTAATCCCCTGCTGCCTCGAAACAACAACGCCGATGAGGACATGGGTTCGGGAATCTTCATGGCTGAGGATGAGCAGCTTTATCTTAGGTTAAGTAGATTAGGTGAGTACTTCTCTACTGGAGAAGAGATTTGCACGTACTAATAAAATAACTTGAATAGAGTATTTTATTCTGAAATGCATTTCATTCCGAGCATGTTGCACCCATTTATGCATCCATTATATTTATTGTGCATTCATGCAATAGGTGTACCGGAGGGGGTGACACTCCTCGAATTCGAGCCTGTGATTCCGGAGGAGGACCAGGAGCAGCAGGAGCCCGAGGATCCAGCAGGCGAAGGAGACGCCGCTGAAGACTTGCCGGAGTGCCCTAACCACCGGCCTTCAACTTTTCTGAAAGGCAAGCCCCGGTGCATGCTGAACCTACTGTTTTATAAATTAATCTTGAGTACTTTTAATTGTTTACTGCATTAAGTTGTAGGAGTTATATGAAAACACTTGTTGCATTATACCTGTCCTTGTCCAGATATCGTACTTAATCCTATATTAGGTTAGGCACGTGTCAATGCTTAGCCCTGCTTAGTTCGGTAGAAGTCTGGTGATTTCCGGTCATCCGCGAGATGTAGGAAGGAGTCACGAGTGGCTTTATGGCTATCGTGGATGGAACCATGCCTTAAAATGAAATTGAGACCGGGCGGGAGTTCGATAGTACAGCCGCAAGACACTTCACGTCTTGGGTGTGGAGCTATGCCCGTCTGAGTCGTTTAAGGACCGATTCGTTATACGTCCTTGAGTCATGTTGAACGCAGTCTAACACTTAGTTGGCCGGATAAGTCGTTCCGACCGCGAAGTCGAGTAGTATGGTTCAGGCCGGGAATCGAATGGTAGGTTGCATCTTGGAGGAGAGAAAGGATGTGCTTGGGGACATTGGCGTGAGACCAAGGGGGGGTTAGAGTCCCTATCACCTGGTAGAGTGTCGCCCTTGGGGACGCGACATTATTCGGGCCCGCGATTCTTGAACTGTACAAAAGATGACCTGAGCAGCCTTCGCCAGGCGTGACTCGGTGAGTGTTAGAAATACCCCTCCAGCTGGATAGGAATTCGATTCGAATCGCCGTCGCTCCCGGTTAGTGAGCACTTGACTTGAGCAGCGGCAACGTAGAACTCATTAAATGAACTGGTGGTTAAGGGAATGATACAATGTTGCCATAATGATATACCTGCTATGGATATAATAATAATGTTGTTTGATTATAATCAAGTGCATGTTTAGTACAGGTGCTAAGATAGATGACAGGTAAATGCTAAAAATAACTGCTAGTATAGGTTATAAGAGTTTCAATTACTTATGCCTTTATGCAAAAATGTTATGTCAGCTAGCCTCTTGTGTAAGCCTTGCATAATCCTTGGTGTCATCTTATTTCTGGTTTTCGACGGGTAAGTCTAGCTGAGTACATTCCAGTACTCAGGGTTTATTCCCTCCTGTTGCAGATGACATGCTTTATCAGGGATTCTGCAAGACGTGTCTCCACCCTGCGGGTGATGATGACTAGATCACAAGGGCGTGATCGTCTTTTATGTACTTTCCTCATGCTTTTGCGGGTTGTCGATCATCCAGACTGGCAGTATTTAATTAACTAGTGTGTGTGTTATGCTTCCGCTACTTTCAAACTTGGTTTGTAATAATTGCTACTCCGTTTGTGTAAACTTATTTCAGCACTACTTGTGAAATGTAACGTATGATGTTGTATGTTGAATGATGCGATCCTGGTTGTAAGCGAGTTGGTTTGAAATCCTTCGTGGTTTCGATTGACTACCGGGATTATATGGGCTCAAGTTCGAAAATTTGAGCGCTTCGGTGCTTGTTTTTGTACTTGTGCTCTTATAATTTGGTCGGTTCTGTTACAGCTGGTATCGGAGCTGACTCTCGTGGTTTCACGGGCGCGTGTGTCGCAGTTGCGCAGGCATGGTGTGCATGGCTGGTGTGGATCCGTCGTGGTCACACAACATGGCACATGCGCTGGCTCTGGACATACGGACGTGGCCAAGAGAGGATGCTCCTGGCTTGGGATTGATCGACGAGGACGTCGATCTCTTAAGGGGGTGAGGATGATGATGAAGTGGAGGTTGATGGACCACAGGATGCTCCACCTGCAGAAGCACCAGAGGAAGAGCAAGAAGAAGAAGACGAGGAGTTAGAGCCTGTCAGTGATGAGGACGGCGGGGAGATCCTTGACACTGACTCGGAGGATGATGCTTAGAGTAGTCATCACGTGCCTATAATGTTAGGATCGTCTTTTGTGCCCTCCCTGTGAAGGAGTGAGGCCTTGTAATAACTTGACTTTGGGATGTAAGGTTGAACCATATGTTTCCTGAATGTAGTTTGAACCTGTTAATTTCGATCACAACTTGATGTCTTATTATGTTGCGTTCGATGATGGTGTCACGATTAGCACCCTTCGGTGCCGCGATGAAACCGAGGGCCTCCTATGGCGCGCGACATAAGGCTGTGCTGCTTGGCACGCGCAGGTATCGAGGTGGCTAGTCATGATCCACCATGGAACTCTTCATTGAGAAGTCTCTTTGTGGTCAGTTTGAAGTAGCATTTCCTAGTCAACTAAAAATCTTGAGATCGAATCCAAGTACCGTGCAAAAGATCAAAAATCACGTAGATAGCAACGTAAACGGTCCGGTAACCGTTGTGCTCCCTGTGAGTGAGCCTTTATCAAAGAGCATCTTGTTGGATTGCCAAGTATGATCTCGTCAAATAATGCGCTAGAATGGATTATGCGGATGTGATGAATTATTGTGCCTTAATCATTATGAGAAATCTATTCATACAGTCACTTTGACATTTCGCAATAATTCATCTACAAAATTTCCCACATCGTCAGTGCTCATTGGCTATGCCTTTTGCAGATGTCGTACAATCTACGCCGGGGTCGTGGAAATGAGGAGGAGGAATAGCCGCCCCCTCCGCCACCACCTACTCCGGCTGAGCTGATGCAGACAGTGGTCGAAGGGCAGCGCATGTTGGCAGATGCTATGCGCCAGCTGGCTAACCGGGAAGCTCGTCCTGGCCGCCAGGGCCCAGAGCCAAATCAGTACAGCGATTTCAAGGACTTTCTGGATACAAAGCCCCCGCTCTTTAAGGAAGCGGAAGAACCACTGCAGGCTGACGAGTGGTTGAATACCATTGAACAAAAGTTTCGTCTGCTACGCCTGACTGATGAGCTGAAAACTGAGTATGCTTCCCATCAGTTGCATGGTCCTGCGGGCATTTGGTGAAGCCACTATCGTTCCACACTGCCTGCCAATGTCCCAATTGCTTGGGATCAGTTTAAGGCGGCATTCCGGGGAAATTATATCCCTCCCGGTCTTATGGCAATCAAGCACACAGAGTTTATGAGGCTGTCGCAAGGAAACAAAAGCCTGACTGAATACTTGCAGTCCTTCAACAACCTGGCAAGGTATGCCACAGAGTTTGTGGATACCGATGCCAAAAAGATTGCTAGCTTCAAAAGGGGCCTCGGCCCAAAACTGATGAAAACTATGGGCACTAGCAAATGTACTACTTTCAATGATTTCATCAGCGATGCTTTGACCCAGGAGAACAACAATACTATTTATTCTGCCTCTAAGAGCCGTAAAAGGGCCCTTGAGGCAAGTGCTTCTCAGTCAAGGGCCTCAGCGGCACCGAGGTCTTCCCCTCGCCCACCTGCTCAGAATACAAAGTTCCGTCCGCCGCAGAAGAAGCCTGCTGCAAAAACGGGGTTCCGTAAGGCTTATACCGTCGCTCTGCCAAAGGGGACTTCTGGACAGATGAAAGTCCTATGTTTGGTGTTGGTAATTAGTGACAATGCCTAAGTACTAATCCTATGCCTAAGTTGTATGTAGCATATGAGGATTAGTACATTCCAAGGTTGGTGGCAAGATGGACATGGTGATCATGATGGCCACACTTGGATTTGGACGCAACCCTACGTGATCAAGGCAAAGGTATATGCTTAAGGGTTGTGTTTTAGTAACCAAGACACCTAGTGGGTGTGGTTACATTATAGGATAGATAGCCGTACTATAAAGAGGGGAATGACGCGGCTATTGAACTCCTAAGTGCCTCTAGATGTGCATTTCATGATCATATGCATTTGGATAGAACTAATATCGCCTCGAAAAATGATTGTGAAAATGCTAACACACTCACACATGACGAGATCACTTGGTGATGTTAGCACGTTTGCGACGGCGATGGAGTTTGAGCGGTAGAGAGGGTTTGGGATCCTCTCTCCCTCCCGCCGAGCTTGTGAGGCGGGATTCAGGCGTTTTCGAGAAGTTGAAACATTTATTTTCCACTACGCCAGAAGTCCGAAAAAGAAACGGAGGCGAACGGAGGTCACAGAGGTGACCGGACGCTGAACCGGACGCGGTCCTTGCATGACCGGACGCGTCCGGTCAGTGTTCAGTGTCTACGCGTTTTGCAGTTCGATGATCGGACGCGAGGCGCGTCCGGTCACTGATGATCGGACGCGTCCGGTCGTTTAGGGAGCTTACTGGACTCTAACCGGACGCTGTCTTTGTCGCGTCCGGTCATTTTCTTCAGCGCGTCCGGTCACTATTTCGTTGAGCGCTGCTCAGGCGACCAGCGCGTCCGGTCCTTCACGGGACCAACGCGTCCGGTCGTTCCCGGCGCGTCCGGTCAGTTGGACCAGCGCGTCCGGTCGATGCTTCGCAGTTAGCCGTTGGGCGACCAGCGCGTCCGGTCGTTTGGACCAGCGCGTCCGGTCAGTACTTCACGAGTTAGCCGTTGGGCGACCGGCGCGTCCGGTCAGTTGGACCAGCGCGTCCGGTCAACCCGATTTCGGCTGTTTAAGTTTCTAACGGCTATATTCGAAGGGGTACGTCTATAAATACTCGTTGGCCGGCTCAAGGCTCTATCTCTCAAACATTTGACATACTTGTGAGCACTTTGAGCTAAGCAACTCCCCTCCCACTCATCTCTCTTGCTTCTTTGCATATTCGAAGTGAGATTGAGTGATCCAAGTGCATTTGCATTGTGAGATAGCATCTAGTTGGCACTTGGTGGTTGATTTGCTGCGGGATTCTTGTTTCTCTTGGTGGTTGCCGCCACCTAGACGGCTTGGAGCAGCTTGGAGGCGTTAGCAAGAGTTGGTGATTGTTCTTGGCCACCTCCGGTGATTGTGAGGGGTTTGTGCCTACCTCGGCGAAGCGCCAAAGGCAACGTTAGTATATTGCTCGTGTCATTGCAACCTTTTGCCATTTGGTAGGTTCTTGTGGTGCCTTTTGAGAGGCTCGGTGTGAGACCGATTAGCCACCGAACCACGTGGTGAAGAGGGACACAACGAGGACTAGCATGCCGGCAAGCACGTGAACCTCGGGATAAATCTTCGTGCCATCATTCTTATTGTGTTTGATCGATCCCGGTGGTTGTATATTGTGGTATTCATCTCTTGATCATATTGATTGGTTGGCTCAATACTTTGCCCCTCGGTGATACCCTCCTAACTCTCTCTTGTATTAATTTCTTAGTTACCTTGCTAGCTTGTTAGTGTAACTCTTAGCTTGAGTAGCTAGCTAGCTTTAGTTGTAGTTAAATTGTGCGGTTTGACTTGTGCGGTTGAGTGCAAATATACTAGAATTGTGAATTGGTTAGGTGGCTTGCAAACACCCCGTAGGCTAAGCAAAACTCGCATCTCGCTATTTGTTTTATTGATAAACTTGTTTAGCTTGTCTTTGTAGAAATTTTTTAATAGGCTATTCACCCCCCCTCTAGCCATCAAGACCTTTCAAGTGGTATCGGAGCAGTGGTCACCGTTTGTAAGGCTTAACAACCTCGGTGTAAGATGGCTCAAGTTATGTTCAATCATGTTAATGGCAAGCCTCCATTCTTTGATGGCGTCTCTTCCTTTGATCATTGGAAAAGGAAGATGAAGCAATATCTAGGCAATATACATGAGAAGGTTTGGGATGTGACCAAAGAAGGATACGTCATTCTTGATGAGGAAAACCTCACTCCAAATGACCGCATCAACAAACAATGCAATACGGTGGCACTTGACACAATCTATCGTGCCATTGATGATAAAGTATTTGAGCAAATCAAAGATCTTGAAAAGGCAAATGAGCTTTGGATAAGGCTTGAAGAAACATATGAAGGTACTTCAACGGTAAAAAGTGCCAAACTATATATGCTCAAGGACAAGTTCTCCACATTCAAGATGAAGGATGATGAATCCATCCTGGAGATGTTCTATAGGCTCCAAGTCATTGTCAATGATCTCAAGGGGCTTGGGGAGAAGGTTGAGGACAAGGACTTCTCACACAAGTTCTTGATGTGCTTACCCAAGAAGTTTGCCACCTTGAGAAGAATGATCTTTAGAGAGGGATTGGACAAGGTCAAACCAACCAATGTGCTTGGAGATATAATGACCGATGCCCAATACAATGATGATGAAGATGAGGTAGAAGAGAAGAAGGAGACCAAGGTCAAGCAAGAGAAGCCCATTGCATTCAAGGCTTCATCCTCTAAGGGCAAGAGCAAGGTAGAAAGTGATGATGATGATCTATTCGATGATGAGACCATGGCCCTCCTTGTGCACAAGATGGGAAGGTTCATGAAGAAGAAAGGATATGGGGCAAGGAAGAGGAGAGACACTATAAAGACAAAGACCCTTTGCTACAATTGCAATAGCCCCGATCACATAGTGGTGGATTGCCCCTATGAAGATAAGAGATTTCATAATGGGGACTTGAAGCTCAAGAAGAACAAGAAGGATAAGAAAGAGAATGAGAAGAAAGCAAAGAAGAGCTTCACTTTCAACAACAAGAAGAAGAGTGGTGGTTATGTAGTCACTTGGGATAGTGACAACTCCGATAGTGATGATGATGAAAGCTCTAGTGATGATGAGAGGATCACTCGACGAGCCACTGCAAACATCGTCCTCTTCAACAAGCCATCCATCTTCGACACTACATCAACATGCCTTATGGCCAAGCCTACCAAGGTAAAACATGATGATAGTGATGATGATTCTTGTGCTAGTGATGATTGTAGGAGTGATGATGAGGAGGATGAGGACTACTCCAAGGATGATCTATTAGGCATAATAGATCAAATGAGCAAGGGCTACAAGAGGACAACCAAGAAATACAAAATCTTGGAACAAGAGCTCATTGCCAAGAGCAATGAAAATGATGCCTTGATGGAGGAGCTTGTTGCTCTCAAAAAGAGTAAGGAGTGCAAAGGAATTGAACAAGAGCTCAAAGCTCTTAGAAAATCCTTTGATGAGCTAGAGGCTTCTCGTGAGTGTCTAAAGGAAGACCACGAGGATCTTGAAATTGCTCACACTAGGCTTAAGGAAGCCCACTCCACTCTACTTGAGCTCATCAAGGAAAAGGACCTTAAGTTGGAGAAGTTCATGAAGGAAGCTAAGGAGGAGCAAGTGATTGTCACTTGTGATATTGGACTAACATGTGATATTATTGATGATTCTTTATTTGTTAGTCCTACTAATGCTTTATGTAGCTCATCATCATCCACCACAACCAACTCTACCTCTACTACTAGTGATTCATCACTTGTGGTTGAGACTCTCAAGAGAGAGGTGGATGATCTCACCCGCGCATTAGGCAACGCCTATGGTGGGGATGCCCGTTTGCTAAAATGCTTGGGTAGCCAAAGGTTCTCTCTTAACAAAGAGGGATTGGGCTATACTCCCAAGAAGGGCAAGGCGGCCTTTGCTACTCCAAAGTCTCGCTTTGTGAAGGGCAATGGTCGTTATTGCAATAGATGCAAGCAAGTTGGGCATCTAGAGATTAATTGTAATAAAATGAACAAGAACAAGAAAAATGCTAATGTACCTTATATTCCTTTTGATTCTTGTTATGTGCTTACCAAGGGTGATAAAGGTGTGCATGCTAGGTTTGTTGGTACACCAATTATAGGCCCAAAGAAGAAGGCTATTTGGGTACCAAAGAGCTTAGTGACTAACCTCCAAGGACCCAAGCAAGTATGGGTATCTAAAAGACATTAAATTGTTTTGTAGGTAAATTACAAGGCCGGAGGAAGGCATTGGGTGCTTGATAGTGGGTGCTCTCAACATATGACCGGTGATTCAAGAATGTTCAACTCTCTCAAATCAAATGATAGTGGCATTGATAGCATCACATTTGGTGACAATAGCAAGGGTGATGTAAAGGCTCTTGGAAGGATTAGAATCTCAAATGATCATAGCATTTCCAATGTGCTCTTAGTTGAAAAGTTGAACTTCAATCTTCTCTCGGTTGCTCAATTGTGTGATCTCGGTTTCAAGTGCATATTTGGTATTGATGATGTGGAGATAGTTAGTGTTGATGGCTCTAACTTGATCTTTAAAGGCTTTAGATATGAGAATCTATACTTGGTTAATTTCAATGCTAGTGACACTCAACTTTCAACATGCTTGCTCACCAAATCAAGTATGGGTTGGTTATGGCACAGAAGACTTGGTCATGTTGGCATGAAGCAATTGAACAAGTTAGTGAAGCATGACTTAGTTAGAGGCTTGAAGGATGTCACATTTGAGAAGGATAAGCTATGTAGTGCATGTCAAGCCGGAAAGCAAGTAGGCAACACTCATCCATTGAAAAGCATTATGAGTACTTCCAAGGCATTTGAGTTGTTGCACATGGATCTATTTGGGCCAACTACATACACAAGCATTGGTGGCAACAAGTATGGTTTTGTGATTGTGGATGATTTCACTAGATACATATGGGTATTCTTTCTTGTGGACAAGAGTGATGTATTTGACATATTCAAGAAGTTCATCAAGAGAGTGCAAAATGAGTTTGAGACCACAATCAAGAAAGTAAGAAGTGACAATGGAAGTGAGTTTAGAAACACAAGAGTTGATGAGCTATATGAGGAGCTTGGAATCAAGCATCAATTCTCGGCCAAGTATACACCTCAATCAAATGGCTTAGTTGAGAGGAAAAATAGAACCTTAATTGATATGGCAAGATCAATGTTGAATGAGTATAATGTGAGTCATTCATTTTGGGCCGAAGCAATCAACATGGCTTGCTTCTATAGCAACCGCCTCTATTGCCACAAGTTTCTAGAGAAGACACCATATGAGATCTTAAATGGAAGAAAGCCCAATATTGCATACTTTCGGGTATTTGGTTGCAAATGCTATATCTTGAAGAAGGGCACTAGATTGAGCAAGTTTGAGAAGAAATGTGATGAAGGCTTCCTACTTGGTTACTCAACTACTAGCAAAGCTTATAGAGTATGGAACCTAGCTAGTAGACAACTTGAAGAAGTGCATGATGTTGAATTTGATGAAACAAATGGCTCTCAAGATGAAGAAGATAACTTAGATGATGTGAGAGGAACTCAATTGACCAATGCTATGAAAGAAATGGATATTGGTGATATTAGGCCAAAGCAAGTGATTGATGTGGATGACAAAGATCAAGTGCTCCAAAGTCCAATTACACAAGCTAGTGGTTCTCTAATGCAAAATCAAGCTAGTACATCATCTCAAGTGCAACAAGATCAACAAGTGGCTAGTTCATCATCTCCAACTCATGATCAACATCAACATCCAAGCAATCAAGTCCAAGTGCTTCAACCAACTAACATTGCAAGAGACCATCCATTGGATTCCATCATTGGTGACATACAAAGAGGAGTTCAAACTAGATCAAGATTGGCATTATTTTGTGCTCACTCATCTTTTGTGTCAATGGAAGAACCCAAGGACATTGATAAAGCATTGAGAGATCCGGATTGGGTAAATGCAATGCATGAAGAGCTCAACAACTTCAAGAGAAATGAAGTATGGGAACTAGTTGAAAGGCCTAAGGATCACAATGTCATTGGAACAAGATGGGTCTTTCGCAACAAGCAAGATCAAGATGGGATAGTAGTAAGGAACAAAGCAAGACTAGTAGCTCAAGGTTACACACAAATTGAGGGTCTTGACTTTGGTGAAACATATGCCCCGGTTGCAAGATTGGAAGCAATTAGGATCTTACTTGCCTATGCTTGTGCTCATAATATCAAGCTATATCAAATGGATGTAAAGAGTGCATTTCTCAATGGGTACATTCAATAGAAGGTGTATGTGGAGCAACCTCCTGGTTTTGAAGATGACAAGAAACCCAATCATGTATACAAGTTGAGAAAAGCTTTATATGGATTGAAGCAAGCACCTAGAGCATGGTATGAAAGATTGAGGGACTTCTTGTTATCCAAAGGATTTGTCATGGGCAAAGTTGATACAACTCTTTTCACCAAGAAGATTGGGAAAGACTTGTTTGTGTTGCAAATATATGTTGATGATATCATATTCGGTTCAACCAATCAAGATTATTGTGATGAGTTTGGGAAAATGATGGCAAAGGAATTTGAAATGTCAATGATTGGTGAACTTAGTTTCTTTCTTGGACTTCAAATCAAACAAATGAAGGAAGGAACATTTGTAAGCCAAACCAAGTACATCAAAGATATGCTCAAGAAGTTTGGCATGGAAGATGCAAAGAGTATTACAACCCCAATGGGCACTAGTGGAAGTTTGGATAGTGACAAGAGTGGCAACATGGTGGATCAAAAGCTATATAGATCAATGATTGGTAGCCTACTCTATGTGACGGCATCAAGGCTCGATGTGATGTTTAGTGTATGTATGTGTGCAAGATTTCAAGCCTCACCAAGAGAAAGTCATTTGAAGGCAACAAAGAGAATATTGAGGTACTTAAAGCATACACAAGATGTTGGATTGTGGTATCCCAAAGGTGCAAGTTTTGAGCTAGTTGGATATTCGGATTCCGACTATGCCGGTGATAAAGTGGAGAGAAAGAGCACTTCCGGGACATGTCAATTGTTGGGAAGATCACTTGTCTCATGGTCATCCAAGAAGCAAAATAGTATTGCACTATCTACCGCCGAAGCCGAATACATCGCCGCGAGTAGTTGTTGTGCACAAATCTTGTGGATGAAGGTAACATTGAAGGATTTTGGAATCAATTTCAAGAATGTACCATTGCTATGTGACAATGAAAATGCCATGAAGCTAACTAACAATCCGATTCAACATCAAAGAACAAAGCATATTGATGTTCGCCATCACTTTATTAGAGATCATCAACAAAAGGGTGACATTGCTATTGAGAGTGTTGGCACCGAAGATCAATTAGCCGATCTATTCACCAAGCCACTTGATGAGAAGAGATTTCACAAGCTAAAGAATGAGTTGAACATACTTGACTTCTCCAACATGAGTTGATGCACCCCATATATGACATGCCTCTCCTTTGAGCCCCAAGGTACAATTGGTTGACATGTCATACATTCTATGCTAAGGACTTGTTTAGTGCATCTAGTCATAATTTATATGTTCTAGGCTCATTCATGAAAATCAAATGAATTTGAAGTTTATATGGTATCACTATTGTTTCCATGACTGGTATGATCTAGTGGTAGCATATAACTTGTTTAAGTAGCTTGTGATCCTAAGTGTTTAATCTAGAAAACTTATCTAAATATTTGCTTCAACATGGTGCATGATAACCCTTCTAGTGAGGTGTGAAGAAGCTTGCCCTTGGATCAAACCGAAGTATTTTATTTATGCAAGCAATCTAGGTTGAATCATAAACTTGATCCTCACCCCATATTTCAACATGATAATCTATCTAAAGTTTGCTCCTTGTGGTCAATTGGTGCCAAAGGGGGAGAAAATATTGTTCATAAAGATAGAACTCAAAGGGGAAGAAAATGTTGTGGGGGAGAATTGATAAAAGAAGGGGATCAACTAAAATTTTGAGCACATAAGTAGGGGGAGCAAGCTCTTAAGCATGAATGTTGCATTTACATGTGCACGTCATTTGTATGATGCATAGTTATGCATTCCGTTTTCTCCGATACTTTGCTTGTGTGGTGACTTGCTAGTATAATTTGAATGTTGCATTAAGGTACTAGCATGAATAGGAAGTAGTTAGATTTTTCTTGCTTCATGTTTTTCAAAGTGGTACTAGAGCCTTGCTTATAATGTTGATCTCACAAGGTTTCTAGTTATGTTTGTTTTTTTTCCCAAGTGGAATCTAACTACACAAGGTGCTAAGATGGTGTTTATCGCTACTCCGATGGTATCACGCTTCAAAGGTCTATAATCTAAAACACTTAGCACCTATTGGTAGACAATGCTCCTAATCTTTCCTATCTAACATGTATGCTTCCAAAATCCAAACATATAGCATACATGTAGGGGGAGCCATTGCTATCAATTTGAATTCATGATCACATGTCCATAATTCTTACACATGGTAATATACTTGGACAATGTGACATGGGTTCAATCAAAATTTTATCATAATATCTTTGTGAAAGGTTTGTCACCAATTACCAACAAGGGGGAGATTGAAAGTCCTATGTTTGGTGTTGGTAATTAGTGACAATGCCTAAGTACTAATCCTATGCCTAAGTTGTATGTAGCATATGAGGATTAGTACATTCCAAGGTTGGTGGCAAGATGGACATGGTGATCATGATGGCCACACTTGGATTTGGACGCAACCCTACGTGATCAAGGCAAAGGTATATGCTTAAGGGTTGTGTTTTAGTAACCAAGACACCTAGTGGGTGTGGTTACATTATAGGATAGATAGCCGTACTATAAAGAGGGGAATGACGCGGCTATTGAACTCCTAAGTGCCTCTAGATGTGCATTTCATGATCATATGCATTTGGATAGAACTAATATCGCCTCGAAAAATGATTGTGAAAATGCTAACACACTCACACATGACGAGATCACTTGGTGATGTTAGCACGTTTGCGACGGCGATGGAGTTTGAGCGGTAGAGAGGGTTTGGGATCCTCTCTCCCTCCCGCCGAGCTTGTGAGGCGGGATTCAGGCGTTTTCGAGAAGTTGAAACATTTATTTTCCACTACGCCAGAAGTCTGGAAAAGAAACGGAGGCGAACGGAGGTCACAGAGGTGACCGGACGCTGAACCGGACGCGGTCCTTGCATGACCGGACGCGTCCGGTCAGTGTTCAGTGTCTGCGCGTTTTGCAGTTCGATGATCGGACGCGAGGCGCGTCCGGTCACTGATGATCGGACGCGTCCGGTCGTTTAGGGAGCTTACTGGACTCTAACCGGACGCTGTCTTTGTCGCGTCCGGTCATTTTCTTCAGCGCGTCCGGTCACTATTTCGTTGAGCGCTGCTCAGGCGACCAGCGCGTCCGGTCCTTCACGGGACCAACGCGTCCGGTCGTTCCCGGCGCGTCCGGTCAGTTGGACCAGCGCGTCCGGTCGATGCTTCGCAGTTAGCCGTTGGGCGACCAGCGCGTCCGGTCGTTTGGACCAGCGCGTCCGGTCAGTACTTCACGAGTTAGCCGTTGGGCGACCGGCGCGTCCGGTCAGTTGGACCAGCGCGTCCGGTCAACCCGATTTCGGCTGTTTAAGTTTCTAACGGCTATATTCGAAGGGGTACGTCTATAAATACTCGTTGGCCGGCTCAAGGCTCTATCTCTCAAACATTTGACATACTTGTGAGCACTTTGAGCTAAGCAACTCCCCTCCCACTCATCTCTCTTGCTTCTTTGCATATTCGAAGTGAGATTGAGTGATCCAAGTGCATTTGCATTGTGAGATAGCATCTAGTTGGCACTTGGTGGTTGATTTGCTGCGGGATTCTTGTTTCTCTTGGTGGTTGCCGCCACCTAGACGGCTTGGAGCAGCTTGGAGGCGTTGGCAAGAGTTGGTGATTGTTCTTGGCCACCTCCGGTGATTGTGAGGGGTTTGTGCCTACCTCGGCGAAGCGCCAAAGGCAACGTTAGTATATTGCTCGTGTCATTGCAACCTTTTGCCATTTGGTAGGTTCTTGTGGTGCCTTTTGAGAGGCTCGGTGTGAGACCGATTAGCCACCGAACCACGTGGTGAAGAGGGACACAACGGGGACTAGCGTGCCGGCAAGCACGTGAACCTCGGGATAAATCTTCGTGCCATCATTCTTATTGTGTTTGATCGATCCCGGTGGTTGTATATTGTGGTATTCATCTCTTGATCATATTGATTGGTTGGCTCAATACTTTGCCCCTCGGTGATACCCTCCTAACTCTCTCTTGTATTAATTTCTTAGTTACCTTGCTAGCTTGTTAGTGTAACTCTTAGCTTGAGTAGCTAGCTAGCTTTAGTTGTAGTTAAATTGTGCGGTTTGACTTGTGCGGTTGAGTGCAAATATACTAGAATTGTGAATTGGTTAGGTGGCTTGCAAACACCCCGTAGGCTAAGCAAAACTCGCATCTCGCTATTTGTTTTATTGATAAACTTGTTTAGCTTGTCTTTGTAGAAATTTTTTAATAGGCTATTCACCCCCCCTCTAGCCATCAAGACCTTTCAACAGAGCAGCTCTAGTGTTCCTCCTAGCAATATGCCTTGCTGGAACTGCAACAAGCCAGGCCATTGGTCCAGGAATTGTCCTTACCCCAAGAAGAATGTCAACCAAGGTGGCCGTCAAGGTCACGCCCATTATAACAGCATTGAGGAAATTCCATCTGGTGAGGTGGTCACCGCTATTAAGTTTCTAGTTGACCAACACCCCGCAGTGGTGCTTTTTGATTCAGGTGCTTCGCATTCCTTTATCAGTCCTAAGTTTGCATCCAAATTTGCACACAAGTTGCATACTGTTGAAGGTGTGGGTTATTGTATTAGTGCTGCAAGTGGGAATATTTCCACAAACAAAGTAGTGGGGAACCTTGAGTTTGAGATAGAAGGGCGAAGTTATTCGCTTGCCCTATTGGTTTTACCTGGTTTAGACATAGATGTTATCTTGGGCATGAATTGGATGAGTCAGAATGGGGTACTCATTGACACATCCGCTCGGGTAGTTATGCTCAGAGATCCTACAAATCAAAAAGGTTTTCTAGTACAACTTCCCAGAAAGGTTGAATTGTCGGGGGAAATTCATGCTGTGCAAGCAAAGGCGTTGGCTGAAATTTCCGTAGTAAATGAATTTCCGGACGTTTTTCCCGATGATTTGCCGGGACTCCCTCCGGATCGGGATGTGGAGTTTAAAATCGAGTTGTTGCCTGGCACCGCACCCATCTCTAGGAGACCCTATAGGATGCCTCCAAATAAACTAGCTGAACTTAAGGTGCAATTGAATGAACTTTTGAAGAAAGGGTTGATTCGTCCTAGCTCATCGCCGTGGGGATGTCCTGCTATCTTTGTAAAGAAGAAGGATCAGTCATTGCGGATGTGCGTAGATTATAGACCTCTCAATGCAGTCACTGTCAAAAATAAGTACCCTCTACCGCGAATCGACATCTTGTTCGATCAGTTGTCTAAAGCTAAAGTTTTCTCCAAGATCGATCTAAGATCAGGCTACCATCAAATTAAAATTCGCCCGGAAGATGTTCCAAAGACAGCCTTTTCTACCAGATACAGTCTTTATGGGTATCTTGTTATGTCCTTCGGCTTGACAAATGCCCCCGCACACTTCATGTACTTGATGAATTCGGTGTTTATGCCTGAATTGGACAAGTTTGTGGTGGTATTTATTGATGACATCTTGGTATATTCTGTGAATGAGGAGGATCACGCTGAACATCTGCGTATAGTCCTCACAAGACTGCGTGAACACCAACTATATGCAAAGTTCAGTAAGTGCGAATTCTGGCTTCGTGAAGTACCTTTCCTTGGGCATGTGTTGTCTGATGGAGGAATTATGGTGGATCCCGCCAAGGTACAGGAAGTACTGAACTGGAAGGCTCCTATCTCGGTTCACGAGGTCCGGAGTTTCCTTGGGTTGGCTGGCTATTATCGTCGCTTCATCCCGGATTTCTCAAAAATAGCCAAACCCATGACTCGGTTGCTGCAGAAAGACACCAGGTTTGTCTGGACTCCTGAGTGTGATGCGGCTTTTCACCAACTACGAACCCTCCTAACCTCGGCTCCGGTTTTGGCGCAACCGGATATCGAGAAACCTTTTGATGTTTACTGTGATGCCTCAGGCATAGGTTTGGGAGGTGTTTTGATGCAGGAAGGTCGAGTAATTGCATATACTTCCCGACAACTTCGGAAGCATGAGGTGAATTATCCAACGCATGACTTAGAACTGGCTGCAGTTGTTCATGCTTTGAAAGTATGGTGGCATTATCTGCTGGGAAATGTCTGCAATATCTACACCGATCATAAAAGCCTCAAATACATCTTCACTCAACCCGAGCTAAATATGCGTCAGAGAAGATGGCTCGAGTTGATTAAAGATTATAATCTTCAAGTACACTATCACCCAGGCAAGGCAAATGTGGTTGCGGACGCTTTAAGCCGTAAGTCTCATTGCCATTCCTTAATTGAAACTGATTTTTACCAATCTCGCCTGTTACATCCGGCAGTCCTGTACAACATCACTGTCAGTGGTACTCTCAGAAATAGAATCATTGAGCTCCAAAAGACTGATCCGGGTATCTTTCACATAAAACGGAAGATGAATGAAGGAGAGACTAAGCATTTCAGGTTAGATGACGAAGGTGTGCTGTGGTTTAAGGATAGGTTAGTGGTACCTAAGGACCGAGAGCTTAGAGATCAGATCCTGTCCGAAGCACATTCGTCCAAGTTGTCCATCCATCCGGGTAGTAATAAGATGTATTATGATTTGAAACCCCTTTATTGGTGGACCAAGATGCGGAAAGAGATAGCAGCATATGTTGCTAGATGTGACAACTGTTGCAGAGTTAAAGCTGTGCACATGAAAGCTGGGCTACTTCAGCCACTTTCCATTCCAGGCTGGAAATGGGAAGAGATAAGTATGGATTTCATTGTCGGACTTCCTCCTACTGTCAAAAATCATAACTCTATTTGGGTAATTGTTGATCGTTTGACTAAATCAGCTCACTTCATCCCAGTGAGAGTGGACTATCGTCCCACTGACTATGCTGAGTTGTACTTCAATCAGATAGTCCGGCTTCATGGGATACCTCGTACTATCGTTTCTGACCGTGGTCCCCAGTTCACTGCTCGCTTTTGGGAGCATTTGCATCACCTTCTAGGAACCAAGTTAGTGAGAAGCTCGGCTTATCACCCCCAGACATCGGGTCAGACAGAACGAGTTAACCAAATCTTGGAAGATCTGTTGCGAGCATGCGTCATTTCATCCAAGGGTTCTTGGGAAAAATGGTTACCTCTAGCCGAGTTTTCGTACAATAATAGTTATCAAGAGAGTATTAAGATGGCCCCATTCGAAGCTTTGTACGGTCGAAAGTGTCAAACTCCACTAAACTGGGTAGAAGCTGGGGAAAGAAGGTATTATGGCATTGATTTTGTCCAGGAAACCGAGGAACAAGTCCGTACCATCCAGAAACACATGGCTGCAGCACAAGCGAGACAGAAAAGCTATGCGGATCGTCGTAGAAAACCACTCGAATTTGAAGTTGGAGACTTCGTTTATTTGAAAGTTTCTCCAATGAAGAGTGTCCAACGTTTTGGTGTTAAGCAGAAACTTGCACCAAGATACGTGGGTCCTTTCCAGATCATAAGCAAGAGTGGAGCTGTTGCGTACAAAATCCAGTTGCCTCCTGAGATGAGAGCCATATTCAACGTTTTCCATGTATCTCAGCTTAAAAAGTGTCTTCGAGTTCCTGAGGAACAAGTTCCTTTAGCTGATATCAGGCTGGAATCCGACCTAACCTATGAAGAAAAGCCAGTCCGAGTGATCGATACTCAGGAACGAGTAACTAGAAGTAAAGTGGTTAAGTGGTACAAAGTGATGTGGAGTAATCAGGGAAGTGAGAGTGATGCTACGTGGGAACGGGAGGATTATTTGCGGGATGGTTATAAAGAATTCTATGAAAAATGGTACGCTTTCCAAATCTCGGGACGAGATTTTTATAAGGGGGGAGGGCTGTAACACTTCAAGTGTTTAGTCCTTAATTGCATTGCATTTGCATTGCATAAGCATAAGCATGCATCATTCATGTTTGTTATTTTATGTGATGCAACACATGTGATTATTCTAGGGTTTGTTTGATTTATTTCATGAAGTATTTGATAGTTGGTGTAACAAAAAGGTAAGGTAGCCAATCATGACCTACAACACCTTAGTTATACTTAGGGTAACATTTGGAACAAGTTTCATGTTGACCAAAATTACAAATTTGCCCTCCAAGAGAAGTTGACCACCATTTGACCCTAGAAGGCTCTAGTTTGACCAGTTAAAAAGTCCAGCTTAGAAATCTTGCATGGAGAAGCAACCTTAAGTAAAGTTGTAGAGAATTTCATGAGGAACAAAATTTCTAATATGGCCATCTCATGAAAATGACCAGAGCATGCTCAAAAATGGCCCACAAGTCAGCTTGAGTGGTGATCAACACTTAGAAAAATTCTAAGTCTGGAAATTGGACTTTTCAGTTTCACTGTACCTCACTTTAGCAACTTGTAACTCACAAACCAGGCCAAACCAGCCTTTGAGCCAATTGACAAAGTTGTTGTCCACACATAGCTCTACAACATTGTCAATATCACCATCACCTGGTTCTCAATAGTTTAGGAGATATAGTGTCAAGAAGTTAGGGTTTCAGTCGGCGTTGATCTCTGAAACTGCATTTCAGTTTCAAGGGGCACCACTTTGGAGCTCTGTAGTTTCAAATCTAGGCCGAACCAGCCTAAACTCCAATTGACAAACTTGTAGACCTCATGTAGCTCTACAAAATTGGTGTAATCATCTTCGACTAATTCGAACCGGTTTGGGAGATAATCATCGTGGAAGTCGCTCTGTCAGTCGGTCATCGCTGTCACCATTCACCGATTCAGTTTCGTCAGCCGGAAGAGTGGCCGACCGGCCGCAGGCCGTCGTCGACGCGTGGAGGCGCGGTGGCGCCCGTACGCCGGCCCTGGCCCCACCAGTCAGGCCGCGACGCCTTCAAGACGCCACGACGCGCGAGCCGGCCTCCATTCCTCCGCCCCCTCTCTTCCAGTTGCCAAGAACACCGAAACCGAGCCGCCATTGCCGTTCTTCTCTGGCGAGCTCAAGCGCGAGCTACACCGCATCACCGACTGCCAGACCTCGCCAATCCCTCCGCCTCACCACCCTCCATCCCCTTGACCCACCGAAGCCCGTGATTTGACTCAAGGTGAGCCGCATTGCTTTCTTCCCCGTCTCCGAGAGGTCGCCGGAGCCCGCCATGGGACCTCGCCGTGGTCGAGGTGCTTCGGGTCTCTCTCCATCTTCCCTTCCTAGCAAAATGGACCCGCCTAGCTTCGGTGAAGCTCGTACTGAGCCTAGACCGCACCGTGCATCCTCACCGGCGACGATGCGCCGCCACCGGACATCGCCGGCCGCCGCTCGCGGTGACAAGCCCCTTCCACCCCATCCCCATCCATTCCACGAGCACCAATCGACGCACCGGGTGACGGAGAACACGAGGCGGTGTTCGATTGGCCGAGCGAGCTCTTCTCCGGCGAACTCGAGCTCGTCGGAGCTCGCGGGCCTCCGCCTCCCCTGCCTCCGGTCACTGACCGCAGGGGCCCGCCCGTCAGTGTCGCGCGCGGGCGGGAGCGCTGAGCGGGCCGCGTGCGCGCGAGCGTGGGCCGAGTTTTCCGGGCCGGCCCAGTTCATCCGAAATGAAATTCATTTTTATTATTTTGTCACTGATTTTTGTACAAGTTGGAAAAATATAGATCTAGGATTTTAATGATCCAAAAATCATGAGATAAATTTTGTTAGGGTCTACATGATGTGTAGTATTTTAGAAAAATATAAATCTGGAATGTGATGTTTAATTTCTAGGAGAATTTAATAGATCCTTTAAATGTGTTTTGGAATGCATGCAAATTTGTTAAATTTATAACTTGAGCTGTAGTGTTCCATAAATCATAACATTTGGTGGGTAGGTTACTCTATGCTAGCCCTAGCTCTGGTAAAAATTTGGGCATCAGTGCTTAAGTACTTTTCAAGTTATAATGCTATCTTGTTATTTTAGGAAATGCTTAAAGGAATTTTAGTAATTTTTCTACATGTGCAATGTTCTTATAAATTTTTGGAGAATGTCTTAGTATCTTAAAGTGTCTAAGAAAAATATGAAATCTGTTGTTTGACACTTTTCAATAGGGTTTCCTATTTATGCAAAAATCAGCCTTATTAGCTTGTGAATTTTGTGTAGGGAGTTCCTGTGAATAAATTTAGTTCAAATTTTTACAGTAGTCTCTTTTTGTGTCAAAGAGTCCTCTGTAATGTTTGTAAAATTTTGGGAGCAGTTTACATATATGTTTAAAATTCCACCTAATTAATTAAGTAAAATAAGAAATGAGTATAAATAAATATTCTAGGTGGGCACACCTTACTTTCTGGTGTTTTTGTGACATTTGTGAACTTGTAGTAGTATTAGTTTGGTCTTAGAGAATGTTGGTCACATCAATAAATATTTAACCTTTGTAATTTTAGGTTTTCTGGACAGCTAGTAGTAATTCTAAATTTGGCTTTGATAAAATTGGTTGCTGGAAAAATTTGTAAATACCAAAGTTGGAGTAAACTTGATGAACTAGCTTGTGTCAAAAGTTGGAAGCATTTGGCTTAGTAGTTTGAGAGTTACTGTTGTTTAAAGTGGCAGTTCAAAATCTGCTACTATCTGTTTTGAGAGGACAGATTCTGGAACTTGTGAAGTTTGACATGGAAAACTTAGGAGTTTGGAGTTGAGGTCTGAAAATGAATTGTAGTGCATTTCTTAGGCTTTCCAGATTATCTTAGATCATATCTTTTGGAATTGTAAATCTCCAGTTGTGATAAAAACAAGTGGCTGCTGTCCAGAATGCTTACTGTGGTGTTTTGCTGATTGATATGGTGTATTATCCTAAGACATGCTACTTTTGTAATTGTTAGGTGTTAGGGCCTTAACTGAGGATGTAACATCCCGGCCCAGGACTTAATAGGATTAATAGGATACTCATACCAACAAGTTGCAACTTCTTTTCTGGAAGCCCATCTCGAAAGAACTCCAAAGTTAAGCGTGCTTGGCCTAGAGCGATGGGTGACCGATCGGGAAGTTCTTTCCGGGTGCGTACGAGTGAGGACAAAGTGCGCAGAAAAGACTTGTGTTGGTCTGTGAGGGCAGTCTATATCCTAGAAAAGCGGCCAGATGTAAGCGGGCCCGGCCTCGAGGAGGCGGGACGTTACAAAGCCCAAGTTTTATTTTGGTAATTAATGACACCAAGTTGCTAATGCCATGTGTTAAGTGTTTTGAGTTAGGCATAAGTAACACATGTGATGAAGGTGTATGTGGCAAGGAGTGGTGACCACAAGATCACAAAGAGATGGTGCTTGTACATGAAATGATGATCATGGTGGAGATGCATATAATATGAGCGGCATGATGATCAAGTGAAAGAGAAGGATCTAAGAGCGCAAAGCAAAGGTATAATCATAGGGTTTTCCTTTTGCCAGTCTAAGATGAGTAGAGAAGTGATTGACCGGGTTTAGGATACATAGCCGACTATCAAGAGGGGCAATCACGGTTAGCTCAAAAATCAAGTGTCATTAGATCAATGTCTTGAACATATGCATTAGGATCTAGTTGAGAGCTAACATAACACCTTGGAAAATGTTTGTGAAATGCTAACACACATGCATATGGTGGTGTACACATGGTGGCGTTAGCCCTTTTGCGAAGGCGGTGAAGTTTAAGCGGTAGAGAGGGGTTTGAGTTCCTCTCTCCCTCCCGCCGAGCTTGCGAGGCGAGATTTGACGCTTTTTGGGGAAGTGAAATGCCTATTTTCTACCGCGCCGGAAGTCAGAAAAGAAACGAAGGCGAACGGCGGTCACTGTGATGACCGGACGCTGCACCAGACGCGGTCACGATTTGACCGGACACGTCCGGTCAATTCTCAACAGTTGTCAGGCACGCGTGCATTAGGGTTTCTGACCGGACGCTGGTCTAGCCTGACCAGCGCGTCCGGTCAGTTCACCTGCACGCAGAAGAAGAGCGCGCGACCGGCGCGTCCGGTCCCTCATGGAACCGGAGCGTCCGGTCAGGCGTCCAGAAGGGCAGAGAGCAGCGGAGTGCTGATCAGATGCGCGGCGCGTCCGGTCACGTGCGATCAGACGCGTTCGGTCGCGGTGGGAGCTTACTGGACTCCGACCGGACGCCAGGTGCAGCGCGTCTGGTCAAACGCTAGAGCGCGTCCGGTCATAGCAACGGTAACTTCTGACGAGTATTGTTCACGCTTGTCCTATAGTGACCGGACGTGTCCGGTCACCCTGACCGGTGTGTCCGGTCAGCACGTTTTGAACTATGTCATCCGGTAACGGCTAGCTGCGTACCCCTTCGCTATAAATAGTAGATGTCTGGGGTTTGAGGGTAACTCTTGCACATTTTGAGACCTAGAGACATCCTTTGAGTTAGTGAACAACCCCTCCACTCATCTATTTGCATAGTTGCACATCTTGAGTGATATTGAGTGAGATTCAAGTGCATTGCTTGAGAGTTACATTCTAGAGGCACTTGATCTTCGAGTTGCTGTGGATTCCTTGTTACTCTTCCATGTTTCCCGACACGGTAGACGGCTTGGAGCAGCGGAGGTGATTGAGCTCGTAATTGGAGATTGTTGGAGCCCTCACCAAGTGTTGTAAGGGATTCTTGATCCTTCCCCGCGGGAGTTCGTAAATTGGATACTCTAGTGGAGCTCGTGGCTTGGAGGATCCCCATCTTGTGTGTGGTTGTGCGGCGCCCGCCGAAGGCTCGACTCTTGATAGTCGATTAGCTTGCGAACCGACAAGTGGATGTATCACCACAACGGGGAGTAGCTTGCCGGAAAACAAGTGAACCTCAGAATAAATTCTTGTGTCATTCTCTTCCCGAAGTTTTCTATTGTATGATTGATTGATTGGTATTTCTCATCTCTACACGGCGGTATAATCTCTAGAAACTCTTCTCTCGCATTACTTCTTCTATCTAGCTTATAGTTGTTGTTGTGTTTATTGAATAGCCTTGTTCTAGACTTGTGTAGGTGGCTTACTTAATTAGTTAGAGCTAGTGCATTTGCTTCGTCACCTTTCATACTAACGTGTGGTTAAGTAATTCTTGTAGAAGTTTTAATTAGGCTATTCACCCCCCTCTAGCCTATTTGGACCTTACAGACACGGAGCAGGAGTCCGAGCACGAACGACCCAAGTAAGTTAACGACCCTTTTTTATAGCCCAAGATTCGGATGCAATTTCATCGGCTCTGGGCCCAGGCAATTCATAGTAGGATTTATATAAAAATGACTTTTATTGAGGTTTTGTATTTTGGTTTTAGTTTGGGTTTGGGTTTGGGTTTGGGTTTGGGTTTGTATAAGAGTTTTATATGTGTTTAGTGATGTATAAGCTTTTAGGGCATTAGATGTTTCTATTTTTTTTGTAACTTACAAGATTTATAAAAAGATAGTATATATACCCTAAAAAATAATGTTAGAGCCTGTAAATAATGTTAGAGCCAGTTTAGATTCTAAAGGGCTAAAGTTTAGCCCCGTCATATCGGATGTTTGATACTAATTAAAAGTATTAAATATAGATTAATTATAAACTAATTATTGAGGGCTAATTCGCGAGACAAATATATTAAGGCTTATTAATCTATCATTTGACAATGTGGTGCTACAGTAACATGTGCTTATGATGGATTAATTAGGCTTAATAGATTTGTCTCGTGAATTAGTCACGGTTTCTGCAATTAGTTTTATATAATTAGCTAATGTTTAGTCCTCCCAGGGCTAAACTTGAGCCAAAGGATCCATGGACTTAATAAAGGTTTGTATTTAGAGTTTAACACAGAGTTTGCCAAGGTTTTGTATTTGAGGGCGTAGGGTTTCTAGAGTTTTTGTACTTGTATATATATCACCTTACAATCACAATGGTTTGATTAAGTCACACGTAATGATTTCATTCAAATTTTTCATGTTTGCATGGAAAAGCAACTCATCAATAACAAACCACGATTGCATCAGCGAGTTCTCTCACTCTTGCAACTCCATCTTTTATGACAACCATCCGGTTGAAATAGATCACACGAATTAATTGCACTCTACTTTTGAATTCTAAAGAAAAGGAGAACAACTCAACTTTTTCTATGCATGTGTTGTGTGAAATTTATACTCACAAAAATGTTTCATTGAAATATAAATCTCTACAACTACAACTATAAGTGTAAATTTAGAGTTTGAAGCATTTAAAAAAACATGATGAATCTCAAATCATTCGCAAAAAAACAAGTTGTTTATGATACTCATTGCAACGCACGGGCACATTTGCTAGTTAATAATAAAGAGCCAAAATTTCAGGCTCTTTTTTAGTCCATCCATTTTTTAGTATGTCTTCCTCTAACTACCGAACAATGAAGAATTTCTTTTGTCGGTACTTATATATATAACCCATGCTTTCGCGTCTAGACCAATATGGAATAGAAATCCTAATCTAAACAAAATTCTCAAATCCTGAGTACACTAAATAGAACTCTTAATAATAAATAGAAAAGGTAAGAGTTACGTTCTTTATTTTGCACCGTTTTCTTTATTTACGTACGAGTTAGAATAGCTCGCGTCTAGACGAACATATTTCTACCTAATAATAAAGAGGCAAAATTTCATGCTCTTTTTTTTTCATCCATCCATTTTTTAGTTCGTCTTCTTCTAACTACCAAACAATGGAGAGTTTCTTTTGTCGGGACTTATATATATAACTCATGCTCTCGCATCTAGACCAATATGAAGTAAGAATCCTAATCTAAATAGATTCCTCAAATCCTGAGTATACTAAATATAACTCTTAATAATAAATAGAAAATGATAAGAGTTACGTTCTTTATTTTGCACCGTTTTCTTTATTTACGTACGAGTAAGAATAGCTCGCGTTTGGACGAACATAGGTAGGAATTCAAATCTAAATAGATTTTATCAGATATAAGTACTCTAAATCAAATTCTTAATAATCAAATAGAAAATTATAAGAGTTACGTTCTTTATTTTGCTCCACTTTCTTTATTTAGTCTATCATTATCAATACTTTTCTTATTACGTTCTTTATTTTGCTCCACATTCTTTACTTAGTCTATCATTATCAATACTTTTCTTATTATCCGTGGTTGGTTAGGACTTTGGAAGATGGGAAGCTTTGTATAGGAAACAAAAGAAATAACAGAGACAACATGTATACTGTTCCGGCACATAACTCTTTTGGATGACAATTAATTAAATCTTGAGTTATATATAGAGTTATACACCTTTCCGATTAAATAAAATAAGCAATATCCATGCACCAAAACAATGACTTTTTTGTTCCCAAAAAAGAAACGCGATGGAGTTGGGGGCGTGGATGAGGTTCGATCAACGTGTCAAGATCTTCCACTGCTTAGGACAAACCATCGTCGTCCGATGCGCCGGCGCTTGCACCGAAGTGTCAATACACGGGGCTGCACAATAAGTGTGAAGGTCATGTAATTACCTCGGCCGCCGCCGACACGACAACTGTTTTTTCACACCGGCGGCCACCGCGTGCGGCGTCGACGTCAGCCTGTACGTCGTTTTCTCCTCTGTGCGACGGGTTCCTGCTCCTAGGTCGGAGCACAGTGAACGATATGTCGATCTCTGCCAGTGCAATCCACTAACCAAAAGCTGCAGATTCCTCCCCGCTGCAAATCAGGTGCGGTGTCTAGTGAGTCATTGTGCATCGGGTATGTTCTGACCACATACTACGATAATTCTCGTCCGATGGCGGCCGCAGCGGCGAGTTGGCGGGAGTATGGATGCTCACCATGGAGACAGTACACGACCTCTAGGGTGGCACGACCTGGCTAGGGTCTTCTCCTCCAGGTCCAACGTGTGGAGCTCATTGAAATGCTCGGCGAAATTGAACGGAGACCTAGCCACATACACTAACATTGAGCCAAAAGACGTGGTCATCTGCCATGGCACCGTATACCGGCTCGATCACCATAGAGAGACTACGATGGTCCACGTTTGCCATGGACATACACACAGAACCAACGTGGAGGTGGCATTTCGTACAATCGTACGTCGGGGTCTTAAGTGCTGCCCTGCTCGTGGATGCTGCGTGGCGTGTGTCGGTAACTTTTAGGTATAAATAATAAATCAGTACGTGTCTTTAAAACTTTAAAACTTTGGCTCTTAACTAACAAACAAATATTTCTATTGTTAAGTTGTTGATATAGTTTTTGTTAGAAATAAATTATTATTATAATCTAAATCAGCCAATGATCTAACTAATCAAAACATAAATTGAAATTTCAATCGATCAGTTTGCATCCAATCTAAGAGCAACTCCAACAGTTTTGCAAATGGACTTTGCATTCCTGTTTTTGCAAAAAAGTCTACAAAACTTCTATCCAACGGTTTGGCAAATGAGCTTTGCATTTTTGTTAACTTGGCAAAATCCTGGGATGGATTGGCATATATGCAAGCTCGCGATCGGCTTGGCATTCCGTCTCACGCACTACTCCCGCGTGCGCTCTTCTCTCCCGCGCCGCCGGGTTTCCTTTTTTGGATTTTGACAAGTCAATTTTGCCAAACCATTGGAGAGAACTTTTTTTCTCCTCCCCATATTGATTTGAGAGTTGGCAAACTCCATCTTTTGCCAAACAAAAAATGCAAAACCGTTGGAGTTGCTCTAATCAAAATAAATATTTCTCCTAGCTAAGTATATACTCGTGCAAATATCAAAGCAGTCCGCAGATGCCAAATGCAACCCTCAAGGAGGCTCATATGTGGAAATCGAGAAAGGTACGAGTCATACTCAGTACTTATTAACTGATAGACTAATTCTTGACACGACGATGACTAACCTCTTACCGACTTTAACAAGGTACGAAAATTACATATTTTTCACGAAACTTGATCTCTAACTCTACCAACACATGGATAGTACGAAAACTAAAGCTATGATATTATGAGTAAATATTGTTGTGCTTTACAATGAAAGAAAAAGAAGTCTATCAAGGTGTATTTTAATTCAATACAAATCAATAGGACATTGCCATATATTGCCAATATTAACCTATAATAGATGTTCGGTCATGACAAAATGAAGTATAGTTTTTAAATTTTATAGAAAAAATAAAAAATAATAGATAAGTAAACATTGTCGACCACTCACAACATCAAAAGTAGCACATATACAAAATAAGCTACTGCAGGTGTGCCACAACTGAAGCAAAGAGATCAAATGTTTAATAACTTTTTTCTCCCGTTGCAACGCACGGGCATATTTACTAATCCTACTAATGCAACCAACATATTCATTGCTAAATCCACCCTATAAAAACTCTCCCACTAAGATAGCCTCCCTTTACTCACTAAAAAAAATATACCCAGAAAAATAACGTTGTACAAACAAACTATCCAAATTGCTTGAATGTCTTTTCTCTCCTTACTCAAATCGAACAGACGAGATCGTGTGTATCATCCTCCTCATCCCGCAACTTCAAAGAATTACCACCGGTCGTGAAAGAAAACGATTCAGGGGTTGTTTAGTCGGTGAAAAAGTTTGGGTTCGGCTACTGTAGCACTTTTCGTTTTTATTTGGCAATTTGTGTCCAATCTTGGACTAATTATGCTCAAAAGATTTGTCTCGTGATTTACAACTAAACTGTGTAATTAGTTTTTTCTTTCGTCTACATTTAGTACTCCATGCATGTGCCGCAAGATTTGATGTGATAGGTACTGTAGCACTTTTTGGGTTTGCTTTTTGGGTTGGTGATGCAACTAAACAGGCTCTCAATTTTTTTCACTGTGTCGCATCCGTGCCTTTTCTTCCCGTCTGGAGTCACGAGAAAACGCAGAGGCGCGTGGCTAGAGTTCCTCCGCCGGCGCAGAGCGGCAGAGGCGTCGCAGGGCGAGGACGCAGCGAGGCGGGTGAGCAGCCCCAGTCCTCAGGCGAGCACGGCCCCTGCCCTGGCAGGCGCACATGGATGGGTCGCCCTACCTTCCCATCGGCCTGACGTAGCCCCGGCACTTCCGCCCTGGCGTGCTGCAGCCTCGCCCCCTCCGGCGTGGAACGGCCCTCCTCCGGCAGATGCGTGCGACCCCGCCGCTACCGGCCAAGTGTGGTGCGGCCCTGTCACCTCCAGCGTGACAGGACCCCTCCTCGGCGGCGCGCGACGCTCTTCATAATCGGACCCTGCCAGGTAAGACGGCACCTAGATTCTATTTTTTAATTATATACTCTCTTTTTCTTTTTTGCTGTCCCCCTGTTATTGGTGTTCTTGAATCGTCGTCTGAATTGTGTAAAAAAAAACTTTTCTGTGTTCATTGGGTTGGATTGGATTGTGGTAGTGTAGTCAGTATCTGCAGGAGTTGTTGTAGGAGCGACAGAGAAGCTCGGGTCAGGTGCTCCCAGTCTACGCCAGGCCGTCGAATAAAGGTGGGAGATAATTCAGCTTTATTTGTAGCAGTCTTCAGATTTATTAGTTCATACGCTCTATTCCTATACGAGCTCTGTCTCGTCTGATAAAAGAGCAGACTTTTCATTCATTTGTTCATATAAAAGAGCAGCATTTGTTTATAGTCTGTTTGTCTTGGTACAACATAAAATTGTTTGGATGCTGAAAATGTTGGGCATTTTATCCATAATAAATGATAGATATTTAGTCCGATGTTAATCTTTTGCTGATTGCGAACCATTCTGACAGTCTATACGCTTGAGATTATCAGCCAAATTAGTCAGCCAGGCAGCAGTGTTTTTCTCTCACAAAATACCAGTCAGCAGTATTTTCAGCCAGCCAGATTAGCCCAAGCGAACATACTATTAATGAGAATTTCAAACTTGCGGTCCACACCTGGAGGCTGGAGTTAGGGGGACAATTTGCCATCAATTGCAACTTCAAACAATCACATGCATCCATTGCCCCAGGTGCCTAATTTCTATGGAAACAGTTTCAGTCGGTGGAATGGGATACGACTGCGAGAACCCAGCCAGGACACCGGTGTTGGTGAACGCGAGGAGCATTGGCCAGGACCACGACCATAATCGTTGTCGAGGATCATTCTCTGGTGAGTTCATCCGCTTGCAAATATATATATGCATTTGTTTGTGCCCCATGGATTGCCTGTCCACTCACTTTGTCATATAAGATTCCTGGAACAAACAGTGCTTAATATTCATCTGATCCCGGGTCATAGGTACTGATTTGCCATGTCAAGGTTCAGTCTTCCTATTGGCGTTATCTGTGTTTAATCCTTTTTATTTTTTCATTTTAAGATGTTGCCTGATGGTTTTTTTTCCTTATGTCTTTTTTTTGCATGCTATAGTTTGATAGACAATTTCAGTTTATTTTTGGCTAATGTTAGTTCTTTATCTTTGACGTTGGTAAAACATGATAGGAAACTATCACTCTGGTCACCGGTGTCACTTGTCGAGGTTTAGTTATGTCAGAAAGTGCAATTTTGATTGTCACGTGCTTAATAGCAAAATCTAAAGCACCACTGAGGTTGCCTGTCAGTGAGGCTGCAACGTGTAAATTCTCGGTGTTTGCCAAACTATTTTAGGTGTATGTAAAAAACTGAAAGGTTGTGTATGTATTCACTATATTCTGATATCATTGCCGTCATGCAAGTAATCTTTATTTCATATATATCAGGTTGTCATGAGAATCATGTTTTTTATTATAATATTATAATATGTGACCGATGATTTTTCAAAATCACTAAAGTATGTACACCATTTTGATTGTTTAATTTATGTTATCCTAAATATCACCATAGCGTTAGCACGGGCACTGTACTTACTAGGCTTAAGAAATCGATCGCCTGGGCTCCAGACAACTTATGTAATGATGGTTTTCTGTCTACAATGGCCAGTCACCAACCAAATATTGTTGTTTTGCATGTGCCTGAGCAGGCAAAAAGCTTTCTCAATCACATGCAACTTACATTAGGGCTGTGTTTAGATCCATTGAAAAGTGCACTATACAAAAAAGATTTCGCGTCATATCAAACTTGCGATACATACATGGAGTGCTAAATGTGGATAAAATAAAAAACTAATTATACAGTTTGGTTGTACTTTGCGAGACGGACGTTTTGAGCCTAATTAGTCAACAGTTGGACAATTGTTACCAAATACAAACGAAATGATACAGTGTCGCTACAGTGAATTTTGACGCTCCAAATTTAGGAACTGAACACAGCCCACCGCCATGGTCTCGCACGCGTCTATGCCTCCAACAACAGCATCACAGAGGCGAGAGGAGTCGTACCAAACACCTAAAGAAGAAACTACATTCAAGAGAAATCAAAGCTATAATTTGGAATTTCTAATTATTTGCCATTATGGTGCCCTCTCCGTTTAGCAGCTTTAGTGTGCCAACTACAAAATTATCGTAGAAAACAGTAACTGGTAGTGGGTCCCGCTTGTCGGTACCTTCGTCCTCCTCAGCCTCCACCTTCTATCTATGGACAGCGAGCGTCCGGGCGTGTGCAACTTGCTCGACAGAGGAAGCACAGGCGGAGAAGAAGATGGCGAGGGAGATTTGGAAGGCAAGCTTCAGCTACAGGCAGACGCGCAGGCTGGGCTGCGTCTACGCCATGGCGAAAGGCGCCATGAACCAGCTCCCTGTCCCTGCGCTCTCACCGCCCGAGGTTCTGCGCCGCCATCGGTGCTCGCGAATCGCGATGCAGGGGCAGGCCAGCTACGTTAGCTCCGCTCCCTAGTCCGCCCCGCTCCATGGACGAGCGCATCCCACCCCCGCCTCGAACCGACATGTTGCCGCGCACGCACTCCCACCCCTCGCGGCGGTGCTCCGGCCTGGACAGCGAGCGTCCGGTCGCGTGCCGCGCCTCGGCGAGCATCCCGGGCCTGCCCTTGGCGACTAGCAGCGCGGCCGCGTACCCCGTAACGCGCGGCTGAAGGAGCGCGCGGTGGGCGAGGTTGGGGCCGGGGCGAGCGCCGGGGACGACGACGAGTGGCGAGGGCGAGGCTCAGGCGCACCGCGGGAGGAGCCTGGGCGCGGGCCTTGGACGACGGCGCTTTGCGCTGCGCCATCGCGGCCGCCATGGCCAAGGACGAGGCCGCCGTAGCTGCTCGTCATCCGCTGCGGCCACAGCTATGTGCCGTTCAGCAAAACATCCAAGTCCGGTTTCGGCGTTCATCCCGGCGATGGAGTTCTAGTCGGCAAGGCACAGGAGGGCGGAGGCGCGCCGCTGGTATGCGGGCGCAGCCTGGCAAGCATGGCCTACGCAGGCAGCAGCTGGTGCGCTCCTCGGACAGGTTGAGCGGCGCCGCTGTGGTTGGATCCTGTGGCGCTGGTCGGAGTCAAGGCGACGCGGCCGTCCATGGCGGCCGACAACTCAAGTACAGAGTCGTCCATGGCGCCTGCTTGGCCTCACCCTCTACCGCTCCATCCTCTTCCTGCTCTGCTGCTCGCTGCTGCTCCTGGGGTGGACACCGCGGCGTCGGCGTCCAACACTTCGTGCTCCTCGGTCTGCTGCTCGCGTGCGTCCTCGGCCAGTCGGCCGGCGCGACTCGGCTCGACAAGTGGCGACATGGGGCGAGCGGCAGTGCTGGAGCTATGGGCGAGCGTGGCTTGGCAAGTGGCAACACAGATGAGTGGCTCCAACTAGCGACGGTGTTGGAAATTGAAACTTGCAAGAAAGAAGAAAACAGGAGGAAGAAAGAAGAAAGAAGAAAGAGGAGTGAGGAAGAAAAAAACAACCTGACAGCCAGATCCCACTAGGGTTGAGACGGCAGCTGCTAGTTCTGCTAGCGCCGTTGGTGCCGGGCAAGCGGAGGCAGACGCAGCCGTTAAGTTACATGCTGGCTAGTTGAACTGGCACGTCACGTTAGTAAAAGTGGCAAAATTGGATGTAAGTTACTGTTTTCTAGAGCAATTTTATAGTTGGCACAATAAAGCTGACAAACAGAGATGAGACCACCCTAAGAATGTCAAATAATTAGAGATCTCTTATAATTTGTGACTCCTCCCTCCGGCTTGGTGTAGAAACCAAAGGGACTAAGATATTTAGCTATGGTTTCCTTTAAAAACTATAAAAAAAACTATACCGGGCATAACATAAGCTATTTTATTTAGCGGTTTTATTGGAAAACATGAATAAGTCTAGTGGAATTATAGTTGTGCTATAGCTGGCTATTTGGGACCTTGCTCCCTGGCTCTTTCGTTAGTCCCTTGTCCACATCACCACTATAGTTCCACTATTAGGATTTGTTTTAGCTGCGCTAATAAACTCTTTAGATGCTCTAAGATAACTCAAGGCAACAGAAACAGAACCATGCACCTAAATACATGTTGAGTTTGGGCGTTTAAAATGGGAGTACATGAGCTAAGTTGCACTTTCAGCACACCATGATCTTATATCTCCTTTTTTTTTAAAAAAAAAAGGAGAAAAAAAACTCTCTCATTCCTCTGGGAAAAAAGTGGTTAAAGACGAGCTAAACAAGTCATGAAGACATGCTACTCGCTCGAAGTGGGCTTTGGTTGGTGTTGCATCCTTATCCAACGCAACAATCAGAGTGACCTCTCGCTCTCACCCTCCACACATAGACCGCAGCCGCAGCTGCAAGCAGTCGAAGACGAAAAGAACATCTAATTGTAGCAGGGGTATATAAAAGTTGTAGGATACAGCTAGCAGCTGCTAGTAGAAAGCGAGCCCTTGATCCTGCAGCAAAGGGAAGCTGCTGTCCCAGCCGCAGGCGCCGCCATCGACGTCATCCACCACGTCGTCAAGGTTCCACAGGCTGCCCCACCCCCACGTGGCGCCGCCGTCGAACTGGTGATCCCCGCTGGACCCGTCCTCGCTCGCCGACGCGCTGACGGCGGAGGAGCAGCTGCCGCCGGGGAGGAGGCAGGAGGAGGAGGTGCAGGCGGAGGCCATTGGGCAGAACTGGAACATCAGGTCGTCCATGTCCTGCTGCAGCATCTGCAGGTCCTCCTCGTGCTGCTGCGCCAGCGAAACGGCCGCCGGCGCTGCCTCCCTGCTGGCGTCGTCGTCGTCGTCGTGATCGGGCTGTTTCTCCTGCTGCTGATGGTCTTGTCCCTGCAGCAGCAGCTGGCTCTGCATCTCGCGCCGCTGCTTGAGGAACCTCGCCCTGGCGCGCTCGATGTTCTTGGACGGCTTGCCCTTCTTGAAGTGCGTCCGCCAGTAGTTCTTGATCTCGTTGTCCGTTCGACCCGGCAGGCTGCGCGCGATCGTCGACCATCTGTGTTTTATATGATCAGACCAGAACGTTATCAGCTAAACAACCTTGCGGTTATACAAAGAAATTAAGCTGATGATGACCAGCTACCAGCTGATCGGTGAGAAGGGATTATTACGTACCTGTTTCCCCACAGGGCGTGGAGCTCGAGTATGACGCTCTCCTCCTGCGGCGTGATCTTGCCTCTCTTCAGGTCGGGCCTCAGGTAGTTCACCCACCGAAGCCGGCAGCTCTTGCCGCTTCGCTTCAGACCTGCATCATGCCCGACCGACCAGGGTAAGACTAAGAGTATAAAATAGAATCATGAACCTCTAGCAAGTTGGCAATCGTGTGCAGGAGTATCAATAGAATCTACTAAATTCCCATGTAATTGGAGGTTTGACTGCATCAACTAGCTGAATAAGCAAATGCAACTTGCAGCTTCAGGTAGGTTGGCGATGGTGAGTTGGTAAAGAAAGGGAAAAAAAACTGAAGAGGCAAGTGACTGTCAGAAGAAACGAGAATAATCAGTAACAGTGTTCATTACCAGTAAGCTTGGCGACAGAACTCCACCTCCCTTCTCCTTGCTGCCTGACGTACTCGACCAGCAGCTTATCTTCCTGAGCCGTCCATGGCCCTTTCCTCCACCCTCCCTCCTCTCTCCCCCAACCAAACTGCCCTTCCATTCCTGTCTCCGTCTCGTCCCCTCTCCTCTCTGTCTACCTCAAGTCAAGAGCGATCGAGCTCGTTAGTCTTTCAACCTCAATGATCTTAGCGAGCTAATCAATCTTTAATCCTCCCGAGTTGTCTCCCCAGCGAGCTAGGTCGTAGTGAGTGAGAAGCTAAGGTGATCGATGCGGCAACGGAGTGAGCCACATATATATCCAGCACGGCCTTCGCTTCGCCAGAGAGGCCACGTCGCTGTCAGGGGCATCCCACTGCCACTACCTCGGGAGGGTGCCGGAGGATGCCTGAAATGCCCTCCGGCGATCGGTGTCGCTGGTAATTTTGGTAAGTTTTTTTTTTTGAAAACTGTAAGCTTGTATTGTATACGCTTCTTTTTTTCTCGATGGATATGATGACGGATTACCGACTTACCGTAGCATTTTCCTGCCGAAAGCGCAGCCTCGCCGCCTTTAGCTAAGCTAGCTTAGCACCTGCGTTGCTGTGTGTTTTTTTCGGTGCTGCGTGGAGTAGCCACGACAGGGACAAAGACAACCCGTGTTTCCTAGCTCGTAGCCAAGCCAGCGGCCAACGCCATCTAATCTTGATCTGGTGCGGCAGCAACCGGCAAATCCTAGCTAGATCACAACCTTTTTTTTTGCTCGCGATTGATGGAGTAATATGGATCGTGTGAAGTGATCTCTGTGAATCGATCGGTCCGTGTCAAATCAAATAATCATACTGCTGATCTAGAAGCTGGACAGGAGAACAGAAATAGTATAGTGCATGTCAACAGTACCGGTCCATTCTTATGAGGCAATCTCACGTAATGACCTTAAAGGAATCAGCATAGGTCCGTACCGGAGAGCCCTAACGGAGTTGGGCGAGCAGGCAAAGTCACCCTAACCCATGTAAAACCAGAGCCACGGGGGAGAGACGTCCCCAGGGTGCTTCATTGAGAAGATGAACTTCTCACGTAACTCTAGAAAAACGCCGAACCTGGCTCCACCCATATATACAGTGACATCTGCATCCCCGTGAGACGGGACGACCACAAACATGTACTTTGGTGTGAGACAAACGGGGGAATTTTTTTACCCTCAAGCATCTGTCCTCGTAGGGAATTGAGCTCAGGACCTGAGAGATGCCGTTGGAACCATCTAACCAGTAAGGCTAGAGAACCTTTGGCACCCTCACCCATGTATGCAACACAACTACTGCAATGGTGCATGGACGAGCAGACAAATAAGGCCGAGCAAGCAAGCACTTGCTACTAGCTTGGTCCCAGCCCAGGTGCTCATTGTGCTGGACTCTGGACCCAGCACACAGTTGACCTGCATGCTTAATTAGCTCGTTTCGATGTGCACGGTATCGCTCTCGTAGTTTGGCAGTTGACTTGGGCTCCCAACTTGCGTTACGGCCTACCAAACCCATATACGGACTACATACCAGTCCGTGCTGGTCAAGGTTTCATGCACGTGGCCGGCTCGACCGCTCGAGTCTAGTAGACCTCAGCCATGTCCGTTTTCACGTGTAAGCCCTTCTTCAGAATTTGATAGTCCACATCTGAATTCGAAATCACGTCCTCCTTGCGGTCATGAGTAATAATGCATACCGGACTGCTGAGTTAATATATATAAGCAACTTGTCCAAATAAACCAGTGAAGGTGAATCTTAAAACCGAAAGTTTCTTCCACTGTAATAAATCCCCTCCGATCCAGGCTGCTAATTGACGTGGAGGCACCGGCCGGCAAATCCAGGAGTCGATCGTAATTCCACTGCTAAATCTAAATGGTAGATAGAGTAGAAAGTTGAAGCTCACCAAGCAGCAGGTCGACCGATTCCATCGATCAAGATGAGGTAAAATAATCCAAAATCTGCCCCGCAATCGCGATTCGCGAGGTTTAGCCGGAGCGCCTGCCTAACTCGTTAAACACCTGGCCGCCGCTGCGCGCGTCCCGTCCCGGTGGCTTCAAGCCAGAGCGATATAATTATCCGGGGCGGCTGCCGGGACGCGGTTCGCGGGAGGAAAAGGCGCGCCTCGCCCTCGCCTCGCTAATCCGCTAGCGCCGCCGTCGCCATCAAGAAAAAGGCCACACACAGGCCCGCCCGGCTATAGCTCCGGGCGGTGCACGACCACCCTTTTGACCGCGCCACGTCGTCGTCCCCCGCGCGCCCGGCCGCTCGGCGGTCGCCACGTCCGGTCCTCCACGCGCCCGGCCGCGCTGGTCCCCCCCCCCCCCCCCCACCCCCCCAGCGCCCCGGCCTCTCCTGTACCTGTACGGCGACTCGGCGGGTCGGGCGGGTCTCGCCTCGCCGTCAACACGGCTGGGGGCCGATCGGCCTAACACCACCCCGCGCCGCAACAGCGCAAAACGAGCTCTGACCCGGGGTCAGCCAGCGAGTCCGCGCTCCGCCACGCCGCTGCGGGCACGCACGACGGCACGAGCTCGACGAGCTCTGACCGATCAGTGCGGCGCGCGCTCACTCGGTTCGTGCCCATAGCCAGGCGGGGGGAGGGGAAGAAAGCGAGAGCGCGTGTGCGTGTGGGGGAGACCGTGACCGTGAGTGGCCGCTGATGTCACGATCTGCGCTTTTCTCAGGATCTATCATCCATCGGAGGGGCTGAGGATTAGCACGGGAGGAAAAGAGCACACAAGGGGGACGTACGACGGACGAATCGTAGGGGTTCCCTCGGCCCTCGAGGCACACACGGCCGGCCGTATGTGCTCGTTCGGTTTCTGGGGTCGTGAGGGACATGATACGAGAGGAGAAATTAGCTAGCGCTCGCCGGGGCATGAGAGCGATCGATCTGTGCGTTTCATTGGCGTTTGCTAGTTGGACATGATGGGCTAGTGACATCTGAAAACACCCAGCTAGCACCATGGCCATGGAACAATGTGTTGCACGTTGGACGTGGCGCTCTACAGTACATGTTTCTTTTTTAATCTTGTTCTACGGCAAATAGGTGCTCCAAGCCCGCCGACCCGTGCATCCTAATGTTCCTAGGATTGACCAAACTTTAGAAGCAACGGCGGAGCGTGAAGGGAATTCGTGCTAATAGTGTTAAACTTTTCTCTGATATGCAAATCTCCATTACTTGCTAAGTGCCATCCTTAAGAAATCCCTCTCTCTCTATACGGAAGCTAAGCAGTAGCTCACGGTCTTGTCGTAGGCTGTGTAGCTCCAGGCCTTGTTCACTTTACCATCCCAACCCAAAATATTTCCTCTTCCACCTTTCACATCAAATCTTTCAACGCATGCATGGAGCATTAAATGTAGGTAAAAAAGATAACTAATTGCATAGTTTGTCTGTAAACGTCGTGACGAATCTTTTGAGCCTAGTTAGTCCATAATTGGATAAATTTTGCCAAATAACAATGAAAGATGCTACAGTAACTTTTCAGCTACTTTTCGTGAAGTGAACACACCCCAGTGGTCTTTTGTCCTGAGCTGTGTGAAAGCTAGCAGGCATGGCCGCATGGCATAGCTGAGGCAGGAGGCCCCCCCTACTAGTTGTAGGCTGGAGCTATGAACTAGTACCCTCTGTTAGGCCCTGTTTACTTCTAAAAAGACTAAAAAAATTTATATATTAACTATTACATCGAATCTTTAAACGCATGCATGAAGTATTAAATATAGATAAAAAAATAACTAATTACACAGTTTGTCTGTAAATGTCGAGATGAATCTTTTGAACGTAGTTAGTTCATGGTTAGACAAATTTTACCAAATAACAACGAAAGTACTACAAGAATTTTTCCTAAAAAAATTTGAAATCTAAACAAGGCCTTTAAAAAGATTCGTACCCTTTTTAGTTCCCAAAATATTTTACAAAATACAACTGTAGCATTAGTGTAGCACTTTCGTTGTTACTTGATAATTATTATCCGATCATGGCCTAATTAGGCTTAAAAGATTCGTCTCGTGATTTACAACTAAACTTTGTAATTAGTTTTATTTTTTTTATCTATATTTAATGCTTCATGCATGTGTCCAAAGATTCGATGTGACGAGAATCTTAAATATTTTGCAAAATATTTACCTCACGCGGCTCCGCCACAGTTCAGCGAGGAGGCTAATTCAACCTCGTCAAAATTAAACGAAGAAAGGTCATGGCGGTGGACGGGTGGTACTTCAATCGAACGTTTAACAACTACTCTTATATTTCCACCAAGACCATTTGAAGAAAATACAAAAATCGAAAGATCTGGTAAGAGCGGATACATACACAAGAGGCGCAGTACGACTCAAGCCTTGCTCGGCAAGGATTACCGATCAAGATGAGAAATCTAGAAATCTAAGGGATTACACTCACAAGTCGCGATTATAGAAGCAACAAGGAGAACAAAAGAAAAAATTAATCTACATCTCTATCACTCCTCTTCTCCATCTTTCTCTCTAGCTACCATAGCAGTTGCTCTCTCCGATAAGCCATTTCACACGCTAGCTAGAGCTGGCCACAGTCACATATGAGGGTGCGTTTGAGAGCATTCCATGGAGCAGATTCTAAAAGAGAATCACTTCCCGGCTGTCAAACGGGTTTTTCAGGGTGAAGTGATTCTCTGAAATGAACTAAGAGGCTGAGAGCTGAAAAAAGTAGCTTCTTCTGATTCTGTGAAGTGATTCTCCATAATGATTTTAAGAGCTTATACTAAAGAATCAATAAGAATCATTTTCAGCCTCGGAATCATTTCACCAGAGAATCAGGGAGCACAGCTCTGCCAAACAGACCCCGAAGGTGCGTCCCCTTGTACGGCGTGAGGAGTTAGGAGCATACCCCAACGGCGGGTCCATGGTGACCAGACAACCATTCTGAAGGGCCGAAGGTTGACAACGATGGAAAAAATATTTTTCCCATCTTCTCTCTAGAAATCTGAGAAATAAATAAAAGTGTGTTACGACAAAACACACGTTCATAATGGTATTGGACAAATTTACGAGTTGATGGTGTCCACCAGCGTATATCATGTTTCTCCGATGTTCCTGACCAAAGTTTTTCATTAATTAAGTACTGAAATGGACATGGTTAGTCGTGTGCTTCCATGTTTTATAGTCACGAACTTACTGAAGTACGATAGACAAGTAACTAAAAAGTCGTTTTTGTTGTAAAACATACGGACTTAATCCTAGAAGGAAAGGAGAAGGGGGAATCCTAATTCTAGTCCGTTTGTATGTGGGCTCTTACCAAAACTCTTAGCCCTTGGCAGGACTATATATACGTGGGAGCTCTATGTTGTAATCACTAATATTCAGAGGAATAAATAATAGTCTCCCTACATGTTGTGTCTATGTGTTCTACTTTCATCTACTATATTGATCATGAGAGACGGAGAGAGAAATGTTTCAACCGCTGGCAACATGTTTTATAACAGTTTTCAACACAATTAGGATGACCCAAAGAACTTATCACTTCGGAACGCGTCAATTAAAACTATGGAAAGAAGGTAATTAAAGAAGCAAGTGGCTACACAACCAAACATATATCATGAACGTGCGTTGTCTTTTTCTAATGATATGAAAAGGGAAAGTAAGTTTTTCTCAAGGAGGATAGGAAGGAACGAAAGCTGCCAGCAGTAATTAACTTGTGTGCTATGTGATTGTGTCGCACGTGTGAGTTGTCGTTGGAATAGCTAAAAAGACTTTGGGGTAGAATATATCAGTCCGACTTATCAGCCATAGTACAGCATCAGCCGGTTTATCAGCCGCAGAAACTATCAGCTGAACCGCTCCTAGATGGCAAGCATGCTTAGGGCATGCAATCCACCAGTTGACGTCTCAGGACCGACAAGCAGACTTTCTCATCAGAGAGAAAGAGATAGACCAATAAAAAGTTCATTAGTATCTTCAATGGAAGACGACAGTGATTTCAGAGGAACAAGCACACATGGGAAGACTGCCATTCTGCCAATGCACGTAGAGTAGTCGCGGTTAAAGACGGGTCGATACCCCTGGATCAACGTACATAAAGTTACGTTGGGCGGAAATCGTACGCGGTTATCGGCAACATAAGGCTGTCCGCACCGCGGGCCTTTAACCGGATCGCTACTCCAAATATAGCGCTCCCGGTCGTGCACCGCATAACGGCATACCGCACGCTACCATTCAGTTCGACACAGTAACACGCCAAGTTCAGCGTTCCTCTCTCCTCTCTGTATCCTCCGTCGTGCAGTCCGCCGGAGGGAGGAGGCGCGCCGCCGATGCCGGAGGGAGGAAAGAGACGAGGAAAAAGACAAGGACGGCGAGAGGAGGCTGAGCCGCGCCACCGGTGCCGGAGGGAGGAGCCGCGCCGCCGGGAAGCCGCCGCGCGACCTCCGCGCTGGCCACCTCCATGGCCGGCGGACGAGCTGCGCGCGGGAAGGAGTGGAGGGAGGGAGGGGAGCCGCGCCGCTGGGAGGCCGCTGGGCACCGCCGCGCGAGCTCTGCCGGCCCACCTCCTTGGCCGGCGAGTGAGCTGCACGCGAAGAAGGAGAGGAGGGAGGGAGGGGAGCCGAGCCGGCGGTCCCCGTGCCGCCGTGCTCGGCCGCGCCGCCGGCGAGGAGCAGTGGGAGGCGGAGAGAGCGAGGAGAGGATGGCGGTACGGATAGCGTTGTGCGCGCAGCAGCTCCCTCACCTGTATGCCGCCTGCCAAGCGGGCCCCACCCCCTTTTAGCGTGGGCGATGCAGATGGGGCGGCGCGCATAGTCTAAATCCTTTTGTAGGCTGCCAAACCAGGGTTAACTGGCCTATACAACGGAACGACGCATGAGTTTGATGTTGGTGGCAGTACGCGTCGTCTATAGTACGGTCATATAGTCAAATGAAGTGATCTGATCCGATCTCCTCACACGGTTTGAACAGTGATTAGAGGGATCAGAGCGTATATAATGTTGCGTTAATGGCCAACTCGCTGGGGTACACATTGCTTTTGTGGAAACGGTACGTGAAGCACTGAAGCTTTTAGGACCGCCGCCGTCGACTTGGAGCGGAAGGACCAACTATTAGTACTAGTAGGAGTACTAAGGGTGTTTAGTTCTCAAAATTTTTCAAGATTTCCCGTCACATCGAATGTTTAGACACATACATGGAACATTAAATGTAGACAGAAAAAACTAATTATATGGTTTGGTAGAAAATCACGAGATAAATCTTTTAAGCCTAATTAATTCATGATTGAACACTAATTAACAAATACAAACGAAAGTGCTATAGTAGCCAAAGTCAAAATTTTCCCAAACTAGACATACCCTAATATAACACGTGTGACGTTGCGAGGACAGGATATTTTTTTAAGACAATGCACGGATACGACGGATGGAACGGTAGTTGATTTCCTGGCACTGGCAGAGACGTGACTCACACATGCATGTGTTTTCTGAAATCTGATGACGTCAGATGCATGAGATCTCATGTTGGCAGGTCATCGCATCGCAGCACCGGTGGACCAGCACTAGATCATCGTGGGAGGACAGTAGTCCAGTCCGGATCGAGACTCGATAGCGTTGGTTCATTTTTTTTACTACTAGACTAGAGTCTAGACTTCACTTAATTTTATTAACGTAGGGGTGACTTCGGTACACGGCACGGTCATGCCTGCCGTGGAGTCTTCTGCCGACGGATCGATCCCTCCATGACATTGCTAGATGGCCTCCTGCTATATCGACCATGTGTCCCGTACGTACATTCCGAGCAACGTACCTACTACTCCTACGTCGAATTGTTATGTCCCGGCGACCGGCTCGGCGATGATGCGCTGTGCTCCCCCGGCCCGTGCGCGCGCCCACCTGCCGGCGGTCCCCCCGCCACACGGCCGTACGACGGCGCCGGAGGCCGGAGAAGCATATCTATCCATCCCACCACGCCGCTGCCGTCGCTTCTACTCGATCGCTCACTTGGGATCTCACCGTCCGCTCGGTGCGCGCTAGTAAAGCAAAGCAAAGCGCGCCGGACGATTTCGTACGGGAGAGAGCGGAGTATAAACTAGCGCGGCGTTCGTGGTCGTGGCTTACGCGCGCGCGTGGGCGTGGCCGGCCAGCCGGCGACCGGTGTCCGGCACGGGGATTGTTAAATGGCGAGGCGCACAAAAGCCGGCCGGCCTCCGATAGATCCGATCCGCACCGGAAAGGGAAGCTCGAATGCGGCATATAATTGCCGTTTGCTGGGGTATTGATAAATCTGCTGCTACTCCAGCAGTCATTCGAGCTTTGCTATCTAGGAGTACTAGGCTACAAGCATCTAATCTTACTTATCACTGAGAATGCGTTTACGAATGATGATTTGTCGTCCGTGCTGCGAGCGAAGCTAGCTCCATGCAGGAAACGGCGAAAGAGACGACGCAGGCTCGCATCTCTGCAACATCCAAATCCAACACCGGATACACGCACCGTTATGAAACTGTATCAGTGAATCATTACAAACAGTACTACCTTTTCTTTAGCAAATCAGGGGCAGGTGCAAAGTGAGGTCTGAAACATGCATGGCCTGAACAATTGGCAGGCCCCATGGAGCGGAAACTGTAAACTTACCTTTTGAATTTTGATGGCAGCCGAGATACGGTTATTTGCCGTCGCGAGAACATAATCGGCGGACAAGACGTTTTCAAGGAATCTGAAGCTGAGGAGGAGTAGAGCTCCGAGGGTTGACATTCTGGTTGCTGAAGTGAAGAGACACAAAATTCTCGTCAACAGAGCTCATGCCAATTTGGAAAACGGTCTATATACACATCTCCGAGAGCCTTCTGGATGAACGAATCTGGTCACCTATAGCAAACTGTTGGCAGCCATATAAGCGACCTATACAATACAACTAACAAATATTCCGATCAACTCACGTTGGAATGCAGTGGGAAACAGCACAAACAAGGGATTCCAACTAGGAGCGTATGAAAGCATTAAAAAATGGAATTTCGTAGAGTAGTCGCCATCCAAGAATCCCTAGATCTTGTTTTGCTTAAAAATATAAGCTAGAATCCAGAAGCAGACACAGATCGTGTGCCCCGTCATGGGTACAGAGAAGATTTTTGTTAACAAAGAATAACAATGATAATGCTCTAGGTGCCAATTAACGATAGCGACTTAGAAAGGGACCCTGTAAGTCTAAGTCATGAACAATTTCGTGATTAAATGTTTATAATACGTACTAATTGCTCGAAACAAAATTGTGTAGGGCCGCCAAGAGCATCTACCACGCATGGTTATCTACACAATTATTATCACGCATATATATCGGTATATACAAGGTACATGTTTTATGTTCTGATGAAGCCCAAATCTTCCTAGCCCAGTCCATTAGATCCATGAGGCCATGACTTTGTGAGTGGAAACGTAACTTTGGCCCCACGAACCATACAGATCTGTTTTCCTTAGTGATAACACCGAAGTGACATGAAACCTTGCTTCGCTAAATTGGTTGCCCTATGAAACGTAATTTGGGCCCACGAAACACACATATCTAATTAGGCCCATCGGGGAAAAATTAGCGTCAGAGGTTAGTCTGCTACAGTAACCCGAGTTTTTTTTTTGGGGGGGGGGGCCTGGGCTCAGCGGCCTTTCAATTAACAGCATGCTCAATCAAATCATGAGCAACCAGGTTTTGTGCTACAGTAGCCCGAGTTAGTGCAGAGCCATTGCGGCAAGCATAACTTTTCTTTATCCAAACCTAAGTATTTAAATTTAAATGTTTCTCAAAAAAACTTAAGTAATTAAATAGAATACATTCAACAAATTCTACACATCTATATCCTTCAATTATGTAAGCGCCGACTTAAAAATTCATTTTTTTGTTTTTTTAATTTCTCGGTCAAACATTAATAAAAAGAACATTTAATCTATATTAGAATCCATTTTTTTCACCGAACAATGTTTACTCTTGCTAATAGCAGCAATATTTCTAGATAATCATAGAGACAGTGTATGCCAACAACAAGGTGGTTATAAGCACTTCGTCAACCTTGAGATGTACAATATCATCTTAGACTTTCGGATGTGCTCATAGTCATTGAGGTAAGATTTGTGTTCGTGTGAGTATATGTGCGTGTGAACTTCAGTGTTTGTACGCTCAAAGTTGTGAGACGTGGAAAAGAAATTTAGTGGGAAACAATCCTTATTTCTAGCTATAGGGCAGCTGTACACACCTATTATTGATTCACGACATCGACATGTGCATATGTACAATCATGTAATATATGAGAGTACTGTATAAATTTAGAAGTTATGTCATGCTCTCTCGTATACGTGATAAACTGATAATTCGTATGAACACAGGGCTTGCTTAGTGCTAATGCCCTACGGCTGCCCATGGACAGACACACTATTTTTCTCCATGAATATGCACTTGCTCGCAATCCGCGCCTTGTACGTTCCGGTCCTTTACAGCTTGGAGGACACCACTCACCGCCATGGCGCCATGCATTGCACGATTGCAGTGCGCGCGTGGATCATTCATCGAGGTTGTGCCATGAAGAGCGTTATCTGAGAAACTGCCGCCGCCCCTGGCTCGTTGCCCACGTCCTCGCCCGCCCTCGCCACGGGAAGGCCACGCGCACGCTCCCACTCCCCACCAATCCACAGAGCGCGCGCGCGCGCAATCAAACTACAACCGGCGACGCGACGCGACGCGACCCAGCAGCAGGTCATAGTACAACCGTGCGAGCCTGCAGGCCCCTCTAAAACGCGGCCGCACCTGCAGTTCCATTCCGTTCCACTTCCACTTCCACGCAACACCAAGCGCGCGAGAGCACCAAGCCACACTCCCCCGAACCCGAGGCACAATCCCTCCCTCTCGACCCCGCTCCCACCGTGAGAGCACACCGCTTCTGCTAGTGCAAGCTAGATCCATGGCGGCGGCCGCCGGAAGCTCCCGCGTTCTCCCCGCGCTGATGATCCTCACCGGCGTCTTCTTCCTCCTCCTCGTTGCTCCCGGCGGCGTCGCGGCGGAGGCAGCAGCCGCGCCGCCCGCGGGGCTGGAGTTCCGCGTGGGCGGGCCGCGCGGGTGGCGCGTCCCGGACGCCAACACCAGCTACGACTGGTGGGCCATGAACAACCGCTTCCACGTCGGCGACCACCTCTGTGAGTAGCTAGTAGCCTCAGAACCATTTCACTTTCACCATTCATGATGCGATGCAAGTGTGTGATACTGATACCTGCGTATATATGGTTGATCCGATCCTCTCGCAGATTTCAAGTACGCGAACGACTCGGTGCTGGTGGTGGACCGCCTGGCCTTCGACGCCTGCAACGCCAGCGAGCCGCTCGCCGCGTTCGCCGACGGCGCCACCAGGTTCCGCCTCGACCGCCCGGGCTTCTTCTGCTTCATCAGCGGCGAGGCGGGGCACTGCGAGGAAGGCCAGAGGCTCATCGTGCGCGTCATGGTGCACCCGGCCCTGGCCGCGGCTCCCGGCCCGGCGGCCTCCGCGCCTGGAGCTCCGACGACACAGCCGGGCCACGGCGGCGGCGGCGGGCGCCCCAGGCCGTCGTCGGGGTGCTCGTGCTCCGACGCCTCCTCCGGTACTGGCGCAGCGATCGTCGCCGCCGCCGGCGTTGCCATCGCGGCGGCGATGGCTACGGTTGTTGGCCTCGTCTTGATGCTCCAGTGATCAGTTTGCTTGATGTGGGTGCAAACTCACATGCTACTACGTACTCCCTTGTTAGATAATAGTGCTATATCCCTTGCCTAGTTTTCGGTTTCCATATTATTTTAGGTTCATGACACAAGAAGTATTGGTACTGGTAATGTCGTGTCAGACAATTTGTTTTACTGATTAACCATGTGCTGTTTATAGAACCTATATATGTAGTGTGGTTCGTTGTCTTCTGCTCTTTTTGTAGTTCTGAACGATGCTGAATTGCTGACATCTTTTTAGGCTGTGTTTAGTTCTCCATGTAATGCAAAATGCAAAATACTAATTAATTTGGAATGATGAAATGTGAAATGCTAAGATTTTCATGGGTGTGTTTAGTTCTATCCAAAAATGAATACCTTTTTGTTAAAAATTTTGCATGGTGTTTAGTTCCATTCTGCAAAATGATGGATCAAAACCCAAAAATTTTTTGGTGAAATGGGAAACTAAACACACCCTTAGTATCAGGGAATTCCATTAATTTCGTACATATGGATGGATACCGATTACCAAATTGCACATGGTTCATTACAACATAACACTACCATGGTTGAAACCGCCAAAATCTGCAGTTCTTTGCATCAAATAGAAACATGGTCAGCTATCTAAAGTTCTAAACTACCAGGACCCGGTTCATGGTCTATTATTGTTTTTGAGTCCTCGAAGTGTACGACAGTAGGAGCAGCCATTTGCATCTGTCTTCCTTTATTTTTTTGGCAAATCCTTATAGTTTCAAAATGAGATTTTAATTGCTATATGACTTCTAATTTACTAAGTGCTTAGCTTTGCCTTATTTGTTTGTGCACTCTTAAACTTGTTTTTCTATTTGTTACTCCCTCCATCCCAAATTATAAGGCATTCCAAGAATCTCGAAGAGTCAAATGATCTCAAATTTGACCAAATTTATATGATAAGATAAAATATTTATGACACCAATTAAGTATCATTAGATTCTTCATTAATTATATTTTCATAGTATACCTATTTGATGTTATAAATTTTTGCAATTTTCTCTATAATTTTGGCCAAATTTAAGACGCTTTGACTCTCCAAAATTCTTAGAATGTCTTATAATTTAGAATGGAGGGAGTAGCAAATTGCGCAGCTCATATGAAGGCTGGAATAAAAAAGACTTCATTTTTTTATTGAAAATATCCTAAAAAGTCCAAAATCATGTAGTCATAGTCTACACTCTACTGTACTACTATACGGCATGTAATGTATTTTGCCTCCTTTTCATTTTGTGGCCGGAGGATACGACATTATCCTTATAGTCACTAATTAATTTTTGAACGACATTCGCCTACGGCAAGTATGCCTTTCCTCCGTGGCCCTCCCTAAAACGCGCCATGCTCGTCGATGAGCCGCTTGTTCATCTCCATTGGCCATTGCCGTTGTTCCCCGAGCGAGCGCCATGCACGTGCCACAATGGTTCCTGTTCTCGAACCAACAGTCTGAGATATCGATGCATGCACGACGATCGATCTACAGCTAGCGTTGCATGACGATATGCCCCTACACTCGCGGGCAAACTCCATGGACACCGCCGTCGCCGTTGCGGTGGCTGTCGGCGTCGCCACCGCCGCCCTCCTCGTGCGGGTTGCCCACGCCGACATCAAGACCACGCCCATCGTGTCCGACGCCAGGCCGATCATCTTCTTCGAGGAGTTTGGCTTCGCGAGCGGCGGCAGGGCCGCGGTCTCCATACGCCGCGCGACGTGGCAGCTCCGGCCGGGGTCACGCCTCACCACCGGCGTCGACTCCAGCCTCATGGGGTTCGTCCTCATCGCCGGTGCCCAGTTCCCATGGATCAACAACCAGACACAGTACTACGCAGCCGATCCGGAAGGAGGCGGCGGGTTCTGCCTGCTGACGAGCGACTACGCGCTCCCGTTGCTCCGGCTCAGCGACGTCCCGCCGGGCGGGGTCACCACCACCGTAACCATCGACGTCCCCGACGCGTACGCCGTCGTGTTCAGCAACTGCCAGGGCGGCGTGGAGGTCACCATGGACGTGCGCACCGAGATGTACAACGTGCGCCGCGACGCCTCCGGCGGCGGGGTCATCAGGGACTACCTCCCCGTCGGGCTGCAGCCGCTGCCGGGCATCTACGCGGGCGTGGCGGCGGTGTACCTGGCGTTCCTGGGCGGGTGGGTGTGGACGTGCGTCCGGCAGCACGCCACGGCGGAGCGGATCCACGCCGTGATGGGCGCGCTGCTGCTGTTCAAGGCGCTCAAGTCGGCGTGCGCCGCCGAGGACACGTGGTTCATCGAGCGCACCGGCACGTCGCACGGCTGGGACGTCGCGTTCTACGTCTTCGGCTTCTTCAAGGGCGTCCTGCTCTTCACCGTCATCGTCCTCATCGGCACCGGCTGGTCCTTCCTCAAGCCGTACCTGCAGGAGCGCGAGAAGAGCGTGCTGATGATCGTGATCCCGCTGCAAGTGATGGAGAACCTGTTGCTGGTGGTGATCGGCGAGACGGGCCCGACGCGGCGGGGCTGGATCGCGTGGACCCGGGTCTTCCTGCTCGTCGACGTCATCTGCTGCTGCGCCGTCATCTTCCCCATCCTCTGGTCCATCCGGGGCCTGCGTGAGACCGCCAGGACCGACGGCAAGGAGGCGCGCAACCTCAAGAAGCTCAGGCTCTTCAAGCGCTTCTACCTGGTCGTCGTCGGCTAGCTCTATTTCACCCGGATCATCGTGTCAGCGTTCCTCGCGCTGCTCAACTACAGGTACCGGTGGGGAGTCGACGTCGCAGTCGAGGGCGCCAGCTTCGCCTTCTACGTGTTCGTCTTCTACAACTTCAAGCCGGTGGAGAAGAACCCGTACTTGTACATCGGCGACGGGGAGGAGGAGGTCGCCGGTGGGCACCTCGAGACGACGGACGACGGGGCTTTCTGAGCTCTGATTCATGGGATGCAGAGCCATCTCCTGCCTAAAAGTTGAGAGAATTATGTATTTGGCATTGAGATAAATCAGTCATTCATATTTAGCACTAAAAATTTCAAACTTCCTTATCAGCACCAAGTTACAATTTTCTTTCCTAAATAGCACTACCGTTCATTTGGATCAGGCATCTGTTAGTTAACCGTGTTCAACTTGTCAGTTTGTTTCGAGGGAGACCAAAATACCCCTGCTCCCCGGTTCCTCGCACGCACCGTGTCGCAGGCAGGGGCGGAGGAGGGATCGGCTGGCGGCGGCTGCCAGGGCCGGCCGCGCGCGCCCCCAACGCGCGCCCTCACGCGGAGGATGCAGGCGGCCGCGGCCGCCAGTGGTAAATCGCGCAGCGGTGGACGCGGGGTGCCCGTGCCCGGTGGAGGTCCGACGCGGCGCGGTAGCGTCGGGGCGGCCGCGCCCTCCGGCAGCCCGATGTGGCATAGTGGAGGCGGCGGGGCAGCCTCGTCCGCAGCTCCTCCGATAGGGCGCGGTGGAGGCGTCGGGGCGGCCTCACCCGCAGGCGTCCTGGAGTGGCACCGTGGAGGCGGCGGGGCGCCCTCGCCTAGCTTCGCGCCGGCCAGCTCACGTCGCGGAGGGCAGAGGTCGAACTGGCGAGTGCAGCTTCCCCCGCATAGACCGCAAGGCGGCCTCGCCCATCGGCTCCCAAAACTGGCCGCCCGACTGGATCTTCTCCGAGGGGATAGACGTCAGGAGGTAAGACGTGACGCTCGCGATGGAGAAGTTGGCGAAGTCGCCGATGAGCGCGGCGGACATGGCGAGGCGGCCGAGCTTGGAGGTGAGAAGGTTGCGTGCAGCACACAACCTTGAAGGTCGAGAGCGACCACCACACGTTGAGGTTGGTGAGCATGAAGGTGGCCTTCCACGCCACCGGCACGCACGACTTGAGCGCGGCGCCGGAGGCATACATGGCCAGGGGCGGCGTGATGGTGCCAAAGAAGGCGATGGCCACGGCCTTCTTGCCGGACTTGACGATCATGCCCAGCTCCGTCTTCACGCCGATGACGAAGATTTGCAGCATGAAAGCGTACCCGCCGATGGTGGTTATCTGCACCCACCCCTCCGGCGTGGCGAAGAGCTCGCCGCCGTGCGGGATCGTAGCACCCGGGCGAGAAGCGATGGTCCCACGTCCCAGCAGCGCGCTTGCCAGTGTATACGCTCGCAGACGACGCAGCACAGCACCTCTGTGGAGTTAGCACGCCGGCCAGCCGTGACGACGACAGTGTTTGGGCCTTACGCCGGCGGGAAGCAGAATAGGCTCTTTCCAAGTTACTCCTAATTCAGTACGATCTACGATGTAAGGCTTGTGACTGAAATTTATTTATTATTATTTGTACGTGATCTTATCTTAGTATTTGAAATTATTGATTATTTTGTTTGTACTCTTCAATTATCAAAATGCCATGTTTTAATTCACAAGTATATTTGTGATATTTATGCTTTCTTTATTTGACAACATATTCATTTTTTGTTTTCCTATCTGGAATTACATGTTGCTACTACGTAGAAGGGTAGACATGTCATTTTAGCTGTCACTTGACACTGTTAGTACATCAAATGGACGACAATGTCATTTACAGAAGAAAATTTCAAGTTGGTGCTAGCTAAGGAAGTTCAAATTTTCTAGTGCCAAATATGGAAGACCGATTTGTTTTAGTGTCAAATACATAATTCTCCCCTAAAAGTTTTGTAAGTATGACGTACTCCAAACGTGTTACTTAGGGGTGTTTAGTTCCCACAAAAAAACTTTACACCTCATCCTATCAAATGTTTGGAGACATGCATGGAGCATTAAATATAGATAAAAAAAATAACTAATTACATAGTTTGCATGTATTTTGCGAGACGAATCTTTTAAGCATAATTAGTCTATGATTGAACACTAATTGCTATAGTTACACATGTGCTACAGTATCCCGAAAACTTTACAGCTCTGGAACTAAACACACCCTTAGCTAGTATTGAATTCGCGTAAGGTCTCAAAGTATAAAAATAGATTAGATACGCTTATTTTGTGCCCATAAGAAAATTCGTTCATTTTTCCCAAAGAAGGAAATAGTGAAAATGCTGAACAATTCCACTGTGAAAGCGCTCCACAGCTTCTTGGGTCTTGCTAGTTTTTTTTAGCAAGTTTGGGGAACACTTTTCTCATTATTGCAAAGCTCGTTACCAACCTGCTCACAAGTCTTATAAAAAAAACTGCTCAAGACTGCTGGCAGTCTATTTCCATCAGCCGGAACCTGTTTATTCAACATTTGGGCATGGTCATTGAAGCATGAAATATCTTTGGTAACCCCATCTTCAGAGAGATTGTAATAAGGGAGACGCTAGCGCCCGACCAGCACCAGGAGGCGTCCGGACGCATCTCCCACCCAGCGTATAATGTTATCTGATTCCACTCGTCAACAGAAAACGGTATCTGATTCCACCCGTCAATAGAAAACGATTACTACATGCTTGTTGCACGCACAGGGGAACCGCCCACACCGGCGCCTGCGCCCTGCTCCACGCACAGCCGGGGATTGCCCGAGCCCTTGCCGCCATCCGCTCCACTTCCCGCGCCCGTCGCTGCGCCACGCTCCATCCGTCCGCTTCCCACGCGCATGCACGATGCCCCAGCAGCTGCAGAAGGCGGGTCCCATTCCAACACGTGCAACACCCGATCTACTTTTGCAACATTCAGATGAAACACTTGCAATATACGTCCAAAACAGCTGAAACACTTGCAACATACGTCTGAAACACCAGAAAAACACGTGTGTAACCATTGCAAAATATATGCCATATCCAGATAAAACACTTGAAACATACGTTTGAAGCAACTGAAAACACTTAAAACATACGCTTGCAACATGCACGTATATGCAACATTCAGATCTAGTTTTGCAACATTCAGATGAAACACTTACAACATATGTCTGAAACAGATGAAACAATTGGAACATACACTTGAAACATATGTGTATGGCCCATTGCAACATGTGCAACATCCCAATCTACTTTTGCAACATTGATATAAAACACTTGCAACATACCTCTGAAACATCTGAAACACGTGAAACATACGTTTGCAACATGCGCTTTCAGTGCAATATCTCCTTGTTGCTTGGAATGGAGGCTCATCAGTGCATGAAGTTCACCAGTGTAGAGCTCGCCGCTCTAGTAGAAATCGTTGTGGAGGGAACACGCAGTGCGGCAGCCGTGGAGAGGCGCGAGCTGCCACCGAAAACGAGCGAAACCTAGCAGGCAACCGACCGCTAGGGTTGGGGTAGGTCGGGCGGCGTGATGGACCGGCCACGGGGTAACAGAACCGACCAAATTATAAGAGCACAAGTACAAAAACAAGCACCGAAGCGCTCAAATTTTCGAACTTGAGCCCATATAATCCCGGTAGTCAATCGAAACCACGAAGGATTTCAAACCAACTCGCTTACAACCAGGATCGCATCATTCAACATACAACATCATACGTTACATTTCACAAGTAGTTCCGAAATAAGTTTACACACACACGGAGTCGCAATTATTACAAACCAAGTTTATAAAGTAGCGGAAGCATAACACACACCAGTTGTTTAACTATTGCCAGTCTTGTTGATCAACAACCCACAAAAGCATGATGAAAGTACATAAAAGATGATCACGCCCAAGTGACCTAGTCTTCTTCACCCGCAGGGTGGAGACAAGTTTTGCAGAAGCCTTGATAGAGCATATCATCTGCAACAGGAGGGAATAAACCCTGAGTACTGGAATGTACTCAGCTAGACTTACCCGTCGAAAACCAGAAATAAGATGACACCAAGGATTATGCAAGGCTTTCACAAGAGGCTAGTTGACATCACATTTTTGCATAAAGGCATAAGTAATTGAGACTCTTATAACCTGTACTAGCAGTTAATTTTAGCAATTACCTGTCATCTATCTTAGCACCTGTACTAAACATGCATTTGATTATAATCAAACAATTATCATCATTATATCCAGAGCAGGTATGAATTGTGGCAACATTGTATCATTCCCTTAACCACCAGTTTATTTAATGAGATCTACGTTGCCGCTGCTCAAGTCAAGTGCTCACTAACCGGGAGCGACGGCGATTCGAATCGAATTCCTATCCAGCTGGAGGGGTATTTCTAACACTCACCGTGCAGACCCCTGCCAGGGTCGCACAGGCCACCGTTTCATATGATTCAGGAATCGCGGGTCCGAATAATGTCGCGACCCCAAGGGCGACACTCTGCCAGGTGATAGGGACTCTAACCCCCCTTGGTCTCACGCCAATGTCCCCAAGCACATCCTTTCTCTCCTCCAAGAAGCAACCTACCATTCGATTCCTGGCCTGAACCACATTACTCGGCTTCGCGGTCAGAACGGCTTATCCGGCCAACTAAGTGTTAGACTGCGTTCAACATGACTCAAGGACGTACAGCGAATCGATCCTTAAACGACTCAGACGGGCATAGCTCCACACCCAAGACGTGAAGTGTCTTGCGGCTGTACTATCGAACTCCCGCCCGGTCTCAATTTCATTTTTAAGCATGGTTCCATCCACGATAGCCATAAAGCCACTCGTGACTCCTTCCTACATCTCGCGGATGACCGGAAATCACCCGACTTCTACCGAACTAAGCAGGGCTAAGCATTGACACGCGCCTAAACCTAATATAGGATTAAGTACGATATCTGGACAAGGACAGGTATAATGCAACAAGTGTTTTCATATAACTCCTACAACTTAATGCATTAAATAATTAAAAGTACTCAAGATTAATTTATAAATCAGTAGGTTCAGCATGCACCGGGACTTGCCTTTCAGAAAGGTCGAAGGCCGGTGATCAGGACACTCAGGTAGATCTTCGGCAAGAGCTTCGTCGCCGGCTGGTTCCTCTAGCTGCTCCGGCTGGTCCTGGACTTTCTCCGGAATCACCGGCTCGAATTCGAGGAGAGTTACCCCCTCCGGTACACCTATTGTATGAATGCACAATAAATATCATGGATGCATAAAGGTGCAACATGCTCGGAATGGAATGCATTTCAGAAATAAAATAATAATCTAATCAAGTTACTTCATTAAAATGTGCAAATCTCTTCTCCGGTGGAGAAGTACTCACCTAATCTACCTAACCTAAGATATAGTTGTTCGTCTTCGGTTAAGGCCCTAACACCTAACAAACACAAGAGTGACATTATTTAGGTTACCACATCCAACCCAAAATATCACGGTAAGACATTCTGGACAGCAGCTACTTGTTTCTAACATAACTGGAGATTTCCAAATCCAAAAGATATGATCTAAGACAATCTGGAAAGCTTAAGAAATGTAACACAAAATGTTTTCAGACCACAACACTTAATTCCAAAGTTTACCTAGTCGAAATTCCAAAGTTCCAGAATCTATTCTCTCTAAACAGAGAGCAGTCAATTCTGGACTGTCACTTTAAACAGCAATAACTCCCAAAATACTAAGCCAAATGCTCCCAAATTTTGACACGAGCTCATTTACAAATTTTACTACAATTTTGGTATTTACAAGTTTTCCAGCAACCACCTTTATCCAAGGTCAAACCTAGAAATACTATCAGCTGTCCAGAAAACCTAGAATTGCAAAGATTAAATAATTATTTATGTGACAAACATTCTCTAAGACCAAACTAATACTACTATAAGTTCACAAAGGTCACAAAAACACCAGAAAATAAGGTGTGCCCACCTAGAATATTTATTTAAACTCATTCCTTAATTTACTTAAGTAATTAAGTGGAATTTCAAACATATATGTAAACTGCTCCTAAAATTCTACAAAAATTACAGGAGACTCTCTGACCCAAAAAGAGGCTACTGTAAAAATTTGAACTAAATTTATTCACAGGAACTTCCTACACAAAATTCACAAGCCAAAAAGGCTAATTTTTGTATAAATAACAAAGCATAGTAAAAAGTGTCAAACAACAGATTTTCCTAATTTTCTTAGACACTCTAGGGTACCAAGACATTCTCCAAAATTTTATATGAACATTGCACATGTAGAAAAATTACAAAAATTCATTTAAGTATTTTCTAAAATAACAAGATAACATTATAACTTGGAAAGCACTTAAGCACTACTGCCCAAATTTTTACCAGAGCTAGAGCAAGTATAAATTAGTCTACCCACAAAATTTCATAATTTTGGGAACAATGAAACTCAAGATATAATTTAAACAAGTTTGCATGTGCTTTAAAACACATTTCAAAGACCTATTTAAATATCCCAAAAACTAAACATCACAGAGCAAACTCATATTTTTCTAAAATATTACACATCATGTAGATCCTAACAAAATTTATCTCATGATTTTTGAGCAAGTAAAACCCTAGGTCTATATTTTCCAAAACTTAACCAAAACTGTGATAGAATAAATAAAAATCAAACAAATCTTATTCGTTACTGGGCCGGCCCGGGAAAGACGCGGCCCATGACTCGCGCGCGCGGCCCGCTCTCGCGCGCGGCTTGCGACGGCTCCCGCCCGCGCGCGTACGTGACTGACCAGGTGGCCCCACCGGTCAGAGAGAGAGACGAAGGGGAGGAGACGGCCGCGACTCCGGCGAGCTCTAGCTCGCCGACGACGGCGCCTCCGGCGAACCTACGGTACCAGTGCGTTCACCTCAACCTCGCGCACCTAGGGGTACCCTCAATTGCTAGGATTATGGCGGCCAGAGAGGATGGCAGCGGTCATGGCGGCGTGCGGCCGCGGCTCGACCAACTCCGACGAGTCGCCGGCATCCCGGCTCAATTTGCCTACCCTATGAGCTTCAGCATATCTAACTATACCTACAGCATGGAGGAGATAGGATAGGGGGGCCCGAATGGCATGGCCACGTGCGAGCTCGACGGCGGTGGACATGGCGGCCCGGTGGAGCCACCTTCGCAGTGTAGCTCACCTGAAGCGATAGCGAGGGTTCGGTGAGGGCGAGGAGGTGGAGGGACTCGCGGTGGTGCGGTGGTCTAGATGGTTTGGTGAATGGAGTTGCGGTTTGGGAGAAAGGCTCGAACGCGGTCGCCGTTCCGCTTCTCTGGTCACCGCCCGCGCGCGGAGGAGGAAGTAGAGGAGGGAATGGTGAGCGCGAGTGGTGGGGGTTGAGGTGGCGGCCCCAACTTCACGCCCGCGCGCATGCGTGCGATGTGGAGGCGACGGCAGGGCGCGAGCGCCACGCGGCCACCGAGCTCTGTCTGAGCGCCACGACGCGACGCTGTCGGTGACGGTCGACTGAATGAAGCCCGGCGTGGTGGCCTGACAGCAAAAGTTTGACGTTGATTAACTCGTAAACGAGCTCGAATTAGTGACACCTCCAATTAGCAAAGTTGTAGACCTATGTGAGCACTACAAGTTTGTAAAAGACCTCATGAGCTGGTTCGGTTTAGTTAGTGACATACAGGGTCCTGAAGTGAGGTACCCAGAAACTGAAACCGAGTTTCAGTTAGCTAACCGACTAAAACTCGTTTTTCCAGGCACCATATCTCCTAAACCATTTAGAACTAGGTGATGGTGATATTGACAATGTTGTAGAGCTATGTGTGGACAACAACTTTGTCAATTGGCTCAAGGACTGGTTCGGCCTAGTTTGGGAGTTACCAGTTGCCAAAGTGAGGTACAGTGAAACGGTTTTCAGCTTCACACTTAGCCAAAATTTGCTAAGTCCCAAAACAGCCCCTAATACTGGCTTGTGGGCCATTTTTGAGCATGTTCTGGTCATTTTCATGAGATGGCCATATTAGAACTTTTGTTCCTCATGAACTTCTATACAACTTTACTTAAGGTTGCTTCTCCATGCAAGATTTCTAAGCTGGACTTTTTAATTGGTCAAACCAGATCACTCTAGGGTTCCAAACTTGGTCAACAACATTTGGAAGGGCAATTTGGTAATTTTGGTCAACATGAACATTGCTCCACTACTTACCCTAAATGTAATTAAGGTGTTTTAAGACCTAATTAGCCACTCTACACATTGGTTACACAAAATTTCTAATGTCACATACTTTGAAACAAGCAAAATAACAATTCCACCAAAATGTTGCAAGCTCATGTTGCACATGTTGCATGAGTGTGTTGCATAGCACTTGCTAATCATGTTACACTAAAGTGGTTAGCATGTCCCAAAAGAAAGTTGCACATGTGACACTTGGGTGGACTCACTTCATAATTCACATGAAATATAAACACATGTTGCAATGTTTCAAAAGCATGTTTCACATATTATAAGCTCATGCATGAAATGAATGATGCTCACACTCATGAATGAGATGATGAATGTTAATGCTTATGAAATGCAATGCAATTAAGGAGCTAAACACCTGGGGTGTTATAGCCCTCCCCCCTTATAAAAATCTCGTCCCGAGATTTGGAAAGCGTACCATTTTTCATAGAATTCCTTATAACCATCCCGTAAATAGTCCTCCCGTTCCCATGTAGCGTCACTTTCACTACCCTGATTACTCCACATTACTTTATACCACTTAACCACTTTGCTTCTAGTCACTCGTTCCTGAGTATCGATCACTCGGACTGGCTTTTCTTCGTAAGTTAGATCGGATTCCAGCCTGATATCTCCTAAAGGGACTCTTTCCTCAGGAACTCGAAGACACTTTTTGAGCTGAGATACATGGAAGACGTTGAATATGGCACTCATTTCTGGAGGTAACTGGATTTTATACGCAACAGCTCCACTCTTGCCTATGATCTGGAAAGGACCCACGTATCTCGGCGCAAGTTTCCGCTTAACACCAAAACGTTGGACACTTTTCATTGGAGAGACTTTCAGATACACGAAGTTTCCAACTTCAAACTTGAGTGGTTTTTTACGACGATTAGCATAACTTTTCTGTCTAGCTTGGGCTGTAGCCATATGTTTTTGGATGGTATGGACTTGTTCCTCAGCTTCCTCAACAAAAGTAATACCATAAAATCTCCTTTCACCAGATTCTACCCAGTTTAGTGGAGTTCTACACATACGACCGTACAAAGCTTCGAATGGAGCCATCTTAATACTCTCTTGATAACTATTATTGTACGAAAACTCGGCTAGAGGTAACCATTTTTCCTAAGAACCCTTGGATGAAATGACACATGCCCGCAACAGATCTTCCAAGATTTGGTTAACCCGTTCCGTCTGTCCAGACGTCTGGGGGTGATAAGCAGAGCTTCTCACTAACTTGGTTCCCAGAAGGTGATGCAAGTGCTCCCAAAAGCGAGCGGTGAACTGGGGACCACGGTCAGATATGATAGTACGAGGTATCCCATGAAGCCGGACTATCTGATTGAAGTACAACTCAGCATAGTCAATGGGACGATAGTCCACTCTAACTGGAATGAAATGAGCTGACTTGGTCAAACGATCCATAATTACCCAGATAGAGTTATGATTTTTGACAGTAGGAGGAAGACCGACAATGAAATCCATACTTATCTCTTCCCATTTCCAACCTGGGATAGAAAGTGGTTGAAGCAACCCAGCTTTCATATGCACAGCCTTAACTCTACAGCAGGTGTCACACCTAGCCACATATGCAGCTATCTCTTTCCGCATCTTGGTCCACCAATAGTATGGCTTCAAATCATAATACATCTTATTGCTACCAGGATGGATGGACAACTTAGAGGAGTGTGCTTCAGACATAATATCATTTCGAAGCTCCCGGTCCTTAGGCACAACTAACCTATCCTTGAACCATAGTACACCCTCTTCATCTACCCTGAACTGTGTAGTTTCTTGCTCTTTCATCTTCCGCTTGATGTGGAATATACCAGTGTCAGTCTTTTCGAGCTCAATAATTCTGCTTTTGAGAGTACAACTGACAGTGATGTTGTACAAGACTGCTGGATGTAGAAGGCGAGATCGATGAAAATCAGTTTCAACTAAGGAATGGCAATGAGACTTACGGCTTAAAGCATCCGCAACCACATTTGCCTTGCCAGGATGATAGTGCACTTGAAGGTTATAATCCTTAATCAACTCGAGCCATCTTCGTTGACGCATATTCAACTCGGGTTGGGTGAAGATGTATTTGAGGCTTTTGTGGTCTGTGTAGATATTGCAAACATTGCCCAACAGATAGTGTCACCAGGCTTTCAAAGCATGAACAACTGCGGCGAGTTCTAAGTCATGCGTTGGATAATTCGCCTCATGCTTCCAAAGTTGTCGAGAGGTATATGCAATTACTCGGCCTTCCTGCATCAGAACACCTCCCAAACCTATGTCTGAGGCATCACAATAAATATCAAATGGTTTCTCGATATCCGGTTGTGCCAAAACCGGAGCTGAGGTTAGGAGAGTTCGCAGTTTGTGAAAAGCCACATCACACTCAGGAGTCTAGACAAACCTGGTGTCTTTTTGCAGCAACCGAGTCATTGGCTTGGCTATTTTGGAGAAATCCGGGATGAAGCGACGATAATAGCCAGCCAAACCAAGAAAACTCCGGACCTCGTGAACCGAGATAGGAGCCTTTCAGTTTAGTACTTCCTGTACCTTGGCGGGATCCACCATAATTCCTCCATCGGACAACACATGCCCAAGGAAAGGTACTTCACGAAGCCAGAATTCGCACTTACTGAACTTTGCATAAAGTTGATGTTCACGCAGTCTTGTGAGGACTATACGCAGATGTTCAGCGTGATCCTCCTCATTCACAGAATATACCAAGATGTCATCAATAAATACCACCACAAACTTGTCCAATTCAGGCATAAACACCGAATTCATCAAGTACATGAAGTGTGCGGCGGCATTTGTCAAGCCGAAAGACATAACAAGATACTCATAAAGACCGTATCTGGTAGAAAAGGCTGTCTTTGGAACATCTTCCGGGCGGATTTTAATTTGATGGTAGCCAGATCTTAGATCGATCTTGGAGAAAACTTTAGCTTTAGACAACTGATCGAACAAGATGTCGATGCGCGGTAGAGGGTACTTATTTTTGACAGTGACTGCATTGAGAGGTCTATAATCTACGCACATCCGTAACGACTGATCCTTCTTCTTTATAAAGATAGCAGGACATCCCCATGGCGACGAACTAGGACGAATCAACCCCTTCTTCAAAAGTTCATTCAATTGCACCTTAAATTCAGCTAGTTCATTCGGAGGCATCCTATAGGGTCTCCTAGAGATGGGAGCCGTGCCAGGCAACAACTCAATTTTAAACTCCACATCCCGATCCGGAGGGAGCCCCGGCAAATCATCGGGAAAAACGTCTGGAAACTCATTTACTACTGGAATTTCGGTCAACACCTTTGCTTGCACAGCGTGAACTTCCCCAGACAAATCAACTTTTCTGGGAAGTTGTACCAGAAAACCCTTTTGATCTGTAGGGTCTCTGAGCATAACTACCCGAGTGGATGTATCAATGAGTACCCCATTCTGACTCATCCAATTCATGCCCAAAATAACATCGATACCTAAGCCCGGCAAAACCACTAAGGCCAGCGAGTACTTTCGCCCTTCTATCTCAAGCTCAAGATTCCCCACTACTTTATCTGTGGAAATATTCCCACTTGCTGCGCTAATACAATAACCCCCACCTTCAACAGTATGCAATTTGTGTGCAAACTCTGATGCAAACTTAGGACTGATAAAGGAATGCGAAGCACCTGAATCAAAAAGTACCACTGCAGGATGTTGGTCAACTAGGAACTTACCAGCAGTGACAACCTCACCAGATGGGATTTCCTCAATACTGTTATAATGGACGTGCCCTTGACGGCCACCTTGGTTGACATTCTTCTTGGGGTAAGGGCAGTTTCTGGACCAATGGCCTGGCTTGTTATAGTTCCAGCAAGGCATGTTGCTAGGAGGAACACTGGAGCTGCCTTGGCCCGAATTACTCTTTGGCAGGGCCACCGTATACGCCTTACGAAACCCAGTCTTCACTGGCGCCTTCTTTTGTGGTGGACGGAACTTAGCAGTTGTGGCAGGAGGGCGAGGAGGAGCCCTCGGGGCAGCTGGAGCTCGAGACTGTGAAGCACTCGCCTCAATGGCCCTTTTGCGGCTCTTAGAGGCAAAATAGATAGCATTGTTGTTCTCTTGAGTCAGAGCATCACTGATAAATTCATTGAAAGTAGTGCACTTGCTAGTGCCCATAGTCTTCATCAGCTTCGGGCCTAGGCCTCTTTTAAAGCTAGCAATTTTCTTAGAATCGGTATCCACAAACTCAGTGGCATACCTTGCCAGGTTGTTGAAAGATTGTAGATATTCGGTCAAGCTTTTATTTCCCTGTGACAGCCTCATGAATTCTGTGTGCTTGATTGCCATAAGACCTGGAGGAATATAGTTCCCACGGAATGCAACCTTGAACTGGTCCCAAGCAATCGGGACATTTGCAGGCAGTGTGGAACGATAGTGGCTCCACCAAATACCCGCTGGACCATGCAATTGATGAGAAGCATATTCAGTCTTTAGCTCATCAGTGAGGCGAGGCAGACGAAACTTTTGCTCAATAGTATTTAACCACTCATCAGCTTGCAGTGGTTCCTCCGCCTCCTTAAAGAGCGGGGGCTTAGTATCAAGAAAGTCCTTGAAATCACTGTATTGATTGGGTTCTGGGCCCTGGCGGCCAGGACGAGCCTCCCGGTTGGCAAGCTGGCGCATAGCATCTGCCAGCATGCGCTGCCCTTCAACCACGGTCTGCATTAACTCAGCCGGGGTAGGTGGTGGCAGAGGGGGTGGCTGTTCCTCATCCTCATTGCCACGACCCCGACGAAGATTGTACGACATCTGCAAAATGCATAGCCAATGAGCACTGACGATGTGGGAAATTTGTAGATGAATTATTGTAAATATGTCAAACTGACTTCATGAAATAGACTTCTTAAATTACTCATGACACAATAATTCATCACAACCGCACAATCCGTTCAAGCAGATCAAAGGGACGCAATCATGCGAGGGTAAGATGTATTTTGATAAAGGCTCACTCACAGAGGCACAACAGTGACTGAACCGTTCACTAAAGTCTACGTGAGTTTTGAGCTTTCGCCCGGTGCTTGGATTCGATTTCAAAGTTTTGAGTTGACTGAGAAAACTACTTCAATCTGACCACAAGGAGACTTCTCGACGGTAGAGTTCCATGGTGGATCATGACTAGCCACCTCGATACCAGCGCGTGCCAAGCAGCACAACCTTATGTCGCGCGCCATAGGAGGCCCTCGGTTTCGTCGCGGCACCGAAGGGTGCTAATCGTGACACCATCATCGAACGCCACACAACAAGACATCCAATTGCGATCGAAATTAACAGGTTCCACTAAACATCCAGGAAACATAGGGTTCGACTTTACATCCCAAAAGTCAAGTTATTACAAAGCCTCACTCCATCACAGGGAGGGCACAAAGGATGATCCTAACATCATAGCTTACGTGATAACTACTCTAAGCATCGCCCTCAGAGTCGGTGTCATGGATCTCCCCGCCATCCTCATCACTAACAGGCTCTAACTCCTCATCTTCTTCTTCTTCTGGTTCTTCTTCTGGTTCAGCATCTTGGGGTCCATTGACCTCCACTTCATCATCATTTTCAGACATGAAGATTCCCGAACCCATGTCCTCATCGATGTTGTTGTTTCGAGGCAGCAGGGGATTAAGCTCGTTGTTCAGGCGGTGCACTTCTTCATGAAGATTATCATTGTATTCTTCAGCATTCTCCAACTGTTGCTCGAGCTCAAACTGACGAGCTCTCAAAACGTTCTCCTCGTGCCAGGCTTCATCCCTCTGGTTCATGACACGAACCAACATGCGTTGACAGTTGCAGTTTGCTACTGTCAACCTCTGGACTGCAAGGGTTTCCTGGTCACGATCCCGAATCACTTGCTCCAGTTGCTGACGCGCTGCATTCCTGGCAGCCGTCACTTCAGCCAACTCTGCCCTCAGCCTTTCCACCTCAGTAGGCTCAGGGTGGGGCTCACGTGGAGCGAGCTGGTGTCGCGGTGCCCTGCCTCCAGTGGACTTACGAGCGGTCCTCTTAGTACGTGCCATCTGTAGCAATAGATAAGATACGACTTAAAGTGAGGATCATTTAGGGGATACGAAATTTACTTTAGTCGGGAGTACTGAAATTTTTAAGGAGGGAGTAAATGATATGTATGATACAATTAAACATGATGCATGCACGTTCCGTACGCCCTCTCACCTTAGTAGAAACCTAAAGTTCTAACGCTAGGCGGTGGCATACATACGTTCTCTCATATAAGCGAAACTATCGGTCTACTCGTTACGTTGTTAGTGTACTTGCAGAAAACCTCATTTCAGCCTAACAGTTTCCCAATATATGCACACAAGAAAGTAGTAATTTAAATACTTTCCATATACACATCCCCTGATGTATATACTTCAGTATCAAAGCTACCCGATATAAAGGGTTCCCACAATTAAGTGCTTACGTAATTACATGGTTTAAACATGTAAGTATGCAAGTCATCAAAACTACTCTCTCCTAGATCGCCGGTTGGACGATCATGCTCTCACAACTCACACTTACCAGAGCGTCGAGGCAATTGATCCATACATTACCACCCAAGTGGATGACATCCATACAATATCACGCCGTATGGACGACGAAACAAAAATAAACAAGGCCCCCAAGTTAGTCTTTATAATAAGCCACCTAAGAGTCCTTATTTGGGCTAAGGGATGTGATCACTGGCATACCTAAAAATAATTTTTAGTGTTTTAACCCTTTTCATAATCAAATACTTTTGTTTTAAAATACTCGTAAGATGTTTTTAATGTTGAATTATGCTCCGGTACCAGCTGTAACAGAACCGACCAAATTATAAGAGCACAAGTACAAAAACAAGCACCGAAGCGCTCAAATTTTCGAACTTGAGCCCATATAATCCCGGTAGTCAATCGAAACCACGAAGGATTTCAAACCAACTCGCTTACAACCAGGATCGCATCATTCAACATACAACATCATACGTTACATTTCACAAGTAGTTCCGAAATAAGTTTACACACACACGGAGTCGCAATTATTATAAACCAAGTTTATAAAGTAGTGGAAGCATAACACACACCAGTTGTTTAACTACTGCCAGTCTTGTTGATCAACAACCCACAAAAGCATGAGAAAAGTACATAAAAGATGATCACGCCCAAGTGACCTAGTCTTCTTCACCCGCAGGGTGGAGACAAGTTTTGCAGAAGCCTTGATAGAGCATATCATCTGCAACAGGAGGGAATAAACCCTGAGTACTGGAATGTACTCAGCTAGACTTACCCGTCGAAAACCAGAAATAAGATGACACCAAGGATTATGCAAGGCTTTCACAAGAGGCTAGTTGACATCACATTTTTGCATAAAGGCATAAGTAATTGAGACTCTTATAACCTGTACTAGCAGTTATTTTTAGCAATTACCTGTCATCTATCTTAGCACCTGTACTAAACATGCACTTGATTATAATCAAACAATTATCATCATTATATCCAGAGCAGGTATGAATTGTGGCAACATTGTATCATTCCCTTAACCACCAGTTTATTTAATGAGATCTACGTTGCCGCTGCTCAAGTCAAGTGCTCACTAACCGGGAGCGACGGTGATTCGAATCGAATTCCTATCCAGCTGGAGGGGTATTTCTAACACTCACCGTGCAGACCCCTGCCAGGGTCGCACAGGCCACCGTTTCATATGATTCAGGAATCGCGGGTCCGAATAATGTCACGACCCCAAGGGCGACACTCTGCCAGGTGATAGGGACTCTAACCCCCCCTTGGTCTCACGCCAATGTCCCCAAGCACATCCTTTCTCTCCTCTAAGAAGCAACCTACCATTCGATTCCTGGCCTGAACCACATTACTCGGCTTCGCGGTCGGAACGGCTTATCCGGCCAACTAAGTGTTAGACTGCGTTCAACATGACTCAAGGACGTACAACGAATCGGTCCTTAAACGACTCAGACGGGCATAGCTCCACACCCAAGACGTGAAGTGTCTTGCGGCTGTACTATCGAACTCCCGCCCGGTCTCAATTTCATTTTTAAGCATGGTTCTATCCACGATAGCCATAAAGCCACTCGTGACTCCTTCCTACATCTCGCGGATGACCGGAAATCACCCGACTTCTACCGAACTAAGCAGGGCTAAGCATTGACACGCGCCTAAACCTAATATAGGATTAAGTACGATATCTGGACAAGGATAGCTATAATGCAACAAGTGTTTTCATATAACTCCTACAACTTAATGCATTAAACAATTAAAAGTACTCAAGATTAATTTATAAATCAGTAGGTTCAGCATGCACCGGGGCTTGCCTTTCAGAAAGGTCGAAGGCCGGTGATCAGGACACTCAGGTAGATCTTCGGCAGGAGCTTCGTCGCCGGCTGGTTCCTCTAGCTGCTCCGGCTGGTCCTGGACTTCCTCCGGAATCACCGGCTCGAATTCGAGGAGAGTTACCCCCTCTGGTACACCTATTGTATGAATGCACAATAAATATCATGGATGCATAAAGGTGTAACATGCTCGGAATGGAATGCATTTCAGAAATAAAATAATAATCTAATCAAGTTACTTCATTAAAATGTGCAAATCTCTTCTCCGGTGGAGAAGTACTCACCTAATCTACCCAACCTAAGATATAGTTGTTTGTCTTCGGTTAAGGTCCTAACACCTAACAAACACAAGAGTGACATTATTTAGGTTACCACATCCAACCCAAAATATCACGGTAAGACATTCTGGACAGCAGCTACTTGTTTCTAACATAACTGGAGATTTCCAAATCCAAAAGATATGATCTAAGACAATCTGGAAAGCTTAAGAAATGTAACACAAAATGTTTTCAGACCACAACACTTAATTCCAAAGTTTACCTAGTCGAAATTCCAAAGTTCCAGAATCTGTTCTCTCTAAACAGAGAGCAGTCAATTCTGGACTGTCACTTTAAACAGCAATAACTCCCAAACTACTAAGCCAAATGCTCCCAAATTTTGACACAAGCTCATTTACAAATTTTACTACAATTTTGGTATTTACAAGTTTTCCAGCAACCACCTTTATCCAAGGTCAAACCTAGAAATACTATCAGCTGTCCAGAAAACCTAGAATTGCAAAGATTAAATAATTATTTATGTGGCAAACATTCTCTAAGACCAAACTAATAATACTATAAGTTCACAAAGGTCACAAAAACACCAGAAAATAAGGTGTGCCCACCTAGAATATTTATTTAAACTCATTCCTTAATTTACTTAAGTAATTAAGTGAAATTTCAAACATATATGTAAACTGCTCCTAAAATTCTACAAAAATTACAGGAGACTCTCTGACCCAAAAAGAGGCTACTGTAAAAATTTGAACTAAATTTATTCACAGGAACTTCCTACACAAAATTCACAAGCCAAAAAGGCTAATTTTTGTATAAATAACAAAACATAGTAAAATGTGTCAAACAACAGATTTTCCTAATTTTCTTAGACACTCTAGGGTACCAAGACATTCTCCAAAATTTTATATGAACATTGCACATGTAGAAAAATTACAAAAATTCATTTAAGTATTTTCTAAAATAACAAGATAGCATTATAACTTGGAAAGCACTTAAGCACTACTGCCCAAATTTTTACCAGAGCTAGAGCAAGTATAAATTAGTCTACCCACCAAATTTCATAATTTTGGGAACACTGAAACTCAAGATATAATTTAAACAAGTTTGCATGTGCTTTAAAACACATTTCAAAGACCTATTTAAATATCCCAAAAACTAAACATCACAGAGCAAACTCATATTTTTCTAAAATATTACACATCATGTAGATCCTAACAAAATTTATCTCATAATTTTTGATCAAGTAAAACCCTAGGTCTATATTTTCCAAAACTTAACCAAAACTGTGATAGAATAAATAAAAATCAAACAAATCTTATTCGTTACTGGGCCGGCCCGGGAAAGACGCGGCCCATGACTCGCGCGCGCGGCCCGCTCTCGCGCGCGGCTTGCGACGGCTCCCGCCCGCGCGCGTACGTGACTGACCAGGTGGCCCCACCGGTCAGAGAGAGAGACGGAGGGGAGGAGACGGCCGCGACTCCGGCGAGCTCTAGCTCGCCGACGACGGCGCCTCCGGCGAAGCTACGGTACCAGTGCGTTCACCTCAACCTCGCGCACCTAGGGGTACCCTCAATTGCTAGGATTATGGCGGCCAGAGAGGATGGCAGCGGTCATGGCGGCGTGCGGCCGTGGCTCGACCAACTCCGACGAGTCGCCGGCATCCCGGCTCAATTTGCCTACCCTATGAGCTTCAGCATATCTAACTATACCTACAGCATGGAGGAGATAGGATAGGGGGGGCCCGAATGGCATGGCCACGTGCGAGCTTGACGGCGGTGGACATGGCGGCCCGGTGGAGCCGCCTTCGCAGTGTAGCTCACCTGAAGCGATAGCGAGGGTTCGGTGAGGGCGAGGAGGTGGAGGGGCTCGCGGTGGTGCAGTGGTCTAGATGGTTTGGTGAATGGAGTTGCGGTTTGGGAGAAAGGCTCGAACGCGGTCGCCGTTCCGCTTCTCTGGTCACCGTCCGCGCGCGGAGGAGGAAGTATAGGAGGGAATGGTGAGCGCGAGTGGTGGGGGTTGAGGTGGCGGCCCCAACTTCACGCCCGCGCGCATGCGTGCGATGTGGAGGCGACGGCAGGGCGCGAGCGCCACGCGGCCACCGAGCTCTGTCCGAGCGCCACGACGCGACACTGTCGGTGACGGTCGACTGAATGAAGCCCGGCGTGGTGGCCTGACAGCGAAAGTTTGACGTTGATTAACTCGTAAACGAGCTCGAATTAGTGACACCTCCAATTAGCAAAGTTGTAGACCTATGTGAGCACTACAAGTTTGTAAAAGACCTCATGAGCTGGTTCGGTTTAGTTAGTGACATACAGGGCCCTGAAGTGAGGTACCCAGAAACTGAAACCGAGTTTCAGTTAGCTAACCGACTGAAACTCGTTTTTCCAGGCACCATATCTCCTAAACCATTTAGAACTAGGTGATGGTGATATTGACAATGTTGTAGAGCTATGTGTGGACAACAACTTTGTCAATTGGCTCAAGGACTGGTTCAGCCTAGTTTGGGAGTTACCAGTTGCCAAAGTGAGGTACAGTGAAACGGTTTTCAGCTTCACACTTAGCCAAAATTTGCTAAGTCCCAAAACAGCCCCTAATACTGGCTTGTGGGCCATTTTTGAGCATGTTCTGGTCATTTTCATGAGATGGCCATATTAGAACTTTTGTTCCTCATGAACTTCTCTACAACTTTACTTAAGGTTGCTTCTCCATGCAAGATTTCTAAGCTGGACTTTTTAATTGGTCAAACCAGATCACTCTAGGGTTCCAAACTTGGTCAACAACATTTGGAAGGGCAATTTGGTAATTTTGGTCAACATGAACATTGCTCCACTACTTACCCTAAATGTAATTAAGGTGTTTTAAGACCTAATTAGCCACTCTACACATTGGTTACACAAAATTTCTAATGTCACATACTTTGAAACAAGCAAAATAACAATTCCACCAAAATGTTGCAAGCTCATGTTGCACATGTTGCATGAGTGTGTTGCATAGCACTTGCTAATCATGTTACACTAAAGTGGTTAGCATGTCCCAAAAGAAAGTTGCACATGTGACACTTGGGTGGACTCACTTCATAATTCACATGAAATATAAACACATGTTGCAATGTTTCAAAAGCATGTTTCACATATTATAAGCTCATGCATGAAATGAATGATGCTCACACTCATGAATGAGATGATGAATGTTAATGCTTATGAAATGCAATGCAATTAAGGAGCTAAACACCTGGGGTGTTACAGGCCACGGTGGCCATATGTCGTGGTGTAGGCGGGCCGCGCGGTGGAGGTAGAGTGGGGAAGGCGGGCGGCGCGATGGAGCGGTTGCGGCAGCCGGATGGCGGTGGAGTTGGCCGCGTGGGCAGGATGCAAAACGTAAAAGCACCTTCAACTTTGGAGAGAGAGAGAGGGTACATTTTAATTGTAATCTCCTTTTCTTCTGGGCTTCAGAAGCCTTGTAATATATATATATATATATATATATATATATATATATATATATATATATATATATATATATATATATATATATATATATATATATATATATATATATATATATATTAAGTAGGGGCATCCCTTGCTGTTCCCTTAGAAAAAACTGCTCAAGAAGGGGACCCTCTTTCTTTGGTTCACCAGACTGCATTTGATAGGCTAATATTTGTTGTGAGCTCTGCGGCTCTGCCCCGGTTATAGTATTATCAAATTTCAACAAGCCATTCTCTCTCAAAACGGATTAGATACGGCGACCGCACTTGCCTCTCTTGCTTTCTTTTTTATTATTTTTTTTCTAATGTCTTATGTGGGACCCACAATGAAAACCTAAGTTGTGGCATAGCATGAGTTATGTTGGATTCTCACATATGGGCCCTAATTTTTTTTCTGGCTTCACTCGATGTTGTGGAAGGCCTAATTTCACATCCTTACAATGAACAAAAGGCTAGACCGGTTATTGAATCGATCACATGCTTTTGGTTCACTATTTGGTGGTTCGTCACGTGGTTCAATTTGTTGAACTGGGTTAACAAATTGCCATTGTCGATAAAAGCAACAACTCAAGTGAGATGATCACTAGACGCAACTCCAATGTCCAAACTATAGTAGATCAAAGTTCGATTCCCCTCCACAGCCCTTAGTGATTATGTGCCTTGTTGGTTCATATTGGGTCAGTTTATAAACTTGTCGAATCAAATTTAGATTTTTCTTTAGTTCAACAAGTAGACCCTGTTATTTTTTTTACTACGCACCTTATTACTCAAAAGTCAAAACAAGAACAACTAAAATTATTTTTTAGAACTTAATTAGTTGAGTGTGCATGCATAAGGTACATATTATTCTTTAGAACTTAGATGACCGTGCTTGCAAAAGATGATACTAACGTGTACAAGATACCAATCTAGTCTTGTCCTAAGTCTAATCTCATGAACTTCAAGCAAGTTTTTTTTATAAAAATCTACTCACATCTACAAGTTCAAATAAATGTACTATCAGGATATATTTTATGGAAAAAATAATAAAACTAATTTGAGATCATTTTTTTCTATAACTTGATTAAATTTGGAGAATTTTGGTTTACAACAAAAGTAAAGCAAAATATAATTTGAAACGGAGGCAATACTTTGTTTTATGGTGGGGTGCCAGCACGAGAACACTTGCAAACAAAGCAGATCGTATCTTTGTTAATTCGATGAACATAAGTTGCACAAGTGATATGAAATCATGCAATAATGCAGCTAAAACTTAATCAAATACGTAAGATATATGATTACGCAATAGAAAAACACAAATGATGATCACTTACACTTGAAGTGCCATGGAAAAGAAAAAGAAATGTGTGCATCTTTGAGCGCAAACACTCCATGCTTCATATCAGTTGATTTAAAGATCAAAGAGGGAGTCAAAATTTGGTGTGCGGCTGGATGTCTTGCAAAGTTGCAATGCTTCCTCTCAGCTTGAGATTGTCAGGTTGTTTTGTTAATTTTTGAAACATAACAACCTTGTAAAGTCCTCTTTCAATACCGTGATTTTCAAAAAAGAGACATCAAGTTTATGCAAAACAAAACACGAGCAGAAGTTCATCAAATCAAACAAATAAATTTCTCCATCGATGTCTCATAGATGTATATGCACACGCCGGCCGGAGCGACCATGATCACCTTGTGTCCTTGTTCCAGTCAAGTAGAAGTTATTATCAATCCGCTCCGCCGTTCTCCGGCGCCGGAGAAAAGCCGTAGCTCACAAGGTCCGCATCCTTGTGCGTCAGCGGCGGCTGCGCATCCACTACAGACACGGCGCAGGGAGCCCGCGACGCTGCGGCGGGTTGGCCCACCTTGACCATGTCACCACTTCCCACCCGACCTCACTGGCTGCTTCATGACCGTGAGCGCGACGTCGAACTCGGCCGCGCCGCGCCGCATCAGGTCCCGGGCGAGCGCGGCCCTCACGAGCCGCGGCACGCGCACGCCGCTGCCCCGGGCGACCACGGACGCTCGCCGCTCCGCGGACCTCCGCGGGCCCACGCAGAGGCTGGGCAACGCCTCGCCGGCGAGCTGGACGCCGTCGTAGTACACCCGCACCGCCGACCCGTCGTCGAAGCAGCAGCCGGCCCCTGGTGAAGCTCCGCGAGGCGAGGCCGACCGTGAGGTTGAACTCCGGGTCGAGCGTGGGCCGCCGCTGGCTCATCAGCACTGCCGGCGGGTCGAGGCCGGCGACGCCGTCGACCGCGACGTGGTAGCGCGGCTGCTTCGCCTTGTCCGCCGCGCCACCTGCGGCTACAACTCCACCACCAGCCGCAGAACATGAGATCGCATCAACATCGCCGGCTACCACCGCGACGTCGAGCCCCGCTCCCACGGCGGCCCAAGCTGTGGACCTGCATTGGCATCCGATGGTCACGCGTGCACGAGATGGCATCCGGATGCCCAACCCCAAGTACGCGCACGTCGCCACCACATCTGCACCATCACCGCCGCCAACAACTGTTCGCGCCGCGCTTCGTGACCCGGAGTGGCAGGCCGCGATGCAGGCCGAATTCGACGCATTGCAGAGCAACGGCACCTGGACGCTTGTGCCCCGACCTCACCATGCCAACATCATCACCGGCAAATGGTTGTTCAAGAACAAGCTGCACCCAGATGGCAGTTTGGAACGACGCAAAGCTCGGTGGGTCGTAAGGGGTTTTTCACAACGCCCTGGCGTCGACTTCCACCAGACATTTTCACCAGTGGTCAAGCCGGCGACAATCAGGACTGTTCTTCACCTGGCAGCTACACGACGCTGGCCGGTGCACCAACTCGATGTCAAGAATGCCTTCTTGCACGGAGATCTCGCCGAACGAGTCTACTGCCATCAGCCTGCAGGCTTCGTCGACAAGACTCACCCCGATCACGTGTGCCTCCTTGTCAAGTCCCTATACGGACTCAAGCAGGCACCACGGGCGTGGTTCCTTCGCCTGGGCAACCACCTCCTCAGCATGGGCTTCATCGCATCAAGATCCGACAGCTCCCTCTTCATTTACAAGAATGGGGAGCACATGGCGTACCTCCTTGTGTACGTTAACGACATCATCCTGACCGCGTCGTCAGCTGCACTACTGCGCCACGTCGTTGACCAGCTCAGTCAGGCCTTCGCCATCAAGGATCTGGGCGACCTTCATTTCTTCCTCGGCGTCAGCGAAAGGGTTGGTGCCCGAGGAGGATCCGGATGGGCTCGCCATGGGTTGGAGTAGCGGAAGCACATGGTAGGGATCGATAGAAGGCTGATAGCATGTAAGAAAGATGAACGCTCAATTCATTCAGTATGCAGTGTACAGGTACATATACAATGTGCCGATCAATGGTAGCCAAGCAACGCTAACAGACTCCTAGATGCTTGGATCAGCTGAAGACCAGGGCGCTAGCACTATACGTTTGAGTTACAACGAGTCAAATGCTAACTAACTGAACCCTGTAGAATCGGTCGCTGACATCCGCGACGCTCCAGGTAAGATACGCTAAACCGCCCAATCCAGCGAGGACGAAGCACCCCCCGAGGATGCCTAAGGACGAGAGCACTACGAGGCGAGCGACGTCAGCGGGTTTACATCCTCGTTGCCGTTGTTGGCCGGAGGCACCACCGTGAGTAGGAAGCTCCGGCGGCGGAATCGCAGTCATCGTGCGTGGTCGGCGCGGAAGGAGGGCCGGGTGCGCTGGCGGCTTTATGATTTGCTAGTGGATGAAGATTTGTAGGTTTTTACTACTTCTTTATAGGATCCGGGTAAGCTGCTGTTAATAATCTGGACTTCAAACTCCATGGAAGACTGGCTAGCGTGGATGCAGATTTATAGGTTTTTATTACGATTCGGGTAAAGCGTAAAGGTGGTGTTATTATCGTGGACTTCAAACTCCATGGATGATTGGAACAGCATTCTGTTACATGGAGCCAGAAGGCAAAGCTGTTTGGGGGTGGTATTTAAATCTAGTGGCTAAAGTTTAGGGGTGTTATATCAGATGTCATATGAAGGTGTTCCGTCGGAGTGTTCGGATAGTAATAATAAAACAAATTACAGAAGTCCTCGGGAATCCGCGAGACGAATTTACTAAGCCTAATTAATCCGTCATTAGCCATGTTTACTGTAGCACAACATTGTCAAATCATGGACTAATTAGGTTTCCGTCATTAGCCCATGTTTACTGTAGCACCACATTATCAAATCATGAACTAATTAGGCTTAAAAAATTCCTCTCGCAAAGTAGTCACAATCTGTGCAATTAGTTATTTTTAGTCTATATTTAATACTCCATACATGTGTCCAAACATCCGATGTGATAGGGACTAAACTTTAGTTAGAGAAACTAAACCAGACCTGAATATCCAGAGCATGGACTCTTTAATTTAGATGTGTCGCATTCGGTTATATTGATCCACTAATTATGACTTATAAAATACTTTATGCAAATAAAGATTACAATTAACTAACAGGGTGTTGGAACCCTGATAACATTGTACCAATTGCAGAACTTTGACTAACTCAAACACTGCCAAGAGTCCATGCTGACATAGCTCATCCAACCATCCTTCTATGCTGTCCATTTGTACTTGAGGGGCTTCACCCTTTCCATCCACTGGCATTGCCGGAATCTGTGGAATAAAATCAGGTGGGCCCTTTTGATCCCCGTCATTTGCCAAAAAAATGTCTTGAATAATAACTAAACGACGAGAATGTTTTGAGAACCAACAAAACAACATGATCAAGTTGATCTTGGCACTGTTTGGATACGTTTTTTGTGACGACGCAGTACTGCAGCAGAGCCGCGGTACGAGAAATCGGACTCCTTGTTTATTCTTGTGATGGTTGAGTCTTGCACGGTCAAAACAGAAAAGGTACGAGAAAGCTAAGACGTTATATTAAATATTTTCTTTACTTTAAAACAAAGACGCGTCAACTTTGTGCGTGTTCGAGAAAAAAAAAGTACGAGAAATTGGACTCTTTGTTCATTCTTGCTGTGTGTGTCTTGCGCGTGAAAAGAATCATCCATACCGCGAGACGTTTGACGGGACGCTTTTTTTATTCTCACAGGGGGGCACCCGAGAATCCGGTTTTAATCGTTCCAAATACGGCCTCGTCGGCGTGAAGAAACTGCCATTCTCAGCTTTAGCACGACCCTCTATACATAAGGAGGCCTTGAGAACGTAAAACGGTCATAATTTTTTCTTTAGAGCATCTCCAACTGTTTTTTAAACACACTCCCTAAATTCTCAATTGTGGAGTCAACTAAATAAAAAATTGCTCTTTATATATTTTCACTCTCCAATAATTTCTCTATATGTTGTGCGAATTTTGGAGAGCCAGTTCCGTTTTCATCTTTGACTAGCGAGGAGAAATCAGTAATAAAAGATAGCAATATTTGAAGATCCTATTGGAGAGAGAGTTTTTTCCACTAAGGTACGAAAAAAATATAAAGAATGTCTTTTGTTGAATTTGTTATGAAAATATGCAAAAACTATTGAGAAATCCTACGGTGGTAGGAAGTAGTTGTTCAGCATATCAAGTAGTATCTATTTTATTTTCGAAAGAATCTGCTAGCAAAGCGGCATGTTTATGATTGTACTTGTACGTGAATAAGTCAAACTATATATAATGTATGCACGAAAATACGAAATGCCTTCTAAATAAAATCCTGAGCAACAAAACTTTAAAAGCACTGGTCAATGCAAGCAGCACTCATTAAGATGTATGAGAGGTTCATATCCGGGCGCTTTACTCTTAACTTCTCTATCTCAAAGCAGTCCTAAATTACTGGGAAAAAAGAAGAAGATGAGACTGACATGAAACTGAGTTCCTCCTCCTAAATTACTGGGGAAAAAATGAAAGATAAAACTGAGTTCCTCCTCATGTCAATCTAATGGTGTCCCCCACCATCCCCCAGCCCTTGGCCACGTCCCACCACCCGTGCTGATCGCTCTTGATGAGCTCGACCTCGAACATGGCCTGCCCGGTCCTCATCTCCTCGGCGAGGCTGTCCATCAGGAACCCCGGCACATAGTCACAAAGTTTCTGGGTCGATGGGGTCGAGGTACGGAGTCGCGGTCGAAAATGAACCCGTGAACCCGGGTCGGGGTCGACGAACCCGAGTCGAGAGTCGAAGGTGGTGAACCGTTTTATGTGACTATGCCCCGGCACGGCGACGTCGCGCCCGCGAGCGACGACGGACGGCAGCTCCCTCGACTCGCGGGGCTCCACGCGCTCGTTCGGCACGTGGCCGCTGGCCATGGGGAGCCGGAGGTGCGAGTAGGACACCTTGACGGAGGTGCCGGGGCCGATGCGCGCGCCCTCCCACCGGCTGTGCGACGCGACGCCGACGGTGAGGTTGAACACCGGGCTGAGCGTGCCCGTGCCCGGCCGGCTCTGCTGCCGCAGGTCCGTCTCCGGGTCAAGGCCCGAGACGGCGGTGATCGTGGCGGAGTAAATCGGCGTCTTGAAGGAGTCGAACATGATGGTAAATCCCACCACGATACCGGCCACCGCGGCGGCGATGCCGACGCAGACGAAGAAGTGCTGACATCTCTTGCTCTTGCTGCCGCCGGATTCGCTGGAGGCGCCCATGGTTAGCTCTGGTTTCGGTAGACGATTTGTCTCTATGGCTTCTTCTTCGATTCGAAGGGGATGATGGACATGGCCGCGTGTGGGCTTGTTATATATCAGCCGTGGACTGCAATGCATGCGGGCGTGTATTGCTAGAGGACTCGCTTGCTGTCACGTACGTACCAGAGTTCGTTTGCAACAAAGAGCCTGGGCAGGGCACGAGTGCACGGGTACGGCATTGCAGATTTGCAGGCCTGTTCCAAGGTGGTTCACATCCACGTTCGATCGGGTCCCGTGTGATTGCCCAACTCAGTCTCATGGAACTAACTTCAAGGCACAACCTTCATCATGGCATTGTCTCTCCTCGCCTCGCCATGGGAGAGCACGAGCCAGAAACGGAGCCGCTCCTCGACGCCGACGCAATTGGAGCACCGCGCGTGCAGCACCAAGAGCCGGTCGTGTGTCGTGTCCTACTCCTACCGCGGCGCGCAATGACTCCTGCTGATACGTACGACGGTACCCGAGTATGTCAGGGATAAATAATCCGTTCAGGAGACAAATTTTTTCTGCAGTTCACAAACGGACACGGGCACAGCATAGCAGGCCTGTACGTACAGGATCGTCTCGTCTCGTCCACGTGGCCGTGTCATTGCCGAACTCGTGGAGCCTTCATCTGCCATACATAAATAGCCCGCGAATCACGACAGGGCCAAGTGCCAAGCCAACGCCTTCCGGTTCCAACCCGTAAACCTGCACGCACGCAACGAGATCACCCGACGAGAGACAAGAAAGAGATCAACAAGGGCATCGCCTCGCATCGCCATGGGAGCACATGCGCCGGGAACCGAGCCGCTCATCGACGGTGGCGGCGGCGACGGCGGATGCTGCAGCAACGCGAGGGAACTCTTCTGGGACATCCTCCCTGCCGTCCTCGGCGCGCTGGCCGCGCTCGTGTTCGCGGTGCCCCTTCTCTACTGGCCCTACCAGATGTCCTTCGACAACGGCAAGTACCCGGAGTACAGCGTCGCCGTGGCCGGCTTCTCGGGCCTCGACATCGCCGACGCCACGGCGGCGGCGGGCCGAGGCCCGGCCACGCCCGCGCTGCTAGACCCGACGTTCAACCTCACCGTCCGCATCAAGGAGCCGCGCAGGTGGAGCACGGCGTGCGTCCCGCGCGGCACCACGGCGGTCGTGTCCTACCGCCGCGTGCGGCTGGCCAGCGGACCCGTCCCGGGGTTCTGCGGCCAGAACGAGAACGCCACCGAGGTCGGCAACGTCATGGCGTGGGGCACCGCGGTGCCCGTGCCGCAGTTCGCGCGCGACAGCCTCGCCGATGAGCTCGGCCGCGGGGAGGCGGACGTGGACGTGAAGCTGATGGGCCCCGCGAGGTACTGCGCCACCTGCTACCAGTTGGTGATCGAGTGCAAGGCCCGCCTGGGCCGTGGCGAGGCATCGCCGCCGTGCACGGTGAGGTATGATACCCCTACCTTGCCTGACGACCCGGCCAAGGGGCGGCAGCAGCAGGCGAGGAAGCATCTCAGGACGCCGCAGGACTCCTCGGCGTAGAAGTTATTAGCACTATCAAATTATCTTCTAGTTTACATTATACAGGGAGGAAACATTGTAGTCTCTAATGATAAAAAAAAACATTGTGGTCTCTGGACTCCAGGTTTAACCGTGGTAGATGATGCATAGATGCAGTTTACAATTGATGTTACTTTATTATATAATAGTTTCTCAATTTATGAGATTTCGCATTAATCTTATAAATCATTGACCTTGTCTACTACTGCTCTTTATTAATGTTCAACCAACGGTTGGGTTATACGATAATGATATGAACAGGGCGTCCGAGCGGCTGGACGCACCAATCCTGCGCGCCCACTCCTTATCGCATATCGTGACCCCTTCGCTCCCCCACGCCCACTCGTGGCCGCTGCGCCCGCCCGCTCTCCGGGGCCGCCCCGGGACGGACGCCGCGCCCGCGCTCTAGCTCGCTGCCACCCCGCCTACCCGTGCTCCATCCCTCCCTCCGTCCCTCCCCCCCCTCCGCGACCTCCAGGCGACCCCGCGCTCCCAGCGACCCGGCTCCCGCTCCCCCACCGGAGATGAGGACGACGGCGGTGGCTCCGACGAGGTAGGTCGGTCCTTCTCTGGATCTGAGTCCTCCTTCTCCTCCTCTGGATCTGAGCCCTCTTCTCCTCCATCTCCTTTAGATCTGAGCACTCGTCCTTCTCCTCTGGATCTGAGGGACGTGGCGGTGACTAGGGTTCCAGCGAGCTCTAGGGTTCTATTCCCTCCACCCTCCGGCAAGCTCGAAGGTGATGGGCCAGGTCTGGAGCGGCCTGCACCTCTAACCCATCCCCTTGCTGTTTGTACATCCTTCATATCTCTCCGTGTTACAATGGGTTTTTAGGATGTTGCAACATATGCTTTTCGAATGTTGCAATGAAATTTTTGGGTTGTTGCGAACTTCATTTTTGAATGTTTTCATTTTTATGTTTCATGGTTGTTTTTTGTGACGTTGCAGTACTACTATTTAAGACGTTGCAGTACATAATTTTTTATGTCGCAGTACATATTTTTTCGATGTTGCAGTACATAATTTTCGATCTTACAGTACATATTTTTTCGATGTTGCAGTACATGTTTTTTTAATGTTGCACTACATAATTTTGCGATGTTACAGTATTTATATTTCGATGTTGCACTCCGTAGTTTTTCCATATGTTTGCAATGCTGCACTTGAAGTGTTTCGTGCTCTTGGGACAAAGGCGCTATAGGGAACGAGGTGTATTGAAGAACAGGGACAAGGACACGGTGGGGAAAGGAGGACAGAGGCACGGTGAACACAATTCCATTCCGTTCTATTCCGATTATATTTCTATTCGCGCTGCGGGGCAGGCGAGTATGGGAAGGGGAGCGGCGTCTGGACACATCTGATGCGCCAGATGTCTGGGCAGTAGGATAACCATGGGTTATATACAGATCTGCTCAATCAATTGGAGGCATAAGAATCTATGGTATGGCAAAAAGTCATTGATTCAGTCGACGCGCAGAATCATATCCACGGCAGAAACCTGACCAAATTCGAGCCAAACTTCAACCAATGCTACAAGCACGAAAAATAAGTGAACACTAGTTGCAAGTTGAAACACACCTCACGGGCATGTGCTGCTGGGTGGACACCAGCTAATAAATTGAAAGTTTGAATCCATGGAATAGCATTGACACCCACAAAAAAATCAAAAATTCCAGAGATTACATGATATACCGCCCAAAGATCAATCCCTCTTATCTACATCACCAAAGACTAAATGGAAAAACAGACATTGACAATGAACTGATCTCCACTAAACTACCTAGCTCCAACCCGTTGAAGCTATTACACAATTTCTCCAGCCGCTCTACTAGTAGTCTACTTATTTCTTAACACCACAGGAGTATACCCCCCACAATGTATTTACCACCAAAGCCCCACCTTACCTTCCCCAGTATACACCCTCCAGATTATATTTACCTCCAAGCCCGCCTCACCGCCTCTGGTATACCACCACCATGACTCCAACAAGAGAAGCAAAATAAAGGTGCTAGAGAACTACACTACGACCTACTAAGCAGCCATACGAATTGAATTTCTTCACCAACATCCGCGCCCTTGCTTCGCAAGATAATGCTGAATTGCTCAGTTACCTTCTACCTTGGCTGGGGTTTCACCATGATCCTAGGTTGTTGGACCTGTGATGGGCCCTGAGGAGAAGGGCAGTGGTTCTGTGAGCGCTGTAGCATGTGAACCATGGATGGTGTCTGGTAGGAGTAAACAAGTGTATCACTGTCAGTGGAGTCGCCTCGTGCAGTGGCTCTCTGCCAAGAATGTGAGCTAAGGCCAGACAGCAGATAGGCCCGCCCTGAAGCCTCATAGCGTTGCCGGTTAGCCATCCTCTCTTGCATTTCCCTCAGCTCTGCATCAAGGGCCATGCAAAGGCGGTCCCCACTCCGGCTTGAAAAAGATTCTGAAAGTATCCTCCGGCAACCCTCAAGAATTGACACGGCATCAGAAAGAGCACCTCTCTCAGCAGCAGCCCTTGCAGCCTCGATAGCATCAGCGGCACGGACACGGTTCCTCTCACGGTCAACCTCCATGCAAACTGGCTCAGATATGGGTGATTTAGGCCTCAAGATTGTTACCTCATCACCTTGAATTTTGATGTCTTCGTTGGTCAATGAATCTCTGTAGGCACAAGCAACTTTCAAAAGAGTGGTCTGTTCACGACAATGTGGTAAGCTCACCGACAGTAGAAAGTCCCTTTCCTCATCGGCATAGAGATGACCAACATCAATTGAACCATTTCGGCCATGTGCAGCCACCTTACTCAGGTAACTGCCAGATTTGATGCAGCGAAGATGGACACCAGGATGTACACACTCCACACTTACTTGCATATTTTGAACAACAACGCTGAGAAGCCCACCTATACACTGAGCAAATGCATCCTGAATCACACCTTCGTCCTCAATAAAGGAGAATGTACCACCAGAGGCCTCAGCAATCGAATGCAAAGCATCTGAATCATGGTCTACTCCAAAACCAAAACCATGCACTGGCACTAAGCGAAATGTGTGACTTAGAATGGAGGATGGAACTAGTGAACTATAATCTGGCCGGGCACCCCTAATATTTGAGGGAATATTGTATGTATCTTGGCCATCTGACAAGAGAATGATGCTGCATACTGGATTTTGATGGCTTCGGTCCTCAATAACCTTAGCAGCTTTCTTGAGTGCATCAGCAATGTTTGTGCCACCACTAGCACCAAGTGAGTTGACAGCCTGCAGGGCCTGCTGCCGGCCAGAGTGTGACATCCGTCGGAGATGGAACAATCTTCTGGCAGTAGACGAGAAAGCAATGACTGAAAGGCGATCCGATGGACCAAGATGCTGTATAACAAAACCCATGGCTCGCTTCAAAAGTGCCAGTTTAGTGCCTGCCATACTTCCACTAACATCAAGCACGGTAACAAGATCAACAGGGGCACGGGATGTAGGATAACCACCAACTGAGGTTGCATTGACCGATCTGCCTGTGACCTGCTCTGGGTTAGCATATGGGGCTTTCAGATGGATCAGAACAGCAAAGTCATCTTGAGATGACTGTTGAATGGCTGAAAACTCTGAATATGTCTTAATTTCCACAGTTCTACTAGATCCAATATTAGCAGCCTCCATCTTCTGCAAAGGTTCATCATCATTGAAGTCTGATGGCTCAGAAGTAACCAAAACTGGACCTTCTCGCTGACGGTTTGGAACCTGGCGGAGAAGAGCCATGTAGGCATCTTGCTGGGGTAATCGAGCATGGTTTACATTCAGCCCACCTCTTCCACGAGGAACTATAGAAGATAATGAGCGATTGAAGGGGATCTCTTTCCATTTTGCCCGGCAAACTGGGCATACATGATTTCCATGTTTCACGCTAGAGGAGATGCAGTGGAAGTGAAACATATGAGAACATTCAGCAGTGAATAGGGCTTGTCCATGACCTGGCTTCATGGAATCAAAACATATTGCACACATTCTCTGTTGACAAAACAAAAGATGTGTCAATTTCCCTATTTACCTTATCCTTAGAAAGCAGGATGGAAAGGACAAAGAGATCACAAGTAACAGTAAATGTACTTAATTGTGTATATAGATTCAATCATAATGAAATATGTGTCGAAAAGTAATTCCTACCACAGCCTGTATAAGAAAACCCACCACAATATCGTTTATTGAAGGAGTCTGAGTAAGCAAAAGATCAAATTAACCACCATCACACAACAACTAAACCCAGCACTTTCTATTGACTTTTGATACTAACACATGGTACAAATTTCCAACCCATAGATGTATAAGAAACGCGCAAACATTCATGCATCAAAATCGCTTTGCAGAAAAATCAAAGCGTGCCCAGACAAACAGACAAAAAATTGTCAAACTTGCATCCTGAAATTTGACCCAACCACGTATCCCATTAAACATGAAAACAAGCTAGTCTTTCCAAAGAAAATTATGCAGGCCTCAACATAAGGAAATAATTTAGAGTTTAGTTTCCAAGCATTGTAGCCTTTACCTTTGACCAGGACAAGCAAATTTTGAACTGTCCAGTGCATAAATGTCAACTCTATGAAAAAAACACTACTTGTGAGGTTGCTGGTCAAATAGGGTCACATCCGAACACAATTATAACCAAGTCCGACACACCCCATTAAACAAAAAAACGCGACGCTATCAATAAAGGCACCCATGCCTCGTCTCAACCACACAAAGATCATATCACGAAAATTTCAGATCAACCACACAAAGATCATATCACGAAAATTTCAGATTTCCATTAAAGAACTCACGCACTTGCCATGACAACTGTGTATAGGTACGTACTTTAAGAAAACAGATGAATGCAAAGATACTAGTAATCGGTATTCCAGTTAATGGACAGCTACCCAAGCTGGAAATTTTTGTTGACATTTAAAACTGTAAAATAATTATAAGAGACTAGTAAAGGGGGTGAAGATGATACACGTGAACATAATGGGAAGTTGGCAGGTTGGTGGTCAGCAAAGGAGCCAACTTTCCCTTTCGGGGTGGAGCAAGTTGAGGCAGTAGAAAAAAGAAGCTTACGTTAATTGACCCGTCTCAAAGCCACCTCGGAAGGATATCAACGAGGCAAAACTAGCAAAACTGACTGCAAAATCCCAAAAAAAATCTCTGAAACTGAGATCTGAAAGAGAAAGAAACAGGAGATTCTCTGCATCGGAAGAGAGCATAAGGTGATATGAGAAAGAAATAGTAGATTCTCTGCATCTGAAGAGAGCATAAGGTTATATGAGAAAGTAGTATGGATCGGAATATTCACAATAGAAAGTGACATCATCTTGCAAAGATGCATCTATTTTGGATGTGTTCTCGTGAAAATTTTTGGGAAAAGTTAAACCGGGTTATTGTCATGAACATATTAGATGCTCCTGCAAGCAAAGCCGCAGGAACAGTACGAGATAATTTCGACTCAAGGACAAGGTAACAAATGACAAATAATCCCGACTAGCAGGCGCAGCTTAAGACAAACACACGGCATTAAAAAATCAGATGCATACAAGAATGCTGGGCGCCGAGCACGAGCATCCAAACCAAGCCGCCCATCAAATCATCCAAAATTTGCCGACCAGGAGAACACCGCATCTGGAGACAAATCGTTCACAGGCGATGAGGCGAAGCCACATTGCTCCAATCCGTACCCAGCTCCAACCAAAAAAACACAGGCGGTCGGCAAGCCGGCCTCCACCCCTCCGACATTCCACATCTAGGAACAAGGATCCCCCGGCGGCCCCCTCGCGCGCCAAGTTGCCGGCGAACCAAGCGCAAATCTTAACTCGGAGACGACGGAATAGAGTAGCGCGGGAAAGGGTGGAAATGGAGCCTCACCTTGGAGGACTTGCCTCCGGACTTGGACCTCCGCAGTAGCACGGCGGCCTCCGGCGCGGCTGTCGCGGCCGGCGTGTTGGGCGCCGATGCGTGCGCCGCCGCTGTAGAGTCGAGGGAGAGCGCATCCGAGGCGCGGCGCTCGCTGGCGCCGCCGTCCTCGCGGTCGCCGGCGACGGCGGGGAGGTGCACGCAGAGGCTGGCGCCCAGCGCCCTCTTGGCCTTCCTCCACACCCCCTCCATTGCTCGTTCTCCGGCACTCTCGCGGCCGCAGATTCGTGTAATGAACTCGAAGCTTCGATTGCTGGAAGAATGAGAGCAGCACAGCGCTACTAGAGGAAGATTGCGGGGGAGATGGGGATGAGGAGGAGAAGGAAAAGCCGGTTTTGAAGGGGAAGCGGAGCCGCCATTGCAGAACGGTGGTGGCGGCGGTGGGTTGGGCTGGATTGCGGCGGGGTGCGCCTTTTGGTTTGACCTCTGTGCTGCGAGGGAGACAGGCAGGGGGGCAGCAGAGTAAATAAGTGGAGGGAGCAGCGGAGTAGGAGGGGGTTTTGACTAGTACGTGCCCAGAGAGAGAGAGTGAAAAAAAAAAAAACAAAGGCTGTGTTTGATCGATTGAAAAGTGTACTATGCAAAAAAAAAATCTCCATCACATTAAATTTATGATACATGGATAGAGTGTTAAATGTGGATAAAATCAAAAACTAATTATACAGTTTGGTTGTACTTTACGAGACGAACGTTTTGAGCCTAATTAGTCAATGGTTGAACAATTATTATTAAATACAAACGAAATACTATAGTGTCGTTACAGTAAATTTTGGCACTCCAAATTTAAGAAGTAAACACACAGCCGAAATTATAAATGATAGCGCTTTGGGGTGCCGGTGCTGGTTTTTTTGGTTTTACGCGGGAGGGGGAAATGGTTTGGTCACCGGTTGGTGGCAAGCCTACTTGTTCCGGTCATAACTCATCATTGCAACGAATTGGCAAGTGCCAACTGGTCCATCCCACGGTTCCTCACCCACACAAAAGGTTTGCCAAGGCCAAGGAACCGAAGCCTCTAATCGAGGTCATTAGTTGTTCGTCCTTTTGTCGTGTGTTGCGCGTATGATTTTGCCCATGGACACGTGTTGTGATAGTGACTTTTATAGGTTTGTATAAGGCCAGTCTCAATGGGGATTTCATAGAGTTTCATGGGCATTAAATATGCTGATATGACACTGTGTTAATGAAGAGAGAGATGATAAGAGTTTCATAGGAGGAGAGAGAGTTTCATGGGGATGAAACTCTTCTGCACTGTTTCCAAAATATAAATGCGTTGGAAACTGGGATATGAAATTAGCATTGAGACTGGCCTAACAAGAGTTAATATGTCGTATTACCGGTGGCTATGTTTCTCTTCTTTGCGAGGTTGTTTAGCAGGACTCCGCTCTGCGTGCTTCCGCGTCAGAGTTGGAGCCCTTTTGCCGAAGCTCGAAATTGTAGCTCCGCCTGCTGTACGTTAAAACGACTCCTCCGCACCCAATATGAGCCAGAAGCGCTTTGTCAGTCTAACTCGTTTGGTGCGGTACCAAACAGGCCCGGCTTTAGCTTACAAATAGCTTTGCGAGCTCTGCACACTCGTGTGGTTCGACGAAACATTTTATATGATTCTCTATTTTACGATTCTCTGCAGACTAAGGGATGTTGACATCAATTTTAGAAGCCATCTGAAATTGTTGTATGTCATCCTTCCATAACACTGCCACTTGTCTAGTTTGTAAATTCTTCTGTTGAATAATCTTTCTATTCCGCTCCTTTCCAAATGTTTCGCCAAAAATAGATCATGGTTGCATCAAAAGACCGTTTCTGATTTCTTTCTATCTTCGCCTGGCATTTTCGCCAATATTTATGCAACGACTTTGACATGTTCATGTATTGGCGATTGATGCTAAATTGTATATGTTCATGTAGTGTGTAAATATCAAACAAGTGCATTCATATTTTAAAATATTTTTCATACTATAGTCATGGCTATATAAGTGATATATTTGTGATCAAGTAATAGTCAAAGTGTGAGCAAATCCCGAACAAAACAAGATGTTTTTTTTATTCTTGAACGGAAGCAGTAGTAATCGGGGGTTTTTTTTTTGCGAATAGCAGTAGTAATTGGGTTGGTCACACTTTCGTATGGTTTGACCTAGCAGTGTCTCTATTATAATCCACCAACAATTGAAAACTCAAAAGATCCATTCTAGATGGTTACACAAGAGATGCACCAGATTGGTTTCAAAGCAAAATGGAGTAGTTCAACGAATTACGATCACTCATGCATGAATTCCCGGCGAACAGTTCTAAAAAAAAAGGTGTCACTGTTGCCATGGTTGTTCATATCAGCGCTGACCCAATCGATTTAAAGTTGTCATGGTTGTTCTTATCAGCGCTGACCAAATCGATTTCAAAGCATATGCATGCAGACGCAGCATGCCTCGTGCCATCATTATTCGGTCCAAGTCCCGAACTTTTCGGCCAACATTTATTCTCATATATCCGACCGATAGGCACCCCTGCAACTGCCAACCGTGTACCCAACATATCGGAGTATACCTGCATGGCTGGTGCATCACAATCCATGGACTGTTAGTTCTACATACGTCGTTGTACATCCACTGTGCTAGCTAGTAGTTGTACCAAAAACTCGGTTCAAGTTAGCCATTAATTGCGTACGTGCATGCATGGAAACCCTGGTGTCCGGTGTCCCGGCCTGATGGCATCAAAATTGTTCTCCCATCCGACAGGCTAAAAATTATTTTGCCGCGGATTATATCCCAAAATCAAAGTGCTTTTGTTCCGGATAGACTTATTATAGATAATATTCTAATTGCCTATGAGTTCACGCACTATCTACAGAATAAAAGATGTGGGAAAGAGGGTTTTGCGGCACTCAAGTTGGACATGAGCAAGGCATATGACCGTGTTGACTGGGCTTTTCTAGCAAGAATGATGACAAAGCTGGGATTTCTTGAGAGATGGGTCTCATTGGTCATGAAGCGTGTGTCCACTGTTTGTTATCAGGTGAGGATGAATGGTGAGTTGACAAATGAGATCATACCTACACGTGGTCTACGTCAGGGGATCCTCTCTCCCCATATTTGTTCCTAATATGTGCTGAAGGATTTTCTTCTTTACTAAATGTTGCAGAAGAGCAAGGATACAGGGGGTTCTATATATCTGATAGTGCGCCAAGCATTAATCATTTGTTATTTGCGGATGATTCACTGCTTCTTCTCAAGGTTAACCAAGGAAATGCAGATCATCTCAAATATGTGCTGCAACTATATGAGGAATGTTCTGGTCAGATCATAAACAAAGAGAAATCTTTAGTCCTTTTTAGTAAGAATTGTGGTGAAGCAACAAAAGAAGAGTTTTTGGCGGCTTTGGATTTGTCACACGAAGCAAAAAAACGACAAATATCTCGGCCTCCCAGTGTACATGGGTCGATCAAAGGCAAAAATGTTCACATATCTCAAGGATAGGGTGTGGAAGCGGATCCAAAGGGTGGAAAGAAAAACTGTTGTCCAGAGCGAGAAAGGAAACTTTGATTAAAGCAGTAGCCCAAGCCATCCCATGTTTTGCCACGTCGTGTTTTGATTTAACAAAGACCCTATGTGATGATATAAGTGCCATGATCTGTAGATACTGGTGGGCGCAACAAGACAATGAAAAGAAGATGCACTGGATATCTTGGCAAACATTGGCTAGCAGGAAAGATAAAGGTGGGCTCGACTACAGAGACCTACACCTTTTCAACTTGGCTATGTTAGCAAGGTAGGTGTGGAGGTTAGTACATAATCCAGAATCCTTATGTGCACAACTCTTGAAGGCAAGGTATTGGCCGAATGGTGATATAATGGGAGCAAAGGAGGGGCCGGGTATTTCATACACTTGGCATAGTCTCATCCGTGGCCTGAGAGCAATGGAGAAGGGAATGATATGGAGAGTAGGAGATGGGGAACAAATTCGCATATGGGAGGATCCATGGGTACCAGCAGGTATAACCAAAAGGCCTCGGACGCCGAAGGGCTCAGTACTCTTAACCAAGGTCTCTAAACTCATCATCCCGGTGATGGGCACATGGGGTTCTCAGCTGGTCCAAGATATATTTTAGGAAGAAGATGTGGCAAATATACTCTCTATCCCTATTCGATCGGGCTGTGAAGATACGGTGGCATGGCATTTTGATCCAAAAGGAGTATTTAGTGTCAAATCTGCGTACCATGTGCTAGAAGATAGTCAAGAGCTCAGCAGTAGATTCCAAAGAGGTGAGAGCTCTGGCGCTAATGACGGAAATCATGATGACAAGGTGTGGAGGAAAATCTGGAAACTACCATGGCCACCAAAACTTAAGCAGTGTATGTGGAGAGTGGGACACAACAATCTAGCGATGAAGTTAAATATTAGAAGATGAGGGATTAAGCTTGATACAAGGTGTACGATATGCTGGCGCCTTGATGAAGATGGAGGTCACTGTTTTCTCAAATGGAAGTACGTACGTGCATGCTAGAGGGGTTTGCAGCTAGAAGATGTGCAACAACAATTGCTTGAGGCCCAATCTGCTATTGAGTTTGTGAAGTCTATGCTAGACCTAGAGACAGATATATGTCTTAAGGTGGCAATACTCCTGTGGGAAATGTGGGATGTTAGGAATAAAATGAATGCTAGAGAGAGACTGATCTCAAGTTAGGAGATGTGTGGAGCAGTCCTATGCATGGTGATGGACATACAGGACGAAAATGTAAAGGAAGTGCAGCTGTAACAGAACCGACCAATTATACGAGATTAAGTGACAAAATCATCCACCGAGCAGACGATTTAGCAAACTTAAGCCTGTATAACCCGGTAGTCCGTGAAATCACGACGGATTTCAAACCAACTTGCATACCAGCCAAGATCGTAATAAGTTCAGCGGTCACCATCACAAGTTACATAAAAAGTTCGCGGCACAAATACATCGGAGTTTAAACATAGTTATTACAAACCAGTTTCGAATGAAAGTAGCGGAAGCATTTAGTTCAAATCACACACGCACACAAAGTTCAAAATACATTGCCAGTTCAGGGTCATCTTCCATCAAAAGCATCAGACGAGATGTAGTGAATGACCATTGCCCATGGTCCTAAGCTTCTCCCATTGCAGGATAGAGGCAGTTGATACAGTAGCCGTAATACATCTGCCCATCTGCAACAAGTGGGAACAAAGCCCTGAGTACGAGAAGGTACTCAGCTAGACTTACCCGTCATAAACCAGAAATAAAAGACACCAAGGAATCATGACAGGTTGTCTAGTGGGGTAGCTGACTCATTTGCAAAAAGATATTTTTAGTATTTAGAAAATCTTTACAAAAGCTTTGCATCAAGTTAAATCTTTATTAACCTGTCAACTACATTTGCACCTGTACTAAAGTAACTTGTAATTAAACAGGTAATGATAACCAATGATCATTAACAACTTCCATTATGTCATATTTCATATAACTGTCCAAGTGTTCCATCAATATTACTACGATGAAGTAGCTCAAGTCAAGTGCTCACTATCCAGTGAACGATGGCGATTCGAATCGATTATTAACCAGCTGGTAAGTTATTCCTCACACAAACCTCACTCACCCGCTAAAGTGAGGTGTTGGTCACCGAGTCAACCATTCAGGTAAAATCGCGAGCTTGCCAGGAACCACATGTACCCGGGGGCCGCCCGACTGCTCTTTGGCCTTATTATCGCGCCCCCGTATCCTGCCACAACTGCTCCGGTACAGTGCGTTGCGGGCAATCCACTCGGCTCGAATAATCTCCTAGTTTCGCGGTCGGAAGGTACTTTATCCGGCCAGCTAAATGTGAGGCATGCGTTCAACATGACCCGAGGCCCAACAACGGACGGTCCTTAATCGACACAGACGGAAAACACTACAGTCCGAAACCCTGCAAGTTTCCGTCCAGTCTCAATTTCTCATTAACACTTAGTTATTTCATGATGACCTCTTTTCTCAAGCAGATCCAGGTAACCACCTATAGCTCGCAGGTGACAGGAAATCACCCGACTTTTACCGGTCTAAGCAAGCTAAGCAATTACTTGACTGCGAATGACAAGGTGACAAGGATAGGGTAGAACAGAGTAAACAAGGTATAATGCAGCAACGGTTGCAAACAACTCCTAAACTTAATGCAGTAGTTAAAGTAAAGCATTCATAAAATATTTGCAAACCGGGGGAGAGAAATGCTCCAGGGCTTGCCTCTCTCGAAAGAGCTCGGACGGTGGTCTGGGCACTCCGGAAGATCCTCACCGACCTCCTCGTCGGCTTCGGGCACTTCCTGCTCCTCGGGCTGCCCTTCCGGCTCCTCGGGAACTGCTACCGACGTTACTTCCTGTGATCCTGTATGATGCAATCGTATAAGTGCTTATGCCTAGGTGCATTGCGAAAATGACATGTAATGGTCATGAAGAATGAAATGCAGATAATTAGGTTCACTTTATTTCATAAAGTAGGAATACATTTCTTCTATAAGGTAGTCAACATCATCCAAGAACATGTACTCATAAACTACCACCACTATGCTCTATCATGCAAAGGCACCTTGACACTGAAGATGCTTCAAAGATACACCAAAGCATAGTTTACTAACTAATCTTGCATCAAAGATTGAATGTAAACCCTAGTTAGCCCTAGACTTGAAAAGCAACACATATTTTGGTAGCACAGAAAAATCTTAGAAAATTACAGTGGATTACTAACATCAATTCTAGCATGCCACAAAATTTTCATTGCATTTGGATTATTAGAACTGTCTATACAAAAATAACAAGCTAAGGCCTAAAAACGAGCATGAAAATACTTTGCATTATGAAAAGTATCAAACAACAGATTTAGAAAATTTCCTACTTTCTACACAGTAAATAATCACTGTAGAAAAATTATTACTTGCATGTTTTATTCACATTTATTTAATTAACAAAAATAGCAAATACTAGTGATAGAAAGCATTTGAACTACACCTACACATTTTTCTACAGAACAGGCATGATATAAAATTTTCCTAGCAAGTACATGGCACAAAAAGATTAACAAACTTGGAATCACATTTTTCTGATTTTTCTATGATTTATTAAGCATTTATCAAGAAAACAGCCATTTCAATAATTAAATAAAAACTCTACAGAAAAGTAATGAAATATTGACATGCAATATTTTTATATTGTAGATCTGGTTCCAATGAGTCCATAGAAATTTATTTCACAATTTTTGGAGCTGAAATGAATAAAAAAACATTTTCCAAAGTATTTTTCCCTTTGAATAATAAAAGAAAACAGAAAACGATTTTCATTATTGATACTGGGCCGGCCCGTGGAAGTCAACAGGCCCGTGGCCGTTTTCGGCCTGAGCGTGCGCGCGGGAAGAGAGGCGAGCCGGCTCGGCTTGGGCTTCGGCCCAAGGCCGCTCGCGCGAGGAGGCCGGGGGGAGAAGCCGGAGGCGCCGGTGACAGCGACGTCGCGGCCGCGCGGCGACCGTCCGGTGGCCGTTGCCAACCACGCCCGGGTGCGGAAAGGCGAGCAACAGATTCGCGGGGAGTAGGTGGACCCGTTTTCAGTGATAGCGAAGCAAGAGAGGTAGCGGGGAACCACTCCCGCGGGAGGCCGCGCGCGCGGTGGCGCCATGGCCGGCGGCGGCGGATGCACGGAATCCGCACCTGCTTGGCTCGGGTGACGGCAACGAGGTGCGCACGGGGTGCCGGAGATGGAGGCGGAGTTGGGTGCGCGAGAAGGCGAGCTATGACGGCTCACCGTCGACCAATTTGGCCGGCGGGTGCGGCGGTGGCGGTGCTCGCGCGGTGCGGAGCGGAGGAAGGCCGAGGCGGAGAAATTCGGAGAGGGAGGGTGGATGCGGAGCGCAGGCGACTTAGAAGAGCGAGACGCGCGTTGGCGGGGGCCACCGACGGCCAGCTGTCGACGGCGAGCGGCGCATGCCGGCCACGGGGCGCGCGGTGCCTGCGTGGGCGCGTGCGTGTCGCAGCGCGCGCGGGCGAGCGGACACGACGCGTGGACGGGCGGGCGAGCGGAGCGCGCGGTCAACTGGGCCGGGCCGCTTCGCGGGCGGGCCGAGAAGGGAGGCGGCGGCCTGTTTAGGTTAGGATTTCATTTTTCAAATTTCTAAATTCAAACCAATTTTAAATACAGTTTTCAAACCCTATTTTGAACAAGAAAAAAACCTTTTCTGGAAATGACCCAAAATAAAAGTTACTTAGAATTTAATTCTCTACAACTTTGATTAAGGGGCCAACTAAAAATTCTCCACAGATTTTGAATTGTAGGATAAAAGCTAAAATAAGGAGTATTTTTAAATATTTTTAAATAATATTTTTGAAACAAGTTTTTGACAAAACTTTGAGTAATTTAGTTGCTCCAAAAATTTGACCTCTAATTCTAAGTGATATAAAATTTGTAGTTGCACAATTTTAATGAAAAGTAATTAGCACATTAACATATTACTTCACGATTACCGGTTTTCAAGCTTTTATTTCACTCCAGTTATAATATTAACCTATATGATTATGGATAATATGAAATGTCATACTTATGATTGAAATGAGAATGCTCGCGTAACACCGGAGTGTTACAGCAGCAACAGACTTATGCAGGCATCCGACAACAGCTAAGGTGGGAGATTGAAGGCTCTAGTGTGGTTTTGGTGAATTGATGAAACCCTATGTGCTAACGTATTTGCTCTAGTGATCATGAGGTAGGTAGCACTATTTCAAGTGGTGGAGCAAATGAAGATCATGTTGATGGTGGTGATTGGCCATGGTGATCGAGTGCTCGGCTTGGAAAAGAAGAAAGAGAAAAATAAAAGGCTCAAGGCAAAGGTAAAACTTGATAGGAGTTTTTTTTTATTTTGGTGATCAAGATACTTAGCGAGTGTGATCACATTTAGGATAGATAGCCGTATTATCAAGAGGGATGAAACTCATCATAAAATGCGGTTATCAAAGTACCACTAGATGTTCTAACTCATTGCATATGCATTTAGATTCTAGTGAGTGCTAACACCCTTGAAGATGTTTGTGAAAATATGCTAACACACATGCACAAGGTGAAACACTTGGTGGTTGGCACATTTAAGCAAGGGTGATGAAGTTGGAGATCAAAAGGAGGTGTTTTTGATCGACCAGACGCTTGTCACAAATTGACCAGACTCGGTGGTGGTGCGTTCGGTCAATTTTAGAGGAGTTGGCACGCTTGGGCTTGGTCTAGCCAGCGACCGGACTCAACACATTAAAAGTGATCGGACACGCAGGGCCTACGTCCGGTCAGGGGATGACGTACGCTGACGTCGGGCATGAAACTTGGTGCGCAGAGGAGAAGAACGGATCGGACGCTAGCATGCATCTAGTTGAGGTACATCTGACGCGTCCGATCGCGGTTTCGGCGCTCTGGAACCTCTCTAGAAGTGACCTAACATGCGGTGGCTGGAGTGGAGCGGCATGTCCGGTATGCATCTGGTGGCTTAGCGCGTGCGCGGGCTAACTGTGCACCGGCGCGTCCGGTTTGTTGATCGCCGCATCTGGTCGTTACTTAACCGCGCTGGGAAGGCTGGTAGCCATTGGAGATCAGCAGCTGTGGTTGAACACTTAGGGACACGTGTCTTGAATCTGTTGACTGGATGCTGAGGCTGTGAGTCTGGTCGCCCTGATTTCAGCACTAACAGAGAGCCAACGGCTCTATTCATTTGGGGGCTCTATAAAAGGCATGTGACCGGCTCTAATTCACTCTCTTGGCCATTTGCATTGATATAGCAACCTTGTGAGCTTAACCAAAGCTCCTCCACTCATCTCTATCATTGATTCATCATCTTTGTGAGATTTAGAGTGAATCCAAGTGCATTTCTTGAGTGATTGCATTAGAGGCACTTGGTGATTGTGTTTCGCTGCGGGATTCGCTTGTTTCTCTTGGTTGTTGTGACCACCTAGATGGCTTGGTGCAGCGAAGATTGTCGAGAGGAGGAAGGTGTTTGTCTCTGGCTCCGATCGTGGTGATTGCGAGGGGTTCTTGACCTTTTCTCGGCGAAGATCCAAAATATACTCTAGTGGATTGCTCGTGGTTTGTGTGATCCTCATCTTGTGTTGGTTGTGCGGCACTCGGATGCGGGTTAGGCATGTGATGCCTATTAACGTGTGAACCTCCAAGTGAGTGAATCACCACAACGGGGATTAGCTTGCTGGCAAGCAGTGAAAAATCATTCACCATGTTCGCTCGAACTACTTTTGAGCCAATGAACAGTGTTTTTCTCTCACAACAAATCAGCATAAACATCAACATAAGCTAAATTTAAGTATAAGCGAACAAGGTGATTATGTCATCTTGTCTTAGAGAATTTCTTAGTATTCATTGTGATTGGTTGATTGATTATCTCTTGCCACGACGGTATAACCCTCCTACCTCTCTTTAGTGTAATTAGTTTTGAGAGCTAGCTTGTAACACCCTCGGTGTTACCACGCGTGTCAACACACCAAAACATGTCTTGAGCATCGTAACTAGGTGTTTAGCTTGTGTCGTAGTTCGTAGAATTATTTTGTTAAATTCTAAATGGCTAACGAAAATGTTAAATGGAAGTTGCCGCGTTGACCGTGTTGTATCACTTAAGGTTCAAAAACAAATTTTATTTAGCAAAACTATTATAGAACATGTATGCAACACTTTAATAAGATTTGAAGTACTAACTTTGTAGAGTGCAATGCAACCCTTGCGGTGGAAAAGTATTTTGGCAAGCTAGTTTTTCGAGTAGCTTGGAAATTGAATTTGGAAAACCTAATATATGCTTAGGATCGTAGGCTTGTAAACAGTTTGACGACATCCAGTTCGTGCATCTGTTCTAGGAAATCTTGCTAAGCAGTGATGTCAGGTTTTGGCTCTAGTTGGTACTCAGATATACCACGTTTCTCTTGACGTCGAGGGTGGAGCTTGGTATGCCTCGAGATGTTTTTGGCAGGAGTTTTAAAATTCGTGCACGCGTCCTATCGACGACTGCTGCCCTCTAGGTGCGCGGTCACCGCGCGGGGCATTACGCGTCGTGGCTGCCTGGCCAGCGCGTCGTGTTGTCGGCAGGGTCCCACGTTGCTAGGCCGTAGCCGACCGCAGTGCGCCGTTGACCTCTCCCTCTGGCTTGCCGTAGCCACTGCCCCCTTGGCATTTTCCCTCTGCGCGCCGCTACGGCGCTGGCACGGTGGTCGCCCTGCTAGCTGTCGTGCCTGCCCACGCCTCGCTGCCGCCCCTGTTGCGTGCTGTGTCTTGACACGTTGCGTGCATAGGACGCCTGCGGCTTGTCCGCCCTGAGCCGTGACATCGTCAGTGCTAGCAGGTCTTCTCTCCCTCCCTCGCACTATCGCCATGCTGCGGACCCGCTGCTTCTTTCGTCTGTGAGCGGCCACCATGTTCCAATTCACCTCGCGCACGAATTCGTCTTTTAGCCTGCTACCCGACCAACCTCACCGCACCTCGAGCTTGGCCCCACCGTGCTCCAATTAGAGTTTCCTAGTTCCGCCTTGCCTTAAGGCCGAGCTCAGCCATGCATCACAGCGCTAATCCCGTTCGCCTCGAACCCCCAATTGGTCACACAGCTAGTTTCACCACCACCACCACCCCACCCTGCGTACCACCGCGGGGCCCCTACCGCCCTCTCGTTGCTGCTGACGCGACCACATCACCGTGGAACGCCGCCGCACCTCTTGGGTCATGCGTGGCCAACTCTCCTCCGAGTTCATCCCTATAATGACATCCAAAACTAACCCAGACATAACTATCAAGTTCACTCTAAACTTTCTGTTACCTAATTCAAGGGTTGCCCCTCGAACCATCTGGTTTGTTAGAACATCAGCCCCCGCTGAACTTATACGGTAACCATAACTCAAATCTATGCATAGTTGTTTATGTTTCCGTGCAAATGCTTGACTCATAAAAGAATGCGATGATCCAGAATCAAATAGAACAACTGTGGGGTGTCGGTTGATAGGAAACTTACCAGCCGTTACGGGCTCTCCCTCAGGAATCTCTTCCACAGTGGTGTGGTGCACACGAGCGGTATACATCTGTTGCTTCTTCCTGGGCGAATACAGATAGAACCTTGAGAAGTGACATGGTTGATCACAATTGTAGCATGGTCCCTTCACCATACCAGCAGATGCCACAGCCCTCTTGGAGCTACCTTGTCCCGCGCTGGCGGTTGCCTTGTTGGACTGTACTGCCATCTTGTAAGGCTTCTGTGGTCCCTTGAAATTCTGACCTCTCTGCTGTGGTGGCCTAAACCTAGTGCCAGGCGCCGATGGACGATAGGGAGGATGACCTCCCGTAGGTGCTCTTGCTTGGGAAGGACCACCCTCTAGTGCTCTCTTGCGAGTCTTGATGGCGGTACAGGCGTTATTGTTCTTTTCTTGCTTCAGGCAATCACTAATAAAGTCATTGAATTTGGCGTGGTTATTGGTACCCACATGCTTCATCATTTTTGGATTAAGTCCTCTCTTGAAACTAGCAATTCTCTTAGCATCTGTGTCAACCATATCGAGAGCATAACGGCACAAGTTGTTGAAGGCATGCAAATACTGTGTCATGGTTTTAGTGCCCTGATTTAAAGCCAAGAACTCTCTCAACTTCATCTCAACCAGCCCTGGTGGAATATAAACCCCACGGAAGGCTTTAGTGAATTCTCTCCATGAGATCTGAGCATTTGGAGGGAAGGTAGTGTGATGACGCTTCCACCACATTCCTGCTGGTCCTTATAGCTGATGTGCGGCATATTCTGTCTTCAGTACCTTAGTCAGCCTCAACACACAGAACTTGTCTTCCATGGTGTTGATCCATTCTTCAGCATAAAGTGGCTTTGTCGCTTCCTTGAATATTGGTGGTCTGGTGTCCATGAAATCCTTGAAGCTGCTGTACTGGTTCACCTCATTGCCACCACCCTGGTTGTTACCGCGCTGAATATTATTGGCAATGGTACGTAGAAAATCTTCTATGTTTTTCTGAGATTGCTCGGTATTGCGCTGACTTCCAAGAAGTTGTGTAAAGAACACCTCTGCAATGAGCGGTGAGGGAGGCGATAAATGTGGTTCCGGGTGTGGCTCATTGTGGTTGACGTTGTTTCCACCGCTCCCACCTGCCTCGGCACCATTACCACTGGTTTCAGTAGCCTCATACGTGGCGCGGTGAGTGTTTGCCATCTGCATATTTCAGCAACAAGTAATGATTAAGTGAACCTATAGTAATTGTGAGCGAATGAAAAATTATGCCATACTGAATTCATTGGAGAGAACAAATTCATACAATAAAACAGAGGCACAATAATCACATTCCAATTAAAACAACACCACTAATTAAATTACTTCCAATGCAAACATCGTGTCCATACAACCAAATTGTCAGCATACATACACTAGACTTTTATGCATTCGGATATCGCATGACCAACCAAGTTCCAACATCCTACCAAGACTCAAAGGTTCGAAACGAGATACATTGAGATACATGAAGTCAAAAGAAGGGTCATCGCGGTAGGACCTAATCACTAACGCAAAGCAACTACCCTACTCCTCAGGGCCATCATCAGGGTCGGAGACATCACCATCGCTACCATCAGTAGCGTCGTCATCATCGTCAACAGGTGCAACTACATGCTCGTCATCATCGACGTCCATGCCGGCAGCATCTGGAGGAGCATATGGGCCAACCCCGTTGTAGAGCACGTGAAACTCCTCATGCAAGTTGAGGTTGTACTCCTCTAGCTCGTCGACCCTCTGCCTCAGAAGTTCTCTCTCGTTCCAGGCTTCATTCCTCTCCTGAACTAGCTGCTCAATCATGCGATCTGCATTGTTGTTGGCATGAGTCAACGTCCGCACTCGCTGCGTAGCATCCTCGTCTCTCACCATAGCCTGGTCTCGCTACAAGGTCATGTCAGCCAACTGCTCCTGCAAGCTCGCTATCACACGTGCTTGCTTCTTCTTCTGCTTCCTTGCCTGGAGCTTATCATCCCCACGCAAACCAATCAAAGTCCAATAAGTGCACTCAAGACCCTCATAAGCTCTAATAGCTGTGAACATAGCGCTCATGGCATGGTTATCGCTAGCCCGTCCCTCATCTGGACCTCTGACCAAAGCACTTCCCTAAGGCTGAACCCAGATAGCATCACAAGGATCATCCCGAGGAAAAGTACCTGCTAACGCGGCTGCCAGCTCATTAGAGAATATGCTCATAATGTCTCTGATGACACAAAAAGCTGCTCCCTCTGCAGCCTCAACAGGAGTGCGACCTTCAAACTCCAAGTGTCAGCCATCCAACTCTAGAGCATCACCAAGAGCAGTGACTGTGATCTCCACTACTACAATCCCATCCTCAGCCAGCTAGTTCTCACTCCAAGAGTACACCAGCTCCTGACCCTCTGGGTACCCCACATCATGGAGCACTCTCCAAAGCAAGGTTGGCATACCAAACTCGCTCAAAAAGGTGTCAGTGCTGCGGCGCTCCCTCGGGGCCAACTGGTGTCGAGGTGCTCTTCCTCCAGTGGACTTACGGGCAGTCTGCTTCGTGTGGGCCATCTGTAGCAAAGGTTTTAGTTACCCCGTGAGAACATATTTTAAGTTGGTACAAATTTTATCAAAAGGAGATAATCAATTTATAAGGGGAGGAATGCATGACATGAATGAAATGCACAAGTAACATGATGTGTGTACGTTTCGTACGTTCTCACAAACTTAGAAAATAATTGGATTCTAGCGGTAGAGACGGTGGCATACAACAATCTCTCAAATACATAACTAATATGTTCTACACGATAATGTTGTTATGTACCTGCAGAAGATTCATTTCAGCCCAAATCCCAATGGATGCATGAAAGCAGTAAATTTATCTACACGCTCTATACGAATCCCCAGATACGCATACAACGGTGGTAACTACCCAAAACATCGCCCTATTGACAGCATCGCCTCAACGGACGAAACAACCACACATGCAACACTTTTGTAAAACATACGTAGAACATATAATTACTCCAGCATCATATAAGCACTCTCCCTAGATCGGCGGTGTATCCAATCATGCTCTCACAACTCCCACTTACTGAGGCATGGAGGCAATTGATCCATACATTACCACTTAAACAAGTGGCACTTATACAATAGCACGCCGTATGAGCAACGAAAGAGAAATATGATGCAAGAACCCCAAGTCAGTACTTAAATAAGCCACATAGAGTCCTTAACTGGGCATAAAGGATATGACCACTGGCACACTTTTTAGTTTGGAAATCACATTTTTTAAACACCTTTTTGTTTTAAATACACTTGTGAACAGTAACACGCTAAACCATGCTTCGATGCTAGCTGTAACAGAACCGACCAATTATACGAAATTAAGTAAGAAAATCATCCACCGAGCAAACGATTTAGCAAACTTAAGCCCGTATAACCCGGTAGTCCATAAAACCACGATGGATTTCAAACCAACTTATATACCAGCCAAGATCGTAATAAGTTTAGCTGTCACCATCACAAATTACATAAAAGTTCACATCACAGATACATCGGAGTTTAAACGTAGTTATTACAAACCAAGTTCGAATAAAAGTAGTGGAAGCATTTAGTTCAAATCCACACACACACTCACATGGAGTTTGAAATAAAGTGCCAGCTGATGATCATCTCCAACAAAAGCATTAGATGAGACGTAGAGAACGACCACTGCCCATGGTCCTAAGCATCACCCATCGCAGGATAGAGGCAGTTGATACAGTAGCCGTAATACATCTGCCCATCTGTAACAAGTGGGAACAAAGTCCTGAGTACGAGAAGGTACTCAGCTAGACTTACCCGACATAACCCAAAATAAAATAACACCAAGGAGGATGAAGGGCTTTATAGTGGGGTAGCTGACTCATTTACAAAAAGGCATTTTTAGCATTTAAAGAACCTTTTCCAGAAGATTTTATATCAAGTTAATCTTTATTAACCTATCAACTACATTTACACCTGTACTAGAGTAAACATGTGATTAATCAAGTAAGGATAACCAATGATCATTAACAACTTTCATAATGTCATATTTCATATAACTGTCCATGTGTTTCATCAACATTACTACGATGAAGTAACTCAAGTCAAGTGTTCACTATCCAGTGAACGATGGCGATTCGAATCGATTATTAACCAGCTGGTAATTTATTCCTCACACAAACCTCACTCACCCGCTAAAGTGAGATATTGGTCACTGAGTCAACTATCCAGGTAAAGTCTCGAGTTTGCCAGGAACCACATGTACCCGGGGGCCGCCTGACTGCTCTTTGGCCTTATCATCGCGCCCCCGTGTCCTACCACACCTGCTCCGGTACAGTGCGCTGCGGGCAATCCACTCGGCCTGAATAATCTCCCAGCTTCGGGGTCGAAAGGTGCATTATTCGGCCAGCTAAATGTGAGGCATGCGTTCAACATGACTCGAGGCCCAACAACGGTCGGTCCTTAACCGACACAGACAGAAAACACTACAGTTCAAAACCCTGTAAGTCTCCGTCCGGTCTCAACTTCACATTAACACTTAGTTATCCTAAGATGACATATTTATTCAAGCAGATCCAGGTAACCACCTATAGCTCACAGGTGATAGGAAATCACCCGACTTCTACCGGTCTAAGCCAGCTAAGCATTGACTCGACTGCGAATACCAGGGTAACAAGGATATGGTATAACAAAGGTAAACAAGATATAATGCAGCAACAGTTGCAAACAACTCCTAAACGTAATGCATCAATTAAGGTAAAGCATTAATAAAATATTTATAAACCGGGAGAGAAATGCTTCGGGGCTTGCCTCTTTCGAAAGAGCTCGGGCAATGATTGGGGCACTCCGGAAGATCCTCATCGACCTCCTCGTCGGCTTCGAGCACCTCCTGCTCTTGCACCTCGGGCTGCTCTTCTGGCTCCTCGGGAACCGCTACCGGAATCCCTTCTTGCGATCCTGTATGATGCAGATGTATAAGTGCTCATGAATAGGTGTATTGGAGGGATGACATGTAATGATTATGATGAATGAGATGTAGATGAACATGTTTACTCTATTGGATAGTGTAGAAATACAATTCTTCTACAAGGTAGTCCACATCATTCAAGAACATGTACTACTAAACTACTACTACGACCACTATACTACTTTCTAAGTCACCACAACAAGACAAGATGCTTCAAAGATACACCAAAGCAATCATTATTACTAAACATGCATTAAAAAGGTTAATTAAACCCTAGTTGAAACAAAGTTTGAACAGCAACACCTATTTTGGTAGCACAGAAAAATCTAGGAAAATTACAGTGACTTACTATCATCTAATCTAGCATGCCACAAAAAAATCATTGCATTTGGATCACTAGAACTACCTACACAAAATGACAAGATATGACATAAATATGATCATTAAATACTTTGTATTATGAAAAGTATCAAACAATAAATTTATCATTTTTTCTAGATTCTACACAGTAAATAATCATTGTATAAAAATTATCACTTGCATGTTTTATTCACATATTTCTCTCTAAGAAAAATAACAATTATTAGCAATAAAAAGCACTTGAACTACACATCAAAAATTTTACACAGAACATGCATAGCATCTATTTTCCCCAGAAACTACATCACAAAAGTAAACTAATGCAAGTAGAACCATATTTTTCTGAGCAACAATGGATTTACTATTTATTTTCTTAGATAAATAGCAATTACAAGAATTAACTAAAACTCTACAGAAAAGTATCTCAAAATCATCATGCAATATTTTTACATCATAGATCTAGTCATGAGGATCACTACAAAATTTGTTTCACCATTTTTAGAGTCAAAATGTGTACACAAACATTTTTCCAATTATTTATTTTCTCAAATAATCTAAAGAAAATGGAAAACAAATCTCTCATGGTTACTAGGCCGGCCCACGAGAACGTCCGGCCCATGGCCGCTTTCGGCCTGAGCAGCGCGCACGGGAAAAGGCGAGCTGGGCCAGCTCGGGGCTTCGGCCCACGGGCGAGGCCGGTCCAGCAGCGCCCGGGAACGGCCGTGGCTACGCCACGCCGGCGCCTGTGGCCGTGGCAGCGCGGCGGCCGCCAACGGCTAACTACCGTCTCCAGTCACGAATGGATGAGGCACGACGCGCATGAGGACCGCGACGATAAGGCAAGAATGATGGTGCTTTTAGAAGGAAGAGAGGAGGAGCGGAGCATGGAGGTCGGCACGGCCAAGGGCTCTAGCGAGCAATGCCGGCGCCACCGTGGCGGTTACGACCCTTTCGGCCCTCACCTTGGCAAAAACGCAGTGCCGGAGGCGGGCTACGTCGAGGCAAGGCTCACGCGGAAGCTCGTGGAGCTTCGGGCGAAGACAAGGCGGCGCAGGCAAGCTTAGAGGCTGCGGCAATGGCGGGTGGCCGCGCGGTGGCGAGGAGCGGGGCTGCGTTCCGAAATGAAGAGCGCGAGAGGAGGAAGGGAGCGGGTGCGGGGGTTAAGGCGCGGTCGGGAGCGACCCTACACGCGTTTCCGTCCAGGTGCGGGGGCTCCGATCAGCCGACCAGCCACCGCCCATGGCCGCCGGTGCGGCGCGGCCACGCGGCGAGGCGCACGCGGGTTGGCGTGCGCACGGGAGCGGGGTCACGGCGCGCGAGGGCGCGCGTGCGCGAGCGCGAGCTGGGCCAGGCCGGCTTGCGGCTGCGGGCCGAAAGTGAGGCGCCGGCCCCCTTAGGCGGAGAAAAGCTTTTCTTTATTTTTTCAATTCTTTTTTCTAAATTTTCAAAATGCAGTTGTTTTAAATCAATTTTTGAGCAACAAAATGGCATTTTCTAGAAATGGCCCAAAAATAAAAGTTGCTTAGAATTTAATCCTCTACAACTTTGCTTAAAGGACCAACTCGAGACTTTACCTGAATGGTTGACTCGGTGACCAATATCTCACTTTAGCGGGTGAGTCAGGTTTGTGTGAGGAATAAATTACCAGCTGGTTAATAATCGATTCGAATCGCCATCGTTCACTGGATAGGGAACACTTGACTTGAGTTACTTCATCGTAATAATATTGATGGAACACTTGGACAGTTATATGGAATATGACATGATGAGAGTTGTTAATGATCATTGGTTGTCCTTACATGTTTAATTGCATGTTACTCTAGTACAGGTGCAAATGTAGTTGACAGGTTAATAAAGATTTAACTTGATGCAAAGCTTCTGAAAAAGATTCTTTAAATACTAAAAATGTCTTTTTACAAATGAGTCAGCTACCCTACCATAAAACATGTCATGATCCTTGGTGTCAATTTATTTTTGGTCATGTCGGGTAAGTCTAGCTGAGTACCTTCCCGTACTCAGGGCTTTGTTCCCACTTGTTGCAGATGGACAGATGTATTACGGCTACTGTATCAACTGCCTTTATCCTGCGATGGGTGAAGCTTAGGACCATGGGCAGTGGTCATTCCCTACGTCTCGTCTGATGCTTTTGTTGGAGATGATCCTGAGCTGACACTTTATTTCGAACTCTGTGTGAGTGTGTGTGGTTTGAACTAAATGCTTCCGCTACTTTTATTTGAACTTGGTTTGTAATAACTATGTTTAAACTCCGATGTATTTGCGACGTGAACTTTTATGTAATTTGTGATGGTGACCGCTAAACTTATTACGATCTTCGCTGGTATGTAAGTTGGTTTGAAATCCGTCGTGATTTCACGGACTATCGGGTTATACGGGCTTAAGTTTGCTAAATCGTCTCTTTGATGAATGATTTTCTTACTTAATTTCGTATAATTGGTCGGTTCTGTTACTGATCTTGCGGCTTCATCATAAGAAATAGCAGTGGTGAGGTAGTGTGGCGGGAACGGCAAATGTTAGTCCTGTACGTGATGCATGATGGACGAAACATTCGCTTGCAAATTTGCTTTGGAGGCAGCGGAGGTACATGGAATTTTCAGAGTGGAGTTGGAGACTAAATGTGCTCTGTTGAGGGAAGCGCTGGCCACAAATACCCGAGATTTAGCTCCAGAAGGTGTTTTTTTTTCAAAGGTATATGGGAGCTTCTTGCTGATCAATTTAGATGTGATTGTGTTCGAAATATTCCATGCTCTTGTAACTTAGTAGCTCATGAGATTGCTAGGCTTGGTATGAGTTGAGACCCGGGACAATCCATTGTTTGGTTGGACCCCCTCCTAGAGTTTTTAAATATTCTTGTTGCTCGCGATTTGGCTGAGCAATCGTCTGTTTAAGGGAGTGTTGGTTTGAGGCCACACTCTGCCTTGCCATACTTGTGGCCCGCCACCATTTAATAGGCTGGTGTTTGGTTCATGCAGAGCGTTTGGCAGCCACAACATATGCAGTCTTGTTTTTTCGCCACAGACTGTGGCGTTAGTTTTTGCCGCCGCTGTCATAACTCGTCACAACTGGGCGTGGCTGGGCATGGCGTAGAACCAACCGGCCCCTAAGGATCTGTTTAGTTTCCAAAATTTTGCAAAAATTTTCAAGATTCTCCGTCACATCGAATTTTTAGACGCATACATAAAATATTAAATATAGATAAAAAAAATAAAACTAATTACACAGTTTAGACGAAATTCACGAGACAAATCTTTTAAACCTAATTAGACCATGATTATACACTTATTACTAAATAACAACGAAAGTACTACACTATAATTTTCTAAAAAATTTCGCGAACTCATCAAGGCAGTCACATCTGGCGAACTAAGGCCTTGTTTAGATGCCTGAATCGGGGCCGATTCGGGCACTGTTGCTACAGTATAGAATTTTTGTTTTTTAGTGCAAAAAATTGTCTAAAAATTGATTAATTAGATTTAAAATATTCGTCTCGTAAAGTACAACAAAACTGTGCAATTAGTTTATGATTTCATCTATATTTAGTACTCTATACATTTGCCAACATTTTGATGTGATGGGGAATCTTCTTTTTGCATAGTAGAATTTAGGAGTGAATTTAGGTATCTAAACGAGGCCTAAACAAGTTCAAAAAATTGTTCTCCCGTGGCTAGTTCAGTGCGAAGATAGGCAGTCACATATGGACGTGCAGGCAGGGAAGAAAGAAGCCGTACTCAGGAACAAGACGCGAGCAGGGTACTAGCGCCATTGTACCGCACCGTCCAGTAGCTTTGACCTCTGAGCACAAAAAACCAGGTCGGGCGGTCCTTTACGGCGAGCATGGATCGTACTCTGAGCAGCAAAACCATTGGCCAGTTCGTGGTTCGTGCACATCAAATCGTATCAAAGTACGCGTGGACGCAGGTAAGCGTCGCAATCACTAAGCGTGTGTTTAGTTCCCGAAAATTTTTAATTTTGGCTACTGCACTTTCGTTTATATTTATCAACAAGTGTCCAATCGTAGATTAATTAGGCTCAAAAGATTCGTCTCGTGGTTTTCTACCGAACTGTATAATTAGTTTTTTTCGTCTACATTTAATACTCCATGTATGTGTCAAATATTCGATGTGACAGGAAATCTTGAAATTTTTTAGAACTAAACATAGCCATAATACGGAGAGTTTCTAAAATTTTTGGGAACTAAATGCGGCCATAATCAGGGATCTGCACGGTTCAGATGTACTAGTACGAGTACCAACCACGTTGACCCGTCCTGACCATGGGGCTAATAATAGACAGCCCGATTCATTACGAGGGAATCAAAATGGATGTACACCCTCCGTAAGTAGATACGTGCCATTTTCGTTTTCGAAGAAACAACTTTTTTAAATATAAAAAATATTAAATTTATGATATATAATTAATATTATTAGATAGATATTTGAATTTTTTTAATAAATTTATTTAAAGATATAAATGTTGCACTATATTCTATAAGTCGAGTCAAATCTTCGGCACAAAAACTAATGACGATAGTTAATTGGGGATATAGGGAGTAAGCTGGGGAAAAATATCAATATAAAAATTTAGAAAAAAAATGAAGAGAGTATGAAAATACTGGCTTGCTCTGCTCCATATACATGTGTAGTATATAGTATCAGCATTGATCTTTCAAATGTTATGGCAACAATCACCGAGCGATACGGATCCGCTGCCCATGCGGCGCATGATGGGCGGGCGTGGACCGAACGCGATCCGGCACGTGAAGACAATCTCGCGCCCGAGATTCCCATGAGCCGCCCGGCGCCCGCGCACGAGCCCCGGGAGACCACTAATGACCCCCGGGCCCCGGCGCCCAAATGGCCATTTGTTCTCTAACCTTTCGGCCATCACCCGATGCCACGCCACACAGCAACCTCACAACCATGGCTGCGTGTATCTGATCGACGCAGAGTGCTTTTGGGGCGGGCATCTGGGCCATGGGGTCGGTTTAGTTACAATTTTTTTTTTTGCAAAACGACGCTGTAGCGTGAGTAATCTGAAAAATTTTGCGAAAATTTCTGGTAAACAGGTTCATATCGCTTCGCTGGAGTTGGAGGCGGAGAGGGACCGATGCAGACGCGGACGCGACGTGACGCGACGGGTGCAAACTGCAAAGGGCACCTGACCTGACAGTGCAGTGCGAGGGCATCTCTAGTTGTGCAGCGGAGTTTGCTAACGCTGCATCGAATCAAGTAGCATTAAGCATAATGCTGTACTGCACTCCGTCTGTAAATATACGTCGCTTTCGCTTCTTCAAAAATAACTTTTTAATAAAATATATATTAAAAAATATTAATACTTATAATATATAATTGGTATCGTAAAAAAATATTTAAATCTAGTTTTTAATAAATTTATTTAAAAATACAAATGTTATATGTATTTTTTATAAATTAAATTAAACTTATGGCATAAAAATAAAAAATGACAAATAAATTAGGATATAGGGAGTATATATTAGGGGGTGTTTGGTTTGGGGTGTTAAAGTTTAACAAACACTATAGCATTTTCGTCTTATTTGACAAAAAGTTTCTAATTTTGGATTAATTAGGCTTAATAGATTCGTCTCGTAAATTACTCCTAATCTGTGCCGACATGCATGTAATTAGTCTACATTTATTACTCCATGCATTCGAGGGAACATTGATGTAATGGTGTTAAACTTTAACAAACCGTAACCAAACGGGCCTTAGTGGGCAGCTAAGCTGGAGCTAGCTACTCTAACTCTAGCTAGGGCTCAGGTGTAGTAGTGCTGTTGCTTTCTGGTGTCTGCCCAAAAAGTGGCAAGAGCTTTATGTTAGGCAGGGGGCGGGGTTGGGATTCTGTCTCTGGGAACGGTGCCAAGTTTTGAGGTGTCACGTTAAATATTGCACAGAGATGTTCTACGGGAGCGTTTGATAGTAATAAGAAAATAAATTATAGAGTCGGTCAGTAAATCACGAGACGAATTTATTAAGCCTAATTAATCCATTATTAGCACACATATTACTGTAGCACTTTATTGTCAAATCATAGACTAATTAGCCTTAAAAATTTCGTCTTGCAAATTACACGTAATCTGTGTAATTAGTTATTTTTAGTATATATTTAATACTCCATGCATATGTCTAAATATCCGATGTGATAGGTTGTACTCCCTCCGTCCCATAATATATGTCGTTTTTTTGTTTTCGTGCCACAAGTTTGACTTGATTTGTAGAAAATACGTGTAACATTTGTATCTCTAAATAAATTTATTAAAAAATTAGATTTAAAGATCTTTTCAATAATACTAATTATGTACCATAAATATTAATATTTTTAATATCTTTTTTGTCAAAGTTGTTTCTCGAAAAACGAAAACGACAGATATTTTGGGAAGAAGGGAGTAAAGTTTTACAAAAGACTGTGAAAAGTTGCATCGATCAGGGGTGTGTTCACTTCGCGAAAAGTAGGTGAAAAGTTACTGTAGCATCTTTCATTGTTATTTGGTAAAATTTGTCCAATCATGGACTAACTAGGTTCAAAAGATTCGTCCCGACATTTACAGACAAACTATGCAATTAGTTATCTTTTTTACCTACATTTAATGCTCCATGCATGCGCCGAAAGATTTGATGTGATGGGTGTAAGAGGAAATATTTTGGGTTGGGATGGGGAAGTGAACAAGGCCCAGGTTGCTTTATTTTGGCAGGGCTCTTGTTGGATGGGGTCTAATCTTTGGTTATCGACTTATCGTTGGGTCGAATGAGTCGACGTCAAAGTAAGAGCACAACTATGCGTATGGATGATTAGTATATTTGGTTTGACCTACTCAGCTTTTTATTTAGTCGTGGAACCAGGTATACGTATACAGTATCTGTTTACGTAGTACTAGTAGGAACGATTAATTTTCTGGTTATAAAAGGTTAAAATAATGATCATTCAAAAGAACGACGTGGCTTAAGTTGGCAACAAGGATTCTGCATTTATATTTATATATATAATATAATATAGGTGCATTTTATATACTCTCCCATGAATAATAAATCATGTTGCATATGTGTACATACTCATTTATCAGTTTGAGTATGTTGATATACTCACATTAAGATAGTTCAGATCTTTACTATGTGATTTTTTTTCAAAAAAAACCATATTTTTTAATATATTATTTAATACTATGACAGTAGCATATAAAATAAGTATAGCCATATACTCTAAATATACTTGCATACTTGACATATATAGTACCCTATATGGTCTAGTACGATGATATACTCCATTTACATACACTTTGTCGAGCCATATACGCCCTAGATCAAGAGATATACACATGGGAGTAATTACTCCCTGGGAGTAGGAAATAATTTCCCATATAGTATAATATAAACAAACAAGTAACAAGGTGATCTTTTTAATTCGATCAATAGGTGATCCTCTTCTCTTGTTTTTATGTTTATTTCATCTCATTAGCATGTTGTCTAATGCTCCACGCGCACTTTCATTTTGTAGTCCCGGCACGACCGAATCCAATATATTTCTGTGGTGAAGAATAGAAATGGTTTCATATTTATGTAGCGTAATTTCTTCACCTCTTACCTTTTCCGAGATATTCATCCTCCAGTATATATTCTTCACCGCAGACCGCAAGTCCAGGTAGGAGCACGCATGCATTGAGCATTCCAACAGCACGTACGTATCATACCAATAATGCCATGGTCGCTCGAGGCCAAGGCAAGTCGCACAATCTCGATGCCGCTCCACAGCAGCAAGCAAGATCATAGTATGGCATGAAAATAATCATAGCCCACGAAAAGCTACGCGCAGATTGTGTACGCCACTGTATGGAACAGCAGCAGTACCGATCGAGTACGAGTCTGCGACGCACGAATTGAAGACGCTGCTGCTTGCTACTCGAGCGATCCATCGAGTGGCGCTTGCCTCCGCAGTGCGCGCGCCGCGCCCCCCATGGCCCATGCTGCCGGATCGATCGAAGCAAGCGTGCGGGCTGATGATGGTTTGACGCTGTTCGTCGGCACGGGGAAAGGGAAGAGCGATGATGGATGGATGGGTGGGACGGCGCGGCGAGGGCGAGCGAGCAGCGTCCGGCCGTCGTCCGCGGCACCGGCACGGCGGCACCCCCACCACACAGAAAGCCATGCGGCGCAGGCGAAAAGGCCCCAGGCCCGCTGTCGTCGCTGACTTTTTTTTTCCCCGTCGAAAAAGCCTGGTGGGATCACCTCAAAAACGGCGTCCGCCCGCCTTTACGCGTCGCACGGGGGCATCTGCCCATCCCGTGCCGTGCATCTCTCTCGCGCAGGCGCAGGGTGCTGCCGCTAACAAAACCTTGGAGACTTGAGATGAGAACCCTGCTGATTGATCTCTGCTGGGCGCTGGCAGCTAGCGCTCAGTCATAGCAGCGGTCGCTCGCAAACCCATGTGCAGTCGTCGTGTCGTTGGTTGCCCTGAGCGCTGACATGCATGTGCATGTGCCGCGTGGATGTGGATGTTCACGTGCCAACGTGCACGCACAGGGTACAGGGCGCGCGCACGTATGTCCGTGGCTTTGCCCACTTCAACGCGTACGATGCATCATGCATGCATGCGTGGTCCACGGCGTACGTTGTCGTCGTCGTCAGCACTCAGCACTCGGCAGGCGCCGCTGCTTTTTCGCCGTGACCCAATCGATCGATCCCATTGCAACTACTCTCAGCAGGATCCAGATGTCGACAGTTGACGTCTCACGTAAATACATCTACGTTAACACTTGTACTAACAGGGGATTAGTACAGGAGCTTATAATTCGTATTTTTCAACGAGCAAATAATATTTTTCTCTCACAATAAATCAGCTAACCGTACTTTTAGCCATGACTTATCAGTTAAACGAACTTGGTGATGTCCAGCTCAGACAACGACGGTGGCGGTGGGTGACGAGACGGATGCTGAAAAGTAGCGGTAACCGGTGAGTTTGACTTGACTCCGGGTCTTCGTTGCAACGCCGGTCAAGCTAAGATAAGGTGTGACGATGATCGGATGATGCAAGTGTGTGTGTGGATGTAACGCGGCTGTAATCTGTTTATAAATTAAACCCATGGGGGCCTGAGCCAGTTGTGAATTGCGAGTTGTGCGTCCAACTTAAAGCTAGCCCACAGCTCATACATTAGACACTAGTACTAGTACACCACCAAGCAAAACCAAGGCCTTGTTTAGTTCCAAATCCAACCCCAAATTCTACTATGCAAAAATGAGATTTCCCATCACATCTGTCGGTACCAACAGTACGGGGTACCCACAGCTATCGCTAAAAAACTAAAACAACTGAAACCGCAATAAAAGGCAGCCCACCTCGACCGCGTATCCAGTCCGTCTCGTACGAGGCCCGCTCGACGGGGCGCCTCGACCGCGCTCCGGCTCCGACTCGTACGAGGCCCGCTCGACGGAGCGCCTCGACCGCGCCCCATCCCGTACAGCAAGGTACCTCGACGGCGCTCCGACCCGCGCGAGGCTCGTCCGCCCACTGGGAAAAACTCTGACTCGCGTGAGCCCGGGCCGAGCGCCTCGACTCCTTTTCTTTACCTACCCCAGGACAAAAGCTATAGTATTCAATGCGGTTACCTACTACCACCTACCGGCATGGCGGCGACCAGGATCGACGTGGGAACAATGCCCGTGTCAGATCTCACTGTTTTACCGCCCATCCCGTGATGGGAGGTGAAACCCGTCACTATACCCACCTTACCGCGCACTGTTCACCATCGATTACCCTCGAGGGAGGATAAGACAAGGCCCGTTCTCCGTGATCACGGGGATTCGGCCTTATCCATCCGATCTCGACCCGGCCTCGACCCAACCTCGACGCTCGGCACCGTTCAAACGGCAAGGGAAGGACGGTATGGTACGACGCTCCGGGTCATTTCGCCGTCTCGTCTCCCACGACGCCATGGTGTCCAGGGATGGCCGGCCATTCCTGGAGCACGTCGCCACGGTCAGCTCAACAGGAATCGACAAAACATCACCTCAAGCTCCCCGTCGTCTTGGCCTCCTCTCGCCCTATAAAAGGGCAGGCCAGGGTTCTACAAAAAGAACGAGGCAACCAACCACCCGACCGGACAATAACAGACAACGAAGAAAAACAAGAGATCGATATCTCAAGCAACCACCCTTTTCCTCTTTTTCCTCTCTTTGAGAGTTGGGCTCGACGCCCTCTCTCGCATGCTTGTAACCCCTACACGAGCACTTCGGTGCAAGGAAATACAAACTCCCCCACGCTGGACGTAGGGCCTTCTTTTGCCCGAACCAGGATAAACCCCCGTGTGTTCTCCTTGCATCACCATCCAGGAAAGAGACACGCAGCATTTACTCGTTGGTTTAGGACCCCCTCGGGTCCAAACACCGACAGTTGGCGCGCCAGGTAGGGGATCATTGCGTGCAAACGTCACTTTCTCGCCTTTTTTCCTGGATGGCTAACCCCGAACGCTCTATTCCGTTGGCCACGGTGATCTGGTTTGGAAGTTTGGAGTTCATGTTGCTTGGCTATGGCTACAATATGGTCCTACTTCCACCTAGGCACCCATCCGACGAGGACTACGAGCTCTCCCAGCCCGGGGGAGCAATCCGCCGGTACCGTCGCTCTAGGCGGGCGCGGGCCACCCGACGACGACGAGCCCGGTACAACCACCGTCTTCACCTCGCGGAGGGCGATGGGGTCCCCCGGTCCGGCACCCCCCAGCTAGGCGCCAGCCTGGAACTCCTTGTGGAAGGTTTGGGTAGGACGAGCTTGACTGAGGGTGACATGCCGACGGAGAATCCCGCCGCTTCCCCATCCGGTGAGACACCGCTGTCCGGAGCATCCATTTCGGCACGGGCAGCAACATCTCCATCACCATTCCTGTTTGGGCTAGACTCGGCTGCCCGGGTGTACGCATCCTCCGTGAGCACTCGCATGAGTGCTTATGAGGAACTCCCCGGGCACCATCTACGCTCCACTCTGGACCTCGTTGCATCCACACCGGCCTCTGATTATCAGGACTCTACGGAGACACCGGAAACAGAGCCCCATGTGACTGCTTCTCAACGTCACCACCTCAGTGACGATTTGCAACGGCCACATATTCCCCCATCATACTACTACTTTGGCGCTCCTGACTCCGACTCGACTGACGACACCTATGATCCGACCCGCGAATGCTTCAACATCGACGTTGAAATCACTTCGGAATCAGAGGATGAAGAGCCAGTCGAAGGAAGGCACACGCCACCTCATGTCGAGCTTCCTGCCGAGCGAGACGATCCTCAATTCCTTGCGGATCAAGGAGCGCAGCTCGAACAGATTCACGAGTTGCAGGACAGGCTTGACGAGGAATGGGAAAACCTGGATCTACTCCAACAAACCCTCGAGCGTGAGCGTGCGGAACATGCACTTGGCGGGAGAGCTCGCGAGAGAGCTCACGACGTCAACCATCGCATCGACGAGGACCGGGTGGTCGACCCCCTGGTTTTCGCTCGAGCCAGCCAGAACGTCGTCGCTGCCACCATGCTCCTCCGTAACATGCTCGAGCCGTCAAACCCCGACGCCCGTCGGGCTCGAGATGAAATCCGAGAACTCCTCGAGACCGCCGCCATGCAGTAGGCCGAGAGCTCTGCCTCGAGGCGATGCGAGGCAGCCTCAGAGCGGATCCTCGAGCCCTCCCGACAGGAGAGAGAAGCCTCGGTTCACCCCGAGCCTGCCCGGCGAAACCGGGTAGCTCCGGCCCCTGAGCCCACCACCAACGACCACGAGCCTCGAGACACCCGTGGCAACATCATCGAGCGCCGCACGCGCAAGCACGGTGACGGCGTGCCTCGAGGCTACCACGTCCACAGGGGCGGACGCTACGACAGTTCGGAAGATCGTAGCCCTTCACCCGAGCCCCTGGGTCCTCGGGTCTTCAGTAAGGCTATCCGTGAGACGGTGCTCCCGACTCGGTTTCGCCCCCCACGACTCTCACCAAGTACAACGGCGAAACCAAACCTAAACTTTGGCTTGCCGATTTCCGCTTGGCATGTCAGCTGGGCGGGGCCACCGACGACCGGGTCATCATTCAACAACTCCCCCTGTTCCTCTCTGACACCGCCCGAGCCTAGCTCGAGGATCTCCCGCCTCGACAGATCCACGACTGGGACGATCTCGTGAGGGTGTTTGAGGGAAATTTCAAGGGGACCTACATGCGCCCTGGCAACTCGTGGGACCTCCGGAGCTGTAAGCAGAAACCAGGTGAATCCCTCCGGGATTACATCCGGCGCTTCTCCCGACAGCGTACCGAGCTCCCCAACGTCACCGACTCTGACGTAATTATGGCCTTCCTCTCCGGCACCACCTGCAAGGAGTTGGTCCGAGAATTGGGCCGTAACACTCCGCTCACTGCCAACGGGTTGATGGACATTGTCACCAACTTCGTCGCCGGCGAGGAGGCGGTTGATCCAATCTTTGGTGGCGACCCAGAAACGGGGGAGCAGAAGGTCGATGATCCCGCGAGCTCCACCCGGGGCTCCAAGAGAAACAACCGCAAGAAAAAGAAAGGCCAGCAGGGCAAGCTCGAGGCCCCGGCCGACGAGCTCGTCACCGCTACCGAGCACAAGAAGCCTCGAGGCCCCCCCGGCGGGGGTGTCTTCGACAAAATGCTCAAAGAACCGTGTCCCTACCACAAGGGACTCACTAACCATAACCTCGAAGACTGTCATATGCTTCGCAGGTACTTTGGGGGTGCCGACGTCAAGAAGGACGACAAGAAGAAGGACCCTAAGAGTGACGACAAGGACCCTCATATGAACATGCCTACGAGTGCGACGTCAAGTGCGTCGAGCATGACGAGGCTATTTTGGAGTCGGCGATCTTGGCTGCAGACCTCGACGGTCTCGCCAATGCGATTTCCGACCAAAAACGCCATGTCGGCAGCTTTGAGCCCGCGGAAGATGTCAAACTCATCCCCCTCGACCCCGCTGATCCCAAGGGAAAGACACTGAACATCAGTGCCACCCTCGATCCTAAATAGGAAGCAGTGCTCGTCGAATTTCTCCGCGCAAACATCGACATCTTTGCGTGGAGTCCCTCGAATATGCCGGGCATACCCAGGGAAGTCGCCGAGCACACCTTGGAGATCCGGGCTGGATCCAAACCGGTGAAGCAACGCCTGCGTCGCTTCGATGAGGAGAAGCGCAGGGTCATCGCCGAGGAGATACACAAACTGTTGGTGGCCGGGTTCATCAAGGAGGTTCATCATCCCGAGTGGCTAGCTAATCCTGTATTAGTTAGGAAAAAGAGTGGGAAATGGAGGATGTGTGTAGACTATACCGGTTTAAATAAAGCATGTCCAAAAGTTCCCTTTCCTTTGCCACGCATTGACCAAATCGTTGATTCCACTACGGGATGTGAAACTCTCTCATTCTTAGATGCATACTCCGGCTACCACCAAATTAAAATAAAGGAGTCCGACCAGCTTGCGACTTCATTCATCACCCCATTTGGCATGTATTGCTATGTTATGATGCCCTTCGGTCTCCGGAACGCGGGGGCTACGTACCAGCGATGCATGCAGCACGTTTTCGGAAAGCACATAGGGTCAACCGTCGAGGCTTATGTCGATGACATCGTGGTCAAAACCAAACAAGCCGACGATCTAGTCAGCAACCTCGACGTTGCATTAAAATGCCTCTAGGCAAAAAACATCAGACTCAATCCAGAGAAATGCATCTTTGGCGTCCCACGAGGTATGCTTTTAGGGTTCATCGTGTCTAAACGCGGCATCGAGGCCACCCCTGAAAAAATCTCTGCAATAACCAAGATGGGCCCCATTCGAGATCTAAAGGGCGTACAGAGGGTCACAGGTTGCTTGGCGGCACTCAGCCGTTTCATTTCGCGCCTCGGCGAAAAAACACTCCCTCTATACCGTCTCTTGAAGAAATCGGAGCATTTTTCCTAGAACCTTGAGGCTGAGGAGGCTCTCACAAAACTCAAGGCCACACTCTCTAACTCACCAATCCTCGTCCCTCCAACCCCGGGGGAACCACTCCTACTCTATGTCGCCGTGACATCACAAGTAGTCAGTGCTGCCCTGGTTGTCGAACGGGCCGAGGAGACACATACCTTGCTCGTCCAGAGGCTGGTCTATTTCGTTAGCGAGGTGCTCTCAAAAACCAAGATTCGATACCCACAGATCCAGAAACTGCTATATGCCGTCATTCTGACACGGTGCAAGCTCCGCCACTACTTCGAGGGTCACCCGATTACTGTGGTTTCTTCTTTCCCCTTGGGAGAGATAGCCCAGAACCGGGAAGCCTTGGGTAGGGTTGCCAAATGGGCAGTCGAACTCATGGGCAAGACCTTGTCCTATGCGCCGTGAAAAGCTATCAAGTCACAGGTATTAGCAGATTTCCTGGCTAAGTGGACCGACACACAACTCCCCCCTGCACAGCTTCAGTCAGAGCTGTGGACCATGTACTTCGATGGGTCATTGATGAAAACGGGAGCAGGCGCGGGCTTGCTCTTCGTCTCACCCCTCGGGGTTGAAGGGTCGAGATGGCGGACTAGAGGGGGGGTGAATAGTCTTTTCTAAAACTTAAACGCGTAGGCTAACCAAAACAAATGCGGAATTAAACTTATCGGTCTAGCCAAGACTACACCCCTCTAACTAAGTTCACAAGCACCTCACAAAGAACCTAATTAAGCAACTAAGGTGCTTTCCTTAGCAAGAGCTCTCCTATTTAATTCTAGAGCAAGGTCACATAAACCTATGCACTAGTACTTTGCAAGCAAGAGGGAGCTCCTACACAACTAGTGAAGCAAAAGCACAAAGCTCCTAAGCTCACTAGCAAAGCTCAATAACAAGGCAACTAATGCCAAATTAGAGAGTGCAAAACACTTAGCTACACAAACTAAGCAATGTGACTAACAAGGTTACACAAACTAAATTAGTCACGCAAAGGGAAGCTTCTAGCTACACAAGCAAGAAGACAACTAGCAAGCTACACAAGCACAACTAGAACAAGAGCAACTACACAAGCACAAGTATATATGAAAGTAAATACAAGCTTGTGTTGTACGAAAGCAAACCACCGAGAAGAGTAGACAATGTTGACACGGTGATTTTCTCCCGAGGTTCACTTGGTTGCCACCAAGCTACGTCCCCGTTGTGTCGACCAACACTTCGTGGTTCGGCGGCTAATCGGTCACACACCGAGCCTCTCAAAAGGCACCGCAAGAACCTACCATAAAGTGTGGTAGCTCAATGACACGCTCAACTAGAGTTGCTCTTCGCGATCCCCGCGGGGTGAGCACAATCCCCCTCACAAAGCTTCTCCGGAGCCTCGCACAATCTTCTTGCGAGCTTCGACGGAGCCACAAGCCACCAAGCCGTCTAGGAGGTGGCAACCTCCAAGAGTAACAAGCACCACCGGCTTGCAACACGATCACCTAGTGCCACACGATGCAATCTCTCAAAGCAACGCACTAGAATCGCTCTCTCACTCGATCCGATGAACACTATCAAGCATGAGTGAGTTAGAGGGCTCCCAAGCACTACCACACAAGTCACAAAGACTATAGTGTGCTCAGCTGACGGCCACAGCCAGCCAAGGCATCTATTTATAACCCCACGGTCAAATAGAGCCGTTACCCCTTCACTGGGCAGATTTCGGGACGACCGAACGCGCCGGTCGTAACTGACCGGACGCGCTCAGCCGCGTCCGATTCTCCAACGGTCACTGACCCCAACGGTCAAAACAACGACCGGACGCGCCGGTCCCGATGACCGAACGCGCCTGTCGAACGACCGGACGCGCCGATCGCACTGACCCACGCGCCCGTGATGCAACGACCGGACGCGCTCCTTGCGATGACCGGACGCGACAGTGCCCGCGTCCGGTTAGAGTCCAGTAAGCTCCTTCAATGATCGGACGCGTCCGATCATGTGTGACCGGACGCGCCTCGCGTCCGATCATCCTCATGAACCGCAGTTCCCTCTGGGCGACTGACCGGACGCGCTGGTCCCACGAGTGACCGGACGCGCCGGTTGCAAACCCTAGCACCCGCGCCTGCGCTGTACTGACCGGACGCGTCCGGTCATACCATGACAGCGTCCGGTCACCTCTGTGACCTCCGTTCGCCTCTGTTTCTTTTCCGACTTCCGGCGTAGTGGAAAATAGGCTTTTCAACTCCTCGAAAACGCCTGAATCCCGCGCTCGCAAGCTCGGCGGGAGGGAGAGAGGAACCTAAACCCTCTCTACCGCTCAAACTCCAACGCCTTCGCAAATGTGCCAACACCAACAAGTGTTCACCACTTTGTGCACGTGTGTTAGCATTTTCATAATCATTTTACCGAAGGAGTTAACCACTCAACTTGCCACGCCACTCGATCCTAGCAACGATGCATAGTTAGATCACACGAGTGGCACTAGATGACCGATATGCAAACAAGTTTGCCCCTCTTGATAGTACGGCCATCTATCCTAAACCCGGTCATAAACTTCTCTACACACCTATGACCGGTGAAATGGAAATGCCCTAGGTTATACCTTTGCCTTGCGCATTCCATTCCATCTCCATTGATGTTGATGCAACACATGCACCAACCAATCATCAAATGATATGATCCACTTCATATCATCACATGACCGTATTGGTTCATCGATCTTGACCTCACTTGCTCTTCACCGTTGCCTCGGTCCTTCGGCGCCAAGCCATCACACAACTTGCCCTTCACCCTAGCAACCGGTCCATCAAGCCAAGCCTCATCTTGATCTTCTCCACCTTGGTTACATGACTCCATGTCATGTCTCATATGCAATGAGCTCCTTCATGACACCATCACATGTGGACTAATCTCCTGTGTATCTCACATAACCACATATTAGTCCACCTAAGTTGTCACTCAATAACCAAAACCAAACAAGGACCTTTCAATCTCCCCCTTTTTGGTAATTGATGACAACTCTACAAAGATATGGAAATTAAGTTCTTTTGGACTTTATGCCACTTATCCAACATTTAAGCTCTATGTTAGAATTTGGATAAGCACCATAAAATCCGACTTGGTAGTGATAACTCCCCCTACATATGTGCTCAAATGGTTTGGTTTCAAGCTTGCACATATGCATAAATATGAAATTTGTGGGAGGGTTAGCACTACTAAGTGATGCTAAGGTGTATAGAATAAACCTTTGTAGCTTGATACCAATTAGTAGCTTGATACCATTTGAAAAACATAAGTTTACCACCATCCTTAGCATCATGAGTAGCTAGACATCAAAAACACTAGAAACCTCGTGAGATCAACATTATAAGCAAGGTTCTAGTTTTTGCATGATAATCATAAGTCTAGCTAACATCCTATGCATGCTAGTTATCAAATCATCATTCAAGTTCTATAACTAGCATACACCACACAAGCATGCATATTGAATTTAAGAACTTTATGCAATGCAAGCAAGCACATGAATTATGCACATATCAAATGTAATCAATCAAAGTTCATGAGCTTGCTCCCCCTACTTGTGTGCTTTCTTTTCTTTATCCAAGAATGTTTGATCCCCTTACATTCTTAAATGTTGCTCCCTCTTTGTTCATGTCCATGTCCAATCTTTCTAATCTCTCCCCAAAGCTCAAAAAGCTTTCATATCTTTGTCCAATCTCTCCCCCTTTGTCATCAATTTCCATAAAAGGTGTTCTTCTCAATTGATACAAAGGCTTGTATTGGGGTAGATGGTTGAGACTTGAATATTGCATTTTTGATGGACATTACCACAGATGTTAGAATGACAAACTTTATGGTTGCTCTTGAGATTTCACATAGGATCTTTGACCTTGGTACCAATCGGTGGGGCTCCTCCCCCTATGTCATAGCATGTGTCATTCACTTGAGATACCACTTGGAGATGAGGGTAGCATTTCTTGATTTGATCACTTAAGGTTGAGGATCACTTGTGAAACCATCGTCTTGCATGAATGATACCATGTGAATATACCATGAGTAGGAATGTGATACCATTTGAAAGAGTTTTCTAGTATGGATCCACTTTGAAGGATTTGACAATAATGTTCATTTCTTAAACATTTTCTATCTTCATGAGTACCACTTGTAAGATATCACTTGTAGATCATGATCTAGACACCACTAGTGAAATACCACTTAGAAGATCAATTTGAGTCTAGATACCACTTGAAACAAACTAGATATCTATTTTCATTGTTGTCTTGTGCTTGTACTCTTATCATTATCATGAGCTTCTTGTATGACTTGAACTATATTGATTTTCTTAAGATTCCAAGTTCGGTTTGATCCAATGACAAGCTTCTTCACACCTCATGCTAAGGGTTATCTTGCCAATGTTGTACTTGTCACTTGTTAGCAATCCAAACTAGATCAAGTATTTGGGTTCACTAGCTCATGAACAAATTCATACTTATACCACTAGGTCAATTAACCATTCAAGCAATAGTGGTAGGCTATGAATTTAAATATTTCATTTGTTATGCATGATCCTAGTAGCATGTACTATATGCACTAATCACATACTAGTAAGGGATGAAATGATCATGCACATTACAATGATACCTTTGCTATGTTGGAGTAGAGGATAGTCACATAGATTCCAATTCATTACTCCAATAGCAATGTGAAGTCCAATTTATAAACTTGGTGAAGACCAATCATAGATAAATCCATTCTTCACCCATATGAAATGAAAACCACTTATGATCAAGTGCAATATCTCTTGAGTTGTGGTTGGCTTGTTTCATCTTTTTGATCAATGCTTGCATGAGAGAACTACTTAGAATATTAATTGAATTGCAATGACTAACTCTCTTTTGGGTGTTGCTTGCTCTTTAGATCAATCCTTTTGGTTGCTTCAACTAAGCATCACAAGTTTCTCGGATCACCACTTCCATGTTAGCCTTCCAAGTCCCAAACTTGGTTTCACCTACACACGGCGGCAAGCCCCTTACTAGGGAGAAGTGACCTTTCTCCAAAGAACCACTCTTGATACTTACTTGAAATGATATAGTTTGATTGATCCAAATGATGAACTCAATCTTGATGAATAATCCTTGAATCTACATTTGAGTCCAACTCTTCCTACTTGTTTAAGTCCTTTTCTTTCTACCAAATGATCTCTAATCATCACTAGAACTTAAACTTCATCTTCATCTTAAGTTTGATCTTGATCTTCAAATTGAGTACCAAATAACTATACCAAGTATATTTCACAATACAAAAGTCTTGTACTCATTGCTTTTCATGCTTCTAGATCAATCCAAAACCAAACTTAGGTACCTCAACCACTTGTAAGCATGTTTCCAACTTGAGGACCTTTCAATTAAAAGTGACTCTAATTAATCCAATGATTTTCACTTTTCTGGCAGATTCTGTACCCTTCAAAGAATAATTCATATCTCCCAATGTACAGATCCAAATGCCATAAAATTTGGTGGAGATGTGATTCACTAAGTCATATAGCAATAGTAAAAATTTGAGCTTCATTTGACATCTAGATTGCTACCAGATTTCAAATCTTCCACCACGGCTACATGCTGAAAACTGCTGCATTATAGCTGACAAGATGTACTCCAAAGTCGAAGCATCTCTTATCCAATTCTCATGAAATTTCTACAGCATCTTCTTTCATAAGTGTAGAGCATGTATGCCAAATTTCAAGCCAATCCAAATAGATTTGATCACTCAAACATGGCTAAGATCACTGCTAGCTCAGATTTTCAATATAGGACAGATTTCAATACATGAGCTATTATTCAACAAATATGAATCAAACTTGAAACTAACTTGTTTGAATACTTTCACAAGACATATATCCATCCAATCCACTTACTAAATGTCATCTCATGAAATTATCCAACACAAACCAATCCAAACTTGATTACTTAAGCATTTAATCCATTCAAACATCTCATAGCAAGCAACATTGCATACATATCCAATTCAATCAACTCATATGCACCCAAGTGAAATGATCAACAGGAGATATACCTTGGTTAGCTCATGATCATCCAATAGCAAGCTTTTACTCAAATAAATTGCAAGCCATCAAATAATTCCAATAAATCATCCACAACTTGATATGTTGCACTTGTATGTTGTAGCATTTGGACTCCACTTATTTTGACTTGGCATTGGGATAGAATATGCATTAAGCTTTAAAACTTGATTCAACATATGATGACCAATATGAATCCAAATGAATCAAGCCTCCAATGCCGATGGTACCTACAAACAATCATCCACTTTTTGATGGTACCCAAATAAGTTTGGGTCCTCTCAAATTAGGAGCAACATACTTAGGCAAAGCCTTAGTATGGGTAGCGGGATGTTTTGCAATTCCACCAAATGAGGTACCATTGCCATCCTTTCTAAGCATGTTAGTATTATTAATTGAAATAGGCTTAGAATTGTTACCTAGAGGACATGAATGAGCCATGTGTCCCCTTTCCCGGCATAAGTAGCAACTTCTTTTAGAGTGAGCCTTTTCTTCCTTGCTCATGTGTTGCTTCTCAATGCCTTGCCTCTTATGAGTTGCTTGAGCCTTCTTCTCAAGCTTGGTAGGACACCCCGAGACAAAGTGTCCCATATCTTCACATTTGAAGCACTTTATGTGAGTCAAATTTCTTTTCTCATTTTGATTCTTGCTCATCATCTTGGCATCTTGAATTTGTATTGGATGCCTTGCTTTACCACCCCTTCTTGTTTTCTTTTTCTTCTTTATCAAGTCACCATCATCTCCATGGTTGATCTTGATTTGTTCTTGGGGTGTCGCTTTTGGCTCAACTTGAGACTTCTTGGTAGGGCAATACTTAGCAATATGTCCCATTTCATGGCATTGGTAGCACATGAGTTGGGATAGCTTCTTTGCATCTTGCTTCTTCATAATCTTGCCCTTGCTCTTGTTGTAGCCAATACCACTCTTATCACCATATCTTCTTTGATTGATCATGATATGCTCAATGGCGATTTTAGAGTTGTAGCACCTCTCCAACTTGTTGCTCAAATTCTTCACTTCACTTTTGAGCTCATTGTTCTCCTTCAAAAGGTTAGTCTCACAAGACATAGAAGTAGAACAAGTATCTAATTGTGAAGAACATGGCATATCTAATAAATCATCACAAGAGGTGGATACATGCTTCTTGCCTACATCACAAGGGTTAGTAATATGTGATTGATCATTTGACCCAAATGATGAGCTCTCACTAGATTTGGTTTCTTCATTAGAAGGCTTCTTAGTGAGTAAAGCATGTTCTTGTGCCAAATTATCATGAGTAACACTAAGTTTCTCATGAGCCAATTTTAGCTCCTCATGTGAACAAGTAGTAACATAAAGTAGATGCTTTTGTTGTTCACATGTGGTCTTTAGAAAAGAGTTTTCATTTTCCAATTTACTTACTCTTTCCATTTCTCTTTTTAAGGCTCTTGAGAGTTTATAAAGAAGCTCAAAATTTGGATCATCACAATTAACAACAAAACCACCAACATGTATCTTAGTGTTACCATGTGATGATGTTGAAGAGCTTGTTGAAGCATCACTCTCATAGCCATCATCTTCACCATCAAGTGTGCATGAAGTAGAATCAATGTATGCATCACTTGTGGCATTATCATTCTTCTTGTCAAGTGATGTTGTGATATGATCATCTTTGTCATCACTTGACCGTGAGGTGGAGCAATCCTCCACAACCACCTTGTTGTGGTCATGCTCAACATCCTCATGTACCTCCATCACTATGTGATCATCCTTCTTGAATTTTCCATCATCCCAAATTGAGGAGCCACAATAGTGATGCTTGAGCGCCGTCCACATGCTATGTGCACTTGAGAGACCCCTCACCTTGTCAAAAATCTCATCATTTAAAGCTTTGATTAGATAAAACTTAGCTTGTGCATCAAGTGTTCGGCAATCCTTTTGAGCTTGGGTACGGTTACCACACCCATCCAAGTCATGAGAAAAGCCAACAACTATGATCCACCAAAACTTAGGGCCAAGAGCACGAAAATGATCAAGCATGTGATTTTTCCACCGTGCATAGTGAGTGCCATAAAAAATGTGTTCCACACAATCATCTAGCCCATAAGCCGCCATCCTCTCGGGTCGGTGAAGACCGCAAATGAGAGACCTGGCTCTGATACCACTTGAAGGGTCGAGATGGCGGACTAGAGGGGGGGTGAATAGTCTTTTCTAAAACTTAAACGCGTAGGCTAACCAAAACAAATGCGGAATTAAACTTATCGGTCTAGCCAAGACTACACCCCTCTAACTAAGTTCACAAGCACCTCACAAAGAACCTAATTAAGCAACTAAGGTGCTTTCCTTAGCAAGAGCTCTCCTATTTAATTCTAGAGCAAGGTCACATAAACCTATGCACTAGTACTTTGCAAGCAAGAGGGAGCTCCTACACAACTAGTGAAGCAAAAGCACAAAGCTCCTAAGCTCACTAGCAAAGCTCAATAACAAGGCAACTAATGCTAAATTAGAGAGTGCAAAACACTTAGCTACACAAACTAAGCAATGTGACTAACAAGGTTACACAAACCAAATTAGTCACGCAAAGGGAAGCTTCTAGCTACACAAGCAAGAAGACAACTAGCAAGCTACACAAGCACAACTAGAACAAGAGCAACTACACAAGCACAAGTATATATGAAAGTAAATACAAGCTTGTGTTGTACGAAAGCAAACCACCGAGAAGAGTAGACAATGTTGACACGGTGATTTTCTCCCGAGGTTCACTTGGTTGCCACCAAGCTACGTCCCCGTTGTGTCGACCAACACTTCGTGGTTCGGCGGCTAATCGGTCACACACCGAGCCTCTCAAAAGGCACCGCAAGAACCTACCATAAAGTGTGGTAGCTCAATGACACGCTCAACTAGAGTTGCTCTTCGCGATCCCCGCGGGGTGAGCACAATCCCCCTCACAAAGCTTCTCCGGAGCCTCGCACAATCTTCTTGCGAGCTTCGACGGAGCCACAAGCCACCAAGCCGTCTAGGAGGTGGCAACCTCCAAGAGTAACAAGCACCACCGGCTTGCAACACGATCACCTAGTGCCACACGATGCAATCTCTCAAAGCAACGCACTAGAATCGCTCTCTCACTCGATCCGATGAACACTATCAAGCATGAGTGAGTTAGAGGGCTCCCAAGCACTACCACACAAAGTCACAAAGACTATAGTGTGCTCAGCTGACGGCCACAGCCAGCCAAGGCATCTATTTATAACCCCACGGTCAAATAGAGCCGTTACCCCTTCACTGGGCAGATTTCGGGACAACCGGACGCGCCGGTCGTAACTGACCGGACGCGCTCAGCCGCGTCCGATTCTCCAACGGTCACTGACCCCAACGGTCAAAACAACGACCGGACGCGCCGGTCCCGATGACCGGACGCGCCTGTCGAACGACCGGACGCGCCGATCGCACTGACCCACGCGCCCGTGACGCAACGACCGGACGCGCTCCTTGCGATGACCGGACGCGACAGTGCCCGCGTCCGGTTAGAGTCCAGTAAGCTCCTTCAATGATCGGACGCGTCCGATCATGTGTGACCGGACGCGCCTCGCGTCCGATCATCCTCATGAACCGCAGTTCCCTCTGGGCGACTGACCGGACGCGCTGGTCCCACGAGTGACCGGACGCGCCGGTTGCAAACCCTAGCACCCGCGCCTGCGCTGTACTGACCGGACGCGTCCAGTCATACCATGACAGCGTCCGGTCACCTCTGTGACCTCCGTTCGCCTCTGTTTCTTTTCCGACTTCCGGCGTAGTGGAAAATAGGCTTTTCAACTCCTCGAAAACGCCTGAATCCCGCGCTCGCAAGCTCGGCGGGAGGGAGAGAGGAACCTAAACCCTCTCTACCGCTCAAACTCCAACGCCTTCACAAATGTGCCAACACCAACAAGTGTTCACCACTTTGTGCACGTGTGTTAGCATTTTCATAATCATTTTACCGAAGGAGTTAACCACTCAACTTGCCACGCCACTCGATCCTAGCAACGATGCATAGTTAGATCACACGAGTGGCACTAGATGACCGATATGCAAACAAGTTTGCCCCTCTTGATAGTACGGCCATCTATCCTAAACCCGGTCATAAACTTCTCTACACACCTATGACCGGTGAAATGGAAATGCCCTAGGTTATACCTTTGCCTTGCGCATTCCATTCCATCTCCATTGATGTTGATGCAACACATGCACCAACCAATCATCAAATGATATGATCCACTTCATATCATCACATGACCGTATTGGTTCATCGATCTTGACCTCACTTGCTCTTCACCGTTGCCTCGGTCCTTCGGCGCCAAGCCATCACACAACTTGCCCTTCACCCTAGCAACCGGTCCATCAAGCCAAGCCTCATCTTGATCTTCTCCACCTTGGTTACATGACTCCATGTCATGTCTCATATGCAATGAGCTCCTTCATGACACCATCACATGTGGACTAATCTCCTGTGTATCTCACATAACCACATATTAGTCCACCTAAGTTGTCACTCAATTACCAAAACCAAACAAGGACCTTTCAGGGGTTCACATGCGCTACGTCATCCGGCTTCATTTTCCTGCGTCTAACAACGTTGCCGAGTACGAGGCACTCGTCACGGGATTAAGAATCGCCGTCGAGCTCGGGGTCCGACACCTTGACGTTCGAGGCGACTCCCAACTCATGATCGATCAGGTCATGAAGAGCTCGAGCTGCCGTGACCCCAAGATGGAAGCCTACTGCCAAGAAGTACGACGCCTCGAGGACAAGTTTCACGGCCTCGAGCTCAACCACATCGCACGCAGGTATAATGAGGCCACCAATGAACTGGCAAAAATCGCGTCCAGTCGAGCTACGGTTCCATCGGATGTTTTCACAAAAGACCTTCAGCAGCCATCCATTGACCTTGGGCCAGACGAAGGGGTTAACGGGATGTCACTCGACCCTCCACCTGAGGCAGAAGCCCCCTCGACCGGGGCCGAAGCCATGCAGGTGGAAGACTTGACCTCACCGTCTGACCTCGAGCCTAACTGGCGCGTCCCGTACCTCGACTACCTCAGCCGAGGGGATCTCCCCTCGGATAAGATTGAGGCTCGACGGATCACATGCCGGGCCAAAACCTTTGTGATCATGGGCGACAGCAGAGAGCTCTACCACCGTAGCCCTACTGGTATCCTCCAACGATGCATCACAAATGAGCAAGGCAGGAACCTGCTCGGCGATCTCCACTCGGGGGCTTGCGGTCACCACGCAGCACCTCGAACCCTCATCGGAAACGCCTTTCGACAAGGATTCTATTGGCCGACCGTGGTCTCCGACGCTGTCAAGCTAGTACGCTCCTGCAAGGGTTGTCAGTACTATGCGAGACGAACCCATCTTCCAGCACATGCCCTACAAACTATCCCCATCACATGGCCATTTGTCGTTTGGGGGCTCGACCTTGTCGGACCATTGAAAAGGACAACTGGCGGCTTCACCCACCTGCTCGTCGCAATCGACAAATTCTCCAAGTGGATCGAGGCCCGCCCTATCACCAGCATCAGGTCCGAGCAAGCTGTGCTCTTCTTCACCGACATTATTCATCGCTTTGGGGTCCCCAACTGTATCATCACAGACAATGGCACCTAGTTTACTGGCAAAAAGTTTTTGGATTTCTGCGACAACCACCACATCCGAGTGCTTTGGTCAGCCGTGGCTCATCCAAAAACAAACAGTCAGGTGGAACGTGCCAATGGCATGGTCCTACAAGGCCTGAAGCCTAGAATCTTTGACAAACTAAATAAACATGGCAAAAGATGGGCTGCCGAGCTACCCTCGGTCCTGTGGAGCCTAAGAGCAACGCCGAGTCGAGCCACGGGGTTCACTCTATTCTTCTTAGTCTACGGGTCTGAGGCTATGCTCCCAACCGATATAGAATACGGATCCCCAAGGTTAAAGGCCTACAACGAAAGAAATAACGATGCCACAAGATAGGGCGCCCTCGACCAGCTCGAGGAAGCCCGAGATGTGGCTATGTTGCATTCTGCCAGGTACCAGTAGGGTCTCCGATGCTACCACGACAGACACATCCGCAAGCGTGACCTCAACGTTGGCGACTTGGTGCTACGGCGGAACCAGAACACCAAGGGACAACACAAGCTCATGCCACCATGGGAAGGGCCGTACATCATCGCAGAAGTACTAAAGCCGGGCACCTACAAGCTATCCAACGAGAAGGGTGAAATCCTCACCAATGCTTGGAACATCGAATAGCTACGTCGCTTCTTTCCTTAAAAAGCCTCGAGGCTCTGTATTTTCTTTTTCGTCAATACAACGATGTTCAAACTTTCATTTCACAATGAGGAAGGATCGACTCTGTACTCCCAGAATCAACCCTCCCTCGGGGGCTACAAGAGGGGAACCCCCCAGTCCCCGAAAAAACTTATGCTCTTTTTCAAATTTAAGAACCGCTTCTTAGATCGACTTCGCTGCAAGAGCACCCTAAGGTTCGAAAGGGCTCTCGAGTCAGGAGTATCACCTATGCCTCCGAGGCTACGGTACCTCCACTCACCCTCACACCTTTTAGAGGTGCGACTTCATGCTAGGGAGATCTAAATAATGGTTCCTAACTTTGAAAAAGAACATACCCCCTGTCGCTTAGATCAGGCTCTCACACGATTTACAAGGCCACAACGTCACCCTGAAGCTCGAGGGCAGTTGAGCCGTGAGATCACTTACACCCCTGAGGCTACGGTACCTCTAGTCGCTCTCTTACGCCAAAGGATGCAACTACGTGCTAAGTAAATCACGCGAGAACACGATCCAAGCGATAAAGGGAAGAAAAGCTCGAATAAAACTAAATTAACCACGAACCGGTTTATGTTTCGAGTTTTTAGGGCCTTCGAGGCCACCATGACCAAAATTCGAAATACTAACTTATTACATGGGCCTTCATGCCCAGATTTGGCTCACAGGCCCTCATCGTCAGCAGGCGGAACCACCTTGGCTTCAAAAAGCGAGGCCAGACGGCTTCCAGGCTCTTCGGCGGCTTCAATCAGCTCAGGGTCTGTGATGAAGCCCTCAGCGACGAGCTTCATGTCAAACACAAACCCTGAACGGACGATGGCCAGCACCCTCTTCACGCCGTGATGGAGGCCGTCCCGTATCTTCTCCCGGGCAAGGCGGCCCAGCGCCACCATCCGACGGACGAAGGAGTTCCCCGGAACATCTTCCTCGGTGTTGGCATCGGGCTCGACCCCCAGGCTATCACAAATGGTGGTGATCACGCCCTCGAGCAGCTGGGTCCTCCGGATCTCGGCTTCGAGGAGGCTCTGGAAGGAGTTGGCAGAAGATTGAGCCTCTCGATTCTCCCTCTCCAGCTCTGAAACACGACAAACAAATTAATACCCAACACGGGGCCCTCAACGTCATGGCCGTAACAATCACACTTACCCTCGATATGGGTCTACAGGCCCACAACCTCGTCGCGAAGCCCCCCGCATGTTCGCTCGAGCCTTAGGAGAGCGCTGTCCTTATCACTGATGGTCGCCTTTAGCGCCTCGATCTCCTGCCAGGCAGACTCGAGAGCTGCGTCCTTCTCTTGGACGGCTCCCTTCAGCGTCGTGACCTCGTCCTTCAGAGCATCAGAACGAGCGGTGGCCTGCTCGACCTCGACGTTGAGGGTGTCGCGCTGACGGCTAACCTAGGAGACATTCTCCTCGAGCTCCTTCACCCGTCTCGACAGGGGCTTGAGATCCCTGCGGGCCTGGGCAGCCTCCTCCTGAGCCTTGTCCATGCCAGTGCGCATCACGGCCTCGGCCGCCCACGCCTGCATCGCTTCCTCTTTCACCACCGCGTATGCGACGCGCAGCTCAGCCATTTCGGCGTTCCAATCAGAAAGCCGTTTCTGGGCCTCCTCGACCAGGACCCGTTGCTGAGACAGCGTGGCCCACACGCCACTCTCATCCCGGATGAAGAGTGACTTGCGGCGGGAGTACTCCTTCAACTCCTGAACGCAATCCAAAAAAACCGAAAAGGTTAAAAAGCCGAGGGAAAAAGACACCAAGAAAACCATGGAGAAAGACGACGGGTCGATCATACCTCGGTGGCATCCCCCATGCTCCGCACGGCACCGGATGCCACTCGGAGCAACCGATCAAGGTGCCGGCGGACGCCCTCGAGGTATTCCCATCGGCGTCGGGGTTCGTGGCGTCCCTAAACTGGAGGGACGGCCCCCCACCTCGGTATCTCCGCCTCTGCCCGCGCTATCGCCAGCGCGTCGATGTCGGGCCATGACGACGACGACCCGGCCGGGGCGTCTCCCGGTCCCGTGGAAGGACCAGCCTCGCCCGCAGTTTCCACCTCTCCAATGGCCGTCGAGGCACCGGCCTGATCCGCGACCTCACCCTCCTCGACCCCCATCACTTGTTTCCCTTTGTCCAGGGGGGTGTCGTCGAGGGTAAGGTCCACAGTCATGGGTGCCCGCCCTCCTAAGGGAACTGGCCCCTCGACCGCCGGTGCCTCCGGAGCTGGCGCCTCGACCGACGATGGCTTCGGTACCCGAGCCTCGACCATTGGTGCCCCCGGAGTCGGCGCCTCTTCTTCCGGTGCTCCAGTAAGGGGCTCGACCGCCCCGCCCTCCACCGTACCCGCTGGCTCAGCCGACGGGTCTTGTTGCGGCCGCGACCCCCTCACCAGGGCCACCTCCTGCCCTGACACCGACACGACCTCCTCCATGGTCACGTCAGCACCCGCCCGCTCCGCGCCGTGGACGGGTGTCTCGCCCGTCATGACCTCAACGACAACCTCGGCCGTCGCTGATGACCTGGGTCTCGCCTCGACCGCACCGGGCACCACTATCTCTGTCGGTTCGGACCCCTCCACGGCAGGATCTGGGCCAACAACCACCGTGGCGTCCGCTGGTCCCTGCCATTGTCGCAGGCGCCCCTTCATGGCCTCGACCTGCCGGACCCAGGCCACATCCTGCTCCGCCGTCCGATTGAGGACAATGGCGCTGGCCCGCAGCGACTTCACGGGGGTAAGCCCCATCGGCTCTGCCTTCCGCTTTAATGTGCAAAGTGAAGAAATGTCAGCCGACGGACCTAGAGAAAGGCAGAACAACCGAGCAGAGACGCTTACCCGTAAATCGGCACTAAGGGCCTCAACCCCGTGCGACCCGAGCCTCCTGGGGCGGCCGATAGTGGCCTCGCAGCGGCCTCACCAGCAGGTCGAGCACTCCTGGGGGCCCTGACCGACGCACCGCCCTGCGCCTTCTATGCCTCCGAGGCCAGCTGGCCTTGGATTCTCACGCCCGCTGACACCGCCGCCGATGACGACGCTGGTACCACCGTCCCAGCCCCTGCCCGAGCTTGCGGGGCCTAGGCTGGTGCGGGCGTCCCCGTTGACCCCTCTTGCTGGGTCCAGGGTAAAGCGGCCCCTCCCATCGAGGGGCCCATCTCCTTCTCCATCTTCTTCTCCTCGGACTCCTCGACCACAACGACCGAGGAGGACACCCCCCCTGATAGGCTCCAGTAGGGGGCGAATGTCGGGAAGGTCCCCCAGTCCGGTCGTGGTCTCATACCGCGACAGGGTGTCATCGTCTTCGCCGCTGCTGTCGTCGTCCTCCCCCGAGATTGTCTTGGAAGGCGACGGCGCCAGGGGGACCCCGTCGATGGTCTGCTGGCGCCGGAGCTTCTTCAACGCCTCCGCCTCTTTGGCCTTGCGGATTGCCCGCTTCTTGGCCGTCTCCTTGGTTTGCTTCTTCTTGGAGGCATGCTGGCATCGAGCCTCCCGGGCGGGCCGGTCCTCTGGACTGGCGGACGCATTTCCCGTAGCGCCAACAAATCCTACGCGCCAACCTCGACCAAATCAGCGAAATCCAAAAATAAATGAAATTAGCAAACATACTAGCCCTAAGATACGTACCACGGGCTCAAACCTTTCGGTAGGTCTCATGGGGACCCGGTTGGCCTCCTCCACCTTGAAGTTCCCAACCATCTGGCGCGCTCGCCGGAGGACCTCCTCGAGGGCAAGGGATTCGTGGGACATCCGGGTCCCCTCTAGAGCTGCCTCCGGAGTCATCTGGTCGAGGTGGAGATGACGCCGGCACAGCGGCATCACTCTGCGGCGATGAAAGGTCGTGGCCACCGCCGCAGCTGTCAAGCCCCAAAGGCAAAGCCGTTGCAGCGCCGCCAGCAGCGGGTCCAGACGCGGCTTCTCGGCTTCCGGCACTCCGTACGTCCAGCGATCCTCTCGAGCGGTCAACACGTGGCCGGTGTACCTCGGCAACTAATTTTCATCGTTGCGGAGGTAGAACCAACCCTCGTACCACCCACTGTTCAAAGAGATAAGGCGAGCTGGGATGTACAGATCCGCCTGACTCGACCTGACCTGCAGGACGCGGCTCCCTACTCGAGCCACGCATAGGATGCCCTTCTCCCCCGCCTTCTTGGCGAAGAGCTCGGCCTTGAAAAGGTGAAGCCACAGGTTCCACTGCGGCTCCACCCCAAGGTAGCCCTCACAGACCACCGCGAAGATGGCGGCCTGCGCGATGGCGTTGGGGGCAAGGTGGTAAAGCTCCACCTGGTAGTAGTGGAGGAGCGCGCGCATGAAGACGGATGCCGGCACGCCAAACCCCCGCTCGTGGAAGCAGACGAAGCTCACCACGTACCCTTCAGGGGGCACCGGCTCCCGGTGGGCAGGGGGCGGCGCGATCCACTCTGGCTGCGACCGGCTCGTCCTTGGCTGCAGCAGCCCATCCTCGACCAACTCTTCCAACCTCCTCTCCGTCACCGAGGAGGCGGCCCAATCGTCGGCGGGGAGGATCTGGCTCTTTCCTGCCATCGGTGCTGTCGGAAGGGGGGTGGACGAAGAGGATGCAGTGGCGGCAGCGATGCGGGCGGAGAGCGCAATAAGGCAAGGGTTGTCTGAGGTAGAAGATTGCAGGAGCGCAAGGGACCAGTGGGGAACGCAGACCCCTAAGCCTTGATTTTATATGCCCAGGCGGAAGCCCAACGGCCGTGCGAAAAGGTAGGAATAGTTTCCCGCATTAAATGCGCCCACCTAACCATTTCCTTACATCTTGTAGGAGTTGGGCACGTGGCCGTCCCCCACGTCGTAACCGTACGCCACGTCGCCCACTACCACCCCGATCTCGCCTCCCCTCCTAAAAAGACGCGCCCGGCTAACGGGCGGGGGAGGGATCCATAGACGGATATTCCTAGATACCTGGGAAATGGGCCCCGAGCCTGGTATAAGCCTCGAGGGAGCGAAAGCTGGCCCTCGAATAGGGTTCGATAGCTGCCCTCAAGCAACAGAGTTAGAGACGACCCAGGGTGCGCCCGTACATGGCCAGGGCTCGAGCCACGCTCTCGAGGCACCCCAGGACGTATTCGAGGCCAAAGGAGGAGGTCTACGTAGGAATCCCTCTGGGGGAGGCATCGAGCCTTCGAATCCTGTCGCAGGGAATCGAGATCCACATGACCACTTCTTGGCATCTTTGAGAGCGCCTCCGGGCCACTAGCCGACCCCTAACGAATGGGGCACGGACTCTCACTCGAATTCCCCCGCTAGCAGCTCACCAGAGATCGTCGGAACTCGCCCAAACGAGGGTAGTACGGCATTCTCCACCCCTCCTTTTTTCGGAAAAGGAGCGTGAGGGTCGCACAACAAAAGACAGCTGGGACTCTGATCGACCTCGTGCGTGTGAGGCTCGGGGTCTCGACCGCAGAAACGGGCCCCGAGCCCGGCATAAGCCTCAAGGGAGCGGAAGTTGGCCCTCGAACAGGGTTCGACAGCTGCCCTCGAGCAACAGAGTTAGGGATGACCTAGGGTGCGCCCGTACATGGCCAGGGCTCGAGCCATGCTCTCGAGGCACCCCAGGACGTATTCGAGGCCGAAGAAGGAGGTCTACGTAGGAATCCCCCCGGAGGAGGCATCGAGCCCTCGAATCCTATCGCAGGGAATCAAGATCCACACGACCACTTCTTGGCATCTTTGAGAGCGCCTCCGAGCCAATAGCCGACCCCTAACGAATGGGGCATGGGCTCTCACTCGAATTCCTCCACTAGCAGCTCATCGGAGATCATCGGAACTCGCCCAAACAAGGGTAGTACGGTGTTCTTCACCCCTCCTCCTTTTTTCGGAAAAGGAGCATGAGGGTCGCACAGCAAAAGACGGCCGGGACTCTGATCGACCTCGTGCGCGCGAGGCTCAGGGTCTCGACCGCAGAAACGGGCCCCAAGCCCAGCATAAGCCTCGAGGGAGCGGAAGCTGGCCCTCGAACAGGGTTCGACAGCTGCCCTCGAGCAACAGAGTTAGGGACGACCCAGGGTGTGCCCGTACATGGCCAGGGCTCGAGCCACGCTCTCGAGGCACCCCAGGACATATTTGAGGCCGAAGGAGGAGGTCTACGTAGGAATCCTCCCGGGGAGGCACCGAGCCCTCGAATCCTGTCGCAGGGAATCGAGATCCACACGACCACTTCTTGGCATCTTTGAGAGAGCCTCCGGGCCACTAGCCGACCCTAACGACTGGGGCACGAACTCTCACTCGAATTCCCCCGCTAGCAGCTCACCGGAGATCATCGGAACTCGCCCAAACGAGGGTAGTACGACGTTCTCCACCCCTCCTCCTTTTTTCAGAAAAGGAGCGTGAGGGTCGCACAGCAAAACACGACCGGGACTGTGATCGACCACGTGCGCGCGAGGCTCGGGGGCTTGGCCACAACGAATCATTCCCCAATAAAACGAATACAAGACCTCGGAGGAGTCTCAACACTCCACCGAGGCCTCGGGGGCTACACCCGGCGGGTGCGCTCGCGCACCCCCACCGAAAAAATCACGACGCTACGACTCCAGTTCAAACCAACCTCTGGGAGAGTGATCACACACTCACCCAAAGGCTCGGGGGCTACTGTCGGTACCAACAGTACGAGGGTACCCACAGCTATCGCTAAAAAACTAAAACAATTGAAACTGCAATAAAAGGCAGCCCGCCTCGACCGCGTATCCAGTCCGTCTCGTACGAGGCCCGCTCGACGGGGCGCCTCGACCGTGCTCCGGCTCTGACTCGTACGAGGCCCGCTCGACGGGGCGCCTCGACCGTGCCCCATCCCGTACAGCAAGGTATCTCGACGGCGCTCCGACCCGTGCGAGGCTCGTCCGCCCACTGGGAAAAACTCCGACTCGCGTGAGCCCGGGCCGAGCGCCTCGACTCCTTTTCTTTACCTACCCAGGACAAAAGCCATAGCATTCAATGCGGTTACCTACTACCACCTACCGGCATGGTGGCGACTAGGATCGACGTGGGAACAATGCCCGTGTCAGATCTCACTGTTTTACCACCCATCCCGTGATGGGAGGTGAAACCCGTCACTATACCCACCTTAACGCGCACTGTTCACCATCGATCACCCTCGAGGGAGGATAAGACAAGGCCCGTTCTCCGCGATCTTGGGTATTCGGCCTTATCCATCCGATCTCGACCCGGCCTCGACCCAACCTCGACGCTCGGCACCGTTCAAACGACAAGGGAAGGACGGTATGGCACGACGCTCCGGGTCATTTCGACGTCTCGTCTCCCACGACGCCATGGTGTCCAGGGATGGTCGGCCATTCCTGGAGCATGTCGCCACGGTCAGCTCAACAGGAATCGATAAAACATCACCTCAAGCTCCCCGTCGTCTTGGCCTCCTCTCGCCCTATAAAAGGGCAGGCCAGGGTTTTACAAAAAGGACGAGGCAACCAACCACCCGACCGGACAACAACAGACAACGAAGAAAAATAAGAGATCGATATCTCAAGCAACCACCCTTTTCCTCTTTTTCCTCTCTTTGAGACTTGGGCTCGACGCCCTCTCTTGCATGCTTGTAACCCCTACACGAGCACTTCGGTGCAAGGAAATACAAACTTCCCCCCGTTGGACGTAGGGCCTTTTTTTGCCCGAACCAGGATAAACCCTCGTGTGTTCTCCTTGCATCACCATCCAGGAAAGAGACACGCTACATTTACTCGTTGGTTTAGGACCCCCTCGGGTCCGAACACCGACAACATCAAAATGTCGGCAAATGCATGGAGTACTAAATATAGATAAAATCAAAAACTAATTGCACAGTTTTGTTATACTTTGCGAGACGAACATTTTGAGTCTAATTAATCATTTTTTGACAATTTTTTACACTAAAAAACAAAAACTGCTACAGTGTTCCGATAGGAATACTGTAGCAGCCAGAGCCGATTCGGCCACCCGAATCCTGGATCTAAACACGGCCCAAAAGTCGTTCGGTCTGTGCTCTTCAGGATCGCAGAAAAGAAAAGCTGCCTTGCTGCACGCTTCAGCAAAGTAGAGGTGCGTTCTTCTCTTTCCTCCAGTGCGGTACTAGCGCTGCATGAGCAATCTTTAGGTTTGTGCTCTGCTGTCAATCACTCAATCTTGTGGACCATGTCTTGTTTGCAGTGAAATTCCAACATCGACAAAGTTACACCTTGTACTTGAATTTACTTTACTTTACTGATTAAATGCAATTCCATTTTCATGCTATTGTAGTACTTCTACTTCGCATACTCGTACATGGCTAGAGGATCATGTGTTGGTACGTACTTGTTCGCTTGTTTTATCAGTAGTTTATTTTAGCTTATTCTCTCTTACATAAAACTATCGAATCAGTCGAAATCAGCCGGGTTTTCACTGGCCGAACAGGTAACGAGGGCGCTACTGTCTGACGATCGGCCGGTGAAAGTCATCACCATGCTTTCGCTACTAGCATTGTTAGTCATATCTCATGGAGTAGGCAATATCCGTTGTTCCACTGTCCCTGGAAATAGCACGGACATGCTCTCGCCTTGCTTGATTTCAAGGCAGTCATCGCCAATGACCCTTCAGGATCCTTGAGCTCGTGGAACTCTAGCATCCACTACTGCAGGTGGAGAGGTGTCACGTGTAGTAACTTGAAGAACCACGGGCGAGTCACAGCACTCAACCTTGCCAATCAAGGCCTGTCAGGCTCTATTTCTCCATCTGTTGGAAACCTAACATACCTTCATACACTAGACTTGTCTAGCAATCAGTTCTCTAGCCAGATACCTGATCTTAACAATCTCCAGAAGATGCAAGTCCTTAATCTAAGCTACAATTCACTGGATAGGGTTATTCCAGATAGGCTCACAAATTGTTCCAACCTTAAGGAGTTGCATCTCTACCATAACTTGTTAAAGGGTGCAATTCCTCAGGGAATAGGTTGTCTTAAGAATATGGGTTTTCTTGCCCATAATGACAACAATCTCATTGGGACCATCCCGCCAGACCTCGGTAATGTTAGAATGAGGCCAACAAGTGTATTACCATGCCCAAAGGCAGATATACAAGTGAGTGAGTGTACATATGCAAAGGAACCCTCCAAGTAGAAGAAAAATACTACACACACATCTGTACATCTAACACACCCTTTCAAACTCACGGTGGATCTACAACACTGAGTTTGGAGAGCAAGAATCTATGTTGGGCCTGTGTCTGTGCCTTGGTGAAGAAATCCGCTAGCTGAACCTCGGAAGGCACGTGGTGGAGCGTCACTGTGGCAGAACCGCCCAAATTAATCCACTCCCAAGGTACTCGTCTTTCATTAGAGACTAAGTACCCAAGTGAGCGCACTAAATCAGACAAATTCCGTCCAGCATACCCAACGGGAGAACTCGAAGATCCACATTTTTTATCAAGATCATAAACGAGTGAATAAAGCTTACACCATTCTTAACCATTTCTTACATCACTTTATTACAACATCAGAGTATTACGCAAGTTAAATGCAACAGTAGAATTAAGACAATTTACATATGAAAGGGGTATATACATTTTAGGTTCACAAGTTTTATCTTGCAGCGGAAAATAAACATATGACCAGAGTTACAGCGGAAATAAAGATTTATTTCATGACATGGTGAAGCAGTAACATGGTGAACATTTATATACAAGATATATTAGTAGATTATAAAACTTTTTTTATAAAAACATTTAGTGAGGGTTATAATTAAACACTACCTACATAGCGTAAAAAGGAATCCTCTCTGAGCCCACCAGAAGATATCCACACACAAGGGTCAACTCTAGCAATCCACCTATCACCTACAACAGGGGAATAAAACCCTGAGTACTCAATTATACTCCGCAAGACTTATCCGATAAGAGAAAAATAAAAGACTCCAAGGACATACAAGACTTATTTAGCTTGCTGGTTTAATGAATTTGCAAGAAGCATAACTAATAGTGCATCCTTATATTCAAAGTTTTAGCAGCCATTTTTAGTCCATTGGCTAACCAATCTAGGTAAGCACCTATCCTACCTCCAAGCAAGTGGTAAGCAATCAGAACCATTTTATATCATCTCTGTTCCAGTTCTTGCTATGGTGCCATACCATAGCCAAGTCGGTACCATATCCAAGAAATGGTGATTCATGAATCAATGTATCCCAGTTGGGTACTCCAAAACACACGCCTCATCTTCACCTTGAGCACAGACAAGACTAACCCGTTCCACTCCTGTCAAGGGGTCTAGGTCCCCGTCCAAACATGGACTCAAACCCCCCAGCACTGAGGCCCGACCTTAGTGTGGTGCTAAGACCTCCACCTATCCCCGCCTCCAATCAGTCGGTCCGAAAAGAGCCGAAACCCACGACAAGAGAGTAACAAGCCTTCCTGCTCTCTTAAGCAAGTATGTGCTCAGGATAAAAGTCTGTGACCTGACTACCATCCACAACAACGGACGATCATCAATTGACATAGGCGGGACAACGCAACCAGAGCCTCGCTCTGTTGCCTAACCAAGTCCCAGTCCATCCAAAGTCCACAGTACAGTCCCGTACGGTCTCCATTTATTATCCACATATAAGCCATGTGATAGTAACATGATAGTAATAGCAGTAATATATAATCCTATCTCTCGCGAGGGACAGACAATCACTCGACTTCTACCGGAGTCCTATAGCATGGCAATCTACACAATCCTTTCATACTAGTAAGACTCACATGATGAGGATATATATGCAGGTGGGTTCCATTCAACTCCTTAAAACTTAATGCACAAGCATAATATAAAGTGTAGAATAGTAGGGGTTATGCACCGAGGCTTGCCTGGGTAATTATAACCAACAATTAGTACTCCATCTTCATGATGTGATCACCATATCACCATCTTTTGGTCAAACACCAAGTCCTCTGGTTGATCCATCGATCCATCATTGTTCCTATTATGCTATGTGAAAGCATCTAGGCCCCTAGTGGTTTTAGTGATTAATGACAATGTAAGATTATTGTGACTAACGTGTATATTGTAGAGGCAAATTAAGTTAGGTCACGATAATGGTGATTGATTGGGCAATCAATAGTGTTCATGCCCCTATCGATGGAATCATTTCGGTTTTCAAAGGATGGTTGACAAGGTTAAGCACGATCTAGTTCTAAGTGCCATTTGGTGTTGAGAGGCATTTAGAGTAGATTAAGACTTTGTTTTTTTCTTTGACCGTACTATAAAGGGGGTATGAGCGGGTAGCTTGACCTAGGTGAGTCTAATGGTTTAGGTGTGGTGCACACTTGTCAAACATAGCACTAGGTAGCTAAGAGATGCCCTAAAGATCACATGGAACATTTTTCATTCATAAAGAAATTTGATTTGGAAGTGAATGGAGTGTTTTCTAGTCGACCGGATGCGTCCGGTCAGTACAACAAGGCTAGTTAAGTCACCGAACACTGTGCCAAAGCGGACCAAACACGACTGTCACTAGGGTTTGCTCTCCAAAGAGCACCAGACGCTGCACCGGACATGCCCGAGGGCAGAGTCCGATCGTTATATAGTAAGGTTCCAGAGAGTGTTTTTCATGACCGGACGCGTCCGGTCAGTGCTGATCGGACACTGACCTAAGTTCGGTCGTTACACAGAGAGGTTCCAGAGAGTGAAATCATTGACCGGATGCGTCCGGTTAGTGTTGATCGGACGCGTGTCAGAGTCCGGTCAGAGCTGTTGAGTTGACGTCATGCAGTCGTTGGCTACTGACCGGACACGTCCGGTCAACCCGACAGACGTGTCCGGTTGTCACTTAACAAGCTGGTTTGAACCTCAATGGGTATGTTTGGTTATGGGGGGTATTTATACTTCTCTTACTCCTCTAACATATCTCTCTTGCTTAGTTGATCAGCTGAAGAACACCTTTGAGTCCAAGGGAGAGCAAGTGCCTAGTGAGGAGTTTGTGATTTGATAATCTCAAGATTAAGGACCTCATTAGTGCTTTGAGAGTAGCAAGTGTGCATCCACTCATCTCATTAGGCTTGGTTAGGTCAAGTGAGAGTTCGTGCTTGTTACTCTTGGTGATCGGCATCACCTAGACGGTTTGGTGGTGATTGGGAGTGTGGTGATCATCCGTTGAAGCTTGTGGATGACCCAACTTGACTTGTGAGCGGTTGTGGGCGATTCACTGAGCCAGAGTGGCGAAGAATCAGCCCGTAGAGAGCACTTGATCCTTGCACGGATCAAGGGGGAGCTATACCCTTACTGAAAGGTCTTGATGGCTAGAGGGGGGTGAATAGCCTTTTAAAATTTCTACCAAGACAAGCTAAACAAGTTTATCAATAAAACAAATAGCGAGATGCGAGTTTTGCTTAGCCTACGGGGTGTTTGCAAGCCACCTAACCAATTCACAATTCTAGTATATTTACACTCAACCGCACAAGTCAAACCGAGAAGGTAACTATAACTATAACTAGCAAGCTACACAAAGGAGCTACTCTAGCAAAGCTAACTAGCTAGCAAAGATAACTAAGAAGGTAATGCGGAGTTGAGTTATGAGAGTTTCACCGAGGGGCGAAGTATTGAGCCAACCAATATGATCAACAATGAATATCAAGATAACCGAACACCAGGATCAATCAATCACAATATGAAAGTGATGACACGAAGATTTATCCTGAGGTTCACGTGCTTGCCGGCACGCTAGTCCCCGTTGTGTCCCTCTTCACCACGTGGTTCGGTGGCTAATCGGTCTCACACCGAGCCTGTCAAAAGGCACCACAAGAACCTATCAAATGGCAAAAGGTTGCAATGACATGAGTAATTTACTAACGTTGCCTTTGGCGCTTCGCCGAGGTAGGCACAAATCCCTCATAATCACCGGAGGTGGCCAAGAACAATCACCAACTCTTGCCAACGCCTTCAAGCTGCTCCAAGCCATCTAGGTGGTGGCAACCACCAAGAGAAACAAGAATCCCGTAGCAAATCAACCACCAAGTGCCAACTAGATGTAATCTCACAATATAAATGCACTTAGATCACTCAATCTCACTTCGAATATGCAAAGAAGTAAGAAAGATGAGTGGGAGGGGAGTTGCTTAGCTCAAAGTGCTCACAAGTATATCAAAAATTCAAGAGAGAGAGCCTTGAGCCGGCCAATGAGTATTTATAGACGTACCCTTTCAAAAATAGCCATTAGAAACTTGAAACAGCCGAAGTCGCGCTGATCGGACACGCTGGTCAAACTGACCGGACGCACCGATCGCACAACGGCTATGCCGCGAAGCACTGACCGGACGCGCTCATTGCGAGGACCGGACACAGTGCGACCGACCGGACCCGCTGGTCCCGTAACAAACCGGACGCACTGGTCAAGCAGAGACTACGTACAATGAAATAGGGACCGGATGCGCTGCAGAACTGACCGGACGCGCTCGTTGCGAGGACCGGACGCGGTGCGATCGACCGGACGCGCTGGTCCCGTAACAGACCGGACGCGCTGGTCAAGCAGAGACTGCGTACAACGAAACAGCGACCGAACGCGCTGCAGAACTGACCGAACACCATAGTGCCAGCGTCCGGTTGGAGTCCAGTAAGCTCCCTGAACGACCAGACACGTCCGATCGACTGTGACCGGATGCGCTACGCGTCCGATCAACAAACTAAAATATGCGCAGACGCTGAACGCTGACCGGACGCGTCCGGTCAAACAGAGACAGCGTCCGGTCCAGCGTCCGGTCACCTCTGTGACCTCCGTTCGCCTCTGTTTCTTTTCCGACTTCCGGCGTAGTGGAAAAAAGTCATTTCAACTCCTCGAAAACGCCTGAATGCATATGATTATGAAATGCATTTCTGACTTCCGGCGTAGGGAGAGAGAACACCAAACCATCTCTACCGCTCAAACTCCACCGCCTTCGCAAATGTGCTAACACCACCAAGTGATCTCGTCATGTGTGAGTGTGTTAGCATTTTCATAATCATTTTTCGAGGCGATATTAGTTCTATCCAAATGCATATGATTATGAAATGCACACCTAGAGGCACTTAGGAGTTCAACAGCCGCATCATTCCCCTCTTTATAGTACGGCTATCTATCCTACAATGTAACCACACCCACTAGGTGTATTGGTTACTAAAACACAACCCTTAAGCATATACCTTTGCCTTGATCACATAGGGTTGCGTCCAAATCTAAGTGTGGCCATCATGATCACCATGTCCATCTTGCCACCAACCTTGGAATGTACTAATCCTCATATGCTACATACAACTTAGGCATAGGATTAGTACTTAGGCATTGTCACTAATTACCAACACCAAACATAGGACTTTCACTTGCGCGGGTGCTCCAACAAGGACTAGTGGGAAGTGCCGACTCTCCGATACCTTGGCAAAACATCACCGTGTTCCTTTCCACTCTTTGCTTTGAGTATTTACTTTGAGAAATTCATTTCTTGCCTTTACATTCATAGAATTGATTTGCTAGTATAGGATTGGAACTAGGTTGCAAAACTCTTTGTGCCGTAGAACAATAGCTACACTTTTAGGCACTAGGGGTGAAGTGGGTTTTGATTAGGGCTTAATTATTGAAAGAATTTTTAGAGAAGCCCAATTCACCCCCTCTTAGGCATCTTGATCCTTTCAATTGGTATCAGAGCTGAGTGCTCTTAGAATTAGGCTTAACCGCCTAGAGCAAGATGCCCCATGGAGATGGACTCCATCCCTTCTTTGAAGGAGATGATTTTCCTTATTGGAAAATTTGTATGGAGACATATCTAGAGGCTTTAGATGTTAGAGTGCTTAGTGCCGCCGCACAAGGATTTCCAAAACCTAAGGATCCTACAAACCCTATTGGTGTTGAGATTCACTTTGAGAAGTGGAATGCAAAGGCTAGAAACATCCTCTTTAGGGGCCTTTGCAAGGACGTGTTCAACCATGTTAGGAACCACAAAGACGCCCATGCACTATGGTCAGATATTTGTGCGCTCCATGAGGGAACCAAGAGTGAGCATGAGGAACGCTATCACCTTGTCAAGAGAAAGCTAAATTCTTTTGAAATGCTTCCAAATGAAAGTGGTAATGAAATGTACTCTCGTTTGAATGTCATTGTAGAGGAAGTTAATGGGCTTGGACTCACACAATTGCAACCATCCGATGTCATGATAAAGATCTTGTGTGTTCTTCCCATTGACAAATATGGACACATTGTCACCATGCTCCATCAAGGAGATCTTTCCAAAGCTACACCTACTCAAATATTAGGGAAGATCAATGCTCATGAAATGTACATGCACATCACACCACAAGATGGCTCTCCCTCCTCAAATAAGAAGAAAGACTTGGCTTTCAAGGCTAGTCAAGAGAGGAAGGGCAAAGCAAAATTTGAAGCTTCCTTTGATAGCTCAAGTGAAGAGGTAGATGACACCAACATTGCTCTCATGGTGAGAAGGACCACCAAGATGCTAAAGAAGTCAAACAGGAATGGTGTCAAGTTTGATTCAAAGAAGAAGAAATTCTTCACTAGTAGCAAGAGGAAGCCCATCTCGAAAATGGATTGCTATAATTGTGGTGAACTTGGTCATCTAGCTCATCAATGTCCTAAGCCCAAGAAAGATAAATTCAAGAAGAAGTACAAGGACAACAAAGATAACTTAAGTGATGATGAGAAGAAGAGAGAAAAACCATACAAGAAGAAAGATGTCAAGAAGAAGCAATATCATAAGAAGAAGAATGGCAAGACTTACATTGTTGGTGATTGACTTATGGATATTGAATCATCAAGTGGCTCATCCGGAGAAGATAGTGATGATGAAAAAGAAAGAGTGGCCGCTCTTGTTATTGGGAGTTCATTGCCACCACCTTCACCACCACCATCATCCTCTACACACCTATGCCTTATGGCCAAGGGTGACCAGAAGGTACAAAGTGATGATGATAGTAGTGATAGTGATAGTGACAATGAATTTGTAGCTCTCTCTTATGATGAACTAGTTGAATTGCTAAATAGCTACACTAAAATCATAAGAAAAACAAGAGCTAAAAATGATAAACTTGAGCTCGAAAAAGAATCTCTCTTAGCTAAGTATGAAATGGCTTAAAAAGCTAGTGATGAGCTTAGAGATAAAAATAAGATTGTGTCATTCACCCTCAAAGAACTCAAAGCCATCATAAAAGAGCTTAAAGAAAACCACGATGAACTTGAGGGGATACACAAAGAGCTTAACACTAGATATGACTTGCTAAAAGATTATTATACTACTCAAAGTCAATCATGACAATCTTGTTATTACAAATGAATATCTATACAATGAGCCACATGATGTACTAACCTTGTTGCTAAGATTGATATAGCTACATCATGTGATGATTTGATTGATGAGTACATTGAGCAAGGATCTAGTGGCAAAGGAAAGCAAGTGGTTATGGCCAAACACTATGATGACTATGTTAAGATCAAGAATGAGAATGAGAAGCTAAAGAAAGATCTTGAAAAGCTATCAACCACCAACTCAATTGTCATAGAGACACAAGATGGTGACTACAACATGGCTCTTGATATTGAGAAGCTTTAAGAAGAAAATAAGAGGCTCAAGATTGAGAAGACTCACCTTGCCACCAGGTTTGAGAAGTTTACAAGAGGTCACAGTCTTCAAAGTGAGCTACTCATGAACACCGTGATGAAGAGTGATAAGAGTGGCATTGGCTACAAGGATAATCAAATGAAGAAAGCCAAGGCTCAATATCAGTCTCAACATTAATATAAGTCAAAGCCAAAGCCAAAGAGATGTATTGAGTGTGGATAAGAAGGTCACTTTGCTCATGAGTGCAAGACTCCACCACCACAACCCTTGCCTAAGCATGCTAGACCTTTTACCTTCAATGCTCATTATATGGTTAGAAAGGACACAAAAGGAAGACCCCATGTTGTTTTTCTAGGTCCACCCAACAAGAATAGGCCTAGGCAAATATGGGTAGCAAAGTCACTAATTGAGAGAATTGTTGGCCCCCGTCAAGTGTGGGTGCCTAAACATCAAGCTTGATCTCTTGTGTGTGTAGGTGAACTACAAGACCGGTGGAAATCATTGGGTTATTGATAGTGGTTGTACTCAACTTATGACCGATGACCCTCATATGTTCACCTCACTAGATGAAGATGTGGATGATCAAGAAAGGATTACATTTGGTGATAATTCAAAGGGCAAAGTGCAAGGGTTGGGCAAAGTTGTAATATCAAATGATCACTCAATCTCAAATGTACTTCTAGTTGTTTCATTGAGCTTCAATTTGCTATCTGCTAGACAATTGTGTGATCTTGACTTTCAATGTCTATTTACTAAGAAAGAAGTACTTGTGTCAAAGAAGGATGATGATCAAGTCATATTCAAAGGCTTTAGATACAACAACTTATATCTAGTGGACTTCACCTCCGATGATGCCAACTTAAGGACATGTCTATTCACCAAATCATCACTTGGGTGGCTATGACATAGAAGGCTTGCTCATGTTGCGATGAGTACACTCAAGAAACTATTGAAGAAGGACATGGTTAGAGGATTGAAAGATATTGTGTTTGAGAAGGACAAGCTTTGTAGTGCATGTCAAGTTAGTAAGCAAGTTGCAAATACTCATCCATGCAAAGCTTACATGTCAACATCAAGGGTGCTAGAACTTCTCCACGTGGATTTATTTAGACCTACAACCTATGCAAGTTTGTGAGGCAACTTCTATTGTATAGTGATTGTTGATGATTATTCAAGATACACTTGGGTGTTCATTCTTCATGACAAGACCAAGGTGGCCACATCATTCAAAAAGTTTGCCAAGAGAGCACAAAACAAATTTGATGTGAAGATCAAGAAGATAAGAAGTGACAATGGCAAATAATTTGATAACACAAACATAGAAGCCTATTGTGATAAAGTTGGGATCAAGCATGAGGTCTCCACAACTTACACTCCCCAATAAAATGGTGTTGTAGAGAAAAAGAATTGGACATTGATCACCCTAGCAAGAACTATGCTTGATGAGTACAACACACCGGAGAGTTTATGGGCCAAAGCAATCAACATCGCATGCTATGCTTCCAACTGCCTATTCATTCAATGGTTCCTTGAGAAGACTCCCTATGAGTTGCTTAATGGGAAGAAGCAGGATATCTCTTTCTTCTAGGTGTTTGGTTGCAAATGCTACATCTACAAGAAGTGACAACACCTAGGAAAGTTTCAAAGATGTTGTGATATCGGTTTTCTTGTTGGTTATTAATTGAAGTCCAAAGCATATCGTGTATTCAACCATGCCACCAGCTTGGTAGAAAAAAACATATGATGTGGAATTCGATGAAACTAATGACTCCCAAGTAGCACATGAGAATCTTGGTGACATCGGTGAAGAGCCATTGAGGGAGGCTATGAAGAACATACCCGTTGGAGACATCAAGCCTAAAGATGATGATGAAGTGCAAGAGATCGACAAGACTTCTTCATCAAGTGTGCCACAAGATGATGATAAAGACGTGAGAGAAACAAATGAAGACACATATGTCTCTCATGATCAAGTGGTGGCACAAGCTCAAGATGTTGATGCTCCACGACCTCCTCCCCAAGTGGTTGAATGAAGAATAACTCCTCTACTATAATCACATCCACAAGATCTCATCATAGGAAGTTCTTCAAGGGGTGTAATGACTCAATCTAAAAAACTTGCTTCCTTCATTGAACATCACTCTTTTGTTTCTTGTGTTGAGCCTACTTGTGTAGATGATGCTCTCAGGGATCCAGATTGGGTGAATGCTATGCATGAAGAATTAAATAACTTCACCCGCAATCAAGTTTGGACACTTGAAGAGCGACCACAAGATGCAAGAGTGATTGGAACAAAGTGGGTGTTCCGCAACAAGCAAGATGATCAAGGTGTTGTGGTAAGGAACAAGGCAAGACTAGTAGCAAAGGGCTTCTCTCAAATTGAAGGTTTAGATTTTGGAGATACCTTTGCATCAGTTGCATGACTTGAAGCCATCTGTATCCTCCTTGCATATGCATCCCATCATGATATGAAATTATATCAAATGGACATCAAAAGTGCATTCTTAAATGGTTTCATAAATGAACTAGTCTATGTTGATCAACCTCTAGGGTTTGAAGACCCTAGATATCCTAATCATGTCTATAGGTTGTCCAAGGTGATATATGAGCTCAAGCAAGCACCAAGAGCTTTGTATGAGCACCTTCGGGATTTCTTCATCGAGAAGGGCTTCACCATTGGGAAGGTCGACACCATACTATTCACCAAGAATCTTGATGAATACATCTTCATTTGTCAAGTATATGTTGATAACATCATATTTGGCTCAACAAATGAAGATGATTGTAAAAAGTTTAGTGAATTGATGTCGAAGGAATTCGAGATGTCAATGATTGGTGAGCTTACCTTCTTCCTTGGTTTTTGAGTCAAGCAAATGAGAGAAGGGACTTTCATCTCTCAAGAGAAGTATACCAAGGATATTCTCAAGAAATTCAATATGAATGAATGTAAGCCAATCAAGACACCAATGCCAACAAATGGACATCTCGACCTAGATGAGGGAGGTAAACCAGTTGATCAAACTCTTTACCATTTTATGATTGGTAGCTTGTTATACTTGACCGTATCTAGGCCTGACATCATGTTTAGTGTGTGTATGTGTGCTAGATTTCAAGCTAATCCTAAGGAAGCTCACTTTAGTGATGTTTAAAGAATTCTTAGGTACATAAAGCACACACCAAGCATTGTCCTTTGGTATCCCAAAGGAGCTAGATTTCAACTCGTTGGCTATTTTGATTCGGATTATGTGAGTTACAAAGTTGATAGAAAAAGCACATCCAGAGGGTGTCATTTGCTTGGTAGATCACTAGTGTCTTGGTCTTCCAAGAAACAAAATAGTGTTGCCTTATCCACCGCCGAGGCAGAGTACATTGCCACTGGTGCTTGTTGTGCACTAATTCTTTATATGAAACAAACCCTTCTAGACTATGGTGTAGTTCTAGAAAAGGTACCTATTTTGTGTGACAATGAGAGCGCCATAAAACTTGCTAATAACCTGGTTCAACACTCTCGCACCAAGCACATAGATATCTGTCATCACTTTCTTATAGATCTTGTTGCTAAGGATGATATATCACTAGAAGGTGTAAGGACGGAAGATCAATTGGTGGATATCTTCACAAAACCTTTAGATGAAACTCGATTTTGTAAGTTGAGGAACGAGCTCAATGTGCTTGATCTAAGTAACTTTACTAAAAGATAAGCTTGTGTGTGTTTCTTGCATTGCATTGTAATATAAAACATGTGTAATTTTTAGCAACACACTTAGGGCCTATCTAACATGGTTAAGATAACCACCCCAAAGCATGTAAAAAAGCTTAACCTTGGATCAAACTTGACAAGCAACTAGATTTATCTACTTGTACTGCATTGCATATGCATGCATTTCTTTCCGGTTAAGTTTTGAGCATTCACTAAGTTCGATTACATTTAGGTGGAGCATTTGAGGCTCAAATTGGTCAAGTCCCCTAATGTGTGGCCTTATGATGCTCCTTGTCTCTTTTTTTCATTGCCTACTTTCTTAAAAATATATTAAGACTAAGGCAAAATATTTGAAAATTTTGAGGATTTGAGAGAGATCACTCATACCAGTTCCAATTTGTGTTTATTTGGCTCTTATTTGAGTTGGAACTTGGTTGGGAGAAATCGTTGAGAAGGAATTTGAAGAAAAGCTATTTTTGTGCACCGGACGCGGTGACCAGACTCGCATGCTGTGGCGTCCAGTCAGTTGTTGAAGAAGCAACATTGCTGAACGCGACTGGACTCTGTGACCAGACTTGGGAGAAGCAACGTTCGGTCAGTTATGGAGTACCGGACTCTGTGAACAATGTCACAGTCGCGTCCGATCGATTGGAGTTGGCCGCGTCCAGTCAATCTACAATGTTGCACCAGACTCTGTCAGCGTCCAGTCATGAAGTTTCGGACGTGTCCGGTCAAGTCAAAGGTGGTTTTGGAGCTCTCTTTATGCGCACAAGACTCCACTGTTGGTGCGTCCGGTCGTTCCACCGGACGCGTCCGATCTCTCGGGCGAAAGCGCTTTTAGGCCCCGTTGAAAGGATCAAGATGCCCAAGAGGGGGGGGGTGAATTGGGCTTTTCTAAAAATTAATTGCAAGAATTAAATCCTACAAGCCAAACTTCACCCCTAGTGCCTACTTGTGTTCCTTGTGTTTCTACCGATAAAAGTTTTGCACCCTAAGTTCCAATCCTAGACTAGCAAGGCAATTCTAGGAAAGTAATCAAGCAATAAAAGTAATGCAAGAAAGTAAATACTTAAAAGTAAGGGATATGAACACGGCGATGTTTTGCCGAGGTATCGGAGAGTTGCCACTCCCCACTAGTCCTTGTTGGAGCACCCGCGCAAGGGTGTAGCTCCCCCTTGATCCGCGCAAGGATCAAGTGCTCTCTACGGGTTGATTCTTCGACACTCCGTCGCGGCGAATCACCCAAAACCGCTCACAACTTGAGTTGGGTCACCCACAATCTCGTTGGATGATCACCGAACTCCCAATCACCACCAAACCGTCTAGATGATGGCGATCACCAAGAGTAACAAGCTAGAACTCTCACTTGACCACAACAAGTCTAATGAAAAGATGGATGCACACTTGCTAGACTCTTGTCACTAGAGAGGATTCTCAAACTTTGATTCGCAAATCTCAATCCTCACTAGGGCCCTTGCATTCCCTTGCACTTCAAAGGTGTTTCTCAGCTAACCAAATGAGCAAGAGACCTCTAAAAGAGGTGGAGGGGTTGTATTTATAGACCCCTCAGACAAATCCAACCGTTACCTTTCGAAACAGCCAGACGCGCACTGACCGGACACGCCTGTCGATATGACCGGATGCCCCAGTCAGTTGTAACGGTCGAAAATAGAAACTTGTACTGAGAGACCAGACACGCCGATCTGTGCTGACCGGACGCGCCGGTCTGAGATGACCGGACGCGCCGATCAGGGATGATCGGACGCGTCTGATCATGCAAGAGCTTTCTGGAAATTTGACCTGACGCAACACCGTGTCTGATCATAGGTGACCGGACACGTCAGGTCACCACGGGACCTTACTGGAACATGACCGGACGCACGACCGCGTCCGATCGTAGGAGACCGGACGCATCAGGTCTATGCTGAAACTTACTAGAACGTGACCGGACGTGCCGATCTTTTTCACAGTCGTGTCCGATCTTGCTGTTTACCCTCTGAAACACGTGTCAGCCTGACCACCGCGTCCGGTCCTCTCAAGGACCGCGTCCGGTCAGTCAGCCGAAAACGCAGTTAAATTTTAGTACTGACCGGACGCGTCCGATCATGACCAGGACCGCGTCCGGTCATAGGTAAACGGCTCAAACGTCTTCTAAACGCAATGCAACTTGAACCAAGTCGCTTCTAACTATACTCTGAGCTTTTCTCGAGCTACCTAGTGCTAAGTTTGACAAGTGTGCACCACACCTAAACATAAGACTCACCTAGGTCAAGCTACTCGCTCATGCCCCTCTTCATAGTACGGTCAAAGGAAGAAACAAAGATCCTAACGACTATTCCAGATGTATCTCAACACCTTGACATCCGGAACTAACCGTCCTTAATCTTATCGTTGATCCTTTGAAAACCGAAACGATTTCCATCAAGGGACATGACTGCCATATTGCCCAAAGCAGTTATTATTTCCATGACCTAACTTACCAACGTTTCTGCAAAACACACGTTAGTCATGGTAATTATGTATTGTCATTAATTGCCGAAACCAACACCGAGGCCTAGATGCTTTCAATCTCCCCCTTTTTGGTGATTGATGACAACACTTAGATTCAGAAGATATGAGTTGAGGTTTTCGATCATGCTTGGTTCACATAAGCATACAGCTGTAAGCACAAGGGGTTAGACAATGCTTATGTGTTCCAAGCCAACTGAGTGTACTTATAAGATAAGACATGAAAGGTTAGTACACATAGAAAATAGCTCATATGAAATCAGAGAAAGGCACGGAAGCACAACCTTATGAGCTATAAACAAACAAGTGACATGATTTAAAGCTGTGATTAGATAAACCATAAAGACTTTAAGGTATCTCATAAGATCACATGTCACACGAATGCAATTACTGTAAAGTAAACATGATGCATGAGAGTAGCACACAAGAAAAGAACGAAAACCCTAACAAAAAACTCCCCCTAAGCTCCCCCTGAATCTACTCTCTCTCTCTCCCCCTTTGGCATCAACCGCCAAAAACTAATCTAAGGATCTGACGAGGGAACAGACGGAGTCGAGTCGGGTGCCGAGGAGCGTGGAGTGATCACAAACTGTGAGATGTCTCCCTCGGACTCGGAGCTATCTGGCTAACCCTCTGAAGGAGCACACGGCTGTGAAGCGGTCTGGGTCTGATCAACAGGAATCAGTGCTGCCGAAGTAGCGACAAGTGGAGCAGTTTATGTGACCTGAGCCTGAAGTGAGCCAAAAGCTGGGGGATCTATAGAGGCAACTGACGACGGAACAGTCTCTGTAGTGCCTGTCCCTGTCACTAGAAGGAAAACTGCCTCTGAACCTGACAACCCTGATGAAGTAGCAACTGTGGTGTGCGAGGGCGTCGGCTGACCAGTCAACTCTCTATATGTGGCACTCAGATCAAAGAACGGTGTGCCGGTCAACATGTGAGGGCGAGGCTGGTCTGAAGGAGTAAACCCCGTCTGAATAGGCGTGTAGCTCGGGGACTGGAACGAATGAGGAACCTGCAGCTGTGGAGATGTGAACTGAAAGCTTGGCTGATCCTGACTTGAAGGTCCACTGAATGGTAAAGCTGAAGTCAGGATAGATACAGGTGGAGGAGCCCCAACTATGACAAGGTGACGCAGAAGCTCCAAGTACTGCTGCTGGCTAGCTGCACTCTGTCGCTGCATCTCATACTGCTGACGCTGCATCTCGACCTGTTGGCGCTGTATCTCAAGCTGCTGTCTTTGGAACTCATCCTGTCGAGCCTGTATCTGTGCAAACGCAGCAGTTGTGTCCTAAGCCTGTCTTTGTAGCTGATGCTCCTATCGCTCCTGTGCCTGGGTCAGCCTCTCAAGTATAGCCACCATGGCTGGGTCTGAGCGGGAGGCTGAACCAGAACCACCGGCCTCGTGGTCGTGAGGCCGAGGAGACCGATACCTGGGGATGGGCTGATAGTCCTCATCAGTGCTGTCAGAGGCCTCATCCTCAGCTATATCAGTGGGCTGAGCATCTAGATCTGCAAGTTCTGCCTCAGCAAGACCCTGTATGGTCGCATCCTGCTCAGCCGTTGTCTCAGGCACCTCAGGTCTCTCTCTCTGTCCTGGTGCAAGGGTCTGCTTTCTAGTAACTGAAGCCCACAGCTGACGAATATCATACTCAGGAAAAGCAGTAGTGGTTTCAGTTAACTCAACACTTATTTCTGAAGGCAGCTCAAGTGCAGATCTGATGATGAAACAAATCCAATGAGCATAGGGTAGCTGACGGTGTCCCTTGAAGCCTTCTGCTAGGGTGTCCTCCATCTCACTGACCATAAGATCCCAAATGTCAAAAGGTGTCTGTGAAAGAAGGTGGTGAACAACCCAAAGCTGCATCCTGGTCAGTCCCTCTCTGTAACCAAGTCTAGGAAGAAGAGTGCGTCTGACAATAGCATCCAAGACTCGGGCAAGCGGTGTCAGACTGGCAGGTGTACGATGAGACCCTTCGCCAAAGGGCTCACGAAAGCAGGGTCGGATCAGGTCTGTAGGTGGTATAGAACCGCCATGAGGGCGTCTAGGTGGAGCTGTCTGACCGAAGCAGAGCTGGTGGATCTTCGTGTCTAAAGCTAGGAGTCTGAGAATCTCCCATACTCTGGAGCTGTACAGTCTACGGTCGCGGCCTCTGAATGCAAAGTGTATGAACTCATGGGCTGGATCAATCCATAATGAAGCATAGAATTCCCTAACCCAAGTGCCGCAGTATGCACCTGTCCGTCCAAGAAAATCTGACAGGCCTGGTAGATAGGACAGATGCGGACGTAGCTGCTCACCCACTACCTCAATAAGTGACTAAATGCGACAGACCCTCTGTGGTCGAAAAGCAATGCCACTGTCAACAAGAGCTCTGTAAAAATCCTCCTGGAGAGGAGTATAGAATCCCTCTAAAGCTCTGGAGTCTCTCTGAGGTGGGAACCACCGGCTGACCTCAACAAATCTCAAACTTTGCACCTGACGTGCAGTAGCACCTCTCAGGTCAAAGTGCTCAACTGGGGGTGTACCTCTAACTCTCGGAGGTGGACGTCCTCCACGACGCTGGCCCTCTGGCCTGGGAGTCACCTGAGTCCGTGTGCGTGTGGAGCGGCGATGTGATGGAGTCTGAGCTAGCTGTTCCACTGTGTAACACCTCAAGTGTTTAGCTCCTTAATTGCATTGCATTTGCATAAGCATAAGCAAGCATCATTCATTTCATGCATAAGCTTATAATATGTAAAACATACTTTGGAAACATTGCCACATATGTTTATATTTCATGTGAAGTAAGAAGTGAGTAGTGTGCAAAACATAAGTACCTTATGTGCAATTTCCTTTGTGAGACATGTCAACCACTTTAGTGTAACATAATTAGCAAATGTTATGCAACACACTCATGCAACATGTGCAACATGAGCTTGCAACATTTGGGTGAAAGTATGGAATTACTTGTTCCAAAGTATGTGACACTAGGAACTTTGTGCAACCAATATGTAGAGTGGCTAATTAGGTCTTATAACACCTTAATTACATTTAGGGTAAGTAGTGGAGCAATGTTCATGTTGACCAAAATTACCAAATTGCCCTTCCAAATGTTGTTGACTAAGTTGGACCCCTAGAGTGATCTGGTTTGACCAATTAAAAAGTCCAGTTTAGAGATCTTGCATGGAGGAGCAACCTTAAGCAAAGTTGTAGAGAATTTCATAAGGAACAAAAGTTCTAATATGGCCATCTCATGAAAATGAACAGAACATGTTCAAAAATGGCCCACAAGTCAGTATTAGGGGCTGTTTTGGGACTTAGCAAATTTTGGCTAAGTGTGAAGCTGAAAACCGTTTCACTGTACCTCACTTTGGCAACTGGTAACTCACAAACTAGGCCGAACCAGTCCTTGAGACAATTGACAAAGTTGTTGTCCACACATAGCTCTACAACATTGTCAATATCACCATCACCTAGTTCTAAATGGTTTAGGAGATGTGGTGTCTTGAAAATAGGGTTTCAGTCGGGTTCACTGACTGAAAACACGTTTTAGTTTCCGAGTACACCACTTTGGAGCTCTGTGGTTTCAAATCCAGGCCGAACCAGTCCAAACTCCAATTGACAAACTTGTAGCCCTCATGTAGCTCTACAAAATTGGTGTAATCATCTTCGACTAACTCAAACCGGTTTGGGAGATAATCATCGTTAAACTTGGCCTGTCAGTCGATCACCAACGACACCGTTCGACTCGTTTCAGTTTGTCAGAGAAGGGGGGAGTGGCCGACCGGCCACAGGGCCTCGCTGACGCGTGGGCATGCGGTGGCGACTGTACACCGGTCTTGGCCCCACCGGTCAGTCCACGGCGCCTTCAAGACCGCCACGACGCGTCGAGGCTGCCTCCATTCCCTCTCCCTCCCTCGTTCGGCTTCAAAGCGGAGAAACCGAGCCGCCATTTTTGCCCCCACTCCAGCGAGCTCGTGCACACTCCCCACCGCACCACCGCTCACCAGATCACGCTCGTCCCTCCGCCTTACCGCCCTACACCTCTACGACCAACCGGTGGCTTTAATTGAGCCCGAGGTGAGCCACATTGCCGTCTCCGCCCGTTCCCGAGAGGTCACCGGAGCTCCGCCATGCAGGTTCACCATGGCCGGGGTAGTTTGGGCCTCTCTTCGTCTTCCCGTCCTACCTCAATCGCTCCGCCTAGCTGCAGTAAAGCTCGTACCGAGTTTAGTTGTGACCGTGCGGCCTCACCGGCGGTGGCGCATCGTCACCGACCCTCACCGGCCGCCGTTCCCGGTGGCAAGCCCCTTCCACTCCAACCCAAGCCTTCCTGCTTGCACGAATCGAAGCACCGTATGACAGGGAACGCGTGGGTGTGTTTGTTTTCCCTAAGCGAGCTCCCCTCCGACGAGCTTGAGCTCGCCGGAGCTCGCGGTTCGCCGCTTCCCTGACCTCCGTCGCTGACCGCGGGGACCCACCTGTTAGGTGCCACACGCGGGCGGGATGGCCGAGCAGGCCACGCGTGCGTCGCGGGCCGCGCGCGCGCATCTTGGGCCGCGTCTTTTCCCGGGCCGGCCCAGTAATAAATCTGGTTTATTTCATTTCTTTTATTCTGTCATAGTTTTAGATAATGTTTAGAAAATGTAGATCTAGGGTTTTACTTGCCCAAAAATTATGAGATAAATTTTGTTGAAATCTACAGGGTGTGTAGTATTTTAGAAAAATATGAATTTGTTATGCGATGTTTGTTTTCTGGGATATTTAAATAGGTCTTTGAAATGGGTTTTAAATCACATGCAAACTTGTTTAAATTATATCTTGAGTTTCAGTATTCCAAAAATTATGAAATTTGGTGAGTAGGCTAATTTATACTTGCTCTAGCTTTGGTAAAAATTTGGGTAGTAGTGCTTAAGTACTTTTCAAGTTATAATGCTATCTTGTTATTCTAGGAAATAATTAAATGAATTTTAGTAATTTTTATTCATGTGCAATGTTCATATAAATTTTTGGAGGATGTCTTGGTACCATAGAGTGTCTAATAAAATTAGGAAATCTGTTGTTTGACACTTTTTACTATACTTTGTTATTTATACAAAAATCAGCCTTTTGGACTTGTGAATTTTGTGTAGGAAGTTCCTGTGAATAAATTTAGTTCAGATTTTTACAGTAGCCTCTTTTTGGGTCAGAGAGTCTCCTGTAATTTTTGTAGAATTTTAGGAGCAGTTTCCATATATGTTTAAAATTCCACTTAATTACTTAAGTAAATTAAGAAATGGGTGTAAATAAATATTCTAGGTGGAAAACCTTGCTTTCTGGTGTTTTTGTGACCTTTGTGAACTTGTAGTAGTATTAGTTTGGTCTTAGAGAATGTTTGCCACATAAATAATTATTTAATCTTTGCAATTCTAGCTTTTCTAGACAGCTGGTAGTATCTTTGGGTTTGACCCTTAATAAAAGTGGTTGCTGGAAAACTTGTAAATACCAAAGTTGGAGTAAACTTGATAAATTAGCTTGTGTCAAAATGTGGGAGCATTTGGCTTAGTAGTTTAGGAGTTATTGCTGTTTTAAGTGACAGTCCAGAATTGACTGCTCTCTGTTTGGGGAGGACAGATTCTGGAACTTTAGAATTTCGACTAGGTAAACTTTGTAATTAAATGTTGTGGTCTGAAAACATTTTGTGGTACATTTCTTAATATTTTAAGATTGTCTTAGATCATATCTTTTGGATTTGGGAATCTCCAGTTATGTTAGAAACAAGTAGCTGCTGTCCAGAATGTCTTACCGTGATATTTTGGGTTGGATGCGGTAACCTAAATAATGTCACTCTTGTGTTTGTTAGGTGTTAGGGCCTTAACCGAAGATGAACAACTATATCTTAGGTTGGGTAGATTAGGTAAGTACTTCTCCACCGGAGAAGAGATTTGCACGTACTGATAAAGTAACTTGATTAGATTATTATATTTTATTTCTGAAATGCATTTCATTCCGAGCATGTTGCACCTTTATGCATCCATGATATTTATTGTGCATTCATGCAATAGGTGTACCGGAGGGGATAACTCTCCTCGAATTTGAGCCTATGATTCTGGAGGAAATCCAGGACCAGCCGGAGCAGCTAGAGGAACCAACCGACGGAGAAGTTCCCGCAGAAGACCTGCCTGAGTGTCCTAACCACCGGCCTTCGACCTTTCTAAAAGGCAAGCCCCGATGCATGCTGAACCTACTGATTTATAAATTAATCTTGAGTATTTTTAATTGTTTACTGCATTAAGTTGTAGGAGTTATATGAAAACACTTGTGCATTATACCTGTCCTTGCCCAGATATCGTACTTAACCCTATATTAGGTTTAGGCACGTGTCAATGCTTAGCCCTGCTTAGTACGGTAGAAGTCGGGTGATTTCCGGTCATCCGCGAGATGTAGGAAGGAGTCACGAGTGGCTTTATGGCTATCGTGGATGGAACCATGCTTAAAAATGAAATTGAGACCGGGCGGGAGTTCGATAGTACAGCCGCAAGACACTTCACGTCTTGGGTGTGGAGCTATGCCCGTCTGAGTCGTTTAAGGACCGATTCGCTGTACGTCCTTGAGTCATGTTGAACGCAGTCTAACACTTAGTTGGCCGGATAAGCCGTTCCGACCGCAAAGCCGAGTAATGTGATTCAGGCCGGGAATCGAATGGTAGGTTGCTTCTTGGAGGAGAGAAAGGATGTGCTTGGGGACATTGGCGTGAGACCAAGGGGGGTTAGAGTCCCTATCACCTGGCAGAGTGTCGCCCTTGGGGTCGCGACATCATTCGGACCCGCGATTCCTGAATCATATGAAAAGGTGGCTTGTGCGACCTTGGCAGGGGCCTGCGCGGTGAGTGTTAGAAATACCCCTCCAGATGGATAGGAATTCGATTCGAATCGTCGTCGCTCCCGGTTAGTGAGCACTTGACTTGAGCAGCGGCAACGTAGATCTCATTAAATAAACTGGTGGTTAAGGGAATGATACAATGTTGCCACAATTCATACCTGCTCTGGATATAATATTGATAATTGTTTGATTATAATCAAGTGCATGTTTAGTACAGGTGCTAAGATAGATAACAGGTAAATGCTAAAAATAACTGCTAGTACAGGCTATAAGAGTTTCAATTACTTATGTCGTTATGCAAAATGTTATGTCAGCTAGCCTCTTGTGTAAGCCTTGCATAATCCTTGGTGTCATCTTATTTCTGGTTTTCGACGGGTAAGTCTAGCTGAGTACATTCTAGTACTCAGGGTTTATTCCCTCCTGTTGCAGATGATATGCTCTACCAAGGCTTCTGCAAAAATTATCTCCACCCTGCGGGTGACGAAGACTAGATCACTTGGGCGTGATCATCTTTTATGTACTTTCCTGATGCTTTTGTGGGATGTTGATCAACAAAACTGGCAGTAGTTAAACAACTGGTGTGCGTTTGCTTCCGCTACTTTTATAAACTTGGTTTGTAATAATTGCGACTCCGTGTGTGTAAACTTATTTCAGAACTACTTGTGAAATATAACGCATGATGTTGTATGTTGAATGATGCGATCCTGGTTGTAAGCAAGTTGGTTTGAAATCCTTCGCGGTTTCGATTGACTACCGGGATTATATGGGCTCAAGTTCAAAAATTTGAGCACTTCGGTGCTTGTTTTTGTACTTGTGCTCTTATAATTTGGTCGGTTCTGTTACAGCTGGTACCGGAGCATAATTCAACATTAAACACATCGTACGAGTATTTAAAAACAAAAGTATTTGATTATGAAAAAGGGTTAAAACACTAAAAATTATTTTTAGGTATGCTAGTGATCACATCCCTTAGCCCAAATAAGGACTCTTAGGTGGCTTATTATAAAGACTAACTTGGGGGCCTTGTTCGTTTTTGTTTCGTCGTCCATACGGCGTGATATTGTATGGATGCCATCCACTTGGGTGGTAATGTATGGATCAATTGCCTCGACGCTCTGGTAAGTGTGAGTTGTGAGAGCATGATCGTTCAACCGGCGATCTAGGGGAGAGTAGTTTTGGTGACTTGCATACTTACATGTTTAAACCATGTAATTACGTAAGCACTTAATTGTGGGAACCTTTATATCTGGTAGCTTTGATACTGAAGTACATATATCAGGGGATGTATATATGGAAAGTATTTAAATTACTGCTTTCTTGTGTGTATATATTGGGAAACTGTTGGGCTAAAATGAGGTTTTCTGTAGGTACACTAACAGCGTAACGAGTAGACCGATAGTTTCGCTTATATGAGAGAACGTATGTATGCCATCGCCTAGCGTTAGAACTTTAGGTTGAGACTAAGGTGAGAGGGCGTATGGAACGTGCATGCATCATGTTTAATTATATCATACATATCATTTACTCCCTCCTTAAAAATTTCAGTACTCCCGACTAAATTAAATTTCGTATCCCCTAAATGATCCTCACTTTAAGTCGTATCTTGTTGCTACAGATGGCACGTACCAAGAGGACCGCTCGCAAGTCCACTGGGGGCAGGGCACCGCGTCACCAGCTCGCTCCACGTGAGCCCCGCCCTGAGCCTACTAAGGTGGAAAGGCTAAGGGCAGAGTTGGCTAAAGTGACTGCTGCCAGGAATGCAGCGCGTCAGCAACTGGAGCAAGTGATCCGTGATCGTGACCAGGAAACCCTTGCAGTCCAGAGATTGACAGTAGCAAACCGCAACTGTCAACGCATGCTGGTCCGTGTCATGAATCAGAGGGATGAAGCCTGGCACGAGGAGAACGTTCTGAGAGCTCGTCAGTTTGAGCTCGAGCAACAGTTAGAGAATGCGGAAGAATACAATGACAATCTTCATGAAGAAGTGCACCGCTTGAACAACCAGCTAAATCCTCTGCTGCCTAGAAATATCAACGCAGATGAGGACATGGGTTCAGGAATCTTTATGGCTGAAAATGATGATGAAGTGGAGGTCAATGGGCCCCAAGATGCCGCACCAGAGGAAGCACCAAAAGAAGAAGAAGACGAGGAGTTAGAGCCTGTTAGCGACGAGAATGGCGGGGAGATCCTTGACATCGACTCGAAGGATGATGCTTAGAGTAGTTATCACGTAGCTATGATGTTAGGATCGTCCTTTGTGCCCTCCCTGTGTTGGAGTGAGGCTTTGTAATAACTTGACTTTTGGGATGTAAGGTCGAACCCTATGTTTCCTGGATGTTTAGTTAGAGCCTATTAATTTCGATCGTAATTGGATGTCTTATTGTGTGGCGTTCGATGATGGTGTCACGATTAGCACCCTTCGGTGCCACGACGAAACCGAGGGCCTCCTATGGTGCGCGACATAAGGTTGTGCTGCTTGGCACGCGCTGGTATCGAGGTGGCTAGTCATGATCCACCATGGAGCTCTACCGTTGAGAAGTCTCTTTGTGATCAGTTTGAAGTAGCCTTTCTCAGTCAACTAAACACTTTGAAACTGAATCCAAGTACCGGGCAAAAGATCAAAAATCACGTAGATTTTAACGTAAACGGTTCAGTAACTACTGTGCTCCTCGTGTGTGAGCCTTTATCAAAGTACATCTTGTTGGATTCTCTCGCATGATTGCGCCATTTGATCCGCTTGAATGGATTGTGCGGTTGTGATGAAGTATTGTGTCATGAGTATTTTGAGAAGTCTATTTCATGAAGTCAGTTTGACATATTTACAATAATTCATCTACAAATTTCCCACATCGTCAGTGCTCATTGGCTATGCATTTTGCAGATGTCGTACAATCTTCGTCGGGGTCGTGGCAATGAGGATGAGGAACAGCCACCCCCTCCGCCATCACCTACCCCGGCTGAGTTAATGCAGACCGTGGTCGAAGGGCAGCGCATGCTGGCAGATGCTATGCGCCAGCTTGCCAACCGGGAGGCTCGTCCTGACCGCCAGGTCCCAGAACCCAATCAGTACAGTGATTTCAAGGACTTTCTTGATACTAAGCCCCCACTCTTTAAGGAGGCGGAGGAACCACTGTAAGCTGATGAGTGGTTGAACACTATTGAACAAAAGTTTTGGCTGCTTCGCTGGATTGATGAGCTAAAGACTGAATATGCTTCTCACCAATTGCATGGTCCAGCGGGTATTTGGTGGAGCCACTATCGTTCCACACTGCCTGCAAATGTCCCGATTGCTTGGGAGCAGTTCAAGGCTGCATTCCGTGGGAACTATATTCCTCCAGGTCTTATGGCTATCAAGCACACAGAATTTATGAGGCTGTCGCAGGGCAATAAAAGCTTGACGGAATACCTGCAATCTTTCAACAACCTGGCAAGGTATGCCATAGAGTTTCTGGATACCGATTCCAAAAAAATTGCTAGCTTTAAAAGAGGCCTCGGCCCAAAGCTGATGAAGACTATGGGCACTAGCAAGTGCACTACTTTCAATGAATTTATCAGTGATGCTCTGACTCAAGAGAACAATAACTCTATCTATGCTGCTTCTAAGAGCCGCAAGAGGGCACTTGAGGCAGGTGCTTCACAGTCTCGAGCTCTAGCTGCCCCAAGGGCTCCTCCTCGCCCTCCTGCCACAAATGCTAAGTTCCATCCTCCGCAAAAGAAGGCGCCAGTGAAGACTGGGTTTCGCAAGGCATATACAGTGGCTCTGCCAAAAAGTAGTTCGAGCCAAGGCAGCTCCAGTATCCCTCCTAGCAACATGCCCTGCTGGAACTACAACAAGCCAGGCCATTGGTCCAGGAACTGTCCTTACCCCAAGAAGAATGTCAACCCAGGTGGCCGTCAAGGGCACGCTCATTATAACAGTATTGAGGAAATCCCATCTGGTGAGGTTGTCACTGCTGGTAAGTTCCTAGTTGACCAACACCATACATTGGTACTTTTTGATTCAGGTGCTTCGCATTCCTTTATCAGTCCTAAGTTTGCATCAGAGTTTGCACACAAATTGCATACTGTTGAAGGTGGGGGTTATTGTATTAGCGCAGCAAGTGGGAATATTTCCACAAATAAAGTAGTGGGGAATCTTGAGCTTGAGATAGAAGGGCGAAAGTACTCGCTTGCCTTAGTGGTTTTGCCGGGTTTAAGCATAGATGTTATTCTGGGCATGAATTGGATGAGTCAGAATGGGGTACTCATTGATACATCCACTTGGGTAGTTATGCTCAGAGATCCTACAGATCAAAAAGGTTTTCTGGTACAACTTCCCAGAAAAGTTGATTTGTCTGGGGAAGTTCATGCTGTGCAAGCAAAGGCGTTGGCCAAAATTCCAGTAGTAAATGAGTTTCCGGATGTTTTTCCCGATGATTTGCCAAGGCTCCCTCTAGATCGGGATGTGGAGTTTAAAATTGAGTTGTTGCCTAGCACGGCTCCCATCTCTAGGAGACCCTATAGGATGCCTCCGAATGAACTAGTTGAACTTAAGGTGCAATTGAATGAACTTTTGAAGAAAGGGTTGATTCGTCCTAGTTCGTCGCCATGGGGATGTCCTGCTATCTTTGTAAAGAAGAAGGATCAGTCATTGCAGATGTGCGTAGATTATAGACCTCTCAATGCAGTCACTGTCAAAAATAAGTACCCTCTACCACGCATCGACATCTTGTTCGATCAGTTGTCTAAAGCTAAAGTTTTCTCCAAGATTGATCTAAGATCTGGCTATCATCAAATTAAAATCCGTCCTGAAGATGGTCTTTATGAGTATCTTGTTATGTCCTTCGGCTTGACAAATGCCCCCGCACACTTTATGTACTTGATGAATTCTGTGTTTATGCCCGAATTGGACAAGTTCGTGGTGGTATTTATTGATGACATCCTGATATATTCTGTAAATGAGGAAGATCACGCTGAACATCTGCGTATAGTCCTCACAAGACTGCGTGAACATCAACTATATGCAAAGTTCAGTAAGTGCGAATTCTGGCTTCGAGAAGTACCTTTCCTTGGGCATGTGTTGTCTGATGGAGGAATTATGGTGGACCCCGCCAAGGTACAAGAAGTACTGAACTGGAAGGCTCCTATCTCGGTTCACGAGGTCCGGAGTTTTCTTGGTTTGGCTGGCTATTATCGTCGCTTCATCCCGGATTTCTCCAAAATAGCCAAGCCAATGACTCGGTTGCTGCAGAAAGACACCAGGTTTGTCTGGACTCCTGAGTGTGATGCGGCTTTTCACCAACTGCGAACCCTCCTAACCTCAGCTCTAGTTTTGGCACAACCGGATATCGAGAAACCATTTGATGTTTATTGTGATGCCTCAGGCATAGGTTTGGGAGGTGTTCTGATGCAGGGAGGCCGAGTAATTGCATATACCTCTCGACAACTTCGGAAACATGAGGTGAATTATCCAACACATGACTTAGAACTCACCGCGGTTGTGCATGCTTTGAAAGCCTGGCGACACTATCTATTGGGCAATGTTTGCAATATCTACACAGACCATAAAAGCCTCAAATACATCTTCACCCAACCCGAGTTAAATATGCGTCAAAGAAGATGGCTCGAGTTGATTAAAGATTATAACCTTCAAGTGCACTATCATCCTGGCAAGGCAAATGTGGTTGCGGATGCTTTAAGCCGTAAGTCTCATTGCCTTTCCCTAGTTGAAACTGATTTTCATCGATCTCGCCTTCTACATCCAGCAGTCTTGTACAACATCACTGTCAGTTGTACTCTCAAAAGCAGAATTATTGAGCTCCAAAAGACTGACACTGGTATATTCCACATCAAGCGTAAGATAAAAGAGCAAGAAACTACACAGTTCAGGGTAGATGAAGAGGGTGTACTATGGTTCAAGGATAGGTTAGTTGTGCCTAAGGAGCGTGAGCTTAGAAATGATATTATGTCTGAAGCACACTCCTCTAAGTTGTCCATCCATCCTGGTAGCAATAAGATGTATTATGATTTGAAGCCGTACTATTGGTGGACCAAAATGCGGAAGGAGATAGCTGCATATGTGGCCAGGTGTGACACCTGCTGTAGAGTTAAAGCTGTGCACATGAAAGCTGGGTTGCTTCAACCACTTTCTATCCTAGGTTGGAAATGGGAAGAGATAAGTATGGATTTCATTGTCGGTCTTCCTCCTACTGTCAAAAATCATAACTCCATCTGGATAATTGTGGATCGTTTGACCAAATCAGCTCACTTCATTCCAGTTAGAGTGGACTATCGTCCCACTGACTATGCTGAGTTGTACTTCAATCAGATAGTCCGGCTCCATGGGATACCTCATACTATCATATCTGACCGTGGTCCCCAGTTCACTGCTCGCTTTTGGGAGCACTTGCATCACCTTCTGGGAACCAAGTTAGTGAGAAGCTCTGCTTATCACCCCCAGACATCAGGACAGACGGAACAGGTTAACCAAATCTTGGAAGATCTGTTGCGGGCATGTGTCATTTCATCCAAGGGTTCTTGGGAAAAATGGTTACCTCTGGCCGAATTCTCGTACAATAATAGTTACCAAGAGAGTATTAAGATGGCCCCATTCGAAACTTTATACGGTCGTAAGTGTAGAACCCCACTAAATTGGATAGAAGCTGGCGAGAGGAGATTTTATGGTATTGCTTTTGTTGAGGAAGCTAAGGAACAAGTCCGTACCATCCAAAAACATATGGCTACAGCCCAAGCTAGACAAAAAAGTTATGCTGATCGTCGTAGAAAACCACTCGAGTTTGAAGTTGGAGACTTCGTGTATCTGAAAGTTTCTCCAATGAAGAGTGTCCAACGTTTTGGTGTTAAGCGGAAACTTGCGCCAAGATACGTGGGTCCTTTCCAAATCATAGGCAAGAGTGGAGCTGTTGCGTATAAAATCCAGTTACCTCCAGAAATGAGTGCCATATTCAACGTCTTCCATATATCTCAGCTCAAAAAGTGTCTTTGAGTTCCTGAGGAAAGAGTCCCTTTAGGAGATATCAGGCTGGAATCCGATCTAACTTACGAAGAAAAGCCAGTTCGCGTGATCGATACTCAGGAACGAGTGACTAGAAGCAAAGTGGTTAAATGGTATAAAGTAATGTGGAGTAATCAGGGTAGTGAAAGTGACGCTACATGGGAACGGGAAGACTATTTACGGGATGGTTATAAGGAATTCTATGAAAAATGGTACGCTTTCCAAATCTCGGGACGAGATTTTTATAAGAGGGGAGGGCTGTAACACCTCAGGTGTTTAGCTCCTTAATTGCATTGCATTTGCATAAGCATAAGCAAGCATCATTCATTTCATGCATAAGCTTATAATATGTAAAACATACTTTGGAAACATTGCCACATATGTTTATATTTCATGTGAAGTAAGAAGTGAGTAGTGTGCAAAACATAAGTACCTTATGTGCAATTTCCTTTGTGAGATATGTCAACCACTTTAGTGTAACATAATTAGCAAATTGTCGGTACCAACAGTACGGGGGTACCCACAGCTATCGCCAAAGCGCTGACATAACTAAAACCACAATGAAAAGATAGCCCGCTCGACGGGGTGCCTCGACCGCGCCCCGGCTCCGACTCGTACGAGGCCCGCTCGACGGGGCGCCTCGACCGCACCCCGGCTCCGACTCGTACGAGGCCCGCTCGACGGGGTGCCTCGACCGCACCCCGGCTCCGACTCGTACGAGGCCCGCTCGACGGGGCGCCTCGACCGCGCCCCGGCTCCGACTCGTACGAGGCCCGCTCGACGGGGTGCCTCGACCGCACCCCGGCTCCGACTCGCACGAGGCCCGCTCGACGGGGCGCCTCGACCGCACCCCGGCTCCTCGACACCCTTTCTTTACCTACCCGGGACAAAAGCCATAGCATTCAATGCGGTTACCTACTACCACCGACCGGCATGGCTACGGCATGGGTCAACGCGGGAACAATACCCACGTCAAGTCTCACTGTTTTACCGCCCATCCCGTGATGGGAGGTGAAAGCCGTCACTGTATCCACCCTACCACGCACTATTCACCATCAATCACCCTCGAGGGAGGATAAGACAAGGTCCGTCCCCCGCGATACCAGGGATTCGGCCTTATCCATCCGACCTCGACCCGGCCTCGACCCGGCCCCAACGCTCGACTTAGCTCGAAGGACGGTATGGCATGGCGCTCTGGGTCATTTCACCCTCTTGTCCCGTACCACATCAGGGTACCCAGGGATGGCCGGCCATCCCGAAGCCACGTCGCTACAGTCAACTCAACACGAATCGACAAAACATCGCCTCAAGGCCCCCCTCGACTTGGCCACCCCTCGCCCTATAAAAGGACAGGCCAGGGCGACGAATAGGAGGACGAAGCATCACGGAAGGACGAAACAACCAACCACCCGACCGAACAACGAGAAGCAAGAGATCAACATCTCAAGCAACCACCTTTCTCCTTTTTCTCTTTGAGACTTGGGCTCGACACCCTCTCTCGCCTGCTTGTAACCCCTACACGAGCACCTCGGTGCAAGGAAATACAAACCTCTCTTCCCTGCTGGACGTAGGGCCTTCTTTTGCCTGAACCAGGATAAACCCCCGTGTGTTCTCCTTGCATCACCATCCAGGAAAGAGTCACGCAGCATTTACTCGTTGGTTTAGGACCCCCTTGGTCCGAACACCGACAGTTGGCGCGCCAGGTAGGGGAGCGCTGCGTGCAAACCTCGCTTTGTCGCCGTTCTTCCTGGATGGCTAACCCCGAACGCCCGATCCCATTGGGTACGGTGATCTGGTTTGGGAGTTTGGAGTTCATGTCGCTCAGCTCTGGCTACGACATGGTCCTACTCCCACCCAGGCACCCAACCGACGAAGATTACGAGCTCTCCCAGCCCGGGGGAGCAGTCAACCGGCACCGTCGCTCCAGGCGGTCGCGGGCCGCCCGGCGACGGCGAGCCCGGTACAACCACCGTCTCCACCTGACGGAGGGCGATGGGATCCCCCGGTCTGGCACCCCCCAAACAGGCGCCAGCCTAGATCTCCTTTTGGAAGATTTGGGAAGGATGAGCCTGGCTGAGGGTGGCGTGCCGACGAAGAAACTCGCCGCTCTCCCGTCCAGTGAGACACCACTATCCGAAGCATCTATCTCGCCACGGGCAGTGACCTCCCCATCACCATTCCCGTTTGGACTAGACTCGGTCGCCCGGGTGTATGCATCCTCCGTGAGCACTCGCATGAGCGCTTATGAGGAACTCCCCGGACACCATCTACGCTCCACTCTGGACCTCGTTGCGTCCATGCCGGCTTCTGATTATCGGGACTCTATGGAGACACCGGAAACAGAACCTCATGTGACTGCTTCTCCACGTCACCACCTCGGTGATGGTTGGCAACGGCCACACATTCCTCTGTCATATTACTACTTTGGCGCACCTGACTCCGACTCGGCTGATGACACCTATGATCTGACTCGTGAGTGCTTCAACATCGACGTCGAAAGCACCTCGGAATCAGAGGACGAAGAGCTGGTCGAAGAAAGGCACACGCCCCCTCATATCGAGCTTCCTGCCGAGCGAAACGAGCCCCAGTTCCTTGCGGGTCAAGGAGCGCAGCTCGGACAGATTCGCGAGTTGCAGGACCAGCTTGACGAGGAACGTGAAAACCTAGATCTTCTCCAGCAAACCCTCGAGCGTGAGCGTGCGGAACACGCATTTGGCGGGAGAGCTCGTGAGAGGGCCCGCGACGTCAACCGTCGCATCGACGAGGACCGGGCAGTCAACCCCCTGGTTTTCGCTCGAGCCAGCCAAAACGTTGTCGCCGCTGCCATGCTCCTGCGCAACATGCCCGAGCCGTCAAACCCTGACGCCCGTCGGGCTCGAGACGAAATCCGAGGACTCCTCGAGACTGCCGCCATGCAGCAGGCCGAGAGCTCTGCCTCGAGGCGGCGCGAAGCAGCCTCGGAGCGGACCCTCGAGCCTTCCCGACAGGAGAGAGAAGCCTCGGTTCATCTCGAGCCTGCCCGGCGAAACCGGGTAGCACCTGCCCCTGAGCCCATCGCCAACGACCGCGAGCCTCGAGACACCCGTGGCAACATCGTCGAGCGTCGCACACGCAAACACGGTGACGGTGTAGCTCGAGGCTACCACGTCCACAGGGGCGGACGCTATGACAGCTCGGAAGACCGTAGCCCTTCACCTAAACCTCCAGGTCCTCGGGTGTTCAGTAGGGCTATCCATGAGACAGTGCCCCCGGCTCGGTTCCGTCCCCCCACGACTCTCACCAAGTATAACGGCGAGACCAAACCCGAACTTTGGCTCGCCGATTTCCGCTTGGCGTGTCAGTTGGGCGGGGCCACCGACGACCGGGTCATCATTCGACAACTCCCCCTGTTCCTCTCCGATACCGCCCGAGCCTGGCTCGAGGATCTCCCACCTTGGCAGATCCACGACTGGGACGATCTCGTGAGGGTGTTCGAGGGAAATTTCAAGGGAACCTACATGCGCCCCGGCAACTCGTGGGACCTCCGGGGCTGCAAGCAGAAACCAGATGAGTCCCTCCGGGACTACATCCGGCGCTTCTCCCGGCAGCGCACCGAGCTCCCCAACATCACCGACTCCGACGTGATTACGGCCTTCCTCTCCGGTACCACCTGCAAGGAGTTGGTCCGGGAGTTGGGCCGTAACACCCCGCTCACTGCCAACGGATTGATGGACATCGTCACCAGCTTCGCCTCCGGCGAGGAGGCGGTTGGTGCGATCTTTGGCGGCGAGCCGGCGAGGGAGGAACAGAAGGTCGACGACCCCGCGAGTTCCACCCGAGGCCCCAAGAGAAACAACCGCAAGAAGAAGAAAGGCCAGCAGGGCAAGCTCGAGGCCCCAGCCGACGAGCTCGTCGCTGCTACCGAGCACAAGAAACCTCGAGGCCCCCCCGGCGGGGGTGTCTTCGACAAAATGCTCAAAGAGCCGTGTCCCTACCACACGGGACTCACTAACCATAACCTTGAGGATTGTCACATGCTGCGCAGGTACTTCGGGGGTGCTGGCGCCAAGAAGGACGACAAGGGGGAGGACCCTAAGGGCGACAACAAGGACGGGGAATTTCCCGAGATCCGCGACTGCTACATGATCTACGGAGGACCCTCGACCTGCCTCTCTGCGCGTCAGCGCAAGCGAGAACGGCGCGAGGTCTTCTCCGTACAATCGGCAGTACCCCGTTTCCTTGATTGGTCTGCGGTGGCCATCACTTTCGACCGTGATGACCACCCAGACTACGTCCCCAACCCGGGGGTCTATCCACTCGTCGTTGACCCCGTCATCGCCAACACACGCCTCACCAAAGTGCTCATGGACGGCGGAAGCAGCCTCAACATTATCTACTCTCAGACCCTCGACCTCCTGGGGGTCGACAAAGCGCGCCTCCAGCCTAGCGTCGGGGGCTTCCACGGAGTCGTGCCAGAGAAACGGGCGGAACCCCTCGGGCGGGTCGATCTGCCTGTTTGCTTTGGCACACCGGCCAACTTCCGAAAGGAAACTCTCACTTTCGAAGTGGTCGGATTCCGTGGAACGTACCTGTCGGTGTTCGGACCAAGGGGGTCCTAAACCAACGAGTAAATGCTGCGTGACTCTTTCCTGGATGGTGATGCAAGGAGAACACACGGGGGTTTATCCTGGTTCGGGCAAAAGAAGGTCCTACGTCCAGCGGGGAAGAGAGGTTTGTATTTCCTTGCACCGAGGTGCTCGTGTAGGGGTTACAAGCAGGCGAGAGAGGGTGTCGAGCCCAAGTCTCAAAGAGAAAAAGGAGAAAGGTGGTTGCTTGAGATGTTGATCTCTTGCTTTCGTTGTTCGGTCGGGTGGTTGGTTGTTTTGTCCTTCCGTGATGCTTTGCCCCCCTATTCGTCGCCCTGGCCTGTCCTTTTATAGGGCGAGGGGTGGCCAAGTCGAGGGGGGCCTTGAGGCGATGTTTCGTCGATTCCTGTTGAGTTGACTGTAGCGACGTGGCTTCGAGATGGCCGGCCATCCCTGGGTACCCTGACGCGGTACGGGACAAGAGGGTGAAATGACCCAGAGCGCCATGCCATACCGTCCTTCGAGCTAAGTCGAGCGTTGGGGCCGGGTCGAGGCCGGGTCGAGGTCGGATGGATAAGGCCGAATCCCTGGTATCGCGGGGGACGGACCTTGTCTTATCCTCCCTCGAGGGTGATTGATGGTGAATAGTGCACGGTAGGGTGGATACAGTGATGGCTTTCACCTCCCATCACGGGATGGGCAGTAAAACAGTGAGACTTGATGTGGGTATTGTTCCCGCGTTGACCCATGCCGTAGCCATGCCGGTCGGTGGTAGTAGGTAACCGCATTGAATGCTATGGCTTTTGTCCCGGGTAGGTAAAGAAAGGGTGTCGAGGAGCCGGGGCGCGGTCGAGGCGCCCCGTCGAGCGGGCCTCGTACGAGTCGGAGCCGGGGTGCGGTCGAGGCGCCCCGTCGAGCGGGCCTTGTACGAGTCAGAGCCGGGACGCGGTCGAGGCGCCCCGTCGAGCGGGCCTCGTACGAGTCGGAGCCGGGGCGCGGTCGAGGCACCCCGTCGAGCGGGCCTCGTATGAGTCGGAGCCGGGACGCGGTCGAGGCGCCCCGTCGAGCGGGCCTCGTACGAGTCGGAGCCGGGGCGCGGTCGAGGCACCCCGTCGAGCGGGCCTCGTACGAGTCAGAGCCGGGGCGCGGTCGAGGCGCCCCGTCGAGCGGGCTATTCTTTTCATTGTGGTTTCGGTTATGTCCGCGCTTTGGCGATAGCTGTGGGTACCCCCGTACTGTTGGTACCGACAGTAGCCCCCGAGCCTTTGGGTGAGTGTGTGATCACTCTCCCAGAGGTTGGTCAGAACTGGAGTCGTAGCGTCGTGATTTTTCTGGTGGGGGCGCGCGAGCGCACCCGCCGGGTGTAGCCCCCGAGGCCTCGGTGGAGTATGGAGACTCCTCCGAGGTCTTGTTCGCGTTCGATTGGGGGACATTTCGTTGCGGTCAAGCCCCCGAGCCTCGTGGGCGCGAGGTCGATCAGGGTCCCGGCCGTCTTTCGCTGTGCGACCCTCACGCTCCTTTTTTCGAAAAAAGGAGGAGGGGTGGAGAATGTCGTACTACCCTCGTTTGGGCCCGAGTCACGACGATCTCCGGTGAGCTTCTAGCGGGGGAATTCGAGTGAGAACCCGTGCCCCGTTCGTTAGGGGTCGGCTAGTGGCCCGGAGGCGCCCTAAAAAATGCCAAGAAGCGGTCGCGTGGATCTCGATTCCCTTCGACAGGATTCGAGGGCTCGATGCCTCCCCCGGAGGGATTCCTACCACAACCTTCTCCTTCGGCCTCGAATACGTCCTGGGGTGCCTCGAGAGCGTGGCTCGAGCCCTTGGCTATGTACGGGCGCACCCTGGATCGTCCCTAACTCTGTTGCTCGAGGGCAGCTGTCGAACCCCATTCGAGGGCCAGCTTTCGCTCCCTCGAGACTTATTGCGGGCTTCGCACCCATTTTTGCGGTCGGGACCCCGAGCCTCGCACGCACAAGGTCGGTCAGAGTCCCGGCCATCTTTCGCGACCCTCACGCTCCTTTTTCGAAAAAAGGAGGAGGGGTGGAGAATGTCGTACTACCCTCGTTTGGGCCCGAGTTACGACAATTTCCGGTGAGCTGCTAGCGGGGGAATTCGAGTGAGAACCCGTGCCCCGTTCGTTAGGGGTCGGCTAGTGGCCCGGAGGCGCCCTCAAAAATGCCAAGAAGCGGTCGTGTGGATCTCGATTCCCTTCGACAGGATTCGAGGGCTCGATGCCTCCCCGGAGAGATTCCTACCACAACCTTCTCCTTCGGCCTCGAATACGTCCTGGGGTGCCTCGAGAGCGTGGCTCGAGCCCTTGGCCATGTACGAGCGCACCCTGGGTCGTCCCTAACTCTGTTGCTCGAGGGCAGCTGTCGAACCCCGTTCGAGGGCCAGCTTCCGCTCCCTCGAGACTTATTGCGGGCTTCGCACCCATTTAAGACATACCTAGAGATATTTCGTTGGCCGGGCGTGTTTTTTCGGGAGACGAGATCGGCGCGGTATCGGCGTATGGTTACGACGTGGGGAGCGGCCACGTGCTCAGTTCCTACGAGATATAAGGAAACGGTTAGGTGAGCGTGTTTATCGTGAAAAACTGCTCCTTACTTTTCGCGCGGCCGTTGGGCTTCCGTCCGGGCATATAAAGCTAAGGCCTTGGGGTCTTCGTTCCCCACCGGTTACTTGCATCCCTGCAATCCTTTGCCCTAGACATCCCCTGCCACATCGCGTTCTCCGCCCGTCTCGCCGCAGCCACCGCATCCTTCCCTTCCATCCCCTCCCGATGACATCGATGGCAGGAAAGACTCAGATCCTCCCCGCCGACGACTGGGCCGCCTCCTCGGTGATGGAGAGGAGGTTGGAGGAGTTGGTCGAGGACGGGCTGCTGCGGCCGAGGACGAACTTGGCACGGCCGGAGTGGGTGGCGCCGCCCCCCGCCCACCAGGAGCCAGCGCCCCCTGAAGGGTACGTGGTGAGCTTCGTCAGCTTTCATGAGCGGGGGTTCGGCGTGCTGGCGTCGGTCTTCATGCGTGCGCTCCTCCACTACTACCGGGTGGAGCTTCATCACCTTTCCCCCAACGCCGTCGCGCAGGCCGCCATCTTTGCGGCGGTCTGCGAGGGCTACCTCGGGGTGGAGCCTCAGTGGAACTTGTGGCTTCACCTTTTTAAGGCCGAGCTCTTCGCCAAGAGGGCGGGGGAGAAAGGCGTCCTGTGCGCGGCCCGAGTGGGGAGCTGCGTGCTGCAGGTGAGATCGGGTCGGACGGATCTATACATCCCGGCCCGACTCATCTCCTCGAACAGTGGGTGGCACGAGGGTTGGTTCTACCTCCGCAATGATGAAAATCAGTTGCCGAGGTACACCGGCCGCGTGCTGACTGCTCGAGAAGAGCATTGGTCGTACGGAGTGCCCGAGGCCGAGAAGACGCGCTTGGATCCGCTGCTGGCGGCGCTGCAGCAGCTTCGCCTTCGGGGCCTGACGGCTGCGGTGGTGGCTGCGGGCTTCCATCGCCGCAGAGTGATGCCATTGTGCCAGCGTCGTCTCCGCCTGGACCAGATGACTCCGGAGGCGAACCTGGAGGGCACCCGGATGTCCCACGAATCCCTCACCCTTGAGGAGGTTCTCCGGCGGGCTCGCCGGATGGTCGGGAACTTCAAGGCGGAGGAGGCCAATCAGGTTCCCATGAGGCCTACCGAAGGGTGCGAATCCGTGGTACGTATCCCAGGGCTGAGGTATTGCTATTCTTGTTTTTCTGTGGATTTTGCTGATGTGGTCGAGGCCGGCGTGTAGGATTTGTCGGCGTTGCGGGAAACGCGCCCGCCAGTCCCGGAGGACCGGCCCGCCCGGGAGGCTCGACGCCTGCATGCTTCCCAGAAGAAGCAGGCCAAGGAGACAGCCAAGAAGCGGGCGATCCGCAAGGCCAAGAAGGCGGAGGCGTTTAAGAAGCGCCTGCGCCAGCAGACCGTCGACGGAGTGCCCCTGTCGCCGTCACCTTCCGAGATAGTCTCGGGGGAGGACGACGGCAGCAGCGACGAAGATGACGATGCACTGTCGCGGTATGAGATCGCGACCAGGCTAGGCGACCTTCCCGACATTCGCCCCCTGCTGGAGCCCATCAGGGGGGGTCCTCCTCGGTCGTCGTGGTCGAGGAGGTCGAGGGGAAGAAGGTGGAGAAGGAAACTGGCCCCTCGAGGGGAGGGGCCGTTTTACCCCGGACCCGGCGAGAGGGGTCGACGGGGACGTCCGCACCAGCCGGGGCCTCGCAAGCTCCGGCAGGGGCGGAGACGGTGGTACCGGCGTCGTCATCGGCGGCGGCGCCGGCGGGAGTAAGGACCCGAGGCCAGCTGGCCTCGGGAGCACAAAGGGCGCAGGGCGGTGTGTCGGCCGGGGCTCCCAGGGGCGCTCGGCCTGCTGGTGAGGCCGCCGCGAGGCCACCAGCGGCCGTCCCGGGAGGCTCGAGCCGCGCAGGGTCGAGGTACTTGGTGCCGATTTCCGGGTAAGTATCTCAACTTGGTCGTCCTGCCTTTCCCAAAGTCCGTTGGTCGACAATCCTTCTCACTTCGTAGGCTGAAGCGGAAGGCGGAGCCAATGGGGCCTACCCCTATGAAGTCGTTGCGAGCCAGCGCCGTTGTCCTCAACCGGACGGCGGAGCAGGACGCGGCCTGAGTCCGTCAGGTCGAGGCCGCGAAAGGGCGCCTACGACATCAGCAAGGGTCAGCCGACGCCGCGGCGGTTGCCGGCCCGGAGCCCGCCGTCGAGGGGGCCGAACCGGCGAAGGCGGCGGCTCTTGACGTGGTCGAGGCGGGGCCCAGGTCGTCGGGGGCGGCCGAGGCTGACGTTGCGGTCTCGACGGGCGAGGCACCCGTCCACGACGCGGAGCGTGTAACAGAACCGTCCAAATTATAAGAGCACAAGTACAAAAACAATCACCGAAATGATCAAATTCTCACACTTGAGCCCATATAACTCCGGTAGTCCAATGAAATCGCGAGGGATTTCAAATCAACCAACATACAAGCCAAGATCGTAGTGATTCAACACAACAAGTCACATGTTACAACCATTTCACAAGTAATTCAATATACATCGGAGTTCAACATAGTTATTACAACTTAATTTGAAAAGTAGCGGAAGCAAAGTAGTTTGAAACAAATATTAATCTTATTTCAAATACATGCCAGTACCAAGGTCGACTTCCAACAAAAGCATTAGAGAGAGGATAACTCAGAAGGATCATGCCCGTGATCACACTCCGCCTCTACGGCAGGAGCCACCCAACTCTTGCAGCCGCCATGATACATCACAACCTGCAACAAGTGGGGATAAAACCCTGAGTACGACAAAGTACTCAGCTAGACTTACCCGTCAAAAACCAGAAATAAGGTGACACCAAGGATCATGCAAGGCCGGTATAAAGTGGGCTAGCTTGACAACATTTTGCATAAAAGCTTATTATGAATAAGTAATCATTAATGCTTAAGCATCAAGTTAATTATCATTAACCTATCATCTATATTAGAACCTGTACTAGAGCACTCACTTCATTAGGAGCAAACAATATTAACCATAGCAGGTATAAATTGAGGCAACCTTTCCATCGTGATCCAATTAACCATTAGTTCAATTTAATTGAATCTACGTTGCCGCTGCTCAAGTCAAGTGCTCACTAACCGGGAGCGACGGCGATTCGAATCGAATTCCTATCCAGCTGGAGGGGTATTTCTAACACTCACCGCGCAGGCCCCTGCCAGGGTCGCACAAGCCACCGTTTCATATGATTCAGGAATCGCGGGTCCGAATGATGTCGCGACCCCAAGGGCGACACTCTGCCAGGTGATAGGGACTCTAACCCCCCCTTGGTCTCACGCCAATGTCCCCAAGCACATCCTTTCTCTCCTCCAAGAAGCAACCTACCATTCGATTCCCGGCCTGAACCACATTACTCGGCTTCGCGGTCGGAACGGGTTATCCGACCAACTAAGTGTTAGACTGCGTTCAACATGACTCAAGGACGTACAGCGAATCGGTCCTTAAACGACTCAGACGGGGATAGATTCACACCCAAGACCTCCATGCCTTGTTGCTTCACTATCGTCATCCCGCCCGGTCTCATTTCATTTTATTAACACATGGTTCCATTCCACGATAGCAAATATAGCCAACCGTGCCATATATGAATATCCCTATATCTCGCAGGTGACAGGAAATCACCTGACTTCTACCGCTTAAAGCAGGGCTAAGCATCTACTCGATCCTAGTCTATGTAGGATTCAGGGATTCATATATCTGGACAAGGAATGATATAATGCAGCAAGAGTTTCCAACCAACTCCTATCACTTAATGCAACAATACTTATAACATATATATAATTAATTGCTTTGAAGATAGGAGGCTTATAATGCTCCGGGGCTTGCCTGGGATCCGACTCAAGTTAGAGTATGTCAGATGAAATCTGCTTGGCGAGCATCTTCCAATCTACCACTTGTCCGATCCTTCGATCTTCGGGATGGATCCACCAACCCCATCTTTGAATTTGGCTCCACCTTAGATCCTTCACGCGTTTCTGCTAGCGTACCTAAATGAGGTGCAACAATGCATATGTATGAATGCATAGAAGTGCAATAAACAAAGTAATCAAGCAAGCATACCAAAGTTCACATAAACCCTAGAGCTAATTAACTTAATCCTCATTAAGACATAACATAGAAGAGGGCAAGCACATCAATCAAGAAACAAGTCTCACAAGATCACAGGGTACCACCCAAGTATCATCAAAGATATGAGTCACCCTTCAATACCCAAGCATGACAAAGTTAATCAAAGCACTAGAACAATAATCTGCTACTTTCTGGACATACATACAGTAGCTCAGTAAATCAATCATAACTGGAGATATCTAAATCCAAATGACTTGCAAGAAGACATTATGGAAAGCTTATGAAATTATCTATATTTCATTTATAATCATCACAGCATGATTCTAAAGTTTAACATGTCGAATTTACATAAACACAGCAACTGGTCTAACAAGACAGAGAGCAAGCCATTCTGTAACCCAACTTTAAACAGCTATAACTCCTAAACCACATGACCAAATGCCACCAAATTTTAACAGTAGCTAGATATATAAATTATCTACAACTTTTGTATAAACAAGTTTCACAATAAAGCACATTATCATGAAGAACTTTGCTAAGTTTCCAGATCTGTCCAGAAACCTCATTTGCGAGAAATAATTATTAACTTATGTTGCAAACATATAATTGGACAAAACCAACTTTACCAACATGTCACACATGACTAATGAACACCAGAAAACATAGTGTCCATTCCTAAATAAATTCTTTTAATGCATTTTCTTAATTTATTTAGATAATTAGGTGGAATTATGAACACCTAACAAAAGTGCACAATAAATTCTACCAAAATTACAGTGGCCTAAAAATGCTCCCAAAAGTCTACTGTCCAAATTTCAAGCCATTTGGACAAGTATATCAACCTCTATGAAAAAGACAAATATATATTGCAATAAATCATGTGAGAGCAAGATACACTAATAACTCACTCATACAACACCCAAAATTCATGAAATTTTTACCACACATCAAATATCACAGGAGTAACATGCCACAAAAATTTCACTTCATTTGGAGCATCACAACTCAAGATATAAAAATAACAAGTAATCAAATGTAATTTTCCTTATTTAACAAGGTCAAATCAAAACCCTAAGAAAACAGTGAACAATTAGGGTGTTTAATATTTTTCCTAGCAATTACATGTCATCACAAAATTAACAAAATAAGAATCACTATTCTTGGAGTTCTAAAACTCCAGATCTTGCTCTGGTTAAGTTTAAGGGCATTTTTAGAGCATTTTTAAAACTTAAATAAAGACATCAGAAACATCTACAACATATAGAATTTTATGACTCTACTACATAGATCACTTCTCCAGGTTTCCAAAAAGTCCCCATTTGCCATTTTTGGATTTTCCTAGCATGAGATATGAAAATTAGAAGATTTACACAAAATCTGAAATTCAAAAACAGGATTTAACCACCTAACCGAATATGCTAGGCGTACCCGATTTCCTACCCCAGATTTGTCACTACTAAAACCGACATGTGGGACCTGCTGCTCAGCCGGGCCCACCTGTCATGCTCACACATCGAGAGACAGAGAGACCGGAGAGGTGCCGGCCTCCTCCGTTCACTGGAAACAAAGGGGGGGGGCAGGGGAGGTTCGCCGGACTTGCAGCTCCGGCGAGGGGGTCACCGACGGCGGCGGCCGAGGGCAGCATGAGCACCAGCGCAGCGAGGCGCACCCGAAGACGGTCGCGGCTCGGGGAGAGGTGGCCTGTGGCCTCCTGGCCACGGAGGCAGGCGGCTGCGGGCGAGCCGCTCCGGCGATGGCCGTCCACGGCGGCGAAAGGGGCCGGAAAACAGATGCTTAGAGGTCGGCATGTGGCAGGGGAGGTGTGGCGGTAATTGATTGGAACATGGGAGGCGTGGAGGGGTGGATTGGTTGGCGGCTATGGAGCTCGGCCGGTAATGGCGGCCACGGCGGTGGCGCACTCCGGTGACAAAGACGGTGGGGAAAACGTCGCTCTAGGCTCGCGAAAAGATGAAGAAGCTCCAGGCGGTGGTGGTTTGGTGCACGGCGGCTGCTAGCGGTGGCAATGGCAGCGGCCGAGATCGGAGCCCCGCTCCGGCGCCCATGGCGGACGCGGCCACGCCCAGCACGTGGAACGCTCAGGAGCGACAAAGGGAATGGGAAGCATGGCCGGGTAAGGAGGAAGCGAGACCGCGGGCAGGTGCTCGGGTGGCTCCCCAATGGCCCTAGCTCACGACACGCGGCAGCGAGGAGAAGCGCATGGCGGCCACGTTCGGACGCGCGTCGCCCTTGGAGACCTTCTCCCGAACACGTGGTGGACGACGGTCTAGCCGACGTGGGATGCATTTTTGGGCTGGCTCGGGTCCGAATTGGACAATGGACTCAAAAGCAAAGTTGCAGCCTGCATAATGCTCTACATTTCTTATTTAGGGTGCCATGCCATTAGAGCAACAGATTAGAGTCTAATCAAACCCCAAGATGGCAATGTCAACATATTGACAAAGGTCACGGAAATTCGCTTTCGGAGGTCAAAACTTGGTCAAACTCAGTGCAACTTTTTGTATGCTACTCTCCATAATATAACCTTCACTTTTTATTTTTGGACTAACTCAAGTTACTTAACAAAATTTGGAGAACGCGAGATGCCAACGTCGGAGACACTGAAATCGGGCTCTAAATTTCTAAGTGCTGAATTCAGCCCCATTTCTAACTTGTGGGCCATTTTTGAGCATGTTACACACATTTTCATGACTTGACTCTTAAACAAAGTTTGTTCCTTATAAAATTCTCTACAACTTTGTCAAAGGGTGCACAGTCATGCAAAGCTTCTAGGTCACACTTTTGAAATGGTCAAACCACAGGGCTCCAGGGTCCATACATGGTCAACCACCAATTAGAAGCATATTTAGGCAAAATGATCAACATGAACATTGTTCCATTAAGTGTCCTAAGTGTAGTTAAGGTCTTGTAGAGTTCATCTAGAGTCATTTGGACAAGTTTGCAAGGTTTGGTTGCTGATCTATAGTTCCATTAACTTAATGGGACAGATTCCAATAGGAATGGAACTTATCATTCCATGTGACTTTTTGATTCCAATCTTTACGAAACTTTCCCAGGGATCAATGTAGATAGTTATTGATGTGAGACATGTGAATATACTTTGATAACAAACCCAAGCATATATCTTTTAATTGAGCCTATATGTAAGCAAGGGTGCAACATCCAAGTTTCGATTAGGGTTTACTTCCATAGGTTTGACTTGGCATTATCATCTCCACTTAATCTGTCATGTTTAAGCTCAAACCCACTACTTAGTGAATGATAAACACCTGGGTGTTACAGCCCTCCCCCCTTAAAAGAATCGCGTCCCGAGATTCGGAATGGAAGATCTTTTAAGAAAGAGAGACACGTTATCTAGTTCCCAACATCTGCTATAGCATTCAGCTATAAAGCTTCAACATCGGCGAACAATTTGGCCACAGGCACTTTCTGTTACTTCCTCTTCATGGTAAAATTTGTCTGAAGAATTTCCTTCATTGACTTCCACGAAGCATCGTTACTTTGGAAGGAATCCAAGACAACGTAGTACTTCGTTCTCAATGTACAGAGATCAATTGGTCCATAAGCTAACCATACACAAGTATCTCTTCTTCTCTAGTGAACATAGTATGGGCCGTATGAACTCCACACTAGACCAGAATTATCAGAAGTATACTCGTTGAAATGACTCTATGTTCACAAAGTTTGAAAAGCAGTCCTCTACCAAAATGGCTTGAGCACAACCTTCCAAAAGTGTGAGACCATAGACGACAATTATACTCTGAGGCTATAGGATACTGACTAACCAATAGACAGGGTCTATATTGGTCGTAAATATTCAATCCTTTCGATATCAACTAATGGAAAACTACTCAAGGTTCCATGTGTGCAGTTCTCTTTCTCTGATGACAACACTGTATTATCTGAGTCTATCGAGGGGTCAATGAATGTGATGGCTGACTCTGTCGGCTTCGTATTCCTGCCAACAGCTACCTAATAAGATTCTTTTATCCAAGACAACCGTTATCTGGGTTGAATCAGATGCAACCTCTTGGGTAAAAACATTTATAAGGTACCAAAGAAAGATGTAGCGAGGCCTTAAGGACAACAAAAGTTGTAATATTTACTAAACCGCGGGAAGTAGTCTACCACCAAGTGATTAAGTAAAATTTTCCTTAGTGACTTAGTTGTATTGTAAGTTGAGTTGACTTGCAGCATAACAACTTTGTCAGGCCAACTTTCACCTTAAGGCTTCCTTTTTAGGATCAAATAACAGTTCTAAGATTGGAAATCTGTTGTTTGACACTTTTTAAATTGCTTTTGATTCACGATGGTATAAATTGATTTGCAGAAACCAAAGCTACTCGTACATTGGGGATACAAGAAACCAAAAGCAAATGAAAGAGTGTAAACTAGTATCTGTGAGACCTCAAAGGGTCATCCAACAGCAGATCTCGACTATTAAATTGCATATCAATTCGAGGATGCACACGCTTTGAACTTGCGGGTTACTTTTGCAAGGCAAAACACATACTTTATCTACTTCTTCACCTTAGCTGATAGAACATCTTGCACTATCTGTGTGATTGTCCAAGATGGAATTGACTTGATCACAATGGCTCCGGAAGATAGAGTATCACTCAAGTTGTTGGCTAGTTGATTAACTTCTTGTTGGTTATTGCTCTGTAAGACATAGCCTTCATAGCTACCAAAGAGTCGTTACCTAGCTGGAGATTAACCTTCCTATTGGTAACTAATTAGTTGTCTCTCAACACTAAAAAGTTCCAAATCTTCATTCTTGATCACAATAATTGCGGTTGATACAAAATAGATGGTTGCCATTGAAGTCAGCAGATACGGAGTCTCACCAGAGATGGTTGATCTCAATGGTATGGTCATTACGCATACAAAGGTTAAGATTTACATAATGTGACGATTGATTCTTATCCAACGAATGACTTGTCCAGTAGTAAGTGTTGCGTGTCCTTTTTATCCAACAGAGCTGAGATACGTGGCTCCCTAGATTGAGTTGTCAATACTAGAACAACTAAGTAGAGTCACTTGTCTACCACCTCTTGTAGTATGTTAATGTTTATGTCAGTGGCCTGTTCTTCCAAGGTTATCCTCTTGGCAACTTTAGAAGGAAACTCCACTACTTTTGGTTCAATATAAGGGTCTTTTGATAAGATATGGGTAAGATAACCAAGGAAGAAGGTCACGTGAAAATCACATCAGTGTTGTTCTGCAATGGATTACGATTAGAAACCATGATACCAGCGCGTGCCGAGCAGTACAACCTTGTGTGTGCACCCACAGGAGGCTCTCGGTTTCGTCGCGGCACCATTAGTTGCTACTCACAATACCATTACTGAACATGCACCCGATGAGGAATTTCAAATGGCATAGATTGGGTTGTCAAGGTAGATGAATGAATTTGCAAGCACACGATTTAGAGGCCCTAGCAGAGAGACGTTGCGTCACACTAGCTAACCTTTGGGAGAGGTAACCAGAAGGTCCAACCTGGATTTGGGTACGGTCTCCACAACTGGCAACGTACGAACCATGGTCAAAGGCTAGTGTTGATAAAAGTTAACTTGGTTGGTCAGTTGATAAGGGTCTTCACAAAGAGGGTTGCAAAACATCCATGGCTTATGCAAACATACAGGAGAACTAAACTTTGGACTTTCGGTCAAGCAAAGGCATAGATACAAACATTCAAGGACTAACCACTAAGTCTACAGGCTCAGACTCCTAAGAGAGAACCTAATGGAAGACAACAACCATATAATTACGTAACGTGAACGTTGTTCTAGGATAAAGCTTATGCGACACTCGTATGCTCACCGAGGACAAACGAGGTGACAACTAGGGCACTATCAAGATAACAAGCATACATACAACATCACAATCAAGCAATCATTTGAGAAAATTCAAACGAATAGGCTTAAGCAATCAATACAAGGCACAAGGCTCACCCAAAATAAGCATTTATCTCGAGCATGAACTAACTACAAGTTTAGCTCTAAGCAAACGCTAGCTAAGGAAGCCAACTTAGCATGTGTCCAGAATCTGGACAGCAACGCAGTACTTACTTGTTTCAACTATAACTGAGGTTATAGACATCCCACAAAGGTGATCCTAGACTTTCTAGAAAGCTTAGGAAGATGACTACACTTTAGTTACTCATACCAAAAGCAAATTCATAGATTAACATGACCAAAATTGCTAAAGTTGCAGATCTGTACCAATATGGACAGAAAACTAACAATAACTTCAAAATGTACAACTGGAGTTCTAGGGACACAACAAGGCTGAGCCTTAACTTTATGTAAAGCTTATTAAGTTGTCTATAACTTTCTTATTATCATATTAAGATGATTCTATATCTAACAAGACCAAACAAGACAAAGAAGACATCTCTGCCCAGATTTGGATAGATTCTGTCATTCCACTTTACAAGCTCATAAGTAGAGATTTAGACCACCCCAATTGGTGCTATAGGACAATTTGGAAAGCTTAGAAAAAGTACTACACTTCTTCTATTATCTCCAAGACATGATTCCATATGCACATAGGTCAAACAAACCAAACATTTAGATCTATTCAGGGCATAAACAAAACCTGACAGTAAACTTCTAAAGGTCATAACTCCCAAACCATAAGGCTTAGTGTCATGAACTTTTAGGACAAGCTAGATAAGTAAGTTAGCTACAACTTTGGTATTCTCCATAACTACAGAAAACACCATTATGACCACAAAATCATCACTATAACAGAAAATATTCTAGCAGCCAACGCTCACAAGCAAACAAAGCTTGCCTTTGTTCTACTTAACAAGAGAGCACACAAACACGTTATTCTAGTAGCTCTAAATTTTGTTATCTTAGACCAACACGAATTTAATTCATTCATGAGAATCCATAATTACTTAAGTGAGGTCTAACGCATTGGCAAACGCTTGGGTGAACAACACATTCACCACATGGCTAAGCTAGAGGATATCTCTAAGTTCAAGCATGTAGCCACACTTATTTCTAGTAAGGCTAAACACACATTTTTCTCAAGCAACATGGAACAAGGCATTTTTGTTTTACTTTACTCAAGCAAAATAGTGTAACACATTGATCACAAGTTACACACTATAGAACAAGGGTGAGAAGAGTATAGCCATGCATAATGCAACAATCATGAAGATGCATGCTTCGTCCTATTCGTCCTCACAAGATTGCCAACCTAAGGTGGCGATCACGTTCTATGTCGGTGGCATAACACGCACTCTTTCGATATATAGCTAGTCGCTAGCTACATTCGACTTACGCATTCGTGGTTAGCGTACCTGCAGAAAAGTTTCATTGCAGCCCAACAATTCTCCAATTATAGCACACAATGAAATAGAAAGATAAAATTCTAAGCACTCCCATATACATATACCCCTGTATACGTACATGTAGCACCAAAACTACCCGAATCATTCGATCACCCACAATTAAGTACCTTCATATATACATGTGTGTAACATGTAGATAATCCAGTAACCAAAACTAGCTCTCCCCTAGACCACAGTTTGTACGGTCATGCTCTCACAACTCACACTTACCTGAGCGGAGGTGCGATGTTGCATAAAAGTAAACTAGCAACATATATGGCTATTTCATATATGAAGGCTACCTCTGATCTGACACACCGGGTAGCATAGTGTGAGAGAGTCATCACACATACATACCTTGGTCTGGGCGTAGATGCATAAATGAAAAACCCCCAAGTTAGTACTTATATAAGCCACCTAATAATCCTTATATGGGCATAAGGAAATTGACCACTGGCATACTAGGTTTAGAATTCAGATTTCACAAACCTATATATAGCTATAAGTTGATAAAACTGATTTTATAAAACAAAACCTTTGTTTTAAATACACATATGACAAGTTTAATGTTGAATCTTGCTCCGATGCCAGCTGTAACAGAACCGTCCAAATTATAAGAGCACAAGTACAAAAACAATCACCGAAATGATCAAATTCTCACACTTGAGCCCATATAACTCCGGTAGTCCAATGAAATCGCGAGGGATTTCAAATCAACCAACATACAAGCCAAGATCGTAGTGATTCAACACAACAAGTCACATGTTACAACCATTTCACAAGTAATTCAATATACATCGGAGTTCAACATAGTTATTACAACTTAATTTGAAAAGTAGCGGAAGCAAAGTAGTTTGAAACAAATATTAATCTTATTTCAAATACATGCCAGTACCAAGGTCGACTTCCAACAAAAGCATTAGAGAGAGGATAACTCAAAAGGATCATGCCCGTGATCACACTCCGCCTCTACGGCAGGAGCCACCCAACTCTTGCAGCCGCCATGATACATCACAACCTGCAACAAGTGGGAATAAAACCCTGAGTACGACAAAGTACTCAGCTAGACTTACCCGTCAAAAACCAGAAATAAGGTGACACCAAGGATCATGCAAGGCCGGTATAAAGTGGGCTAGCTTGACAACATTTTGCATAAAAGCTTATTATGAATAAGTAATCATTAATGCTTAAGCATCAAGTTAATTATCATTAACCTATCATCTATATTAGAACCTGTACTAGAGCACTCACTTCATTAGGAGCAAACAATATTAACCATAGCAGGTATAAATTGAGGCAACCTTTCCATCGTGATCCAATTAACCATTAGTTCAATTTAATTGAATCTACGTTGCCGCTGCTCAAGTCAAGTGCTCACTAACCGGGAGCGACGGCGATTCGAATCGAATTCCTATCCAGCTGGAGGGGTATTTCTAACACTCACCGCGCAGGCCCCTGCCAGGGTCGCACAAGCCACCGTTTCATATGATTCAGGAATCGCGGGTCCGAATGATGTCGCGACCCCAAGGGCGACACTCTGCCAGGTGATAGGGACTCTAACCCCCCCTTGGTCTCACGCCAATGTCCCCAAGCACATCCTTTCTCTCCTCCAAGAAGCAACCTACCATTCGATTCCTGGCCTGAACCACATTACTCGGCTTCGCGGTCGGAACGGGTTATCCGGCCAACTAAGTGTTAGACTGCGTTCAACATGACTCAAGGACGTACAGCGAATCGGTCCTTAAACGACTCAGACGGGGATAGATTCACACCCAAGACCTCCATGCCTTGTTGCTTCACTATCGTCATCCCGCCCGGTCTCATTTCATTTTATTAACACATGGTTCCATTCCACGATAGCAAATATAGCCAACCGTGCCATATATGAATATCCCTATATCTCGCAGGTGACAGGAAATCACCTGACTTCTATCGCTTAAAGCAGGGCTAAGCATCTACTCGATCCTAGTCTATGTAGGATTCAGGGATTCATATATCTGGACAAGGAATGATATAATGCAGCAAGAGTTTCCAACCAACTCCTATCACTTAATGCAACAATACTTATAACATATATATAATTAATTGCTTTGAAGATAGGAGACTTATAATGCTCCGGGGCTTGCCTGGGATCCGACTCAAGTTAGAGTATGTCAGATGAAATCTGCTTGGCGAGCATCTTCCAATCTACCACTTGTCCGATCCTTCGATCTTCGGGATGGATCCACCAACCCCATCTTTGAATTTGGCTCCACCTTAGATCCTTCACGCGTTTCTGCTAGCGTACCTAAATGAGGTGCAACAATGCATATGTATGAATGCATAGAAGTGCAATAAACAAAGTAATCAAGCAAGCATACCAAAGTTCACATAAACCCTAGAGCTAATTAACTTAATCCTCATTAAGACATAACATAGAAGAGGGCAAGCACATCAATCAAGAAACAAGTCTCACAAGATCACAGGGTACCACCCAAGTATCATCAAAGATATGAGTCACCCTTCAATACCCAAGCATGACAAAGTTAATCAAAGCACTAGAACAATAATCTGCTACTTTCTGGACATACATACAGTAGCTCAGTAAATCAATCATAACTGGAGATATCTAAATCCAAATGACTTGCAAGAAGACATTATGGAAAGCTTATGAAATTATCTATATTTCATTTATAATCATCACAGCATGATTCTAAAGTTTAACATGTCGAATTTACATAAACACAGCAACTGGTCTAACAAGACAGAGAGCAAGCCATTCTGTAACCCAACTTTAAACAGCTATAACTCCTAAACCACATGACCAAATGCCACCAAATTTTAACAGTAGCTAGATATATAAATTATCTACAACTTTTGTATAAACAAGTTTCACAATAAAGCACATTATCATGAAGAACTTTGCTAAGTTTCCAGATCTGTCCAGAAACCTCATTTGCGAGAAATAATTATTAACTTATGTTGCAAACATATAATTGGACAAAACCAACTTTACCAACATGTCACACATGACTAATGAACACCAGAAAACATAGTGTCCATTCCTAAATAAATTCTTTTAATGCATTTTCTTAATTTATTTAGATAATTAGGTGGAATTATGAACACCTAACAAAAGTGCACAATAAATTCTACCAAAATTACAGTGGCCTAAAAATGCTCCCAAAAGTCTACTGTCCAAATTTCAAGCCATTTGGACAAGTATATCAACCTCTATGAAAAAGACAAATATATATTGCAATAAATCATGTGAGAGCAAGATACACTAATAACTCACTCATACAACACCCAAAATTCATGAAATTTTTACCACACATCAAATATCACAGGAGTAACATGCCACAAAAATTTCACTTCATTTGGAGCATCACAACTCAAGATATAAAAATAACAAGTAATCAAATGTAATTTTCCTTATTTAACAAGGTCAAATCAAAACCCTAAGAAAACAGTGAACAATTAGGGTGTTTAATATTTTTCCTAGCAATTACATGTCATCACAAAATTAACAAAATAAGAATCACTATTCTTGGAGTTCTAAAACTCCAGATCTTGCTCTGGTTAAGTTTAAGGGCATTTTAGAGCATTTTTAAAACTTAAATAAAGACATCAGAAACATCTACAACATATAGAATTTTATGACTCTACTACATAGATCACTTCTCCAGGTTTCCAAAAAGTCCCCATTTGCCATTTTTGGATTTTCCTAGCATGAGATATGAAAATTAGAAGATTTACACAAAATCTGAAATTCAAAAACAGGATTTAACCACCTAACCGAATATGCTAGGCGTACCCGATTTCCTACCCCAGATTTGTCACTACTAAAACCGACATGTGGGACCTGCTGCTCGGCCGGGCCCACCTGTCATGCTCACACATCGAGAGACAGAGAGACCAGAGAGGTGCCGGCCTCCTCCGTTCACCGGAAACAGAGGGGGGGGGGGCAGGGGAGGTTCGCCGGACTTGCAGCTCCGGCGAGGGGGTCACCGACGGCGGCGGCCGAGGGCAGCATGAGCACCAGCGCAGCGAGGCGCACCCGAAGACGGTCGCGGCTCGGGGAGAGGTGGCCTATGGCCTCCTGGCCACGGAGGCAGGCGGCTGCGGGCGAGCCGCTCCGGCGATGGCCGTCCACGGCGGCGAAAGGGGCCGGAAAACAGATGCTTAGAGGTCGGCATGTGGCAGGGGAGGTGTGGCGGTAATTGATTGGAACATGGGAGGCGTGGAGGGGTGGATTGGTTGGCGGCTATGGAGCTCGGCCGGCAATGGCGGCCACGGCGGTGGCGCACTCCGGTGACAAAGACGGTGGGGAAAACGTCGCTCTAGGCTCGCGAAAAGATGAAGAAGCTCCAGGCGGTGGTGGTTTGGTGCACGGCGGCTGCTAGCGGTGGCAATGGCAGCGGCCGAGATCGGAGCCCCGCTCCGGCGCCCATGGCGGACGCGGCCACGCCCAGCACGCGGAACGCTCAGGAGCGACAAAGGGAATGGGAAGCATGGCCGGGTAAGGAGGAAGCGAGACCGCGGGCAGGTGCTCGGGTGGCTCCCCAATGGCCCTAGCTCACGACACGCGGCAGCGAGGAGAAGCGCATGGCGGCCACGTTCGGACGCGCGTCGCCCTTGGAGACCTTCTCCCGAACACGTGGTGGACGACGGTCTAGCCGACGTGGGATGCATTTTTGGGCTGGCTCGGGTCCGAATTGGACAATGGACTCAAAAGCAAAGTTGCAGCCTGCATAATGCTCTACATTTCTTATTTAGGGTGCCATGCCATTAGAGCAACAGATTAGAGTCTAATCAAACCCCAAGATGGCAATGTCAACATATTGACAAAGGTCACGGAAATTCGCTTTCGGAGGTCAAAACTTGGTCAAACTCAGTGCAACTTTTTGTATGCTACTCTCCATAATATAACCTTCACTTTTTATTTTTGGACTAACTCAAGTTACTTAACAAAATTTGGAGAACGCGAGATGCCAACGTCGGAGACACTGAAATCGGGCTCTAAATTTCTAAGTGCTGAATTCAGCCCCATTTCTAACTTGTGGGCCATTTTTGAGCATGTTACACACATTTTCATGACTTGACTCTTAAACAAAGTTTGTTCCTTATAAAATTCTCTACAACTTTGTCAAAGGGTGCACAGTCATGCAAAGCTTCTAGGTCACACTTTTGAAATGGTCAAACCACAGGGCTCCAGGGTCCATACATGGTCAACCACCAATTAGAAGCATATTTAGGCAAAATGATCAACATGAACATTGTTCCATTAAGTGTCCTAAGTGTAGTTAAGGTCTTGTAGAGTTCATCTAGAGTCATTTGGACAAGTTTGCAAGGTTTGGTTGCTGATCTATAGTTCCATTAACTTAATGGGACAGATTCCAATAGGAATGGAACTTATCATTCCATGTGACTTTTTGATTCCAATCTTTACGAAACTTTCCCAGGGATCAATGTAGATAGTTATTGATGTGAGACATGTGAATATACTTTGATAACAAACCCAAGCATATATCTTTTAATTGAGCCTATATGTAAGCAAGGGTGCAACATCCAAGTTTCGATTAGGGTTTACTTCCATAGGTTTGACTTGGCATTATCATCTCCACTTAATCTATCATGTTTAAGCTCAAACCCACTACTTAGTGAATGATAAACACCTGGGTGTTACAGAGCGGGCGGGTGCTGACGTGACCAGGGAGGAGGTCGCGTCGGTGTCAGGGCAAGAGACGGTCCTGGCGAAGGGGTCGCAGCCGCGACAAGGCCCGTTGGCAGAGCCAGCGGGCATGGTGGAGGTCGGGGCGGTCGAGCTCCTATCCGGAGCACCCGAAGAAGAGGCGCCGACTCCGGCGGTGCCGACGGTCGAGGCGCGGGTACCGGAGCCATCGTCGGTTGAGGCGCCGGCTCCGGAGGTGCCGGTGGTCGTAAGTCCCCGCCCTCACGCTCCCCTCGACAACATCTCCCTGGACAAGGGAAAACAAACGATAGGGGTCGAGGGGGGTGAGGTCGCGGACCAGGCCGGTGTCGCGACGGCCGTTGGAGAGGTGGATACCGCGGGCGAGGCCGGTCCTTCCGCAGGACCGGGAGACGCCCCGGCCGGGTCGTCCTCCTCGTGGCCCGACATCGCCGCGCTGGCGATAGCGCGTGTCGAAACGGAGCTGCCGAAGTGGGGGGGGCCGTCCCTTGAGTTCAGGGACGCTACGAACCCCGACGCTGAGCCCGTCTTTGTCCTTAGCGACAAAGACGAAGTGCACCGATGGGAGTACCTCGAGGGCGTCCGCCAGCACCTCGACCGGTTGCTTCGAGTGGCGTCTGGCGCTGTGCGGAGTATGGGGGATGCCACCGAGGTATGATCGACCCGTCGGCTCGCTTGATAGGCTGTTTTTTCTTCGGATTTGTGACCTTTTCGAATCGCGTTCAGGAGCTGAAGGAGTACTCCCGCCGCAAGTCGCTCTTCATCCGGGACGAGAGTGGCGTGTGGGGCGCGCTGTCTCAGCAACGGGTTCTGGTCGAGGAGGCCCAGAAACGGCTATCCGATCGGAACGCCGAGATGGCTGAACTACGCGTCGCATACGCCATATTGAAGGAAGAGGCGACGCAGGCATGGGCGGCCGAGGCCGTGATGCGCACAAGCCTGGACAAGGCTCGGGAGGAGGCTGCCCAGGCGCGCAGGGACCTCGAGCCCTTATCTGCGCAGGTGAAGGAGCTCGAGGAGGATGTTTCCCAGGTCAGTCTTCAGCGCGACGCCTTCCATGCCGAGATCACGACGCTGCAGGGAGCCGTCCAAAAGAAGGACGCAGCTCTCGAGTCTGCTCGGCAGGAGGTCGAGGCGCTAAAGGCAGCCATCCGTGACAAGGACAGCGCCTTCCTGGGGCTCGAGCGAACATGTGGGGGACTCCGCGACGAGGTCGTGGGCCTGTAGACCCACGTCGAGGGTAAGTGTGGTTGTTATAGTCACGACGTTGAAGGCCCCGCTTTGGGCACTAATTTGTTTGTCGTGTTTCAGAGCTGGAGAGAGAGAACCGAGAGGCCCAATCGTGCGCCAACTCCTTCCAGAGCCTCTTCGAAGCCGAGGTCCGGAGGACCCAACTTCTCCAGGGCGCAATCACCACTGTGTGATGGCCTAGGGGTCAAGCCCGACACCGACACCGGGGAAGATGTTTCGGGGAACTCCTTCGTCCGACGGATGGTGGCGCTGGGCCGCCTTGCCCGGGAGAGGATACGGAACGGCCTCCATCACGGCGTGAAGAGGGCGCTGGCCGTCGTCCGTTCGGGGTTTGTGTTTGACATGAGGCTCATTGCCGAGGGCTTCATCACAGACCCCGATCGGACGGACGAGGAGAACGAGGACGCCTGCGTGGAGCTGATCGAAGCCGCCGAAGAGCCTGGGAGTCGTCTGGCCTCGCTTTTTGAAGCCGAGGTGGTTCCTCCTGCCGACGACGAAGGCCTGTGAGCCATATCTGGGCATGAAGGCCCATGTAATAAGTTAGTATTTCGAATTTTGATCGTGGTGGCCGCGGAGGCCTAAAAGACTCGAAACATAAACCGGTTCGCGGTTGATTTAGTTTTACTCGAGCTTTTCTTCCCTTTATCGCACGGATCGTGTTCTCGCGTGATTTACCTAGCGCGCAGCTACATCCTTTGGCGTAAGGGAGCGAGTGGAGGTACCATAGCCTCGGAGGCGTAAGTGATCTCGCGGCTCGACTGCCCTCGAGCTTCAGGGTGATGTTGCGGCCTAGTAAATCGTGTGAGAGCCTGATCTAAGCGACAGGGGGTATGTTCTTTTTTAATTTTAGGAACCGTTGTTTAGATCTTCTCAGCGTGAAGGCGTACCTCTAAAAGGCGTAAGGGTTGAGTGGAGGTACCGTAGCCTCGGAGGCGTAGGTGATGCTCCAGACTCGAGAGCCCTTTCGAACCTAAGGGTGCTCTTTCAGCGAAGTCGATCTAAGAAGCGGTTCTTAAATTTAAAAAAGAGCATAAGTTTTTTCGGGGACCGGGGGTTCCCCCCTTGCAGCCCCCGAGGGAGGGTCGACTCTGGGAGTGCAGGGTCGATCCTTCCTCATTACGAAACGAAAAATTTTGAACATCGCTGTATTCTTTATTGACGAAAAAGGAAATACAGAGCCTCGAGGCTTTTTAAGGAAAGAAGTGACGTAGCTATTCAATGTTCCAAGAGTTGGTGAGGATTTCGCCCTTCTCGTTGGATAGCTTGTAGGTGCCAGGCTTTAGTACTTCTGCGATGATGTACGGCCCTTCCCATGGTGGGGTGAGCTTGTGCCGTCCCTTGGTGCTCTGGTTCCGCCGTAGCACCAAGTCACCAACGTTGAGGTCACGCTTGCGGACGTATCTGTCGTGGTAGCGTCGAAGACCCTGCTGGTACCTGGCAGAATGCAACAGAGCCACATCTCGGGCTTCCTCGAGCTGGTCGAGGGCGTCCTGTCTTGTGGCGTCGTTGTGTCCTTCGTTGTATGCCTTCAACCTCGGGGACCCGTATTCTATATCGGTTGGTAGCATAGCCTCAGACCCGTAGACTAAGAAGAACGGAGTGAACCCCGTGGCTCGACTCGGTGTTGTTCTTAGGCTCCACAGGACCGAGGGTAGCTCGGCAGCCCATCTTTTGCCATGTTTGTTTAGTTTGTCAAAGATTCTGGGCTTCAGGCCTTGTAGAACCATGCCGTTGGCACGTTCTACTTGCCCGTTTGTTTTTGGATGAGCCACGGCCGACCAGAGCACACGGATGTGGTGGTTGTCACAGAAATCCAAAAACTTTTTGCCAGTGAACTGGGTGCCGTTGTCCGTGTTGATACAGTTGGGGACCCCGAAGCGATGAACAATGTTAGTGAAGAAGAGTACGGCTTGTTCGGACCGGATGCTGGTGATAGGGCGGGCCTCGATCCACTTGGAGAATTTGTCGATTGCGACGAGCAAGTGGGTGAAGCCGCCGGTCGTCCTTTTCAGTGGTCCGACAAGGTCAAGCCCCCAAACGGCGAACGGCCATGTGATGGGGATAGTTTGTAGGGCATGTGCCGGAAGATGAGTCTGTCTCGCATAGTACTGACAACCCTCGCAGGAGCGTACTAGCTTGACAGCGTCGGAGACCACGGTCGGCCAATAGAATCCTTGTCGAAAGGCATTTCCGACGAGGGTTCGAGGCGCAGCGTGGTGACCGCAAGCCCCCGAGTGGAGATCGCCGAGCAGATTTCTGCCTTGCTCTTTCGTGATGCAACGTTGGAGGATACCGGTAGGGCTACGACGGTAGAGCTCCCTGCTGTCGCCCATGATCACAAAAGTTTTGGCCCGGCGTGCGATCCGTCGAGCCTCAGTCCTATCCGAGGGGAGGTCCCCCTGGATGAGGTAGTCGAGGTACGGGATGCGCCAATCAGGCTTGAGGTTAGACGGTGGCGTCGAGTCTTCCACCTGCATGGCTTCAGCCCCGGTCGAGGGGGCTTCTGCCTCAGGTGGAAGGTCGATCGACGCCTCGTCGACCCCCCCATCTGGCCTGAGGTCGACGGATGGGCGCTGAAGGTCTTTCGCGAAGACGTCCGGTGGAACCGTGGCTCGACCGGACGCGATTTTTGCCAGTTCATCAGCGGCCTCATTATACCTGCGTGCGATGTGGTTGAGCTCGAGGCCGTGAAACTTGTCCTCGAGGCGCTGTACTTCTTGGCAGTAGGCCTCCATCTTGGGGTCGCGGCAGCTCGAGTTCTTCATCACCTGATCGATCACGAGTTGAGAGTCGCCTCGGACGTCGAGGTGTCGAACCCCGAGCTCGATGGCGATTCTCAACCCCATGACGAGTGCCTCGTATTCGGCGACGTTGTTAGACGCAGGGAAATGAAGCCGGATGATGTAGCGCATGTGAACCCCGAGGGGTGAGACGAAGAGCAAACCCGCGCCTGCTCCCGTTTTCATCAATGACCCATCGAAGTACATGGTCCACAGCTCCGCCTGGAGCTGTGCAGGTGGGAGTTGTGTGTCAGTCCACTCGGCCAGAAAATCTGCTAATACCTGTGACTTGATAGCTTTTCGCGGCGCATAGGACAATGCCTCGCCCATGAGCTCGACCGCCCACTTGGCAATCCTACCCGAGGCTTCCCGGTTCTAGGCTATCTCTCCCAAGGGGAAAGAAGAAACCACAGTAACCGGGTGACCCTCGAAGTAGTGTCGGAGCTTGCGCCGTGTCAAGATGACAGCATACAGCAGTTTCTAGATCTGTGGGTATCGACACTTTGTCTCTAAGAGCACCTCGCTAACAAAATAGACCGGCCTCTGAACGAGCAAGGTGTGTGCCTCCTCGGCCCGTTCGACAACCAGGGCAGCACTGACTACTTGTGATGTCGTGGCGACATAGGGTAGGAGTGGTTCCCCCGGGGTCGGAGGGACGAGGATCGGTGAGCTAGAGAGGGTGGCTTTCAGTTTCGTGAGAGCCTCCTCAGCCTCGAGGTTCCAGGAAAAATGGTCCGATTTCCTCAAGAGACGGTACAGAGGGAGTGCTTTTTTGCCGAGGCGCGAAATGAAACGGCTGAGTGCCGCCAAGCAACCTGTGACTCTCTGTACGCCTTTGAGATCTCGGATGGGGCCCATCTTGGTGATTGCAGAGATTTTTTCAGGGTTGGCCTCGATGCCACGTTTAGATACGATAAACCCTAAAAGCATACCTCGTGGGACGCCGAAGACACATTTCTCTGGATTGAGTTTGATGTTTTTTGCCCTAAGGCAATTGAATGCAACGTCGAGGTCGCTGACCAGATCGCCGGCGCGTTGGGTTTTGACCACGATGTCGTCGACGTAAGCCTCGACGGTCGACCCAATGTGCCCCCCAAAAACATGTTGCATGCATCGCTGGTACGTTGCCCCTGCGTTCCAGAGACCGAAGGGCATCGTAACATAGCAATACATGCCGAATGGGGTGATGAATGAAGTCGCGAGCTGGTCGGACTCCTTCATTTTGATTTGGTGGTAACCGGAGTATGCATCTAAGAATGAGAGAGTTTCACATCCCGCGGTGGAATCAATGATTTGATCAATGCGTGGCAAAGGGAAGGGAACTTTCGGACATGCTTTATTTAAACCAGTATAGTCTACACACATCCTCCATTTCCCACTCTTTTTTCTAACTAAGACAGGATTAGCTAGCCACTCGGGATGATGAACCTCCTTGATGAACCCGGCCTCCAACAGTTTGTGTATCTCCTCGCCGATGATCCTGCGCTTCTCCTCGTCGAAGCGGCGCAGGTGTTGCTTCACCGGTTTGGCTCCGGCCCGGATCTCCAAGGCGTGCTCGGCGACTTCCCTGGGTATGCCCGGCATATCCGAGGGACTCCACGCAAAGATGTCGACGTTCGCGCTGAGAAAGTCGACGAGCACTGCTTCCTATTTAGGATCGAGGGTGGCGCTGACGTTCAGCGCCCTCCCCTTGGGATCAGCGGGGTCGAGGGGTACGAGCTTGACGTCTTCGGCAGGCTCGAAGCTGCCGGCATGGCGTTTTGGGTCGGGGATCGCATTAGCTAGACCGTTGAGGTCTGCGGCCAAGATTGCTGACCCAAAAACAGCCTCGCCGTGCTCGATGCACTCGACGTCGCACTCATAGGCATGTTCAAATGAGGGCCCTACAGTGATGACACCGTTTGGGCCAGGCATTTTGAGCTTGAGGTAGGTGTAGTTCGGGATCGCCATGAACCTGGCGTAGCATGGGCATCCCAGGATAGCGTGGTACGTTCCACGGAATCCGACCACTTCGAAAGTGAGAGTTTCCTTTCGGAAGTTGGCCGGTGTGCCAAAGCAAACAGGCAGATCGACCCGCCCGAGGGGTTCCGCCCGTTTCCCTGACACGACTCCGTGGAAGCCCCCGACGCTAGGCTGGAGGCGCGCTCTGTCGACCCCCAAGAGGTCGAGGGTCTGAGAGTAGATAATGTTAAGGCTGCTTCCGCCGTCCATGAGCACTTTGGTGAGGCGTGTGTTGGCGATGACGGGGTCAACGACGAGGGGATAGACCCTCGGGTTGGGGACGTAGTCTGGGTGGTCATCACGGTCGAAAGTGATGGCCACCGCAGACCAATCAAGGAAACGGGGTACTGCCGATTGTACGGAGAAGACCTCGCGCCATTCTCGCTTGCGCTGACGCGCAGAGAGGCAGGTCGAGGGTCCTCCGTAGATCATGTAGCAGTCGCGGATCTCGGGAAATTCCCCGTCCTTGTCGTCACCCTTAGGGTCCTCCCCCTTGTCGTCCTTCTTGGCGCCGGCACCCCCGAAGTACCTGCGCAGCATGTGACAATCCTCGAGGTTATGGTTAGTGAGCCCCTTGTGGTAGGGACACGGCTCTTTGAGCATTTTGTCGAAGACGCCCCCGCCGGGGGGGGCTCGAGGTTTCTTGTGCTCGGTAGCAGCGACGAGCTCGTCGGCCGGGGCCTCGAGCTTGCCCTGCTGGCCTTTCTTCTTCTTGCGGTTGTTTCTCTTGGGGCCTCGGGTGGAACTCGCGGGGTCGTCGACCTTCTGCTCCTCCCTCGCCGGCTCGCCGCCAAAGATCGCACCAACCGCCTCCTCGCTGGAGGCGAAGTTGGCGACGATGTCCATCAATTCGTTGGCAGTGAGCGGGGTGTTACGGCCCAACTCCCGGACCAACTCCTTACAGGTGGTACTGGAGAGGAAGGCCGTAATCACGTTGGAGTCGGTGATGTTGGGGAGCTCGGTGCGCTACCGGGAGAAGCGCCGGATGTAGTCCCGGAGGGACTCATCTGGTTTCTGCTTGCAGCCCCGGAGGTCCCACGAGTTGCCGGGGCGCATGTAGGTTCCCTTGAAATTTCCCTCGAACACCCTCACGAGATCGTCCCAGTCGTGGATCTGCCAAGGTGGGAGATCCTCGAGCCAGGCTCGGGCGGTGTCGGAGAGGAACAGGGGGAGTTGCCGAATGATGACCCGGTCATCGGTGGCCCCGCCCAACTGACACGCCAAGCGGAAATCGGCGAGCCAAAGTTCGGGTTTGGTCTCGCCGTTATACTTGGTGAGAGTCGTGGGGGGACGGAACCGAGCCGGGGGCACTGTCTCACGAATAGCCCTACTGAACACCCGAGGACCTGGAGGTTCGGGTGAAGGGCTACGGTCTTTCGAGCTATCGTAGCGTCCGCCCCTGTGGACGTGGTAGCCTCGAGCTACACCGTCACCGTGTTTTTGTGTGTGACGCTCGATGATGTTGCCATGGGTGTCTCGAGGCTCGTGGTCGTTGGCGATGGGCTCAGGGGCAGGTGCTACCCGGTTTCGCCGGGCAGGCTCGGGATGAACCGAGGCTTCTCTCTCCTGTCGGGAAGGCTCGAGGGTCCGCTCCGAGGCTGCTTCGCGCCGCCTCGAGGCAGAGCTCTCGGTCTGCTGCATGGCGGCAGTCTCGAGGAGTCCTCGGATTTCGTCTCGAGCCCGACGGGTGTCAGGGTTTGACGGCTCGGGCATGTTGCGCAGGAGCATGGCAGCGGCGACAACATTTTGGCTGGCTCGAGCGAAAACCGGGGGGTCGACCGCCCGGTCCTCGTCGATGCGACGGTTGACGTCGTGAGCCCTCTCGTGAGCTCTCCCGCCAAATGCGTGTTCCGCACGCTCACGCTCGAGGGTTTGCTGGAGAAGATCCAGGTTTTCACGTTCCTCGTCAAGCTGGTCCTGCAACTCGCGAATCTGTCCAAGCTGCACTCCTTGACCCACAAGGAACTGGGGCTCGTTTCGCTCGGCAGGAAGCTCGACATGAGGGGGCGTGTGCCTTTCTTCGACCGGCTCTTCATCCTCTGATTCCGAGGTGCTTTCAACGTCGATGTTGAAGCACTCACGAGTCGGATCATAGGTGTCGTCAGCCGAGTCGGAGTCAGGTGCGCCAAAGTAGTAATATGACGGGGGAATGTGTGGCTGTTGCCAACCATCACCGAGGTGGTGACGTGGGGAAGCAGTCACACGAGGTTCTGTTTCCGGTGTCTCCGTAGAGTCCCGATAATCAGAAGCCGGCGTGGACGCAACGAGGTCCAGAGTGGAGCGTAGATGGTGTCCGGGGAGTTCCTCATAAGCGCTCATGCGAGTGCTCACGGAGGATGCATACACCCGGGCGACCGAGTCTAGTCCAAACGGGAATGGTGATGGGGAGGTCACTGCCCGTGGCGAGATAGATGCTACGGACAGTGGTGTCTCACTGGACGGGAGAGCGACGGGATTCTTCGTCGGCACGCCACCCTCAGCCAGGCTCGTCCTTCCCAAATCTTCCAAAAGGAGATCTAGGCTGGCGCCTGTCTGGGGGGTGCCGGACCGGGGGATCCCATCGCCCTCCGTCAGGTGGAGACGGTGGTTGTATCGGGCTCGCCGTCGCCGGGTGGCCCGCGACCGCCTGGAGCGACGGTGCCGGTTGACTGCCCCCCTGGGCTGGGAGAGCTCGTAATCTTCATCGGTTGGGTGCCTGGGTGGGAGTAGGACCATGTCGTAGCCAGAGCCGAGCGACATGAACTCCAAACTCCCAAACCAGATCACCGTACCCAACGGGATCGGGCGTTCGGGGTTAGCCATCCAGGAAGAACGGCGACAAAGCGAGGTTTGCACGTAGCGCTCCCCTACCTGGCGCGCCAACTGTCGGTGTTCGGACCAAGGGGGTCCTAAACCAATGAGTAAATGCTGCGTGACTCTTTCCTAGATGGTGATGCAAGGAGAACACACGGGGGTTTATCCTGGTTCGGGCAAAAGAAGGCCCTACGTCCAGCGGGGAAGAGAGGTTTGTATTTCCTTGCACCGAGGTGCTCGTGTAGGGGTTACAAGCAGGCGAGAGAGGGTGTCGAGCCCAAGTCTCAAAGAGAAAAAGGAGAAAGGTGGTTGCTTGAGATGTTGATCTCTTGCTTTCGTTGTTCGGTCGGGTGGTTGGTTGTTTCGTCCTTCCGTGATGCTTCGCCCCCCTATTCGTCGCCCTGGCCTGTCCTTTTATAGGGCGAGGGGTGGCCAAGTCGAGGGGGTCCTTGAGGCGATGTTTCGTCGATTCCTGTTGAGTTGACTGTAGCGACGTGGCTTCGGGATGGCCGGCCATCCCTGGGTACCCTGACGCGGTACGGGACAAGAGGGTGAAATGACCCAGAGCGCCATGCCATACCGTCCTTCGAGCTAAGTCGAGCGTTGGGGCCGGGTCGAGGCCGGGTCGAGGTCGGATGGATAAGGCCGAATCCCTGGTATCGCGGGGGCGGACCTTGTCTTATCCTCCCTTGAGGGTGATTGATGGTGAATAGTGCGCGGTAGGGTGGATACAGTGACGGCTTTCACCTCCCATCACGGGATGGGCAGTAAAACAGTGAGACTTGACGTAGGTATTGTTCCCGCGTTGACCCATGCCATAGCCATGCCGGTCGGTGGTAGTAGGTAACCGCATTGAATGCTATGGCTTTTGTCCCGGGTAGGTAAAGAAAGGGTGTCGAGGAGCCGGGGCGCGGTCGAGGCGCCCCATCGAGCGGGCCTCGTATGAGTCAGAGCCGGGGTGCAGTCGAGGCACCCCGTCGAGCGGGCCTTGTACGAGTCGGAGCCGGGACGCGGTCGAGGCGCCCCGTCGAGCGGGCCTCGTACGAGTCGGAGCCGGGGCGCGGTCGAGGCACCCCATCGAGCGGGCCTCGTACGAGTCAGAGCCAGGACGCGGTCAAGGCGCCCCGTCGAGCAGGCCTCGTACGAGTCGGAGCCGGGGCGCGGTCGAGGCACCCCGTCGAGCGGGCCTCGTACGAGTCGGAGCCGGGGCGCGGTCGAGGCGCCCCGTCGAGCGGGCTATTCTTTTCATTGTGGTTTCGGTTATGTCCACGCTTTGGCGATAGCTGTGGGTACCCCCGTACTGTTGGTACCGACAGTACCACGCTATCCTGGGACGCCCATGCTACGCCAAGTTCATGGCGATCCCGAACTACACCTACCTCAAGCTCAAAATGCCTGGCCCAAACGGTGTCATCACTGTAGGGCCCTCGTTTGAACATGCCTACGAGTTCGACGTCGAGTGCGTCGAGCACGGCGAGGCTGTTTTTGGGTCAGCAATCTTGGCCGCAGACCTCGACGGTCTAGCTAATGCGATCCCCGACCCAAAACGCCATGCCGGCAGCTTCGAGCCCGCCGAAGACGTCAAGCTCGTACCCCTCGACCCCGCTGATCCCAAGGGGAGGGCGCTGAACATCAGCGCCACCCTCGATCCTAAATAGGAAGCAGTGCTCGTCGACTTTCTCCGCGCGAACGTCGACATCTTTGCGTGGAGTCCCTCGGATATGCCGGGCATACCCAGGGAAGTCGCCGAGCACGCCTTGGAGATCCAGGCCGGATCCAAACCGGTGAAGCAACGCCTGCGCCGCTTCGACGAGGAGAAGCGCAGGATCATCGGCGAGGAGATACACAAACTGTTGGAGGCCGGGTTCATCAAGGAGGTTCATCATCCCGAGTGGCTAGCTAATCCTGTCTTAGTTAGAAAAAAGAGTGGGAAATGGAGGATGTGCGTAGACTATACTGGTTTAAATAAAGCATGTCCGAAAGTTCCCTTCCCTTTGCCACGCATTGATCAAATCGTTGATTCCACCGCGGGATGTGAAACTCTCTCATTCTTAGATGCATACTCTGGTTACCACCAAATCAAAATGAAGGAGTCCGACCAGCTCGCGACTTCATTCATCACCCCATTCGGCATGTATTGCTACGTTACGATGCCCTTCGGTCTCCGGAACGCAGGGGCAACGTACCAGCGATGCATGCAACATGTTTTTGGGGGGCACATTGGGTCGACCGTCGAGGCTTACGTCGACGACATCGTGGTCAAAACCCAACGCGCCGGCGATCTGGTCAGCGACCTCGACGTTGCATTCAATTGCCTCAGGGCAAAAAACATCAAACTCAATCCAGAGAAATGTGTCTTCGGTGTCCCACGAGGTATGCTTTTAGGGTTTATCGTATCTAAACGTGGCATCGAGGCCAACCCTGAAAAAATCTCTGCAATCACCAAGATGGGCCCCATCCGAGATCTCAAAGGCGTATCTAAACGTGGCATCGAGGCCAACCCTGAAAAAATCTTCTGCGCCGGCTGTATGTGCGCCCGCACATGACACCGGCACGCCGAACCCCCGCTCATGAAAGCTAACGAAGCTCACCACGTACCCTTCAGGGGGCGCTGGCTCCTGGTGGGCGGGGGGCGGCGCCACCCACTCCGGCCGCGCCAAGTTCGTCCTCGGCCGCAGTAGCCCATCCTCGACCAACTCCTCCAACCTCCTCTCCGTCACCGAGGAGGCGGCCCAGTCGTCGGCGGGGAGGATCTGACTCTTTCCTGCCATCGATGTCGTCGGGAGGGGATGGAAGGGAAGGATGCGGTGGCTGCGGCGAGACGGGCGGAGAACACGATGTGGCAGGGGATGTCTAGGGCAAAGGATTGCAGGGATGCAAGTAACCGGTGGGGAACGAAGACCCCAAGGCCTTAGCTTTATATGCCCGGACGGAAGCCCAACGGCCGCGCGAAAAGTAAGGAGCAGTTTTTCGCGATAAACACGCTCACCTAACCGTTTCCTTATATCTCGCAGGAACTGAGCACGTGGCCGCTCCCCACGTCGTAACCATACGCCGATACCGTGCCGATCTCGTCTCCCGAAAAAACGCGCCCGGCCAACGAAATATCTCCAGGTATGTCTTAAATGGGTGCGAAGCCCGCAATAAGTCTCGAGGGAGCGGAAGCTAGCCCTCGAACAGGGTTCGACAGCTGCCCTCGAGCAACAGAGTTAGGGACGACCCAGGGTGCGCCCGTACATGGCCAAGGGCTCGAGCCACGCTCTCGAGGCACCCCAGGACGTATTCGAGGCCGAAGGAGAAGGTTGTGGTAGGAATCCCTCCGGGGGAGGCATCGAGCCCTCGAATCCTGTCGAAGGGAATCGAGATCCACACGACCGCTTCTTGGCATTTTTGAGGGTGCCTCCGGGCCACTAGCCGACCCCTAACGAATGGGGCACGGGTTCTCACTCGAATTCCCCCGCTAGCAGCTCATCGGAAATTATCGTAACTCGGGCCCAAACGAGGGTAGTACGACATTCTCCACCCCTCCTCCTTTTTTCGAAAAAGGAGCGTGAGTGTCGCGAAAGACGGCCGGGACTCCGACCGACCTCGTGCGTGCGAGGCTCGGGGTCCCGACCGCAAAAATGGGTGCGAAGCCCGCAATAAGTCTCGAGGGAGCGAAAGCTGGCCCTCGAGCAACAGAGTTAGGGACGACCCAGGGTGCGCCCGTACATGGCCAAGGGCTCGAGCCACGCTCTCGAGGCACCCCAGGACGTATTCGAGGCCAAAGGAGAAGGTTGTGGTAGGAATCCCTCCGGGGGAGGCATCGAGCCCTCGAATCCTGTCGAAGGGAATCGAGATCCACACAACCGCTTCTTGGCATTTTTGAGGGCGCCTCCGGGCCACTAGCCGACCCCTAACGAACGGGGCACGGGTTCTCACTCGAATTCCCCCGCTAGAAGCTCACCGGAGATCGTCGTGACTCGGGCCCAAACGAGGGTAGTACGACATTCTCCACCCCTCCTCCTTTTTTCGAAAAAAGGAGCGTGAGGGTCGCACAGCGAAAGACGGCCGGGACCCTGATCGACCTCGCACCCACGAGGCTCGGGGGCTTGACCGCAACGAAATGTCCCCCAATCGAACGCGAACAAGACCTCGGAGGAGTCTCCATACTCCACCGAGGCCTCGGGGGCTACACCCGGCGGGTGCGCTCGCGCGCCCCCACCGGAAAAATCACGACGCTATGACTCCAGATCTGACCAACCTCTGGGAGAGTGATCACACACTCACCCAAAGGCTCGGGGGCTACTGTCGGTACCAACAGTACGGGGGTACCCACAGCTATCGCCAAAGCGCTGACATAACCGAAACCACAATGAAAAGATAGCCCGCTCGACGGGGTGCCTCGACCGCGCCCCGGCTCCGACTCGTACGAGGCCTGCTCGACGGGGTGCCTTGACCGCACCCCGGCTCCGACTCGTACGAGGCCCGCTCGACGGGGTGCCTCGACCGCACCCCGGCTCCGACTCGTATGAGGCCCGCTCGACGGGGCGCCTCGATCGCACCCCGGCTCCGACTCGTACGAGGCCCGCTCGACGGGGTGCCTCGACCGCACCCCGGCTCCGACTCGCACGAGGCCCGCTCGACGGGGCGCCTCGACCGCACCCCGGCTCCTCGACACCCTTTCTTTACCTACCCGGGACAAAAGCCATAGCATTCAATGCGGTTACCTACTACCACCGACCGGCATGGCTACGGCATGGGTCAACGCGGGAACAATACCCACGTCAAGTCTCACTGTTTTACCGCCCATCCCGTGATGGGAGGTGAAAGCCGTCACTGTATCCACCCTACCGTGCACTATTCACCATCAATCACCCTCGAGGGAGGATAAGACAAGGTCCGTCCCCCGCGATACCAGGGATTCGGCCTTATCCATCCGACCTCGACCCGGCCTCGACCCGGCCCCAACGCTCGACTTAGCTCGAAGGACGGTATGGCATGGCGTTCTGGGTCATTTCACCCTCTTGTCCCGTACCACGTCAGGGTACCCAGGGATGGCCGGCCATCCTGAAGCCACATCGCTATAGTCAACTCAACACAAATCGACGAAACATCGCCTCAAGGCCCCCCTCGACTTGGCCACCCCTCGCCCTATAAAAGGACAGGCCAGGGCGACGAATAGGAGGACGAAGCATCACGGAAGGACGAAACAACCAACCACCCGACCGAACAACGAGAAGCAAGAGATCAACATCTCAAGCAACCACCTTTCTCCTTTTTCTCTTTGAGACTTGGGCTCGACACCCTCTCTCGCCTGCTTGTAACCCCTACACGAGCACCTCGGTGCAAGGAAATACAAACCTCTCTTCCCTGCTGGACGTAGGGCCTTCTTTTGCCCGAACCAGGATAAACCCCCGTGTGTTCTCCTTGCATCACCATCCAGGAAAGAGTCACGCAGCATTTACTCGTTGGTTTAGGACCCCCTTGGTCCGAACACCGACACAAATGTTATGCAACACACTCAAGCAACATGTGCAACATGAGCTTGCAACATTTGGGTGAAAGTATGGAATTACTTGTTCCAAAGTATGTGACACTAGGAACTTTGTGCAACCAATATGTAGAGTGGCTAATTAGGTCTTATAACACCTTAATTACATTTAGGGTAAGTAGTGGAGCAATATTCATGTTGACCAAAATTACCAAATTGCCCTTCCAAATGTTATTGACTAAGTTGGACCCCTAGAGTGATCTGGTTTGACCAATTAAAAAGTCTAGTTTAGAGATCTTGCATGGAGGAGCAACCTTAAGAAAAGTTGTAGAGAATTTCATAAGAAACAAAAGTTCTAATATGGCCATCTCATGAAAATGACCAGAACATGCTCAAAAATGGCCCACAAGTTAGTATTAGGGGCTGTTTTGGGACTTAGCAAATTTTGGCTAAGTGTGAAGCTGAAAACCGTTTCACTGTACCTCACTTTGGCAACTGGTAACTCACAAACTAGGCCGAAACAGTCCTTGAGCCAATTGACAAAGTTGTTGTCCACACATAGCTCTACAACATTGTCAATATCACCATCACCTAGTTCTAAATGGTTTAGGAGATGTGGTGTCTTGAAAATAGGGTTTCAGTCGGGTTCACTGACTGAAAACACGTTTCAGTTTCCGAGTACACCACTTTGGAGCTCTGTGGTTTCAAATCCAGGCCGAACCAGTCCAAACTCCAATTGACAAACTTGTAGCCCTCATGTAGCTCTACAAAATTGGTGTAATCATCTTCGACTAACTCGAACCGGTTTGGGAGATAATCATCGTTAAACTTGGCCTGTCAGTCGATCACCAACGACACCGTTCGACTCGTTTCAGTTCGTCAGAGAAGGGGGGAGTGGCCGACCGGCCACAGGGCCTCGTCGACATGTGGGCATGCGGTGGCGACCGTACGTCGGTCCTGGCCCCACCGGTCAGTCCACGGCGCCTTCAAGACCGCCACGATGCGTCGAGGCTACCTCCATTCCCTCTCCCTCCCTCGTTCGGCTTCAAAGTGGAGAAACCGAGCCGCCATTTTCGCCCCCACTCTGGCGAGCTCGCGCGCACTCCCCATCGCACCACCGCTCACCAGATCACGCTCATCCCTCCGCCTTACCGCCCTACACCTCTACGACCAACCGGTGGCTTTGATTGAGCCCGAGGTGAGCCACATTGCCGTCTCTGCCCGTTCCCGAGAGGTCACCGGAGCTTCGCCATGCAGGTTCACCATGGCCGGGGTAGTTCGGGCCTCTCTCCGTCTTCCCGTCCTACCTCAATCGCTCCGCCTAGCTACAGTAAAGCTCGTACCAAGTTTAGTTGTGACCGTGCGGCCTCACCGGCGGCGGCGCACCGTCACCGACCCTCACCGGCCGCCGTTCCCGGTGGCGAGCCCCTTCCACTCCAACCCAAGCCTTCCTGCTTGCACGAATCGAAGCACCATATGACGGGAAACGCGTGGGTGTGTTTGTTTTCCCAAGCGAGCTCCCCTCCGACGAGCTTGAGCTCGCCGGAGCTCGCGGTTCGCCGCTTCCCTGACCTCCGTCGCTGACCGCGGGGACCCACCTGTCAGGTGCCGCGCGCGGGCGGGATGGCCGAGCAGGCCGCGCGTGCGTCGTGGGCCGCGCGCGCGCATCTTGGGCCACGTCTTCTCCCGGGCCGGCCCAGTAACAAATCCGATTTATTTCATTTCTTTTATTCTGTCACAGTTTTAGATAATGTTTAGAAAATATAGATCTAGGGTTTTACTTGCCCAAAAATTATGAGATAAATTTTGTTGGAATCTACAGGGTGTGTAGTATTTTAGAAAAATATGAATTTGTTATGGGATGTTTGTTTTCTGGGATATTTAAATAGGTCTTTGAAATGGGTTTTAAATCACATGCAAACTTGTTTAAATTATATCTTGAGTTTCAGTGTTCCAAAAATTATGAAATTTGGTGAGTAGTCTAATTTATACTTGCTCTAGCTTTGGTAAAAATTTGGGCAGTAGTGCTTAAGTACTTTTCAAGTTATAATGCTATCTTGTTATTCTAAGAAATATTTAAATGAATTTTAGTAATTTTTCTACATGTGCAATGTTCATATAAATTTTTGGAGGATGTCTTGGTACCCTAGAGTGTCTAAGAAAATTAGGAAATCTGTTGTTTGACACTTTTTACTATGCTTTGTTATTTATACAAAAATCAGCCTTTTGGAATTGTGGATTTTGTGTAGGAAGTTCCTGTGAATAAATTTAGTTCAGATTTTTACAGTAGCCTCTTTTTGGGTCAGAGAGTCTCCTGTAATGTTTGTAGAATTTTAGGAGCAGTTTCCATATATGTTTAAAATTCCACTTAATTACTTAAGTAAATTAAGAAATGGGTGTAAATAAATATTCTAGGTGGCAAACCTTGCTTTCTGGTATTTTTGTGACCTTTGTGAACTTGTAGTAGTATTAGTTTGGTCTTAGAGAATGTTTGCCACATAAATAATTATTTAATCTTTGCAATTCTAGCTTTTCTGGACAGCTGGTAGTATCTTTGGGTTTGACCCTTAATAAAAGTGGTTGCTGGAAAACTTGTAAATACCAAAGTTGGAGTAAACTTGATAAATTAGCTTGTGTCAAAATGTGGGAGCATTTGGCTTAGTAGATTAGGAGTTATTGCTGTTTTAAGTTACAGTCCAGAATTGACCGCTCTCTGTTTGGGGAGGACAGATTCTGGAACTTTGGAATTTCGACTAGGTAAACTTTGTAATTAAGTGTTGTGGTCTGAAAACATTTTGTGGTACATTTCTTAAGCTTTTAAGATTGTCTTAGATCATATCTTTTGGATTTAGGAATCTCCAGTTATGTTAGAAACAAGTAGCTGCTGTCCAGAATGTCTTACCATGATATTTTGGGTTGGATGCGGTAATCTAAATAATGTCACTCTTGTGTTTGTTAGGTGTTAGGGCCTTAACCGAAGATGAACAACTATATCTTAGGTTGGGTAGATTAGGTAAGTACTTCTCCACCGGAGAAGAGATTTGCACGTACTGATAAAGTAACTTGATTAGATTATTATATTTTATTTCTGAAATGCATTTCATTCCGAGCATGTTGCACCTTTATGCATCCATGATATTTATTGTGCATTCATGCAATAGGTGTACCGGAGGGGGTAACTCTCCTCGAATTCGAGCCTATGATTCCGGAGGAAATCCAGGACCAGCCGGAGCAGCTAGAGGAACCAACCGGCGGAGAAGTTCCCGCAGAAGACCTGCCTGAGTGTCCTGACCACCGACCTTCGACCTTTCTAAAAGGCAAGCCCCGGTGCATGCTGAACCTACTGATTTATAAATTAATCTTGAGTATTTTTAATTGTTTACTGCATTAAGTTGTAGGAGTTATATAAAAACACTTGTGCATTATACCTGTCCTTGCCCAGATATCGTACTTAACCCTATATTAGGTTTAGACATGTGTCAATGCTTAGCCCTGCTTAGTACGGTAGAAGTCGGGTGATTTCCGGTCATCCGCGAGATGTAGGAAGGAGTCACGAGTGGCTTTATGGCTATCGTGGACGGAACCATGCTTAAAAATGAAATTGAGACCGGGCGGGAGTTCGATAGTACAGCCGCAAGACACTTCACGTCTTGGGTGTGGAGCTATGCCCGTCTGAGTCGTTTAAGGACCGATTCGCTGTACGTCCTTGAGTCATGTTGAACGCAGTCTAACACTTAGTTGGCCGGATAAGCCGTTCCGACCGCGAAGCCGAGTAATATGATTCAGGCCAGGAATCGAATGGTAGGTTGCTTCTTGGAGGAGAGAAAGGATGTGCTTGGGGACATTGGCATGAGACCAAGGGGGGGTTAGAGTCCCTATCACCTGGCAGAGTGTCGCCCTTGGGGTCGCGACATCATTCGGACCCGCGATTCCTGAATCATATGAAAAGGTGGCTTTGTGCGACCTTGGCAGGGGCCTGCGCGGTGAGTGTTAGAAATACCCCTCCAGCTGGATAGGAATTCGATTCGAATCGTCGTCGCTCCCGGTTAGTGAGCACTTGACTTGAGCAGCGGCAACGTAGATCTCATTAAATAAACTGGTGGTTAAGGGAATGATACAATGTTGCCACAATTCATACCTGCTCTGGATATAATGTTGATAATTGTTTGATTATAATCAAGTGCATGTTTAGTACAGGTGCTAAGATAGATGACAGGTAAATGCTAAAAATAACTGCTAGTACAGGCTATAAGAGTTTCAATTACTTATGCCGTTATGCAAAATGTTATGTCAGCTAGCCTCTTGTGTAAGCCTTGCATAATCCTTGGTGTCATCTTATTTCTAGTTTTCGACGGGTAAGTCTAGCTGAGTACATTCCAGTACTCAGGGTTTATTCCCTCCTGTTGCAGATGATATGCTCTACCAAGGCTTCTGCAAAAATTGTCTCCACCCTGCGGGTGACGAAGACTAGATCACTTGGGCGTGATCATCTTTTATGTACTTTCCTGATGCTTTTGTGGGATGTTGATCAACAAAACTGGCAGTAGTTAAACAACTGGTGTGCGTTTGCTTCCGCTACTTTTATAAACTTGGTTTGTAATAATTGTGACTCCGTGTGTGTAAACTTATTTCAGAACTACTTGTGAAATGTAACGCATGATGTTATATGTTGAATGATGCGATCCTAGTTGTAAGCAAGTTGGTTTGAAATACTTCGTGGTTTTGATTGACTACCGGGATTATACGGGCTCAAGTTCGAAAATTTGAGCACTTCGGTGCTTGTTTTTGTACTTGTGCTTTTATAATTTGGTCGGTTCTGTTACACGCTGTCCCCTCTGAAGGTGCTACAGGTGGATCAACTAACATAGTATCTGTATCCATTGGCACTTCTGTGCCCTCAGTGGTCTCAGTGGTCTCTGTACCAAGCTGTCGTCCTTCAAGATGAAAACGACTGTCTCTAATGCGTATACCACTGCTCCTGCCACCCCTCTCTACTGCATCTGCTGCATCTGCCACTGCCTGAGCTATCTCTGCATCAGTGAGAGTCTTCTTCTTCTTTCTGGCCATGATCTTTATGCGCTTACCACGTGCAACCTCAGACAGACGAGGAGGACTGTCGTCCCCATCACTAGGAGCACCACCGGCATTCTTGCAACGAACCATGCTGCCACACTGTCAGAAAACCTCTGAAAGATGATGTACTGACACTCGAGAGGCTTGGCCTCAATCCGTATCCGCAGGCTTGGCCTCGGATCCAATCAACAGAACAACAGTCACCCCGACATACTGACAAACTCGCTCGGATCAACGAGAAAATGGTGACCTAGGTCACGAGACTTCCCGATGCACCGGACGAGCGCTCGGAGCGAAGACGTCGCGTGAAGGACGATTTGACGACGAACGAACGCGACACTGAAGGGCGAACCCTAGGGTTAGGGCCACGCGTGATGGACGAAGGTCGAGGATGAGGACGATGGCAGGGACTGGCCGGAGGTCGTGGATGGTCTCTAGCAGCCGCAGCAGTGCCTCACGGCGGTGGCGGCAGCGGCGCGGCGCGGCGGTGGCGGCGCAGAAGGTGGCGGCTGCGCGGGCGCTGTGGAGGAGGCGGGTTGCGCGTGAGAGAGGAGAGGCCGCAGGGCTAGGTGGTGGCGCAGGCACGGCAGAAATCTCCGATGAGCGGCGGTGCGGTGGTGCTCTGACGAGCGGCGGCGCGGCGCGCTAGGGCACGGAGGCGGCGGTTGCAAGTGTACGGGCGGAAAAACGAAGGAACACGAAATATTATATGAGGGGTTAGATCCGCTTGAAACGCGATGACCGGACGCGGTGGTCGATGTGACCGGACACGGAGAGGCAGCGTCCGGTCACATTCCAGTAAGCTCCTGGAATGACCGGACGCGTCCGATTATCCATGATCGGACGCTAACAGCGTCTGGTTTTTGATTTGCCCGAAAAACTAAGCCGGATGACTGGACGCGGTGGTGGTTACCGGGACCGGACGCGGTGGTCAACAGGGGCGTGTCCGGTGCAGCGTCCAATCACTAGATCAGGAGACGGTCTTCAGGATGACCGGACGCGCTGGTGGTCGCCGGGACCGGACGCGGTGGTGAAGCAACACTGTGTCCGGTGCAGCGTCCGGTCCAGCGTCCGGTCACTTTTTTCACCCTTTTTCATTCCGAACTTAGACATGACTTCTCCCAATCAAGTTCCAATTCAAAGAGACACATATAAACACCAATTGGAACAAGATATGAGTGACCTCACTCAAACCCTCAAGTTTCTCAAAATAGTTTGCCTTAGGCTAATATTATTTTTAGGAAAATAGGCAACAAACACCCGAGGAGCAACATATGGCCATGCCATAGAGCTTTTGAACCCTTGGGAGCGTCAAAATGCTCTCTCTACCCATGGACGAACACAGAGGTTGCTCAAAACTTAACCGAAAAGGAACAACAAAACAACAACCATGCATATGCAATGCAAAACAAGTGAGTAAAGCTAGGTTGCTTGTCAAGTTTGATCCACGGTTAGGCTTCTTCACTCCTCCAAAGGAGGGTTATCATAACCATGTTAGTCAAGCCCTAGATGCATTGCGTGTAATTAAACATGACATATAAAACAATGCAATGCAAGGGACAACACAAGCTCATCTTTTAAAGTTACTAGAATCAAGCACATTGAGTTCACTTCTCAACCTACAAAAGGTAGCTTCATCCAAAGGTTTAGTGAAGATATCCGCTAATTGATCTTCACTTCTTACACCTTCTAGTGATATGTCATTTTTAGCAACGTGATCTCTTAGAAAGTGGTGGCGGATATCAATGTGCTTGGTGCGAGAGTGTTGTGCCGGATTGTTAGCAATTTTAACCGCACTTTCATTGTCACATAAAAGCGGCACCTTTTTAAGAACAACTCCATAGTCTAGGAGGGTTTGTTTCATGTATAGGATTTGTGCACAACAAGCCCCCGCGGCAATGTATTCCGCCTCGGCGGTGGACAAAGCCACACTATTTTGCTTTTTAGATGACCATGATACTAAGGATCTTCCAAGCAAGTGGCACCCTCCGGATGTGCTTTTTCTATCAATTTTGCAACCGGCATAATCCAAATCGGAGTAGCCAACTAGTTCGAATCTAGCTCCTTTGGGGTACCATAGTCCGATGCTTGGAGTATACTTAAGATATCTTAGGATTCTTTTTACGGCACTTAAGTGAGGTTCTTTAGGGCATGCTTGAAAGCGGGCACACATGCACACACTAAACATGATGTCGGGCCTAGATGCGGTAAGATATAACAAGCTACCAATCATAGAACGGTAAAGAGTTTGATCGATTGGTTTACCTCCCTCATCTAGGTCGAGATGTCCATTAGTTGGCATTAGGGTCTTGATTGGCTTGCATTCCTCCATCTTGAATCTTTTGAGAAGATCCTTGGTATACTTCTCTTGAGAGATAAAGATCCCTTCTCTCATTTGCTTGACTTGAAACCCAAGGAAGAATGTTAGCTCACCAATCATTGACATCTCGAACTCTTTTGACATCAATTCACCAAATTCTTTGCAATAGTCTTTATTTGTTGACCCGAAGATGATATCATCAACATATACTTGACAAATGAAGATCTCTTCTTTGAATTTCTTGGTGAATAGTGTGGTGTCAACCTTCCCAATGGTGAAGCCCTTCTCAATGAGGAAGTCCCGAAGGCGCTCATACCACGCTCTAGGGGCTTGCTTGAGCCCATATAGTGCCTTGGACAACCTATAAACATGATTAGGATATCTAGGGTCTTCAAACTCGGGAGGTTGTTCAACAAAGACTAGTTCATTTATAAAGCCATTTAAGAATGCACTTTTCACATCCATTTGATATAGTTTCATATGATGATGTGATGCATATGCAAGTAGGATACGGATGGCTTCAAGTCTTGCAACGGGTGCAAAAGTCTCTCCAAAATCAAGACCTTCAACTTGAGAGAACCCTTTTGCCACTAGTCTTGCCTTGTTTCTTACCACTACCCCTTGATCATCTTGCTTATTGCGGAACACCCACTTGGTTCCAATGACTCTTGCACCTTTTGGATGCTCTTCAAGTGTCCATACTTGATTGCGGGCGAAGTTGTTCAATTCTTCATGCATGACATTCACCCAATCCGGATCTTGAAGAGCTTCTTCTACATTCTTAGGTTCAAGACAAGAGACAAAAGAGTGATGTTCAACGAAAGAATTAAATTTTTGAGATCGAGTCATTACACCCTTTGTTGGACTCCCTATGATGAGATCTTGTGGATGTGCTTGAAGTAGAGGTGAGTTTCTTCGATCAACCATTTTAGGGGTGGGATGAGGAGCATCAACATCTTGTGCTTGTGCCTTGGCTTGATGATGAGAGACATGGGTGTCTTTATTTTCAATTCTCTCATTCTTGTTATCATCTTGAGGCACATATGATGAAGATGGTGGATTGACAATTTGTACATCGTCTTCATCATCTTTAGGCTTGATGTCACCCACCGGCATGTTCTTCATGGCCTCCCTCAATGGTTCATCACCTACATCATCACAATTCTCAATTGCTCCTTGGGAGCCGTTAGATTCATCAAATTCCACATCATATATTTCTTCAACCAAACCGGTGGCGTGGTTAAATACTCTATATGCTTTGGACTTTGATGAGTAGCCAACAAGAAAACCGATATCACAACGTCTTTGGAACTTCCCTAGGTGTTGACGCTTCTTGTAGATGTAGCATTTGCAACCAAACACCCGAAAGAATGAGACGTCCGGCTTCTTCCCATTTAGCAACTCATAAGGGGTCTTGCAAAGGAACTTTTGTAGGAAAAGGCGATTTGAAGCATAGCATGCGGTGTTGATTGCCTCGGCCCACAATTTCTCTGGTGTATTGTATTCATCTAGCATTGTTCTTGCAAGAGTGATCAAGGTCCGGTTCTTCCTCTCAACTACACCATTTTGTTGAGGAGTGTAGGTTGATGACACTTCATGCTTGATTCCAATTTCATCACAATAGGCTTCAATGTTGGTGTTGTCAAATTCTTTTCCATTGTCACTTCTAATCTTCTTTATTTTGACTTCAAATTCATTTTGAGCTCTCTTTGCAAACTTCTTGAAGCAACTTGCCACTTCGGATTTGTCATGAAGAAAGAAAGTCCAAATGTATCTTGAGAAGTCATCCACAATCACAAGACAATAAAGATTTCCACCCAAACTCTTGTAAGTTGTAGGACCAAACAAATCCATGTGAAGAAGTTCTAGTACTCTTGATGTTGACATGTAGGCTTTGGTTGGATGAGTGTTTGCAACTTGTTTGCCGGCTTGACATGCACTACAAGGTTTGTCCTTTTCAAACTTTACATCCTTCAAGCCTCTTACTAGTTTTTTCTTCAATAGCTTGTTAAGAGTGTTCATTCCAACATGAGCAAGCCTCCTATGCCAAAGCCATCCAAGTGTGGTCTTGGTGAACAAACATGTCATCAAATTTGCATCTTCGGAGGTGAAGTCAACAAGATAAAGATTGTTGTATCTAAAACCCTTGAAAATCACTTGCCTGTCATCTATCTTGGTAACAACCACTTCATTTGGACCAAACAAGCATTGATAGCCAAGATCACAAAGTTGCCCAACAGATAGTAAATTGAAACTCAATGAAGCAACATAGAGCACATTGGAGAGAGAATGATCATTCGATATTGCAACCTTGCCTATACCCTTGACTTTGCTCTTTGAATTATCCCCAAATGTGATCTTGTCTTGACATACCCCATCCTCTTTAAGTGAGGTGAACATACGAGGATCACCGGTCATGTGTTGTGTGCAACCACTATCAATCACCCAATGAGATACACCGGTCTTGTAGTTCACCTACACACAAGAGATCAAGCCTTTTGTTTAGGGACCCAAACTTGAGAGGGACCCTTAACTTTTTCAACTAGTGACTTGGCAACCCAAATCTTCTTTGGCCTATTCTTGTTAGGAGGACCCAAGAACATAACTTTCATCTTTCCACTAGAGTCCTTTCTAAGCATGTAGTGAGCATTGAAAGCAAAGGGTCTAGCATGCTTGGGCAAGGGTTGTGGTGGTGGGGTTTTGCACTCATGAGCAAAATGGCCTTCTTGTCCACACTCAACACATCTCTTGCTTTGTTGTTGTTTGGACTTGACCTTCTTCTCTTGATTTGCCAAATACCCAATGCCACTCCTATCCAACTTCATGACGGTGTTCATGAGTAGCTCACTTTGCAAGTGTTGGCCTCTTGTGAACTTACTTAGGCCGGTCTTGAGATGCTCTTTCTTTTGCTTGAGCTTCTTGTTTTCTTCAATAAGTGACTCATTTGAAGCTTGCTTTTGAAGAGCCAACAACTTCTTGTTCTCAACTTTAAGCATCTCATTTTCACTCTTAAGCTTGACATACTCATCATAGTCATTGGCCTCAACCACACTCTTGCCTTTGCCGCTAGAGCCTTGCTTAAAGTTCTCAATAATCAAATCATCACATGATGTAGCTATATTAATCTTAACAATTTGGTTAGTAGCATCATGTGTCTCAAGAGCTAGCTCATTAGCAACAATAAGAGTATCATATTTGATTTTCAATGTAGTATATTCTTCTTTTAGAGAGTTGAGTCTAGTCATGAGTTCACCATGATTCTTCTCAATTTTATCATGTTTATCTCTAAGCTCTTTGTTAGAGGTTTTGAGCTCCTTGAGAGAAGAAGACATAGTTTCATTTTGATCTATGAGCTCATCCCTAGTCTCATGTGCACTTTCAAGCTTAGATGAGAGTGTTTCATTTTCATGTTGAAGCTCATCATTTTTATTTCTAGTCCTCCTTATGATTTTAGAATATTTGTTTAACAATTTTACTAATTCATCATAAGAAGGTGCATCATATTCATCATCACTATCACTATCATCACTATCACTATTTTGTACCTTTCGATCACCTTTAGCCATGAGACATAGGTGGGAAGTGGATGATGACGGTGAGGATGGCGGTGAGGATGGTGATGAAGACGTTGATGACGATGATGATGGCCCAACCACAAGTGCGGCAATCTTCTCTTTTTCATCATCACTTTCATCGCCGGAGGACTCACATGATGATTCAATGTCGGTGAGCCAATCACCAACAATATAAGCCTTGCCTCCCTTCTTCTTCTTGTAGAACTCTCTTTTCTTGCCATCTTTCTTCTTGTATGGTTTGTTCTTTCTTTTATCATCTTCTTCTTCACTTGAATCATCTTTCTTGCCCTTGTACTTATTCTTGTTCTTGTCTTTTGGAGGCTTTGGGCATTGATGAGCTAGATGGACAAGTTCTCCACAATTGAAGCAATCCATTTTGGAGATTGGCTTCATTTTGGTACTAGTGAAGAATTTCTTCTTCTTGCCATCGAACTTTATGCCACTCTTGTTGAGCTTCTTTAGCATCTTGGTGGTTCTTCTCACTATGAGTGCAAGTGATTCATCATCAATATCACTCTCACTTGTGCTCTCTTGCACTATCATGGCTTGGCCCTTGTTCTTTTTCTTTTCATAGCTAGATTTGAAGGCCAAGTCCTTCTTCTTGGAAAATGATGAACCCTCTTCCAGAGTGATGTGCATGTACATCTCATGTGCATTGATCTTTCCCAATACTTGAGTCGGTGTTGCGGCGGAGAGATCACTTTGGTGAAGTACGGTAACAATATGTCCATACTTCTCAACAGGGAGAACACTCAAGATCCTCCTTGCAACATCCGATTGACTCATTTTAGTGAGTCCAAGAGCATTGAGATCTTCTACAAGAACATTCAAGCGAGTGTACATTTCATTAGCACTTTCTTTAGGAAGCATCTCAAAAGAATTAATTCTCTTTAAAGCAATATGATAGCGTTCCTCACGCTCACTCTTAGTTCCCTCATGGAGAGAACAAAGATTCTCCCATAATTCATGAGCGTTTTTGGCATTACGCACACGATTGAAGATATCTTTGCCTAGTGCCCGGTAGATTGCATTTTTTGCTTTTGCATTCCACCGGTCGTATTTCTCCTCGTCACCACTTGGGTTAGCGGGATCTCTTATGGGGGGAAGCCCTTCGGTTGCGGCTCTAAGGCACTCAACATCTATGGCTTTGAGGTACGCCTCCATACGAATTTTCCAATATGGAAAATCGTCTCCCTCAAAAGTGGGAGGTGGTCCTTCCCCATTAGACATCTTGCTCTAGGCGGTAAAGCCTAAATTTAGAGCAACACGGCTCCGATACCAATTGAAAGGATCAAGATGCCCAAGAGGGGGCGGTGAATTGGGCTTTTCTAAAAATTAATTGCAAGAATTAAATCCTACAAGCCAAACTTCACCCCTAGTGCCTACTTGTGTTCCTTGTGTTTCTACCGATAAAAGTTTTGCACCCTAAGTTCCAATCCTAGACTAGCAAGGCAATTCTAGGAAAGTAATCAAGCAATGAAAGTAATGCAAGAAAGTAAATGCTTGAAAGTAAGGGATAGGAACACGGCAATGTTTTGCCGAGGTATCGGAGAGTCACCACTCTCTACTAGTCCTCGTTGGAGCACCCACGCAAGGGTGTAGCTCCCCCTTGATCCGCGCAAGGATCAAGTGCTCTCTACGGGTTGATTCTTCGACACTCCGTCGCGGCGAATCACCCAAAACCGCTCACAACTTGAGTTGGGTCACCCACAATCTCGTCGGATGATCACCGAACTCCCAATCACCACCAAACCGTCTAGGTGATGGCGATCACCAAGAGTAACAAGCTAGAACTCTCACTTGACCACAACAAGTCTAATGAGAAGATGGATGCACACTTGCTAGACTCTTGTCACTAGAGAGGATTCTCAAACTTTGATTCGCAAATCTCAATCCTCACTAGGGCTCTTGCACTCCCTTGCACTTCAAAGGTGTTTCTCAGCTAACCAAATGAGCAAGAGACCTCTAAAAGAGGTGGAGGGGTTGTATTTATAGACCCCTCAGACAAATCCAACCGTTACCTTTTGAAACAGCGAGACGCGCACTGACCGGACGCGCCTGTCGATATGACCGGACGCGCCGGTCAGTTGTAACAGTCGAAAACAGAAACTTGTACTGAGAGACCAGACGCGTCGATCTGTGCTGACCGGACGCGCTGGTCTGAGATGACCGGACGCGTCGATCAGGGATGATCGGACGTGTCCGATCATGCAAGAGCTTTCTGGAAATTTGACCTGACGCAACACCGCGTCCGATCATAGGTGACCGGACGCGTCAGGTCACCACGGGACCTTACTGGAACAAGACCGGACGCACGACCGCGTCCGATCGTAGGAGACCGGACACGTTAGGTCTCTACTGGAACTTACTGGAACATGACCAGACGCGCCGATCTTTTTCAGAGTCGCGTCCGATCTTGCTATTTACCCTTTGAAACACGTGTCAGCCTGACCACCGCGTCCGGTCCTCTCAAGGACCGCGTTCGGTCAGTCAGCCGAAAATGCAGTTAACTTTTAGTACTGACCGGACGTGTCCGGTCATGACCAGGACCGCGTCCGGTCATAGGTAAACGGCTCAAACGTCTTCTAAACGCAATGCAACTTGAACCAAGTCGCTTCTAACTGTACTCTGAGCTTTTCTCGAGCTACCTAGTGCTAAGTTTGACAAGTGTGCACCACACCTAAACATAAGACTCACCTAGGTCAAGCTACTCGCTCATGCCCCTCTTCATAGTACGGTCAAAGGAAGAAATAAAGATCCTAACGACTATTCCAGATGTATCTCAACACCTTGATATCCGGAACTAACCGTCCTTAATCTTATCGTTGATCCTTTGAAAACCGAAACGATTTCCATCAAGGGACATGACTGCCATATTGCCCAAAGCAGTTATTATTTCCATGACCTAACTTACCAACGTTTCTGCAAAACACATGTTAGTCATGGTAATTATGTGTTGTCATTAATTGCTGAAACCAACACCGGGGCCTAGATGCTTTCACCCGTGTCATAAATAGTCTCCGTACGCTGCTGCCGCCCTAACCCTAATCATGCCGCCCGCATCCGTCGTGACCTAACCACGCCGCACCGCACCCCCGTGACCACACCACGCTGCACCGCACCCCCGTGACCACACCACGCTGCACCGCACCCCCGTGACCACACCGTGCCACCGTGCCTGCGCTACGCTGCTATGACCACACCTCAGCACTGCACTCGCCTATCTGCGCCGCTCACCGTGCTACTGCTCCATGTCGCCACGGCCATCCTCACACCACGCTACCCTTGCTGTTCCATGCTGCCCCTGCCGTCCTCACGTCACGCTACCCCTGCTGCTCCGTGCTGCCCCAGCCATCCTTGCACCGCGCTTGCTACCCCGGCCGCCCTCACGTCACGCTACCCTGCGCTATCCACGCTGCACCGACGTGTGCCCGCTCTGTGCCATAGTCCCATGCCACACCTCTGCTCTCGTGTGCCTCTCATGACCACGTCGTGTCATCCTAGACATCAAGGTACCGCCGTCGGAGCATCTTCTATGCAACATTGTCACCTCTTTCCTATGTTGGATCGTCGCGTGTCACAGGTAGCAAAGCCTATCGATCTTTTCTTATCTAAAATTGCTTTGCTTCAATTAGGTTTCTCGCTTTTCTAGATATTATATTGCTTATACATATCTCTATCTAATCTATTGTGCAGCGAGTCAGTTGGTAGTTTGATAGTGTTAGTAACTCAGGGCCAAGCCTATGAGTTTAAATTAAGGCCAAGCCTCTCCAGTGTTAGTGGCAGTGTGTCAGGGGGAGTTCTATTGTAGCAGTTGATTCTTGACAGTGGTTCTTGTTAGCGATGGTTCGTGTCAAGAATGTTGGTGGTAGTCTAGGTGGTGACGATGGTGATAGACCACCACCTCCTCCTATAGATCATGGCAAGGGTAAGCAGAAGGTCCTTGCTACCAAGAAGCACAAGCTAGTTGACAAGGAGGCAGAGAAGGCAGAGAGAGTGGCTCTCATGCTTGTCAGAGTTGAGCAGGATGATAGACGTGCAGGTGCCCTATGGATTGGCGACAGTCTAGGGTTAGTAGCCAGAGCAGCTTGGGACACTCCTGCGCCTCATGGTAGTGTCTTGATTGGAGGACAATGTGTTTCCTTAGATGATCCTTCAGAGGTTCTTCCAAACGAGGCAGAGGCAAAGCAGCCACAGGCACAGATAGAGACAGAGACACCTGAGCAGCTAGAGCAGTCATAGGAGCAGGGCCTTAGACGATTGTCTCGCTCTCATACCACGGTGTTACCCTGACCTGAGGGACCGAGGCGAGGTGCTCAAGCTCCACCTAGACCACATGGTGCACTGCCTATGATTCACTATGACCTAAGATCTGCTACAGCGAAGCAGGTGCAAGAGCTTTGGTTTGTTGAGTTTGCATAGTGGTTCCCACCTCAGTGGGATCCTAGAGCTTTAGAGGGCTTCTACACCCGCTTCAGGAAGATTTTTTTAATGCATATGTCAACAGTGGTGCCTTCATTCAATCACATAGAGTTTGCCCACTGAGGGCGATAGTTGCTGCTGGAGGAGAGCAGGTCCGCTAGTACCTCACCTACCTGCCTGGCTTGGCAGATCTTCTTGGGTGGACCGACACATATGTAGAGTCATATGTCAGAGAGTTCTATGCTTCACTTTGGATAGACCCCAATCACCAGTTCATTCACTTTTCTTTTAGAGGCACATATCACAGACTCTACAGCATCAGGGCTTGAGAGATTCTTAGATTGACAGAGTCAGGCACTCGTTTGCACTATGTCTATTACCATGACACTGAGCCACCACGACACCCTCACAGCGGTGAGGTACCTCCTACATATTTTGTGTGACCGTGCTTCAGAAAGCCGTTTGGAGAGGGCTCAAGCCACACACCGCGTGATCTTATGCCGGTGGCCCGTCTCCTAAACGAGGTGATGAGGACTCTGCTTCTCAGGGTTGGAAATAGAGAGGGTCTGACTCATATACAGCTATGGCTTGTCTCCTACCTTATCACTTAGTCAGAGTTTGATGTTTGGGATATGATAGTTTCTGAGATGGAGGACACTATAGCAGAGGGCTTCAAATGCCATCGTCAGCTGCCATTTGCTCATTGGATTTGCTTTATCTTGATGATAGCTATCGACAAGATGTCACCTAAGTCAGCTTTGGCCATGAGGGATTCCCCTATAGCTTTTCATGAGTATGATATGCGTCAGCTGATGGGTCAGAGTAGAGGAAATAGGGACACCAGACAACCACACTAGAGAGCCCCAGTTCCTAAGTCAGTTGAGGAGCAGGACGAGGCTATCAGGGGCCTTGCTGAGACAGAGCTTGTAGATCTTGAGGCTCAGTAGGATGACCCAGTACCTGACAACCTCTTGTATGATAGCTCAGATGAGGATTACTAGCCGCTCCCATGTATGCCTCCATGGGCACATGACTCTGAGGCCAGAGGGTCTAGCTCAGCTGCACAGGCACCGCAGACGATCCCACTTTGCTTGCCATACTTGATCGGATGCAGCGATAGCAGGAGAGGTAGGCAGAGGAGCAACAACGATAGGCCATAGCATAGGTAGTAGCTCAGGCTCAGATGTAGCTTAGACAGGATCAGCTTTAGGCTCAGCTCTTAGCGTTTCAGCAGACTACTTTTGGGTTCATGGAGCATATACTTTTGGTCATAGGTGCACCACCCTATAGACATCCACATCTGTAGACACCTAGCTTGGTCACTACTACCACTATCTCTATCCCAGTTTTTTAGTCTAGTGGACTCTAGAGTCAGTGATAGTTTGCCTTGCCCTCTGCTCAATTTTCACAGTGGTTCACTACACCAGGGTAGGCACCGCAGTTCTCACCAATCGTCACAGGCTTCACTCCTACTCCTTTAGTGACACTAGCAGAGACTTCACGAGATCTGTCTGCTACATTCAGTGAGCTCACGAGTCACCCCATGTGGCAGAACCAACCAATTCATACAAGCTTAAGTAAGAAAATCACCCGCCAACGCAGATAAATTAACGTACTTAAGTCCATACAAACCCGATAATTCGTGAAATCATGCAAGATTTCAAACCATCCAATATACAAGCCAAGATCATACAAGTTTAGCAGCCACCATTCATATGTTACATAAAGTTCGCAACTTAATTCGAATACATCGGAGTTTATAACATAAAGTTATTATAGACCAAGTTCATAATAAGTAGCAGAAGCAAACAGTTTCGAAACCACACACGCACACTTAGTTCAGATATAGTGCCATATAGTGATCAAGTCCCACAAAAAGTAGTAGATAAGATGTAAGGAATGACCATGCCCTTGGCCCTAGTTGTCACCCATCGCTGGGTAGAGACAGTGGATGCAGTAACCATAGTACATCTGACCATCTACAACAATAATGGGAACAAAGCCCTGAGTACGAGAATGTACTTAGCTAGACTTACCCGACTTAAATAGAAATAAAGCAACACCAAGGAGTATGCAAGGCTTTCTTTTAGTGGGCTAGCTTGACTCATTTTGCAAAAAGCATAAGTTATCATGAATAAACCATTTTAAGTAATTTTGCATCATCCTTTCCTCCAGAATACGTAAACACTTCTTCAATTAGGAGACATGAAAAACTGGAAAGATCAAACTCATTGCTTCTGGCAACTATAACTTGTAAGCCACTGGACCCTTCGTTTCTAATATTTTATATAGTCCCACAAACCTAGGAGCAAGCTTTCTCCTTACCTCAAACCATTGTACCTTCTTCATTGGTGTAACTTTCAGATAGACATAGTCACATACTTCAAACTCAAGCGGTCTTCTTCTCTTATCTGCATTACCTTTCTGACCTGACTGTGCAACTTTCATGTTTTGCTAGATAATACAGACCTTTTCTTCATCTTCCTCAACAAAATCAATACCATAATACCTTCTTTCCCCAGACTCAATCCAATTCAACAATGTTATGCACTTTCTGCCATACAAGGCTTCAAATGGAGCCATCTTGATACTCTCTTGGTAGCTGTTATTATAAGTAAATTTGGCTAAAGATAACCATGATTCCCATGATTCTTTTGAAGATAACACACAAGCTCTCAGCATATCTTTCAGAACTTGATTAACTCTCTCTGTCTGGCCATCAGTCTGTGGGTGGTAAGCAGTACTACGAACCAAACTGGTACCCAAACCTTTGTGCAAATGTTCCCAAAAATGAGCGGTGAACTATGATCCTGTGTCAGACACTATAGTTTTTGGTATACCATGAAGTCGAACAATTTCTGAAATATATCTTTCAGCATATTGAGGCAGTCAAAATGTTGTTTTGACTGGTAGAAAGTGAGCAGACTTTGTAAGATGATCAATGATTACCCAAATTGAATCATTTTCTTTCTGAGTAGTGGGAAGTACGGTAATAAAATCCATACTTATATCTTCCTATTTCCAATCTGGAACAGACAACGGTTGTAGCAAACCTGTAGGTTTCATATGAATAGCCTTCACTAAGCAGCACGTATCACATCAAGCAACATAAGCTGCAATCTCTTTCTTCATCTTTGTCCACCAATAATGATGTCTCAGTTCTTGATACATTTTGCTACTTCCAGGATAGATGGATAACTTAGAAAGATGAGCTTCATCCATGAGTTGATTTTTGAGTTCCCTGTCCTTGGGTACAACAAGACGGTTATCGAACCATAACACACCTTGTTCATCCACTCTGAAATGTTTAGTTGGCTCCTTTTGCATTCTCTCTTTGATATGGAATATTCCCTTATCCATTTTATAGCCTTCTAAAATCTTACTTTCCAAAGTGCAACTAATCTGAATATTATGTAGCACAACAGGATGCATCAGATTGAACCCATCTTCGAACAACGGTTGCAAGACATTGCAATGTGACTTCTGACTCAAGGCATCTACCACTTCATTTGCCTTGCCTAGATGATAGTGCACATTCAGGTTATAGTCCTTGATTAGCTCTAACCATCTTCTCTGTCTCATGTTCAACTGGGGTTGAGTGAAAATGTACTTGAGACTCTTGAGATCTGTAAAGATATTGCACATGTTTCGAAGCAAGTAGTGTCTCCAAATCTTCAAAGCATGCACAACTGCAACAAGCTCTAAATCATGTGTTGGGTAATTAACTTCATGCTTCCTCAACTGGCATGAGGCATAAGCAATCACCCGTCCTTCTTTCATAAGAACACAACCTAAACCTATTTTTGATGCATCACAAAACACATCAAAAGGTTTCTCTATGTCTGGTTGCGCTAGAATAGGAGCTGTGGTTAGCAATTTCCATAAGGCACGGAAAGCTGCTTCGCACTCCTCGGTCCAAGCAAACTTCTGATCCTTTTGTAACAAACTTGTCATAGGCTTGGCAATCTTAGAGAAATCCGGTATGAAACAATGATAGTATCCTGCCAAAACAAGAAAAATGAATCTCATGGATTGTAGTCAGCGCCTTCCAATCCATAACCTCTTGCACTTTGCTCGGATCTACCGAAATTCCATCTTCGGATAGAATATGACCAAGAAAAGGAACTCTCTTTAACCAAAACTTGCACTTACTAAATTTGGCATATAACTTATGGTCCCTGAGCGTATTCAAAACAATTCTCAAATGCTCGGTATGATCTTCTTCATTCTTAGAATATACCAGAATGGCATCAATGAACACGATCATGAACTTATCCAATTCTGGCATAAAGACTGAATTCATAAGATACATAAAGTATGTAGGAGCATTTATTAAGCCAAAAGACATGACAAGATACTCGTACAACCCATATCTAGTAGAAAAAGCGGTCTTAGGTATATCTTGTGGCCTGATCTTGATCTGGTGGTATCCTGATCTCAGATCTTTCTTGGAAAACACCTTGGCCTTGGACAATTGATCAAACAAAATATTAATCCGAGGTAGAGGATACTTGTTTTTAATTGTCACAACATTCAGTGGCCTGTAGTCCACGCACATCCATAAAGAGTTATCCTTTTTCTTCTTTACGAACAGTGTGGGACAACCCCACTCAGACTTACTTGGGTGGATGAGACCCTTGTCCATCAGTCCTTGCAATTAGACCTTCAACTCAGCTAATTCATTGGGCGGCATATGATAAGGCTTTCTTGAGATCGGTGGTGTACCAAGGATTAACTTAATATCAAATTCAATATCCCTATCCGGTGGAAGATCGGGTAATTCCTTTGGGAACAAATCCGGAAACTCACATACTATAGGAATCTCAGTCAGAAGAGCGGTTTGGACTGCATAGGTTGTACTTGCAAGATCTATTCTTCGAGGCAACACTACTTGAAAAGTACCTTCTCTAGCAGGTTCCTTGAGGGTAAGGGTTCTACTCCCAGTATCAATCACTACCTCCATCTTATTCATCCAATTCATCCCATGATTACATTCAATACTAAACTAGGCATGACTATCATATTTATGTTATACTGCCTGCCTGCTATCATGAAGGTTGCCCCTCGAACTACCTGGTTAGTTAATAGATCAGCCCTAGCTAAACTTATCTGATAAGCACATTTCAATTCAACTATCTTTTATTCATACTTTCTTGCAAATGCTTGGCTTATGAATGAATGCGATGATCCAGAATGAAACAAAACAACGGCATGATGTTGGTTGATAGAAAACATACCAGCTGTCATGGGCTCTCCTTTAGGAATGTCGTCCATGGTGCTATAGTGCACATGAGCTTGATATTGGTTTTGTAGCTTCTTGGGATACAGGCAAAACTTCGCAAAGAGCCCAGATTGATTGCAGTTGAAGCATGATCCCCTTATTGGAGTAGCAGCTCTAGATGAACTACCCTATCCTTTCCTTGCCTGAGGTATTGCCATCTTGAAAGGTTTATGATTCCTCTACTCTGGCTGAGTATTCTGGTTCTTCTTCTGAGGCGGTCTAAACCTTGCACCAGTGCTGGTGAATGGTACGGAGGACGACTTGCCATAAGAGCTCTTGTCTGTGAAGGACCTGACTCAAAAGCTCTCTTATGGTTCTTAGAGACGGAGTAGGCATTGTTGTTGTTTTCTTGGGTCAGACAATCACTGATGAAATCATTGAACAACATCCGGCTAGAAGTACCCATGGTTTTCATTATCTTGGGACTCAAACCTCTCTTGAAACTTGCAATCTTCTTTGCATATGTGTTCACAAACTCCAGCAAATAACGGAAAAGATTTTTGAAGGCATGTAGATATTCCTTCATGGTTCTAGTGCCTTGGATGAGTCTCATAACCTCTACGACCTTCATAGCTATCATGCCAGGTGGAATATAATTTCTGCGAAAGGCGGTAGTGAACTGTGTCTAGGATATAGGAGTATTAGCTGGAAAAGTGGTCCGATGATGACACCACCATATCCTGGCTAGTCCTTGCAACTGATGAGCTGCATACTCTGTCTTTAGCTCTTCCGTCAGCCTTAGTAAACGAAACTTTTGCTCCATGGCATTGATCCATTCATCAGCCTCCAAAGGTTCTACAACTTTCTTAAATATCGGTGGCTTGGTGTCCATGAAGTCCTTGAAGGTACTATACTGGTTCATTCCATGACCACCTGGATTATGGCCATGACAGGTGTTGTCAGCAATGTGGCACAAAGTTTCTTCCATGTTCCTTTGCATACCCTCTATGTTGCGCTGGCTTCCCAAAAATTGCATGAAGAAATGTTCTGTGGTGTACGGGGGAGGAGGTGGCTATGGTGGGTCGCGGTTCTCATTTCCTGCGCCACTACCACTTGCCCCGGTGGCACCAGCAACGGTACGACGCGTATCCACCATCTGCATATTTCAGCAACAAGTACATATTAGGCGATGTTGCAATACTTGTAGGTGAATATATATAATTATGCCGTACTAAACTTACTGGAGAGAATAAATTTATACAATAAAATAGAGGCACAATAATTCAATCCACAACACAAGATCACTAATATTACTTAATGGCATCGCATAGCGTACACATACAACCAAATTTGCTAGCTTACAAATACTGGACTTTAGGCATTTGGATATCACCACACAAGTATCCAAGGTTCCACATTTCATCAAGGTCTCAACATCATAGTTAGGCTTACATGCCCTACATCATAGATCACAAAAGAAATAACTAGTGACTATAGAAACATCGACTAGTCTACTCGTCGTGGTCGCTATCCATCTCCAACACGTTACCATCCTCATCCTCACTCTCATCTTCATCCATTGCAGGATCTTCTGCAGCCTCCATGTCATCATCAGCCAATATGACACTAGGCTCCATCTCAGCTGCTCTAGGAGGAACATAAGGGTGCAGCTGATGCACCTCATGCAAGTTGTCATTGTACTCTTTGGCATTGGCCAACTATTGCTCAAGCTCAACCTGTCGAGCTCTCAAAACATCTTCCTCAGACCAGGCTTCATTCCTCTTATGGAGAACTTATATCAGCATGTGCTCACTATTCCTATTGGCGGTAGTCAGCCTCTAAATCTCCTGCCTAGCCACCTCATCCCTATGGATAGCCTGATCTCTCTGCTCAGTCACCTGGGCTAGTTCTGCCTATAATATCTCTATCTCTCCATCATGGTCATGCTGTATCTGACGACGGTCATCACGAGCCTAGCTAAGTGCACCAGACATGCATCTAAGGCTACGCTCCAATCCATCATAGGTCTTCATTACTGCAAACATGGTACTCATCACCATGTTTTCACTGTTCTGGCTCTCGACTGAATCTCTCTCTAGAGCTCTTCCCTCGGAAAGACTCCAACAACTATGGTGGCTAACTCCTGTGGAAACCTATCCATAATGTCTCTTAGTATGGCAAAAGTAGCTCTGCTAGCAGCTTCCTCAGGAGTCCTGCCCTGAGACTCATAGAACCAACCTCCCCAGTTGGGGGCATCTCCTCTAGCGAGAATAACTGCTTCCACTGAGATCAACGTCTCATCACCCAACTACTCACGGTTCCATTAGTAGCGAGGTTCCTTTCCTTCAGGGTACCCCACAGAATTCAACACCCTCCACAACAGTGTAGGCATGCCAAACTCTCCCAAAAACTTGCTCTTGTGGCGAGGCTCCCTGGGGGCTAACTGGTGACGTGGAGCTCTACCTCCAGTGGACTTGCAAGCAGTGAGCTTCATGTGGGCCATCTGTAGTATGGTTATCATTTATTGTGAGAACGGGATTAAGTTGTAAATTTTATCCAAAAAGAGATAATCAATTTATAAGGGGAGGAACAATGCCATGAAATGAGATGGACATATAACATGATGCATGCACGTTTTGTACGTCCTCACCATCCTAGAAATAGTAAATAACTTCTAGCGATATAGATGGTGGCATACACATGTTCTCTCATATATACAAAACTAATTCGTACTACACGATTGCGCTGTTAATGTACCTACAGAAAATCATTTTAGCCCAAACCCCACAATATGTATATCATGCATTGCAGAATTTAAAATCTACGTACTCCCATATATGCATATTCCCAACATATATACATGTAGCACTTACTACCCAAACCATCGTCCTATCGACGACATCATCTCAATGAACGAAATCACCCACACATGCGGTACCATCATATAAACATGCGTGGAACATGTAAATAATCAAGCACCATATAAGCACTTCCCTAGACCGACTATGGTCTGATCATGCTCTCACAACTCACACTTATCGAGGTGTAGAGGCAATTGATCCATACATTACCATTCAAGCGAATGGAACCCATACAATAGCATGCTGTATGAGCAATGAAATAGAAATATGGTGCAAGAAACCCCAAGTCAGTACTTAAATAAGCCACCTAGAGTCCTTAACTGAGCATAAAGGATATGACCACTGGCACACTATTAAGTTTTAAATTAGAGGTTTAAACACCTATATAACTATAAGTTGGTAATTAGTTTTGTAACACAAAACCCTTTTGTTTTAAATACACATGTGAACAGTTACACGCTAAACCTTGCTCCGATGCTAGCTGTGGCAGAACCGACCAATTTATATAGGCTTAAGTAAGAAAATCACCTGCCAACGTAGATAAATTAACGTACTTAAGTCCATACAAACCTAGTAGTCCGTGAAATCATGCAGGATTTCAAACCATCCAACATACAAGCCAAGATCGTATAAGTTTAGCAGCCACCATTCATATGTTACATAAAGTTCACAACTTCATTCGAATACATCAAAGTTTAGAACATAAAGTTATTACAGACCAAGTTCATAATAAGTAGCGGAAGCAAATAGTTTTGAAACCACACACACTTAGTTCAGATACAGTGCCATATAGTGATCAAGTCCCACAAAAGCAATAGATAAGACGTAAGGAATGACCATGCCCTTGGTCCTAGTTATCGCCCATCGCTAGATAGAGAGTGGATGCAATAACCATAGTACATTTGACCATTTGCAACAACAATGGGAACTAAGCCCTGAGTACGAGAATGTACTCAGCCAGACTTACCCGACTTAAATAGAAATAAAGCGACACCAAGGAGTACACAAGACTTTCTTTTAGTGGGCTAGCTTGACTCATTTGCGAAAAGCATAAGTTATCACGAATAAACCATTTTAAGTACTTTTGCATCATCCTTATTATAACATGTTAATCTAGGTGAGCACCTATGCTAGAGCAATCACTTGATTAACCATTAACATCCAAGTTACCATCTAAGGTTTAGCATTTCCAACATATTCCATATAACCATCCATGTTCCATCATCATTACTATAATGACGTAGCTTGAGTCAATTGCTCATTGTCCAGGAGCTATGGCGATTCAAATCGATTCGTAACCAGCTGGTGATTTATTCCTCACACAAACCACTCACCGATCAAGTGAGCTACAGGTCCCCGATGACACTATTCTAGTAAACGTCATGGGACAATCTAGAGTCGCAGTACCCAGGGACCACCCGACTGTCAGGAATCAGGATGCACCTACCCTTGGGCTCACTCTTTGTGCCCCTATCATACCCCCTTTAGCACCAATACGCACACCTGTGTAGATCTCGACCCGAATTGTGCCACTAGCTTCGTGGTCGAAACGACTTATTCGACTAGCTAAATGTGAGGCATGCGTTCAATATAATAAGAGGGACAAGCAACGATCGGTCCTTAACCGACATAGGTGGAAACTATGAGCACCCTAAAACCCTGTCTGGTTGCCCACTACGCATTCTGCCCGATCTCCATTTATTCATCAACACTTGGTTATTTCCGTGATAGTATCCATAGCTAAATATCTAGGTGACCACCTATAATTGTCGGTGACCGAAAATCACCGACTACTATCGGTCTAAGCAGGGCTAAGCATTTAACTCAGTCCTAGACCTAGCAGGGTAAGATATATTAAGGTAGACAAGGATATAATATATGCATCTATGGTTTCACTCAACTCCTATACTTAATACAACAATATATATCTAACTTATATAAAGTTAATTGATTTATAAAGTAGGATACTTAAAATGCTTTGGGGCTTGCCTCTTTCGAACGAGCTAGGCTGGTGGTCCACGCACTCCGGGAGTTCCTCGCCTGGTTCCTTGGCCTCGGGCACCTTCTGTGCTTGGATCTCCTACAGATATGCTCCCGCCTGCTCTTCTGTCACTACTACTAGAACTTTCTCCTGTGATCTTGTATGATGCATAGGTATGTGTGATTATTAAAGTCATGCATAGGATGGAATGAGGTATGATGAGCATGAATGATTGCATGTAGATGAGCAATTTCACTTCTATTTTACCGAGTAGGTGCAATCTCCTCTTCGGTAAAATAAAACATATAACAAATAAGACATGCATACGTATCACACTTCACGAATATGTTACTCATACTAGTAGGTTATTTAGTGCTTCAAAGATACACCAAAGCAACACATTTTAACTAAACATGCATTAAGGAGTCGTAATTAATTCTATTTTAAACAAGGCTTGAACATCAACCTATATTTCCTAAGCTCATAAAAATCTAAGAAAATTACATTAACCTCCTTATGTCTACTGAAGTCTATCATAAAATTTTCACTTCAATTGCATAAGTATAACATCATATACTAAAAGGCAAAAAGCATAGCAATTAAGCACATGAAAATACTTTGTACTAAGAATAGTATCAAACAACAGATTTCATATTTTTCCCATAATCTACATACCATAGAAACATTGTAGAAAAAGTTTTACATGCATGTATTATTCATATTTTTAGCCCTAGCAATTTTACAAGAAAACAACAATTAATACACATCATTTACCTAGCCATATTTTTCCACAGGACATGCATGTCATATATTTTTCATAGAAAGTACATCACATGAATAGATCAACAAAATTGGAATCAAAATTTTCTGATACATATATGATTTGTCATGCATTTCCTAATATAACAACATTTTCAGGAATTAAATAAAGCTCTACATAAAAGTATCTCAAAAATGATATGCAATATTTTTAGCATGTAGATCTTGTGACAAGGAACACAACAAAATTTGTTTCAAACTTTTTGGACCATTTTCACCAAAATATGAATTTTCAAACCATTAAAACAATTTTTAGAAATTCATTTCCCTTTATTTCCAAAATCCGGCCGACCCCACGACGCTAGGTACATCCAGTGCAGTGCACCTAGAGGTTCTACCAAGCGGGACCCGTGGTCAAGCCGGGCCCACACGTCAGCTACACGGAGTCAGGGCGGCCGTTGACCGGCCGTGAACTCATCGCCAGTGAGCTCTCCAGCGGCAAGGCCAGGTCTGATGCACTCCACACGACGCCGTGGACCCAATGCGTAAGAAAACGGTGGCAGAAGCTAACCGTAGCTACGACGATGAGGCATGGCGGCATACGATGGCGCTGCTCGCCAGCGGCAGGTCATCCCTGACCATGGCAGGGCCATGCACGGCGCGCACAAGCTTCACAATGGCGAGGCGGACGAGGTGCCTACGAAGGAAGGGAGAGAGCAGAGGCAGAAGGGGGTCGTCGGTGCGGGCACGAGATCGTGAAGCTCTAGCCATGGCGGGCGAGAAGGAGGACGACGAAAATCAGCCGCATACCTTGTTGATAGCGGCTGTAGGGGTGCGCACGGGGTAGGGCTCGTCAGGGCATAGCGGTGGTCAAGAGGAAACAGGAAATGCAGAGGCGACGGGGCACATGTTGCCGGCAGCAATGTCGTGGCGGCGCTGCTGCTTTCGCTGCGGCTGCTATGATAGCGAGGCGAGGCGAAGCAAAATGGGAAGGAGTGGGGAGGAGCGAGCGGGTCAGCTGGTTAAGGTAGGGCGTGGTGGGCCCCACCGATGTACCACCTGGCCGTCGTCACCGGCGTATGGTCACCTCGCGGCGGTTGGCGTCTGCGCTCGGTTGGGCGAGGCGCGTGGGAGCGGGGCACGGAGGCAGGCCAGGCCGGCTTTGGCCGTGGGCCGAGAAGGGAGGCGGCAGCCCGCTGTGTTGTTCTCCTTTTGTTTGAAAAAAAATTTAAATTCAAACAACCCAAATTCATCATTTTGAGCAACTTAAAAGAATTTTCAAGAAACATGAGCATCCTAAATATTTCTAAGTTCACTTAGTGATCCTAAATATTTCTAAGTTCACTTAGTGATATAACACCAGAAATCATAGCATCCAAACATAAGCATGGCATTTCACATTATTTAAACATGAAGAAATTCAATTAATTTAAACACCACATGAAATGACACTTCATTTCTTTGGAATGAAATGCATAGATGATGCTTATGCATAATGTGATGAAGATGATGCTTATGCATAATGTGATGAAGATTATGCTCATGAGATGAAATGTTGATGCACGCTTAACACCAGGGGTTTATACACCCCACACCTCCAGATCTACAGGGGACCGTGGCTACTTTGACAGATCTAGTGAGTATGACAGCCGACACGCTACCTTCCTCAGTTGCTAGTTCAAAGCCGCCTCAGCTTGAGAGCTAATCAGTTCCAGTTCCTACACTTCTAAAGGCCATTTAGATAGATTCTTTTGTAGCTACTCTAGTGTCACAGGCACAACCGTAGGTCTAGCTTCAGAGGCTCCTGTGCAGACCCAGACCGCTCCACCTTCACCTGTAGTCCCAGAGGGTCAAGCAGCACAGAGTTCAGATTTAGACGTGGACCTATCACAGTTTGAGATCTCTCCACGTGCTCCTCAGGCCGGCTCGTCTGCTCCAGCCCCACCTTCAGACCCTTAGGTTTTGGTGCTTGACACCAAAGGGGGAGAGGGACGAGTATGTTAGTGTTAGGGGGAGTCTATGAGATGGTTTTGTTCTTTTGTGTGTGATATACATTTCATGGATCATCATTTACTTTTCATGCATATATATACATATATATATATATACATATATATATATACATATATATATATGTATATATATATATGTATATATATATATATGTATATATATATATATGTATATATATATATATATATGTATATATATATATATGTATATATATATGTATATATATATATGTATATATATATATGTATATATATATATATGTATATATATATATATACATATATATATACATATATATATATATACACACACACACGACATGTCACTCATGTTATGCTCTTAATTATGCTTCCACGTTACACTCCGATTAATTATGAGCATAATCTTTAGTACTAGCACTTATTTCATATCTTTTGAGTACTTAAATGTGTCTTGGTTCATATAAGCATGCCTAACCCCTGTATTCTTATTGTATCTCGCTTATATGAACCAAGTATGTTCAAAACCTCAAACTCTTATCTTATACACATACTCAAGGTTGTTTTCATCAATCACCAAAAAGGGGGAGATTGAAAGCATCTAGGCCCCTAGTGGTTTCGATGATTAATGATAATGTAAGATTATTGTGACTAACGTGTGTTTTGCAGAGGCAAATTGAGTTAGGTCACGATAATGGTGATTGATTGGGCAATCAATAGTGTTCATGCCCCTATTGATTGAACCGTTTCGATTTTCAAAGGATGGTTGACAAGATTAAGGATGATCTAGTTCTAAGTGCCATTTGGTGTTGAGAGGCATTTAGAGTAGATTAAGACTTTGTTTTTTCTTTGACCGTACTATATAGGGGGGTATGAGCGGGTAGCTTGACCTAGGTGAGTCTAATGGTTTAGGTGTGGTGCACACTTGTCAAACATAGCACTAGGTAGCTAAGAGATGCCCTAAATATCACGTGGAACATTTTTCATTCAGAAAGAAATTTGATTTGGAAGTGAATGGAGTGTTTTTTAGTCGACCAGACACGTCTGGTCAGTACAACAAGGCTAGGTTAGGGCACCGAACGCTGTGCCAGAGCGGACCAGACGTGTCTGTCACTAGGGTTTGCGCTCCAAAGAGCACCAGACGCTGCACCGGACGCGCCAGAGGGCAAAGTCCGGTCGTTACACAGTAAGGTTCTAGAGAGTGTTTTTCATTACCGGACGCGTTCAGTCAGTGCTGACCGGATACTGACCTGAGTTCGATCGTTACACAGAAAGGTTTTAGAGAGTGAAATCATTGACCGAACGCGTCTGGTCAGTGTTGATCGGACGCGTGTCAGAGTCCGGTCAGAGCTGTTGAGTTGACATCATGTAGTCGTTGGCTACTGACCGGACACGTTTGGTCAACCCAACAGACACGTCCGGTCATCACTTAATAGGCTGGTTTGAACCTCAACAGGTATGTTTGGTTGTGGGGGGTATTTATACTTCTCTTACTCCTCCAACATATCTCTCTTGCTTATTTGATCAGCTGAAGAACACCTTTGAGTCCAAGGAAGAGCAAGTGACTTGTGAGGAGTTTGTGATTTGATAATCTCAAGATTAAGGACCTCATTAGTGCTTTTTGACAGTAGCAAGTGTGCATCCACTCTTCTCATTAGGCTTGGTTGGGTCAAGTGAGAGTTCGTGCTGGTTACTCTTGGTGATCGGCATCACCTAGACGGTTTGTTAGTGATTGGGAGTGTGGTGATCATCCGTTGAAGCTTGTGGATGACCCAACTCGACTTGTGAGCAGTTGTGGGCGATTCACCGAGCTGGAGTGGCGAAGAATCAGCCCGTAGAGAGCACTTGATCCTTACGCGGATCAAGGAGGAGCTATACCCTTGTGTGGGTGCTCCAACGAGGACTAGTGGGGAGTGCCGACTCTTTGATACCTCAGCAAAACATCGTTGTGTTCCTTTCCTCTCTTTACTTTGAGTATTTACTTTGAGCAATTCATTTCTTGCCTTTACATTCATAGAATTGATTTGCTAGTATAGGATTGGAACTAGGTTGCAAAACTCTTTGTGCCATAGAACAATAGCTACACTTTTAGGCACTAGGGGTGAAGTGGGTTTTGATTAGGGCTTAATTATTGAAAGAATTTTTAGAGAAGCCCAATTCACCCTCCTCTTGGGCATCTTAATCCTTTCACTCTGCATTGATGTAAATGCAGAGATGATGCAATCAATTAAATGGCAAAAACAACTCTTAAAATAGGAGTACATATTATAGGCTAATAAGCTAGCTCTAATGACTAACTAAGCTAGGCATCACATACAATAGCAAGGCATCATTTTTAACAACGAGCGTTTAGTTTCACAAATCCACGTTTCTCTTTATTTGTTTTCATGATTTAATATACTCAAAGCTAGGGCACATTAGCCACCCTTATAAACTAATTATTCTGAGGCTACAGAAATTATAATAAGCACATAATAATAGAATGAAGCTACTATAAAAATTTAAGAATTAATGTCATCACCAATGTACCACAGAAATTCCTACAATAAATAACCTAACTAATATTAAACATCTTAAATGATTTAATAGCCTTTAGTAACAACACTGGTAAATATAAACTATCTGCACCAATAGATAAACCTCTATTTGAGGAACTTAACAAAAATTGTTTCATAATTTTTAGACATCCATAGGATTTTATATCAATTATCAAAGATCAGCTTCAGAAATTAAAATAGCAATCTATTTCTAATTATCTTGAAAAAGAAAAAGAGCAAACCAGCCCAGCACGACCCACAACGACGCGACCCGCGCGGTGCGGCCCACACGGAGATGACCCACGCGGATGAGCCCGCGCGTGCTGGCAACTATGCAAAATGGTCCTTAGATTTCCCTAATTTACACTCAAGCACTTCTACTATTTCACTCTCACACTTTTCACTTAACCTGCTTCATGTCCTTAAGTCAATTCTGGCCTGGACCAGGATTCTTCCGAGTACTCGGCCCATTAAGGAATCCCTAGGATCCTGATCCGTCAAGCCCTCGAGCTCTTCATAGTTGATCTTAAATGACTTCCTTGAATCTCCTATGTAGAATCAAGTTTCTTCCTAGTACTTTTAAGAGAAGCCATGATGTGCTCAAAGTAAAAATATATGTATCACCGCTAGGTGAAGCATGTATGCTTGTAGCCCTCGAGCCTCTTGCAATTTAGCATAAATGGCCAGGGGATCTGATCTTACCATCATTCTTCATGCCTTAAAAACAATTTTGAAATACACAACTGAGGATATACACTCCAAGCCCCCGAGCCTATGTCAGAGTACTCGGTACTATGATATATGATCCAGTAAATATCCTTAGTAATAAATCTTGCAATTAATGTGAGTAGTGTTGGAATAAATACCACATACTTTAATAAAAAGAACCGACCCTTTTTGAACTGTAGACACATGATTGAATCAGAATCCTTATACTATTCAATAGGAATCCTGACAGTGCGGACTCATCCATGACTGTACACATGTGAAGCCTTGTCCTGTACCATGATAACTGTATAAACTTAGTCCATCACAGACCCATATTTGCCTATAAATACCCTGCTGTCGAGCAAATAAAACCAAGAGCAAACACTGGTAGAGGTATAGAGAACCAAATATGAATATCGCAGAAGTATCTGAGCCCCCAGGAGTAGTCAGTTTGATAGATAGAACAATCAAAAGCAACTAGAAGATCTCTTGTTATTAGGGATTAGAAGCAAGTTAATCCTAGAGTTGTGTGCCTCTAAGTAGCCTAGAGTCGCAGATAAAAGAACTCTTGTTACTATGCGATGTAATGCTGCAATGCATAGTCCCATGTTAGTTCTTCGCGGTGCCACTCGATGTGTGTCCATCAAGGGTCACTGGCAGATTCTGAGCGAGTCCAGACGTCGAGTGGTTGAAGGGTGTAGGATGAAGAGCTACAAAAGCTTCTCCTGCATACTAGCCGCCATGCTGTGAATGCGCTAGTTGAACCATATGCTCACGCTCAAGAATTGTCCATAGTTTAGAGTAGCTCGCAGACCCTCTCGCTAGGTAGAGATGCACTTCTTGATTAGCCCCATTACACAACTCCTGGAACTTGAACCTATGTGCAGTGGGGTTTATCTTTCTTGCTAAGATCGTTGTTGTATCTTGTCTTTGTGATGTGGCCCAAACGGCCTTGTACTTGTAACACCCGTACTTTAAAAAATGAAGCTCAAAAACTCCATTTACATTTGTTAGTAGTATGGCCTTGTTCACTTCCCCATCCCAACCCAAAATATTTCCTCTTCCACCCATCACATCAAATCTTTTGACGCATGCATGGAGCATTAAATGTAGGTAAAAAAGATAACTAATTGCATAGTTTGTCTGTAAATGTCGGGACGAATCTTTTGAGCCTAGTTAGTTCATAATTGGACAAATTTTGCCAAATAACAACGAAAGATGCTACAATAACTTTTCAGCTACTTTTCGCGAAGTGAACACACCCTATATAATGGATGTATGATGATAATTGAGTACTTTTGAGATACATCGGAGTACTTATTCATGCATTCTGAGTACTATATAATTAAGCAATTATTCTTTCGAGTACCATGCAAAACAGATAAGTAACGGATCTAACTGTCACACACCGTTAGGGTTTCCATTGTGAGAAGACGACGTTAATTGCCAACTCAATATGGGCGATTTCGGAAAACGAAGGGTTAAGGCCCATTTAAATGAACCATAAACTTATTATAAGTAAATCCATAGGGTTAAGCCCTAATCACACTCCACCCTTATTCCTTCCTCATCACCACAACCTTTGAGCGCTGCCACCCCAAAACTGTCAAGCAGATCGAAACGAGGGTCTTGCAAAAGCAAGGGCACCAATCTTGGATGCGAGTGAAGAAATCAGCCGCAATCAGATCCATGGCTCCAAAGAAGGGAAAGATCAGTAAGCAAGCCAAGAAATAGGTCAAGAAAGATTCATGGCCTAACATGAACTTGAAGCAACTGCCATTGGAATGCCTAGCATGGAAGCCGCCAATCACTAAAGAGAAACACCTTGAAGAATTGGTGACTGCTAGACTGGTACCAGATAAAGCCATTGGTCATTGGAGAGCCCCCAAAGGTGATATGTACCTAGGAGCAGGAGGTCAAGAGATTGTAATGTTTACTTCATTCGTGTAGAGAGGTTTGGGTTTACCATCATCCATGTTTTTTTGATACCTCCTGCACTTTTATGATTTGACTGTCAATCATCTCACACCAAACGACATCCTCCATATCTCAATCTTCGTACACTTGTGCGAAGCATTCATTGGCATTTGCCCATCCATCCTCCTATTTCGTCACTTTTTCTAGATGAAGTGCCAGCCCAGCGACAAGAAAGCGACTCCAGTTGGCAGAGCGGGGATCTAGCTACGCATTGACAACAAGGTAGAGTACGTGGAGTATGAACTTCTAGAATTTGTGAGAGATTGGAACCAGAAGTGGTTTTATATGTATAACCATCCTCCAGCGCTGTCCAAGCACACCAGATTCGCTCCCCGCAAGAAGTCACAATGGTTGGAGAAGTTGACCGCAACAGAGCACGCCAAGATCCTCCCTTTCATCAAGCAGATTGACACGTTGAAGATGTCTAGAGTGACTGGCGAAATTGTCGTCAAGAGCTTCATTACTCGTTGGATCCAACCAATGGCTCAACGAGTAAATTTTGGCTTTGAATACCTCGAAGCCATAGATCTTACTAGAACAACTCCCGAAGCATTGCCATCAAAACAAGTACTCATCCTGATGAGGGAGTTGCTCAAGGGTACTAATCAGATACCCAAAGATGTGATGTGGCCTTTCAGTGCAAGCTAGCCGCACCCTAAGGTAAAATATTCAACAAGTATCCCTATGTTATTCTTCTATCCGACTACTTATTCACCACAATTGTTAATATAGGGATGGGGTCATGGATATAACGATTGCCCTGAGCCACCACTGGTCACTGAGGATGCTAGAATTAGTCATGAGATGCCTATGGATGATACAGATGTCCAAGACATCCCCAAATCCATTGAAGTGAGCTCAGAAGATACTTGGTCAGATGCCATCTCCTTCCTGAGAGTGCAGGGGAAGAAGGAAGTACTCGGAAGCACTCAAGGAGCCTGAGTATAAACATGCCACTTTCTGCAATCCCAAAGATGGCTCATACAGGTAATCGTATAGCCTACAGAAAGATCAATATTGCAAAGATACTAGATCCGAAGAGTAGTCGGCAATCCCCACTGTCCACTCAAGGGGCAGGTAACCCCTAATCAAACTACATTAGATTCTGGAAACAGCTTTTGTCACAAAGATAACATATTATCTTATTTTATATTATTAGAAGGACAACCATCCGGAGCAGGAGGAAGTAGCGCAACCCCCAAGCTTTAGTCACCGGATGACACCACGACTACCACAAGTGTAGTCGTGGAAAAGAAGAAGAAAAAACTGCGACTACCCACTGGTCCGCTTTTGATCGTCGGGTAAGTAATCTAAAAAAGGTAGTCTTTCATAACTAAGATAACATTAGTTAGATCCTTGTTATTTTGTCATCACAGAGAACAACCATCACAAGAACAGGAGGTAATCCCTCCATCAACATCCGCTCCAGATCTGCTGTTTTTGATGTATCTGCTGTTTTTGAAGTGAGCAAAGAACTCCCCTCAATCTCGGGTGGTCCCAACGCTCAGAAGATGATAGAAGTACTCAGATATGACTCCGATATTGCCAAGATAAGGGGGGTAGTCGACCAAATTCGCCCACAATTTGGTGTACTTGATCAAATGATTGAGGTAATAATTTATTTTCAAAGTAGCAGTCGGTCTCTATCTATTCTTCCTGCCAATATATCTGATAAGCATGACTCATGCAGGGGCTGAACCTCCATGTGGCTGATCAAGCTAAGTTCATCCAATGCCAGTGTACGGAGGAACAAACTCGTGTAGAAGAGAAATACTTAGCCGAGATTAAAGAGCTAAAGAATGCTCTCCATTCCAAGGAAGTTGAGGCCCATACAGCTTGCCAAATACTCGGCGCCTGTATCTCCGAGCTGGAGTCTGATGTAAAGCGCATTGTCAGAAAATGGGATGTCATCATAGAGCGGGAGTCCAAGACGTATTGAGATCTAGACAATGCGAAGGAGCAAGCAAGGCTTCTTTGGAGAAAAAACTGAAAGGTAAGTAAAATCTGCCATCCGAGTATTAATTTTTCACTTTGATACACACTGATCTTCTCGCTCTTTTGTAGAAGCGGCAAAAGAAATGGAGAAGAAGGCTAATGAAGCACTCGGTTGGAAAAGAGCCTTCGGAGATAAAGAAGATGAGCTCCAATAGGTACAGATTGAAACTAAAAATACTCTGGCAGAGGCAGAGCAAATCTGTCACGATGCTGATCGAGATCTTGCGTAGGCATTAGTCTCCGTGAAGCAGCAAAAGGAGCAACTAGAACTGAAGAACTTGGAACTATCTGCACTTCATGAGGCTTTGGTGCCTTTGCTAGATATGATCCCTGAGGCGAAAGGAGATTGTACTGTACCCATTTTGGAGAGGATCAAGTCTGTACCCAGCTGCCTTGGAAAGTACATTAACGACATGGCGCGGATGATTGTAACAAATATTCTGGCAACTTTTTAGGTCCATCTCCCTCAGTTAGATTTGAATATCATCAATAGGAAGCCACGCGTATGTACAGACGCTGATATATCCAAAGCTAGCAAGGAGATGTAGGAATTAGCCACTGAGTACGCCAATAGCCTAGGATTAATTGATCAAGAATAGTCTTCTTGAGTGATTTTTTGTTTTATATATTCTCTGTCTTAAAAGACATTATGAAATATGATGAAAATCGGTCTTCCTAGTGTATGTAAAAATTTATATTGTTCCTTAGGATTTTTCGCTCCTTAGGATGAAAGCAACCACAATCTTTTATAGGACTTTGTCAACCCTTAAGATGGGCTGTGAAATGCACGGAAAACACTTATAATTGCAGTGTGTGCAGCCATGGAGACTATTTTTAGTCTCCTTAAGCATTTGCAGCATGTGCGGGTCCATTTAGCGTTACTATAGACATACTTGACAGGAATTAGCATATTGCTATATGTCAATAGTGATTATAATCACAAGAGAGGGGGGCATAGTAGTCGGATGACTACTTGAACCAATAGTGTATGGAAGCATAGTAGTCGGAAGACTACTGTAACACCCCAGTGTTATGGTTGCACTAAAGCACTTGCATCACATGAGCATGTGCATTATCAACTCATTCATAAGCATCATATCATGATGAAAGTTATCATTTCATGCTTGGTTTATCTTTGAGTTGCTTAGTTATGCTAGTATGTGTGTATGCTCATGTGTGGTATATGCAAGTGAGTGTCAAATGTCTTCTTAAACAATTTCACTACGCTTAGAATGTCAATAGGAACAATGTTCATGAAGGTCATTAGCCCTAATTATGCTTCTAAGTGCTAGTTTGACTGGTGTTGACATATAGACCTCTTTTGTTTGACTATTTAAAAAGTGTAGCTTGGAATGTTTCCATGACTGTGCACCCTTAATCAAAGTTGTAGAAACTTTTAGAAGGAACAAAACTTGTTTAATGACCATCTCATGAAAATATACAGAACATGCTCATAAAGGGCCCAAAAGTCAGTTTTGGGGTAGTTTGGAGACTTAGAAAATTTCTAAGTCTAAACTGAAATGCCAGTTTCATGCATCGATGTTTAGAGCTTTGTATCTCACTAACCAAGCCGAACCAGTTCAAGCTCCAATTGGCAAAGTTGTAGTACTCACTTAGATCTCCAACTTTGTCAAGTACACCATGAACCAGATCATCATGGATTCGGAGATATAATGGTTCAAAGTTGATCTGTCAGTCGGTTGATTGGATGCTGAATCGAAATTTCAGCCGTGGCGACCGTACGCCAGCCGCGGGCCCACTGGTCAGGCCAAAGCGGCGTCAAGGACCTCCACGCCCCCACGCTCGTCTCTGCCTCAATCCCTTCAACTCCTTCCTCGCGCAGCAGCTGCAACCGAGAGCCGCCGCCATCACCATTGCTCCGTCGAACCCTTGCACCCTCACCATCGCGTCGTTGGTTGCTCTAGCTATCCCACAACTCCACCATCGCCTCCTATAGCTTGTCCACCTCACCGTTGAGCCGGAGAGTCAAGATAGAGGCCACATTTCCTTCTTCCCGCGGCGGAGCGCCATTGCTGCCGTGAGCTCTGACGAGCTCCCGCGTGCTCACCACCACACCTCGCCTCGCTCCATCACTCCCACAGCACCGCTGCGACTTCCTCTAGCTTGTTGTTATCTCTGCATAGCCAATCGACCTTAGGTGAGGCCACATTTTACATTTCGTGCCACCACAACCTCGTTGGAGTTGGGTGCTCCGTGGCCAGCCCTACCTGGAGTACCTCGTCACCTCCGCTCTCTTCCTTCTCGTTCCCCGTGGCACCCTAATGCTAGAGTCAGGCCTAGCTGAACCTCTACTGGCCAGAGATGACCGGCGCACCACCGGGCTCGTCCGCCGTGCCTCCATGAATGTCGGCGAGCTACCTCCGGTGGCTCCGCCCTCCCATCACCCACCTCTATCGACGCGCCTAGATGCGTAGGGCACGCTGGTGCCATCCCCCTCGCCAGAGATATCACTGCCGGCGAGCAAGAGCGGGTCAACAGCTACTCCTCTGCTCTGCTTCCTTTAGACGGTGGGGCCATTGACCCTACAGGTCCCACCTATCAATGGCTCAATAGTATTTAGGGTTTGATTTAAATACAAATTTTGCTATATTTTTGCAAAATTCATATCTAGAGTTTGGTAGATCCAAATTGGGTGACTCCAATTTTGTTAGGATCTTGGTGATGTGTAGTATTTAGAAAAAATATAATCTGAGCACTTGTGGTAAATTTTCTAGAGCATTAAATTTCCCTTTTAAATATGCTTTTGTATGCTTGTAAAATTATTAATTTCATACCTGGAGTTCTAGTGATGCAAATGCTGTGAAATGTTTATGCATGCTTGTCTTGATGTAAAGAAGCTCTGGTAAAAGTTTCAGAGCCTATGCATGAGTAATTTGTGAGTTATGATTTTCCCTTTTATAATTAGGTGATACTTTGGTAAATTTTGATAATTAATATATGAACCCAATGCTCATGAAATTTATTAGAGGCCATCCTGGTGCCTTAAGGATGCTAAGAAAAATATGAAATCTATTGTTTGACACTTTTCAATAGGATTTCCTATTTATTCAAAAATCAGCCTTTCTGCCTTGTTATTTTTGTGTAGGATATTTCTTTTGGTAACATTTTCATAGTAGCCTACCTAGAGCATGTAGTAACCACTGTAATTTTTGTAGACTAAATGGTGAAGTTTTCATATTGGTCTATTATTCCATTTAAATAACTAAATAAATTAACAAAGGTATTAAAAGAAATGAATTGGTGGTGAACACCTTATTTTTCTCATGTTATTTTGAGATGTGTGATGAGTTAGTAAAGTTGGTTTTGTCCATTTATATGTTTGCAACATCAGTTAATAACTATTTTCTTGCATTATGCTTTTCTAGATAGTTCTAGGAACTTTGCAAAGTTCATCATGATAATTTGGTTTTCTAGAAACGTTGTGAATACAAAAGTTGTAGATAATTCATGTATCTGGCTCTTGTTCAAATTTGGTGGCATTTGGACAAGTAGTTTAGGAGTTACAGTAGTTCAATATTGGATCACAGTTTGCTTGCTCTCTGTCTGGATAGACATGATTCTGTGTTTATATAAAGTCGACCTGCTAAACTTGAGAATCATGTTGAGGTGTCTAAATATGAAATGTAGAAAATTTCATAAGCTTTCCAAATTTTCTTATTTAAAGTCAATTGGATTTATAAATCTCTAGTTATGAGTAAATTACTTGACTACTACTTGTATGCCTGAAAACCTGATATATGCCTAAGTGTGTTCTTGCTCTCAAGAGAAGAGATATGTACTTACTCCGTAAAGTGATTTAAATATAGCTCGATTAATATTCATTCGTTGTGATGTTATGTTAATCATTGTTCCTCATGCATGATCATCATGTCATCATACCATGCCATCTTCTATGCATCTATGATATGTATCTCATGCATCGTCATGCAATAGGTTTTCCGGAGGGAGTCACTCTTCTGGAATTTGAGCCAAGCCTAGAGGAGCAACCACCAGAGCAGGAAGTGCAAGCCCCAGAAGAAGCACCAGAAGGAGACATGGTTGATTGTCCAAATCACACGCCTTGCAACTTCGTGAGAGGCAAGCTCCAGAGCATTATAAGCCTCCTAGTTTATGAAAGCAATTGAGTATATATGTGGTATGTATTTTGATGCATTAAGTTATAGGTGTTGATTGAAAACACTTGCTGCATTTATATCCAATCCTTGTCTAGGAAATATACCTTAAGCATATGTAGGTCAGGATCGAGTAGATTGCTTAGTCCTGCTTTAAATGGTAGAAGTCGGGTGATCTCCTGTCACCCGCGAGCTTTAGGGACATTTTATATATGACACGATTGGCTATATTTGCTACCGTAGAATAGAACCTGGTTAATTGAAATGGAGTCTAGACGGAGGCTTGTAGGATGGTTATGCTTATAGTGACTCTGTGTCAATTAAGGACCGATGCTTGGAGCCTTTCCTTGTTCATGTTGAACACATGCCTTTCACTTAGCTGGCCAGACCTAGGTGTCTGACCGTGAAGCCAAGTAGCTCAGCTTAGGCCAGAAGCCGGTCTGTTCGAGTGCGCCTTAGAGGGGAGTCATTGCAAATTGCTAGTGTCCAAGGGCAGGTACCTTGAGGTCTTGATCGTCCTAGTGGCATGATAACCCTGATAATGCAGTGCTGATTAGGCTCGCGATTCCTGAGTTGTACCAAAGGTGATCTATGGATGCCTTTAGCAGGGTTTGTCGGGTGAGTGTTAGGAATACACCCTCAGTCAAGTTGTATTTCAATTCGAGTCGCTGTCTCTCCCGGTTAGTGAGAACTTAACGGGTCTATCTTCATTGTAGATTCACTAAATGAATTAATGGTTCAGGAAAGATGATGATGATGACAACCTTATTATACCTACTATGATTAATATTGTTTGCTCTTAATCAAGTGATTGCTATAGAGCAGGTGCTAATCTAGATGATAGGTTAATGGTTATTAACTTGATGCTTAAATAATAAATGGGTGCTTATCTGTACAAAGCTTTTATACAAAATGTTGTTAAGCAAGCTCCACTATATAGCAGCCTTGCATACCCCTTGGTGTTATAATATTTCTAGTTTACGATGGGTAAGTCTAGCTGAGTACATTCCCGTACTCAGGGTTTATTTCCCACTTGTTGTAGATGACCTTTTCTATCACGGTTGCTACAAGTATTGCCTTCTCCCTACCGGGGATGAAGACTAGACCATGGGGCATGGTCTCTACTAGACGTTCTCATTTGATATGCTTTTGTGGGACATGACTATGAACTAGCAATGTATTTGAATTACTGAAGTTATATCTTAAAACTATGTTGCTTCCGCTACTTGAACTTGGTTTGTAATATTTCACCTTAAACTCTGATGATGTAAGCTTTAAGCTATATGTGAAATGTTGTAACAGATGATATGTTGTGTTGAATCATGTACGATCTTGGTTTATTGTAAGTTGTTTGAAATCCTTCGAGATTTCACGGACTACCGGGGTTATGGGAGCATAAGTACAGGAATTGGATCACTCCGGTGATTGTTTTTGTACTTACATTCTTATAATTTGGTCAGTTCTGTCATAGCTGGCATCGGAGCAAGGTTCAACACTAAACATGTCATTTGTGTATTTAAAACAAAGGCTTTTGTGGAAAATTTGAACTTTAAACTAAGTATGCCAGTGGTCATATCCCTTATGCCCGATTAAGGACTCTTAGGTGGCATATTTAAGTACTAACTTTGGGGAATTGCTTGTTTTATTTCTTCATCCATACGGCGTGCTATTGTATGGATGCCATCCGCTTGGGTGGTAATGTATGAATCAAATACCTCTATGCTCAGGTAAGTGTGAGTTGTGAGAGCATGACCGTCCAACCGTCGGTCTAGGGGAGAGTTAGCTTTGGTTACTGGAATATTTACACGTGTATATATGAATGTGCTTAATTGTGGGTATATCTATCGGGTAGCCTTGGATGCCAAAGTATATATATCTAGGGATATGTATATGGAGAGTATCTTAGTTTACTGCTTTAATGATGTGTTTTATTTGGGGTTTAGGGCTGCAATGAAATTTTATGCAGGTACCCTAACAACGCACTGTTGTACATCAACTAGTTATCACCATTCGAGAGAAGGTGTGTATGCCACCGTATATTCCGCTAGAACATAAATTTTCTTAGGTTTGTGAGGACGTATGAATCGTGCATGCATCATGTTCAATCATACATTACATTCTTGCCTTACTCCCTCCCTTATAAACTGCTTATCCCAATTATTAAATTTTTGGCCTCTTAAAAATAACCCTCTTATAAGAAGTTGCATCCTTTTTGCTACAGATGGCAGCACCTGCGCTCCCTCCCCGCAGTGGTACTTTTATGGAGCAGTTTGGCACACCAACCCTACTCTAGAGAATGCTAAGCTCTGTTGGCTACACCGAGGCACCTCGCTATACTTGGACACAAAGTGAGCCGTTGGGAGACATGCCTTGGTATGAGGTTGTGCTTGTGGTGCCACCGCATCCCACCAATCCACTGTGGCATGGTTGGCGTGTGGAGTCTGATGGGCATAACCCGTGGGAAGCCGCGCAAGTTACTGCTTTGGACATGATCATGGAGATTGCTTAGAACTTTGGGGATGAGCTAGGTGGTGGACTGGCAGCATCCATTCCCCGCATTGCTCCAGCCACAGAATGGGCCCAAGATGTTGGTCAAAATGCTCATGGTGCTCTAGTTCGTGGCCACAACGAGCGAGCGCTAGCTGTGACTCGACAAGAGTTTGAAGAAAGCAGGGACATTGCGAATTACCGCCTGCAGCAGTGGGGGCAAGTAGCCCGTGAGAGGGATGAGCTTCATGATCAGCTTATGAACCTCACCATAGAGTGAGATTAGGCAGTACATGAGTTGAATCATGTGACTCGACACTGGGATGCAGCCCTGGAGTTGGCAGAAGCAAGGCATCAAGCTCGGATTTAGGATCACAACCATGCCATGGAAATGCAGAATTACCTCAATGAGCGTATCGAGGAAGGTCTAGTGGAGATTCATCACCTCAATAATGAGAGGAACCCAATTCCTCACCCTCCACTAGTCTATCTAGATCTTGGTCCTCAAGTGATTGTAGCTAAAGATGATGGGATGGAAATTGATGGTCCTAGAGTTCCTGCACCTACTGAGGTGGAAGAAGATGAGGATGAGGAGTTCGAGCCCTTTAGCAACGAGGATGGAGAGGCCATCTTTGATGCTGATTCAGAGGATGACGTGTAGTGTAGCTTAGCACTTAGCTAATACGCTAGAACCAGTCTTTTGAGGACTCTCATGCATGGACATGTAGCTTGGTGGTAAGCTGATCTTTGGGATGTAATATCGAACCCTATGTTATCTTTGATGTAAGGTTGGAACCTCGATGGTTTAGATATAACCTATCAGACATGTTGTGCTCCATGTTATGTGAACCTTTACTTAATTTCGTCCTTGTGTCGATGAAATTGCCTTTTGTTAAGTACATTGCATTATTGCGCCAAGTGATGCGATTGACGTTGTTGGGTTATTGTGATGAAGTATTGTGTCTATGTTTACTTAATACAGAGTTCATGAAGCTGACTCAAGGTAACAAGAGTTTGAATGAGTACCTCTAGGCTTTTAACAACCTGGTGAGGTATGCTCTGGAATTTGTGGACACGGATGCCAATAAGATTGCTAGTTTCAAGAGGGGACTTTCCCCTAAGCTGATGAAGTCTATGGGCAACAACAAGTGTACCACTTTCAATGAGTTTATTAGTGACGCTTTAACCCAAGAGAACAATGATGTTATTTATGCTGCTTCCAAGAGTCACAAAAGAAATTATGAGGCACTGGCTTCTCAGTCTAAGGCTCCTATGGTGGCCAAAACTCAGTATCATCTGTCGGCTGCAAACATCAGGTATCGCCCTCCATAAAAGAACCAGACAAAAACTGGCTTTTGCAAGGGCTATACTATTGCTCTCCCCAAGAATACTTCTAGGCAGGGCAGTTCCAATGCTCCACCAGCAAACATACCGTGCTGGAAGTGCAACAAGACTGGTCATTGGGCCAAAAATTGCCCACTTCCTTCAAAGAATGCTTTTCAGAGCAACTTGGGTCAGGACATGCTCACTTCATCACTATAGAAGAGATCCCTGCTAGTGAGGTTGTCACTGTTGGTAAGTTTCTAGTTAACAATCATCCCACAGTTGTACTGTTTGACTCTGGTGCTTCGCATTCTTTTATAAGTGCATCCTTTGCATCCAAGTTTGGATAGAGAATAACTACTATAGATAAGGGTGTGTATTGTACTAGTGCGACCAGATACAATATTGCCACCAATCAGTTAGTAAAGGATGCACGCATCAGCATTGACGGTTGTGAGTATACCTCTCACTTAGTAGTATTGCCAGGCTTGGGGATCGATGTGATTTTAGGGATGAACTGGATGAGTGGTCATGGAGTTCTTATCGACACCTCCACTCATGTGGTTATGTTCAGAAATCCTATCAACAATGAGGCCTTCTTAGTGCAACTTCCTCGTGATCTGGCCCTCCATCATGTAGCTAATGCTGTGCTGGCAAAAGCAATTGCGGATGTTCCCATTGTATGTGAGTTCCTGGATGTCGTTCCTGATGACTTACCCGGATTACCTCTGGATCATGATGTGGAATTCAAGATCGAGCTAATTCCAGGTACTGCTCCTATCTCTAGAAGACCTTATCGTATGCCACCCAACGAGTTAGCGGAGCTCACGACCTAGTTGAATGAGCTGTTGAAGAAAGGTTTGATTCATCCTAGCTCTTCTCTATGGGGTTGTCCCGCTATCTTTGTGAAGAAGAAGGATCAATCTTTGCGCATGTGCGTGGATTATTGTCCACTCAATGCCATAACCATCAAAAATAAATATCCTCTTCCCCAAATTGATATCTTGTTTGATCAATTGTCTAAAGCTAAGGTATTCTCCAAGATTGATTTGAGGTCTGGCTATCATCAGATCAAAATTCATCCTAAAGACATACCTAAGACTGCTTTCTCTACTAGATACGGGTTATACAAGTATCTTGTCATATCCTTTGGGTTGACAAATGCTCCTGCCCACTTCATGTACTTGATGAACTCAGTATTTGTAACACCCTGGTGTTATGAGCTCGCTTAGCACCTAGATTAAGGCTCAAAAGAAATTAACAAGTTCTCATGTTTAAAAATTTAAAATGCACATGAAATATTAAACAATTGTTATAAATAGAAATTAAAATTAAACTAGCATTTAGTACTTAAATAATATTTGAAGTACAAGAAGGGTAGATGAAAATGCAAATTGGGTTTTGGAGAACAAATGTTGCTGACTAGTGTTTTGGAAGCTCAAAAATCGAATTTGAAATTTAAAATCAGCCTTGGTCGTGAATTTGGCTTGGTCTAAAACCTGACGACAAAGCCATTTTGGCAATATAATTCTGAAAAAATTAGTTAAACACTAGAGACATGTTTTGGTACTATTGGTTACATCAAGGTGTGATCTTTGTAATGGGATAGCCGGTAGAAAGTTTGGATGTAGTTAAGGCTATGTAAAAATTGCCAGAACATCGTTAGAACGCGTTGTGAACACGTTGTTGGCCTGGTTCGGGTCATAGTTCATGAGCAGGCGCACTGCTTGATGAACCCACTTTGGCGTGTCTCTATCTCTCTCGGTAGTTCATCTAAGTTTGCATTTGAGTCTCCTCTAGATAGCCCTTAGTACCACCTTGAGCCCTATCGGTTTGGGTTGGCCTCAGCCGAGCTGGGTTCGTGTTTTCGCTCGCTTTAAATTTTGTGCGCGTCAACTCTTGCTTGTGCTCGGCCTCTGTTTGCAGTCCTTGCATGCATGCTGCTATGTAGGTCCGTGTGTGTCCATGGTCGTGTCGCCCTGTCGGCCACCGTGTGCGCCTTAAGCCATGGCTGAGCTGCTGCCCTCACCCTGCCTCGCTCCTCGTCGTGCCCTCTGCGCTCACCGTAGCCACGTTGTTGGGAGCCGCCATGGCCCCTGCTCGGGCCACCGTCGCGCGGACGCATGGCCTGGCCACTACATCCCATCCCAGCATGAGTGGAGCCTAGCCGTGGCTGCGCTGTGACCACTAGTGTCACGCCACCGCCCCCACTCCTTGGCCGGCCCCATTGCCATGCCGCAGCACCACCGCCAGGCCACCGTTGCCACAGCATCGCGTGCGCACGTGGCCAATGCACCTCATGCCGCCTCAAGCCGAGCTGTGCCCAGCCGCAGGTGCTCCGTGGAGGCCCGTTGCTACGCAGCCACCCACACCGGCCTCCACCGCGGTCGTGACCGTCTCCGGCCACATCGGCCGGCGTGCCGCCTCCCTGCTGTGACAACGTGTGGCTAGCCTGCCGTGGGCCGCCTCAGGTGGGTCCGAGTGCACCCACGGGTGCGCCCTAGCCCCATGGTACCTTGGCGCCACCTCCCTGCCCCCTGCTCCACCTATAGCTGGCCGAGTCGGTCCCGCCACGTCCTCCTCTACCCTGTCGTGGGCACACATGGTAGGCCCCCCTCTGGTCACGTCCGGTCGAGCCGCCACCGCCTACGCACGCTGTCGGAACCTCCGCTGGCGAGCCCCAACGTGGCCAAATCGATCGCCGGTCTTCTTTTCCCCTCTGCTCCTCTGCTCGGCACCGGTGGGAAGGAGTGAAGGAGGGGGGTTACTAGGCCTTTGGGCCGCTCGGTTGCGTCGCGTGAGGGACACAGGCACACCAGGCCGTGCTAGGCCACAACGGCACGCTCGCCCGTGCTGGGCCGCGCCTGCCTCGTCTGGGCTGCTGGTCTAGGTGAGCTGGGCCATTTTGAGCCCAATGGTCTTTTCTTATTTATTCGGTATTTTGTTAATATTAGTAATCGACGGAATGTTTGGAAATTCATAGTAAATAGTAGAAAAATCATAAAAATGCCAAACTAGTTTCATTAAGTTTCTAAATTCATGGTCTATCCAAACGGGTATTTCGTTCACATAGGTTCCGTATGTTTTTAAGGTTGCTCTAATTATTTTAAAACGGTTAATATTGCTTAAAGGTGAACTTGTAGGAATTTTTGTGATAAATTGGTAATATTGCTAAATCTGAAATTTGTATAGTAGGCTCCTAGCCATGTTGGGTACTCACGGTAATTTTTGTAGCTCCTGAATAATTAGTTGCTAAATAGATAATGATGCCCTATTCCGAATAAAGGTTAAATCGATAGAATGCAATGAAGAAACATTGGGGGATTGTATAACTAAAATAATCTTGGGGAAATAAGGTCTTATTCGACAACATGGATACGTAGATAAGAACGGTCATCGTTAGAACTAGCCCATCAACTTGAGAGGCGTAAATCGTATTTTATGAGTCACGATTGCAGTCGATTAATTACGTCTTTGCATTGCATCACATTGCATATCATATAGGTACGATGATGGATGAATGGATCAAGTGAAGGATGAATGGGAACCTGCAGATGGTGTGATGGTATTCTCTCTGGGAGATTATGCAATGGGCTTTCTATTCGGATGATGTGGATGATATGAAGATGCAAATACTAACTTTTGGTTATATCTTACCCAGGCAAGCCCCGATGCATAATCCCTATTATTCTGCACTTTATTATTTATGCTTGTGCATTAAGTTTCAAAGAGTTGAATGAAACCCACTTGCATATATTAATTTTATCCCATAAGTATTACTAGTATGACAGGATCATGTAGATTGCTATGCTATAGGATTCGGTAGAAGTCGATTGATTACCTGTCACTCGCAAGAGATAGGAAATATATTATTGTTACTATTATTAGGTTACTATCACATGGATTACATATGAATAATAATTGGAGACCAAGCGGGACTGAGCTTGGATGGACTTGGATTTGGTTGGGCAACAGAGTGGGGCTTTGGTTGCACTTGTCCCGCCTATGTCGATTAAGGACCGTCCATTGCATTGGACCGTGGTTAAGTCACAGACTTATTATCCTAAGCACATACTTGCTTATGGGAGCAGGAAGACTTGTTCCTCTCTTGTCATGGGTTCTGGCTCTTTTTGGGCCGACTGTTATGGTGGAAAATTTGGGTAGGAGGTCCAAGCACCACACTAAGGCTAGGCCTGCATTATGGGGGCTTGGAGTCCCAGTTTGGATTGGGACTTGGACCCTGTGATAGGAGGGTAGTGGGTTGGTCATGCTCGCACAATTTTTAGGTTGCGAGTAGGGCATGTGTCTTTCAAGGTACACAACTAGGCTACATTAATTCATGAATCGCCGTTTCTACGTGACAGTACGACTTGGCTACGCTCTAGCATCGTAGTAACAACTAGAACTTGGAAGAATGGTAAAATGATTCTGATTGCTTACCACCTGCTTGAAAGTAGCATAGGTGCTTATATAGAATTGTTAGTTAAGGAACCAATTATGACTGCTAATAAAAGTTGATTATAAGGATGCACACCTAGTATTGCTTTCTACAGTTGCAATGAACCCACAAGCCAAATAGGCTTGCATAGCCTTTGAGTCTTTTTCTTTCCTCTTGACGGGTAAGTCTTGCGGAGTATAATTGAGTACTCAGGGTTTGTTCTACCCTATCGCAGGTGATAGGAACAGGTGAAGCTGACACTTGTGTGTGGAAACCTCCTGGTGGGCTCAGTGAGGATTTCCTTTACGTTGTGGATCTAGAGTTGATTTATAACTCTCACCAAAAATGTTTTACAAAGAAAAGACTTATAACCTGTTATCATTTCATGTATATAAACGTCTATCATGTTAATGTTAACTTGCCATTAAATGGTTATCATTTCCGCTGAAACTCTAATAATATTGTTATATTCCGCTGTCATGTTTAATTAATGAATTACTCTGATATGGTATCCAAAGTGATGTATGAAATGGTTATGAACATTGTAAGATTTATTCTCTCATCTACGATCCTGATGTGAAAATGTGGTTTTTCGAGTTCTCCCGTTGGGTGTGCTCGATAGAATCGCATGGTTTAGTGCGCTCTCTTGGGTACTTAGAGTCTAATGGAAGACAAGTACTCTTGGGAGGGCATTAGATTGGGCGGTTCTGCCACAGTATTCATGCCTGAGTTAGATAAGTTTGTGGTGGTGTTCATCGATGATATTCTAGTCTACTCAGAGAATGAAGATGAGCATGTCGAGCATCTAAGAGTAGTCTTAACTCGATTGCGCGAACATAAACTTTATGCCAAGTTTAGCAAATGTGAAGTCTAGTTGAAGAAAGTACCTTTCTTGGGTCACGTGTTTTCTGAGGATGATATTTTGGTTGATCCTACCAAGGTACAAGAAGTGTTGGATTGGAAGGCATCGACTTCGGTTCATGAAGTTCGGAGTTTTCTTGGTTTGGCTGGCTATTATCGTCGCTTCATCTCGGATTTCTCAAAAATAGCTAAGCCCATGACTCGATTGCTTCAAAAGGATGAGAAGTTTGTCTGGACTTTGGAATGTGAGGAGGCTTTTCACACTTTGTGGACTTTTGTTGACGTCTGATCTGGTTTTGGCATAACCGGATATTGAGAAGCCTTTTGATATATATTGTGATGCGTCAGACATTGGTTTAGAATGTGTTCTGATGCAAGAAGGCCAAGTCATTGCTTATGCCTCACACTAGCTTCAGAAGCATGAAGTCAACTATCCTACTCATGACTTAGAGTTAGCCATAGTTGTACATGCTCTAAAGATTTGGAGACATTACCTACTTGGTAATGTGTGCAACATCTATACTGATCATAAAAGTCTCAAATACATCTTCACTCAACCAGAGTTGAACATGCATCAACGATGATGGTTAGAGTTGATCAAGGACTACAATCTTCAAGTTCACTATCATCCTGGCAAGGCAAATGTTGTTGCTGATGCCTTGAGTAGAAAATCTCATTGCAACTATCTGGTCGATGAAGATTCTCATCTGTCCCATATCCTTCATCCGATTGTTCTCCACAATATCACTGTTGATTGCTCTCTTAGAAGTCAAATTATCGAGCTTCAAAAGACTGATGTGGGTGTGTTTCACATTAAACAGAAGATGAAAGAACAAGAAATCAAGCACTTCCGAGTTGATGACAATGGGATTCTTTGGTTCAAAGATAGGCTCGTAGTGCCCAAGGACAAGGAACTTAGAAACCAAATCATGACTAAAGCTCATTCTTCTAAGTTATCTATTCATCCTGGTAGTAGTAAGATGTATCAAGATCTGAAACCTTACTTTTGGTGGACCAAAATGAAGAAAGAGATTGTAGCTTACGTGGCTAGGTATGATAATTGTTGTAGAGTTAAGGCTATTCACATGAGACCTGGTCTGCTTCAACCCTTATCTGTCCTAGGTTGGAAGTGGGAAGAGATTGTTATGGACTTTATTATCGGATTGCCCACTACTGAAAGGGGTTTTGACTCTATTTGGGTAATCATTGATCGTTTGACGAAATCTGCCCACTTTATTCCTGTGAAGACCACCTACCACCTGCACAACTATGATGACATTTATTTCCAACAAGTGGTACGTCTTCATGGTGTACCCAAGTCTATCATTTCGGATAGAGGACCTCAATTCATAGCTCATTTCTAGGAACGCTTACATCAGAATCTTGGTACTAACCTAATCAGCAGTTCTGCTTATCATCTGCAAACATCAGGGCAAACTGAGCATGTTAATCAGATTCTTAGGGACATGCTTCGGGCTTGTCTTATCTCTTGCAAGGGTTCTTGGGAGAAGTGGTTGCCATTGGCTGAATTCTCTTATAACAATAGTTATCAAGAGAGTATCAAAATAGCTCTATTCGAAGCTTTGTATGGCCGCAAGTGTAGAACTCCTTTGAACTAGGTGGAACCTGGGGAAAGGAGGTACTATGGTATTGACTTTGTGAAAGAAGCCGAGGAACATGTCCATGCTATTCAGAAAAATATGGTAGCTATGCAGGCCAGACAGAAAAGTTATGCGGACAAGAGAAGGAAGCCTATTGAGTTTGAAGTAGGTGACCATGTTTATTTGAAGGTATCACCTATGAAGGGAGTGAAACATTTTGGGGGTAAAGAGAAAGCTTGCATCTCGATATGTAGGTCCATATCAAATTTTAGAAAGGAGTGGGAAAGTAGCTTATAAGCTTTAGTTGCCTCCAGAGTTGGGAACTATCTTCCCAGTCTTCCATGTCTCTCAGCTAAAGAAATGTCTCCGTGTTCCCGAAGAAAGAGTAGAAGTGAGACGCATCAAATTAAAAAGCTGATCTTGCTTATGAGGAGAAGCCAGTGATTGTTCTAGAAGTCAAAGAGAGAGTAACTCAAAACCGCGTGGTGAAGCTATACAAGGTGGTTTGGAGTAATCATAATGAGCGTGATGCTACATGGGAAAGAGAGGATTATTTGTGAGATGATTATTCTAAATTCTTTAATGAATGGTACGCTTTTCAAATCTTGGGACGAGATTTTTATAAGGGGGGAAGGGCTATAACACCCCAGTGTTATGGTTGCACTAAAGCACTTGCATCACATGAGCATGTGCATTATCATCTCATTCATAAGCATCATATCATGATGAAAGTTATCATTTCATGCTTGGTTTATCTTTGAGTTGCTTAGTTATGCTAGTATGTGTGTATGCTCATGTGTGGTATATGCAAGTGAGTGTCAAATGTCTTCTTAACCAATTTGACTACGCTTAGAATGTCATTATTAACAATGTTCATGAAGGTCATTAGCCCTAATTATGCTTCTAAGTGCTAGTTTGACTGGTGTTGACCTATAGACCTCTTTTATTTGACTATTTAAAAAGTATAGCTTGGAATCTTTGCATGACTATGCACCCTTAATCAAAGTTGTAGCCAATTTTATAAGGAACAAAAGTTGTTTAATGACCATCTCATGAAAATGTGCAGAACATGCTCAAAAAGGGCCCACAAGTCAGTTTTGGGGGCAGTTTGGAGACTTAGAAGATTTCTAAGTCTAAACTAAAATTCTAGTTTCATGCATCGATGTTTGGAGCTTTGTATCTCACCAACCATGCCGAACCAGTTCAAGCTCCAATTGGCAAAGTTGTAGTACTCACTTAGATCTCCAACTTTGTCAACTACACCATGAACCATATCATCACGAATTGGGAGATATAATGGCTCAAAGTTGCTCTGTTAGTCGGTTGATTGGATGCTGAATCAAAATTTCAGCTCGGCAGAGTGGCCGACCGGCCATAGGCCGCTGCCACCGTGTGGCCATGCCGTGGTGACCGTACGCCAGCAGCGGGCCCACTGGTCAGGCTGGAGTGGCGTCAAGGACCTCCACACCCCTGCGCTCGTCTCTGCCTCATTCCCTTCGCCTCCTTCCTCGCGCAACAACCGCAACCGAGAGCCGCGGCCATCGCCATTGCTCCGTCGAGCCCATGCACCCTCGCCATTGTGTTGTTGGTCACTCCAGCTAGCCCACAACTCCACCGTCACCTCCTATAGCTCGTTGACCTTACCATTGAGCCAGAGAGTCATGATAGAGGCCACATTTCCTTCTTCCCATGGCGGAGCGCCATTGCTGCGCTGAGCTCCGACGAGCTCCCGTGTGCTCACCACCGCACCTCGGCTCGCTCCGTCACTCCCACAGCACCGCTGCGAGTTCCTCTAGCTCATCGTCATCTCCGTGCAGCCAATCGACCTTAGGTGAGGCCGCATTCGGCATTTCCGCGGCGCCGCAACCTCGCCGGAGTTGGGTGCTCCGTGGCCAGCCCCACCTGGAGTACCTTGTCACCTCTGCTGTCTTCCTTCTTGTTCCTCGTGGCACCCTAATGCTAGAGTTAGGCCTAGCTAAACCTCTATTGGCCGAAGATGGCCGGCGCACCGCCAGGCTCCTCCGCTGTGCCGCCATAAACGTTGGCGAGCTACCTCCGGTGGCTCCGCCCTCCCATCACCCACCTCTATCGACACGCCCAGATGCGTAGAGCACGCTGGTGCTATCCCCCTCGCTGGAGACATCATCGCCGACGAGCAAGAACGGGTCAATAGCCGCTCCTCTGCTCTGCTTCCTCTGGACGGTGGGGCCATTGACCCTGCGGGTCCCACCTGTCAATGGCTCAATAGTATTTATGGTTTGATTTAAATACAGATTTTGCTGTGTTTTTGCAAAATTCATATCTAGAGTTTGGTAGATCCAAATTGGGTGGCTCTAATTTTGTTAGGATATTGGTGATGTGTAGTATTTAGAAAAAAATATAATCTAAGCACTTGTGATAAATTTTCTAGGAGCATTAAATTGCCCTTTTAAATATGCTTTTGTATGCTTGTAAAATTGTTAATTTCATATCTGGAATTCTATTGATGAAAATTCTGTAAAATGTTTTTGGCATGCTTGTCTTGATGTAAAGAAGCTCTGGTAAAAGTTTGAGAGCCTGTGCATGAGTAGTTTGTGAGTTATGATTTTCCCTTTTATAATTAGTTGATACTTTGGTAAATTTTGATAATTAATATATGAACCAAATGCTCATGAAATTTATTGGAGGCTATTCTGGTGCCTTAAGGATGATAAGAAAAATATGAAATCTGTTGTTTGACACTTTTCAATAGGATTTCCTATTTATTCAAAAATCAGCCTTTCTGCTTTGTTATTTTTGTGTAGGATATTTATTTTGGTAACTTTTGGTGAAATTTTCACAGTAGCCTACTTGGAGCATGTAGTAACCACTGTAATTGTTGTAGACTAAATGGTGGAGTTTTCATATAGGTCTATTATTCCATTTAAATAACTAAATAAATTAACCAAGGTATTAAAAGAAATGAATTGGTGGTGAACACCTTATTTTCTGATGTTATTTTGAGATGTGTGATGAGTTAATAAAGTTGGTTTTGTCCATTTATATGTTTGCAACATCAGTTAATAATTATTTTCTTGCATTATGCTTTTCTGGATAGTTCTGAGACCTTTGCAAAGTTCATCATTATAATTTGGTTTTCTGGCACAGTTGTGAATACAAAAGTTGTATATAATTCATGTATCTAGCTCCTGTTAAAATTTGGTGGCATTTGGACAAGTAGTTTAGGAGTTACAGTAGTTCAATGTTGGGTCACAGTTTGCTTGCTCTCTGTCTTGATAGACCTGATTCTATGTTTATATAAAGTCGACCTGCTAAACTTAGGAATCATGCTGAGGTGTCTAAAGTGAAATATAGACAATTTCATAAGCTTTCCAAATTTTCTTGTTTCAAGTCAATTGGATTTATAAATCTCCAGTTATGAGTAAATTACTTGACTGCTACTTGTATGCCTGAAAACCTGATATATGCCTAAGTGTGTTCTTGCTCTCTAGAGAAGAGATGTGTACTTACTCAGTAAAGTGATTTGAATAGAGCTCGATTAATATTAATTCATTGTGATGTTATGCTAATCATTGTTCCTCATGCGTGATCATCATGTCATCATACCGTGCCATCTTCTATGCATCCATGATATTTATCTCGTGCATCATCATGCAATAGGTTTTTCGGAGGGAATAACTGTTTTGGAATTCAAGCCAAGCTCGGAGGAGCAGCCACCGGAGCAGGAAGTGCAGGCCCTAGAAGAAGCACCAGAAGGAGACGTGGTTGGTTGTCCAGATCACACGCCTTGCAACTCTGTGAAAGGCTAGCCCCGGAGCATTATAAGCCGCCTAGTTTTTGAAAGCAATTGAGTATATATGTGTTATGTATTTTGATGCATTAAGTTATAGGTGTTGATTGAAAACACTTGCTGCATTTATATCTAATCCTTGTCCAAAAAATATACCTTAAGCCTATGTAGGTTAGGATCGAGTAGATTGCTTAGTCCTACTTTAAACGGTAGAAGTCAGGTGATCTCCTGTCACCTGTGAGCTTTAGGGACATTTATATATGGCACAGTTGGCTATATTTGCTATCGTAGAACAAAACCTGGTTAATTTAAATGGAGACCAGACAGAGGCTTGTAGGATGGTTATGCTTATAGTGATTCCGTCCGTGTCGATTAAGGACCGATGCTTGGAGCCTTTCCTTGTTCATGTTGAACGCATGCCTTTCACTTAGCTGGCCAGACCTAGGTGTCTAACCGTGAAGCCGAGTAGCTCGGCTCAGGCCGGAAGTTGGTTTGTTCGAGTGCGCCTCGGAGGGGAGTCATTGCAAATTGCTAGTGTCCAAGGGCAGGTACCTCGAGGTCCTGATCATCCTGGTGGCATGATATCCCTAAGAATGCGACACTGATCGGGCCCATGATTCCTGAGTTGTACCAAAGGTGATCTATGACTGCCTTTAGCGGGGTTTGTCGGGTGAGTGTTAGGAATACCCCCTCAGCAGAGTTGTAATTCGATTCAAGTCGCCGTCTCTCCCGGTTAGTGAGAACTTGACGGGTCTATCTCCATTGTAGATTCACTAAATGAATTAATGGTTCAGGAAAGATGATGATGATGATAGCCTTATTATACATGCTATGGTTAATATTGTTTTTTCTTAATCAAGTGATTGCTATAGAACATGTGCTAATCTAGATGACATGTTAATGGTTATTAACTTGATGCTTAAGTAATAAATGGGTGCTTATCTATACAAAGCTTTTATGCAAAATGTTGTTAAGCAAGCTCCACTATATAGCAGTCTTGCACACCCCTTGGTGTTATGTTATTTCTAGTTTACGACGGGTAAGTCTAGCTGAGTACATTCCCGTACTCATGGTTTATTTCTCACCTGTTGCAGATGACCTTTTCTATCACAGTTGTTGCAAGTATTGCCTTCTCCCTGCCGAGGATGAAGACTAGACCATAGGGCATGGTCTCTACTAGAAGTTCTCATCTGATATGCTTTTGTGGGACATGACTATGAACTAGCAATGTATTTGAATTACTGAAGTTATGTCTTAAAAATATGTTGCTTCTGCTACTTGAACTTGGTTTTTAATATTTTACCTTAAACCCTGATGATGACTTTAAGCTATATGTGAAATGTTGTAACAGATGATATGTTGTGTTAAATCATGTACGATCTTGGTTTGTTGCAAGTTGTTTGAAATCCTTTGAGATTTCACGGACTACCGGGGTTATGGGTGCATAAGTATAGGAATTTGATCACTCCGGTGATTGTTTTTGTACTTACGTTCTTATAATTTGGTCGATTCTGTCACAGCTGGCATCGGAGCAAGGTTCAACACAAAACATATCATTTGTGTTTTTAAAGCAAAGGCTTTTGTGGAAAATTTGAACTTTAAACTAAGTATGCCAGTGGTCATATCCCTTATGCCCGATTAAGGACTCTTAGGTGGCTTATTTAAGTACTAACTTTGGGGAATTGCTTGTTTTATTTTGTCCTCCATACGGCGTGCTATAGTATAGATGTCATCCGCTTGGGTGGTAATGTATGAATCAAATACCTCTACGCTCAGGTATGTGTGAGTTGTGAGAGCATGACCATCCAATCGTCGGTCTAGGGGAGAGTTAGCTTTGGTTACTGGAATATTTACATGTTATACACATGTATATATGAAGGTGCTTAATTGTGGGTATATCTGTTGGGTAGCCTTGGATGCCGAGGTATATATATCTGGGGATATGTATATGGAGAGTATCTTAGTTTACTGCTTTAATGATGTGTTTTATTTGGGGTTTAGGGCTGCAATGAAATTTTATGCAGGTACCCTAACAATGCACCGTTGTAGATCGACTAGTTATCGCCATTCGAGAGAACGTGTGTATGCCACCAGATATTCTGCTAGAGCTTAAATTTTCTTAGGTTTGTGAGGACGTACGGATCGTGCATGCATCATGTTCAATCATATATTGCATTCTTGCATTACTCCCTCCCTTATAAACTGCTTATCCCAATTATTAAATTTTTCACCTCTCAAAAATAACCCTCTTATAAGAAGTTGCATCCTTTTTGCTACAGATGGCAGCACCTGCGCTCCCTCCCCGCAGTGGTACTTTTCTGGAGCATTTTGGCACACCAACCCTACCCTAGAGAATGCTAAGCTCTATTGGCTACACTGAGGCACCTCGCTATACTTGGACACAAAGTGAGCCATTGGGAGACATGCCTTGGTATGAGGTTGTGCTTATGGTGCCACCGCATCCCACCAATCCACTATGGCGTGGTTGGCATGCAGAGTCTGATGGGCGCAGCCAGTAGGAAGCCACACAAGTTACTGCTTTGGATGTGATCATGGAGATTGCTCAGAACTTTAGGGATGAGCTGGGTGGTGGACTGGCAGCATCCATTCCCCGCATTGCTCCAGCCATAGAATGGGCCCAAGATGTCGGTCAAAATGCTCATGGTGCTCTAGTTCGTGGCCGCAACGAGCGAGCATAAAGTGACATCATGGCCATGAGTGCCATGATGGCAGTGCTGAAGGTGAACCATGATTGTCAGTATACACTTTCAAGGGTGATAGATGAGGCTTAGAGGGCAAAAGCCGCTCAGCACAAGTACAAGAAGCTCGCCCACAAGTCAGCTAGAGCGCTAGCTATGACTCGACAAGAGTTTGAAGAAAGCAAGGAAATTGCCAATTACTGCCTGCAACAGTGGGGGCAAGTAGCCCGTGAGAGGGATGCACTTCATGATTAGCTTATGAACCTCACCATAGAGCAAGATGAGGCAGTACAGGAGTTGGATCGTGTTACTCGATACCGGGATGCAGCCCTAGAGTTGGCAGAAGCAATGCGTCAAGCTCGGATTCAGGATCACATCCATGTCATGGAAATGCAGAATTACCTAAATTAGGAAGGTCTAGTGGAGATTCATCACCTCAATAATGAGAGGAACCCAATTCCTCACCCTCCACCAGTTTATCCTGATCTTGGTCCTCAGGTGATTGTAGCTGAAGATGATGGGATGGAAGTTGATGGTCCTAGAGTTCCTGCACCTGTTGAGGTAGAAGAAGATGAGGATGAGGAGTTCGAGCCCATTAGCGACGAGGATGGAGAGGCCATCTTTGATGCTAACTCAGAGGATCATGCATAGTGTAGCTTAGCACTTATCTAATACACTAGAACCAGTCTTTTGATGACTCTCATGCATGGACATGTAGCTTGGTGGTAAGCTGATCTTTGGGGTGTACTATCGAGCCCTATGTTATCTTTGATGTAAGGTTGGAACCTCGATGGTTTAGATATAACCTATCAGACATGTTGTGCTCCATGTTATGTGAACCTTTCCTTAATTTTGTCCTTGTGTCGACAAAATTGCCTTTTGTTAAGTACATCGCATTATTGTGCCAAGTGATGTGATTGATGTTGTTGGGTTATTGTGATAAAGTATTGTGCCTCTGTTTGTTGTATGAAATTTATTCTCTCCAATGAAATCAATTTGGCATAATTACATAATTCATCCACAAATTTCCACATCATCAGTGCTCACTGGCTATGCATTTTGTAGATGTCTTACAATCTTTGTCGGGGTCATGGCAATGGAGATGAGGAACACCTGCAACCCCCTCCACCACCGCCTACACCAGCTAAACTTTATGCAGATGGTGGTGGAAAGCCAGCGCATGTTAGCTGAGGCTATGCGCTAATTGGCAAATCATGATGAGCGTCATGTCCATCAAGGACCAAAGCCAAATCAGTATAGTACTTTCAAGGATTTCATGGATACAAAACCTCCTATCTTTAGAGAGGCAGAAGAACTGCTTCAAGCTGATGAGTGGCTGAACACCATAGAGCAAAAGTTTCAACTGCTCAGGATAACTGAAGGTATGAAGGCATCATATGCTGGGCATCAGTTGCATGGACCCGCAGGCATTTGGTGGAGTCATCACCGGACCACCTTCCCTGCAAAATGTTGAAGTGGTATGGGATCAGTTCAAGCAAGCTTTCAGGGGGCATTATATTCCTCCTGGCCTTATGGCAATTAAGCATACAAAGTTCATGAAGCTAACTCAAGGTAACAAGAGTTTGAATGAGTACCTCTAGGCTTTTAACAACCTGGCAAGGTATGCTCCAGAATTTGTGGACACAGATGCCAAGAAGATTGCTAGTTTCAAGAGGGGACTTCCCCTAAGCTGATGAAGTCTATGGGCAACAGCAAGTGTACCACTTTCAATGAGTTTATTAGTGACGCTTTAACCCAAGAGAACAATGATGCTATTTATGACGCTTCCAAGAGTTGGAAAAGGAATTATGAGGCAGGGGCTTCTCAGTCTAAGGCTCCTATGGTGGCCAAAACTCAGTATCGTCCATCGGCTGCAAACATCAGGTATCATCCTCCACAAAAGAAGAATCAGGCAAAAACTAGTTTCGCAAGGGCTATACTATTGCTCTCCCCAAGAATACTTCTAAGCAGGGTAGTTCTAATGCTCCACCAGCCAACAGACCATGCTAGAACTGCAACAAGACTGATCATTGTGCCAAAAATTACCCTCTTCCTCCGAAGAATGCTTTTCAAAGCAACTTGCGTTGGGGACATGCTCACTTCACCACTATAGAAGAGATCCCTGCTGGCGAGGTTGTCACTGCTGGTAAGTTTCTAGTTAACAATCATCCCGTAGTTGTACTATTCGACTCTGGTGCTTCACATTCTTTTATAAGTCCATCCTTTGCATCAAAGGTTGGTATTCAATCCATTTAGTGAACTTGTCAATAGCAACATAGATGTACTCGAAGCCTCCTAGTGCTCTCGCAAGTGGTCCAACCATGTCTAGCCCTAGCACGAGAAGGGCCAAGATGGTGGTATACATTAAATATGTTTGACCCAACTTGTTTAAAAACCACTAAAATTTTGAACTTTTTATAACTTTACTAAAATATGTTTAAACCCAACTAGTTTAGGAAATAATAATTAGAAGTACACATTAAATATAAAAATCCCAAGTGTGTGAATGATTGCTTTCCTATGAACATGTGGTGGTACACCTGCATACATTCTCAAATTTGAATTCAAATGCAATCAAAACTTAATATTTGAAATCTAGGAAAAAGAAAAAGAATTGGAAAATGGAGAAGCTACTTGGGCTCTTTCTCTCCTCCCTCCTCCCCTCTCAGCCCATGAAGCAACAACAGCAGCCCATCCCCTTCCCCCTTCCTTGCTGCACGTCATGGCCCAACCCAGCAGGTCGACCCACTCTGTCTCCCCCTCCCTCTCTCCCTCTCGCCAATAGGTGGAGCCCACCTATCATCATCGTCCTCTCCCTCCCACCGTCGACGCAAACACAACATCGACGATGGCGAGTCACTGTAACCACCTCGCCGAGCACATGGAGGAGATATTGAACACCACCAGAACCACGCGGCCCCGCTTCTCCCATCTCCTCCCCAAATATCTTGGCGAGAAGGCACAACACCACGGCCATGCGGCGCGCCGCTCCCCGCATCGCCACCCTACCATGAACAAGCTTCTCACCTCTAGGCACCAGCACGAACAGGATGATGACTATGGCGACTTGCCTTAGGATTAGTGCACAAGCATGAATGGAAGAAAGATCTAGCGGCGGGGGAAAATATCCCTACCAGCGAACTGACATGGTCGGCCTATAAATAGGCTCTACCATGGGCACTCGAGCACCACCCACTACAATCCAAGCTTATCTAGGAGCTAGAACATGCCCTCTCTCCCTCCATTTCTCCTTTCCCCTCCTCGGTAGCAAGCTAGGCCTTATTAATCTGGAGCCACTGGGCGCCATTGGTGCCACTTCTCTTCCCCTTCTTCCTTACTATGTCTTGAGCCGAATTGGTGAGTAGGTGAGCATCCTGAGCGCCTCCACTAGCCTATGCACCCCTTAGATCCCTTTCTCCCCCTCTATGTCACCCTACCACCGTGCACGACCCTTCGCCAGGCCACCACGGCCGGTGACCACCACCGGCAAGGCACAGATAGGTACTGCACCAACACCACTATACTAGCCAAGCACCCACACTTACACGCGCATGAAAATGTGGCTTTGTTAGGCCTTGTACTTACACACGCACATCACCACGCCACTGGGATATCACCGGCAAGCTGCCACCACTGCCATGATCCCTCCCCGTCACCATGTCACCTCCAACATGCGCAGGACGACCTCCCAAGCCCTGTCCGCCCTTTCCCAACTAGTGTGGGAGCACTATGTCGCCGGCGTGCCAAGCTCCAGCAAGCTCGTGGCCTCTCCCCTGCTCTACCACTGCACCGGAGCCATCGCCCGATGATGTCCGCCCTCCGCTTCCCCTCTGTCCTCCCTCCCTCTCTATCATGTGGGACCTAGCCAAACGGCGTCACCCCTTCCCCGTCCCTCTTAATAGGATAGAAGGGCCCACATGTCAGCGACCCACACTGCCGACCCGACCAGTCAGCCACACCTACACAACACACATACACAAATCACGAGGTACAATTAGGTAATTGCTAGGTACACCCTGCAGTTGTACCCATAAAGCTATAAACCCCATTTCTAGACTTTGAAAAATTCCTAGAAAAATTGTAAAATAACTAGATGAAATAAGTAATATTTTCATGTAATTAGTTCATATTTTCATGTGCTAGAAAAATCATATAAAATAATTCTTAGTAAATTAAATATAGAATAAACTTCAAAAATGCATAACTATCGCATCCTAACTCCGTTTCGTATGAAACCACTTCTAGAATCTACCTAAATCTAGCTCTATGCATTCACCCAGTACCACCATACTGTTCTATGTTTGCTTTTGCCTCTTTTTATTTTATGTTTAGCGGTAGTATTACTCAATAGCTCCGCCCGGCAGGTGACAGTGACTACCAGGAGAACGAGGACCCGGACTACGTAGACGTGCTGGAAGGAGACAACAACAAAGGCAAGTCCTAGCTTTCCCCCTTCTACCATCTTGCTTTAACTACAACTTATGCATAACCTTGAGTAATAAATCATTATCCTGTCTTGAGCTTGGAATTTATGTGATTTATGTTGATTTAAGATAAAAGGTTATCTCATTGTTTATGAGCTCCATAATGTGACAACTCATGATAATAATGTTGGAACTTGAACTTGGTAAACCTAAAACCCAACAGAGGGTGAGTGAATGGTGATCTATGTGGAGGTAGATTACCATGGCAGGATCGCCTGGAGAGGGATCTGATGGGGAGATACCTGGCTCGGTCACATAAGGATCGGTTCATAGTCTCTTTCGCCTAGTGAGATATTTACGTACAACCACATGTCTATTTATTGATGACATTCTGATATATTCTAAGAGTGCCGAGGAACATGAACAACATCTAAGAGTGATATTGAACAAGTTATGGGCACATGAGCTATACATAAAATTTAGCAAGTGTGATTTTTGGCTAAAAGAAGTCACTTTTCTAGGGCACATCATCATCGCGGATGGAGTAAAAGTAGACCCAGAGAAGGTTAAAGCCATATCTGAGTGGAAGCAACCTATGAACGTAACGGAGATTCATAGTTTCCTTGGACTAGCAGGGTACTATAGAAGATTCATTGAAGGATTTTCAAAGCTTGCAAGACCCATGACTGCCCTAACACAGAAAGGAAAGGAATTCAAGTGGACAGAAGCATGTGAGAAGAGCTTCTAGGAATTGAAAACAAGACTAACCACTGCTTCGATACTCACACTACCGGACATATACCAAAGCTTTATAGTGTATTGCGATGCTTCCCGACAAGGTTTAGGGTGTGTTTTAATGCAAGATGGTAAAGTGGTCGCCTACGCCTCCTGACAACTAAAGAAGCACGAAGAAAATTACCAAGCCCATGTTTTGGAACGAGCAGCGGTAGTGCACGCATTAAAAATATGGAGACACTATCTCATTGGAAACAAATGCAAAATATTCACGGACCACAAAAGTTTGAAATACATATTCACCCAATCTGATTTGAACCTATGACAAAGGAGATGGTTGGAACTGATTAAGGATTATGATTTGAGTGTACAATACCATCTAGGAAAAGCAAACGCAGTTGCAGACGCACTAAGCAGGAAATCCTATTGCCACTACATGACCACTTTGAATTAAAGGCTAGAATTAGCGCAAGAAGTTTGCCAACTAAACTTATAGATCATACCACTTGGCATCTTAAATGTTCTACATGTCCGTCCCACCTTGGAAGATCAGATAAAGGAAGCCCAGGATAACTATGGAGATATACAATGTCTCAAGGAACATAGTAGTAAAAAGGAAATCTCGGGTTTCAAGGTGGATGAACAAGGGAAGCTATGGTACGAAGACCGGATATGTGTACCCCAAGATAAGGAATTTTGAAGGCTAATATTGGATGAAGCACACCATTCTGCCTACTCCATTCACCTTGGATCGACTAAAATGTACATGGACCTCAAACAAAAATATTGGTGGAATGGAATGAAGGGAGATATCACAGAATACGTCACCCGATGTGATACCTGCCGATGAGTTAAGGCAAAACACCAATGACTAGCAGGATTACTCTGACCCCTACATATCTTAGTATGGAAATGGGACGAGATCAGTATGGACTTCATAGCAGGGCTGCCCAAAACACCAAATGGACATGATTCAATATGGGTTATAGTGGACTGACTGACAAAGGTAGCACGTTTTATTCCAGTAAGGATCGATTACAAAGGCGACAAGTTGGCACAACTATACATCAATAACATACTTCGGTTACATGGGGTACCAAGCCAAATCATTTTGGATAGGGGAACACAATTCACATCATGATTTTGGAAGAGCTTACATAAAGCCCTAGGAACACGCCTAGATTATAGCTCAGCCTACCATCCACAAATAGATGGACAGACAGAATGAGTAAACCAAATCTTGGAAGACATGCTGCGTGCATGTGTGCTCACCTATGGGAAAGACTGGGAAAAGAGCTTATCATTTGCAGAGTTCTCCTACAACAATAGTTACCAAGCAATCTTAAAGATGGCACCATTTGAAGCATTGTATGGAAGAAAATGTCGAACACCATTAATGTGGTCCGAGGTTGGAGAAAGAAGTTTGTTTCGTCCAGACATGATCAAGGATGCAGAAGAACAAGTAGCTAGGGTCAGAGAGAACTTGAAAGCGGCATAAAGCAAGCAAAAGAGCTATGTAGACACCCGACGAAGGCCATTAGAATTCCAACCAGGAGACTTTGTCTATCTAAAAGTATCACCAATCAGGGGCACTCGAAGATTTCAAGTCAGAGGAAAACTAGCACCATGATATATTGGGCCATACAAGATAATTGAAAAGATTGGAGCAGTAGTTTATCATCTGGACCTACCATCAGAAATGTCAGATGTACATGACGTGTTTCACATGTCACAACTAAAGCAATATTTGAGGGTACCAGAAGAACAAGCTCCAGTAGAAACTATAGATTTGCAACCAGACCTACAATACGAAGAAAGGCTGATCAAGATATTGGATGTAGCCACCCGAAAAACCAGAAGGACATCAACAAGGTTCTGCTGGGTACATTGGAGTAATCACAGTGAGGAAGAAACCACCTAGAAAAGAGAAGATGATATCAAGAAGGATTTCCCATATCTATTCGAGGATAGGTCCAAATCTCAAGGATGAGATTCTTTTTAAGGGGGTAGGTTTGTAACACCCTAAAATTTTGACCTAATTTAAAAACCACTAAAGTTTGAACTTTTTAAAACTTTAATAAATATGTTTAAACCCAACTTGTTTAGGAAATAATAATTAGAAGTACACATAAAATATAAAAATCCCATGTGTGTGACTGATTGCTTGCTTGTGAACATATGGTGGTACACCTGCATACATTCTCAAATTTGGATTCAAATGCAATCAAAACTTAATATTTGAAATCTGGGAAAAAGAAAAAGATGAAAATGGAGAAGCTACTTGCGCTCTTTCTCTCCTCCCTCCTCCCCTCTCGGCCCGCGAAGCGATAGCAGCAGCCCATCCCCTTCCTCCTTCCTTCCCACACATCGTGGCCTAGCCTAGTAGCATCGGCCCACTCCCTCTCCCCTCCCTCTCTCCCTCTCGCCGATAGGTCAAGCCCACCTATCATCATCGTCCTCTCCCTCCCGCCGTCGACGCAAATACCTCGTTGACGACGGTGAGCTGCCGTAACCACCACACCAAGCTCATGGAGGAGATGTTGAACACCACCAGAGCTACATGGCCCAGTTTCTCCCCTCTCCTCCCTAAATATCTTAGTGAGAAGGCACAACACCACGACCACATGACACAGTGCTCCCTGCATGGCCACCTCACCATGAACAAGCTTCTCAGCTCTAGACACCAGCACAAATAGGACGACAACTGTGGCGAACCACCTTAGGATTAGAGCACGAGCACGAATGGAAGAAATATCAAGCACCAAGGGGAAAATATCCCCATCGGCGAACTAACATGGCCGACCTATAAATAGGCTCGTGGCCATGGGCGCTCGAGCACCACCCACCACACTCTGAGCTCTGCTAGGAGCTAGAACATGCCCTCTCCTCCTCCATTTCTCCTTTGCCCTCCTTGGTAGCAAACTAGTCCTTCTTTCCCGATTCGGAGCCACTGAGCGCCATTGGAGCCGCTCCTCTTCCCCTTCTTCCTTGCTGTGTCTCTAGCCAAATTGGTGAGCAGGTGAGAACCCTAAGCCCCTCCGCTAGCCTATGCACCCTTTAGCTCCCTTTCTCCCCCTCTGTGTCACCCTACCACCGTGCACCACCCTCCGTCGGGCCACCGCGGCCGGTGACCACCACCGGCGAGGCTTGGATAGGTACTGCACCAGCACCACTACACTCGCCAAGCACCCGCACTTACACACGCATGAAAACATGGCCTCATTAGGCCTTGTACTCACACGCGCACATCACCACACCATCGGGGTATCTTCGGCAAGCCACCACCACCGCCATGATCCCTCCTCGTCCACCTTGTCACCTCCAATGGGCCAAGGATGACCTACCGAGCTCCATCCGCCCTTTCCCCACTAGCGTGGGAACACCGCGTCGCCGACATGCCAAGCTCTAGTGAGCCCACGGCCTCTCCCCTACTCCGCCACTGCACCAGAGCCATCGACCCCATGACCTCCGTCCTCTCCATCCCTCTCTGTCATGTGGGACCGAGCCGAACGGCGTCACCTCTTCCCCATCCCTCTTAACAGGACCGATGGGCCCATATGTCAGAGACCCACACCATCGACCCCACTAGTCAGCCACACACACATAGCACACACACACAACATGGGGTACACTTAGGTAATTGCTAGGTACACCCTGTAGTTGTACCGAGAAAGCTATAAACCCCTTTTCTAAACAGAACAATTCCTAGAAAATTTGTAAAATAACTAGATGAAATAAGGAATATTTTCATGTAATTAGTTCATATTTTCATGTTCTAGAAAAATCCTATAAAATAATTCTTAGTAAATTAAATATAGGATAAACTTAAAAAATGCATAACTATCACATCCTAACTCCGTTTCGCATAAAACCACTTCTAGAATTCATCTAAAATCTAGCTCTATGCATTCACCTAGTACCACCATACTATTCTATGTTTGCTTTTGCCTCTTTTATTTTATGTTTATCTATAGTCTTACTCGGTAGCTCTGCCGGACAGGCGATAGTGACTACTAGGAGAATGAGGACCCAGACTACGTAGACTTGCTGAAAGGAGACAACATCAAAGGAAAGTCCTAGAGTTTCCCCTTCTACTATCTTGCTTTTACTATAACTTATGCATAACCTTGAGTAATAAATTATTATCCTATCTTGAGCTTAGAATTTATGTGATTTATTTTGATTTAAGATAAAAGGTTATCTCATTGTTTATGAGCTCCGTAATGTGACAACTCATGATAATAATGTTGGAACTTGAACTTGGTAAACCTAAAACCCAACAGGGTGTGTGTGAATGGTGATCTGTGTGGAGGTAGATTACCATGGCAGGATTGCCTAGAGAGGGATCCTGTGGGGAGATACCTGCCTCGGTCACATACGGACCGGTTCATAGTCTCTTTCGCCTAGTGAGATATTTATGTACAACCACATGTCTATATGGGTAGACTTGATCTCACACCCCATTAGATAGAAATATAGTTCATACTAGGATGCCAGTGTAGGCAGTGGAATATCAGGAGCAGGCACGGATGCTAGGTGATCTTTCATGGCCTGGTTGGCGTGGTTGCTAGGTGATCTTCCACGTTAAGCCCTTAATTATTTTGGCCACGTTTGAGCCCATGTTATTATATGAATGGCCGAGTACGAGCCATGTTGTTATCTAATTGGCCAGGTACAAGCCATGTTATGATTGGTTAGGTACGAGCCAAGTTACAATATGAAAGGCTAGGTACGAGCCCACGATTATTGTTTTGGTCGTGTTTGAGCCCATGATATGGATTACGTAGTTGGATGATTTGGCGTGGATGCTAAGTGATCTTCCACGTTGTGTTTGTGTGGATGCTAAGTGATCTTCCATATTGTTTTCCAACCCCTAAAAAGCCTAGTAGGACTATATGGACATCTAAGGTCGCGTACATTCGAGTAGGGGGTCTCGTTAGTTCTGTTCGATCCGCTGATCATGAAAGGTACGACGCCTATCATGTGGGGAATTATGTACACCTCTGCAGAGTTTTCTTAAATCTATTCGAATAGCCACATCCTTGGAATGGGTAGATGCTAGGAGATGACACTATGATTAGACTTAACCCTTTTATGTGAAAGGAAACTGTGAAATGGAAATCTTAATAATAGCTCGGGGACTAGTGGAAATGGTAGTACTCCGCTAGGACGCACCCTCTTAAAAATGACCACTGCAACACTTCTATTTCCACCCTATGGTTTGGGCTTGCTGAGTACGTATGTACTCACCTATTGTTGACTCACAGATTTTGGCTCTAGAGAAGACCAAGACTTCGACGAGGAGGCTCACAACGAGGACTAAAAGTCACGTGAGGATCCATTCGTATGACGTCGACATCGAAGCTAGGGTTATCATCTATGCTCAAGTTTGCCTGTGGTTTAGGTTATTGCTACATAATGTATCATCGTGTTAGAGACCACCATGATGTAATAAAACGCCGCCCCGCGACAGTAGTCTTTTGCTAACCATGTAATTCCCTAGTTAGCCCTTAGGGTTACTATTGTAAAACACTACTATTTTAGATATCAATAAAGCTCGGATCATTTATTATATTTATTTTGTGTGCCATTTCTAAAAATCTAGCGTACTTGTGCGTGATCCTGGCGCAAGTATGATATTTAATGGACTCTCAAAAATGAGTGGTCGATAGGCTATGAGCGGGAACATGTGATTGTCTTGCAAAAAATTAGCATGGCTTGCAACGACAGACCAAGTCCTCTGCATCCTTCAGTGCTGATGGCCACTAGTAGCCAGAGCGGAAGATTTTCCTAACCAGGGTCCTTGATGCGGCATGGTTCCTATAGCAACCATCGTGAACTTCCTCTAAAATCTCTCTGCCCTCCTCGTGTGAAACACATTTTTGAAGAGTACTCTAGATGAAGCAGCTCGGCGGTATATCTTATCGCTGACTAAAACATAGTTTTTACTCCGTCGAAGAACTTGTTCTGCTTCTACCTTATCTGAGGGTAGCTTATCATCTTTGATGTAATCAATGAACACCTAGGTCCAGAAAGCATTAACAACCAAGATTTGCTTATCAAGCATTGGTGCATGCTCCGAGTGAATTTGTGCTTCAACTATGGAGGATTTAGTCAACTCTTGAACAAAAACATCCTTTGGTACAACTGATCTATTAGACCCCATCTTGGCTAGGACATCTGCCCGAACGTTGAGATCTCTGACTATATGATGGAATTCAAGACCCTAAAGTGCTTCTCTAGCTTGCGAACTTCAGCACAATAGGCGTCCCTTGTTTCTTTGGTGTAGTCCCAATCTTTGTTTACTTGATTAATCACTACAGAGGAGTCCCCATACACGAGTAGTCACTTGATGCCCAATGTTGCAGCTAAATGTAGCCCATGGATCAGGGCCTCATATTCAGCCTCGTTATTGGTTGTGGACCACAAGATTTGGAGGACGTACTTTAGCTATTGGCCTGATAGAGATATGAAAAGGACTCCAGTGCCCACTCCACCCAGTTTAAGAGAACCATCGAAATACATCTTCTAATGTTCTAAATCAACAACTGGTTCTGTCTGTTGAGTTTCAGTCCACTCTACCACAAAATCAGCCAATGCTTGGGACTTGATAGCTTTGCGAGTATGAAAACTGATGTTTAATGCACCCAGCTCCACTGCCCATTTAAAAATATAACCAGTAGCATCACAATTATGGAGTATATCCTCAAGCAGGAAGTCTGTTATCACCATGATCTCATGTGCATCAAAATAATGGCGAAGTTTGTGGGAAGTGATTAGTAAGGCATAGAGCAACTTCTGGACTTGTGGGTAATGGATTTTAGATTCTGAGAGTACTTCGCTGATTTAATATACTGGGTATTGTACTTTGTAGACATGTCCTTCGAATTTTTTGACCACCATGGCTGTGCTGACTATGTGAGTAGTTGCGACAATTTAAAGTAACAGCGGCTCGTCTTTGATGGGGCGAGACAATATGGGAGCGCTAGTGAGATATTCCATCAGACTCTCAAAAGTTCTATTGGCTTCCTCTGTTCACTCGAACTTGCCTAATGCTTTGAACAGCTTGAAAAAGGCGAGCCCTTTTTCTCCAAGCTATGATATGAATCTATTAAGGACAGCCATACATCTTGTAAGCTTCTGGACATCTTTTAGCTTCTGTGGAGGACCCATAGTCATGATTGCTTTGATCTATTTTTGAGATGCTTCTATCCTACGATTGCTGACGAGAAAACCGAGTAATTGTCCTGATGGAATTCCGAAGACACATTTAGTTAGATTTAACCTCCATCGAAATACCCGCAGGTTATTGAACGTTTGCTCCAAATCAACAATTATATTAGAGGGTTCTTTAGTTTTGACGATAACATCATTGACATAAGCCTCGACATTGTCACCAATCTGCTAATGTAAACACGCTCGAGTAGCCCGATGGTACGTAGCCCCTGTGTTCTTCAATCCAAACGTCATGGTACTATAATAGTTTGCCCCAAAAGGAGTAATGAAGGCAGTGTGAGGTTGATCTTCCTCCTTTAGAGTGATCTGATGATACCCCGAGTAGCAGTCTAAGACGAAGAGTAAAGCTGATCCAGCAGTAGAGTCTACGATCTGATCAATGCGTGGGAGCCCAAAGGGGTCTTTGGGGCAATGTTTATTAAGATATGTATAGTCCACGCACATTCGCCATTCACCCGAGTTCTTTTTCCTGACCAAGACTGGGTTGGTTAACCACTATGGATGGAGAATTTCTTTTATAAACCACGCTGCCAATAGCTTGGCAATTTCTTTCTTGATGGATTCTTTTTTGTCTGGTGTAAAGCATCGAAGACGTTGCTTGACTGGCTTAGAGCCCACATTTAGCTCAAGTTTGTGCTTAGCCAAATCCCTTGGGACACCTGGCATATCAGCCGGTTTCCATGCGAAGATGTCCTTGTTGTCCCTAAGAAATTTGGTGAGCGCAAATTCCTATTCAAAAGGGAGTTGGCTGCTAGTACCAGCTATCTTGGAAGTATAAGCATCATCTAGAATAATTTTCTTGGTAGACGCATCTGGAGTTGTTGATAAGGAGAGGATTTTCTTAGCAGGGCTTTCTAGACATCTTGCTTCATCTTGTGAGTCGTGCTGGCAATTTCCTGAACTTCTAGGTCAAGCTGCACCTTGGTTGCAATTTGTACTACCTCGGTAACATAGTCATAGGAACGCCTGAGATCATCACGGAAGGATATGATGCCTTTAGGATCCGTCATTTTGAGCAAAAGATATGGATAATGAGGAACAACCATAAACTTAGCTAGGGCGGGACGACCAAAGATAGCATGGTAAGATGAATCAAAATCTGCCACTTCGAACTTGATGAATTCTGTTCTGTAGTTGCCGATAGTCCCAAATGTGACAGGGAGAGTGATCAGGCCAAGTGGCTTTGCTTCCTTTCCGGGTACTATGCCATAGAATGGAATGTGAGTTTTTATAAGTAGGCCTATGAAATCCAAACCCATCTATAGGGTACAGGCAAAAATAATATTTAGACCAGCGCTGCCATCGATGAGTACTTTATTAACAACGTAGTCGGCCACCATAGGATCTAACATGAGTGGATGATGTCTAGCATTGGAATCGCTAGTCTATTGTTGAACTAAATGGGGTACTCAGACCAAGAAAGATACTTTAGAATAGCCGGTTCTGCTGCCAGGATCTGACGGAGAGTGAGCTTTTGCTGAGTTTTAGAAGTTGGAGTAGTCGCCATGCCCCCAAATATCACTGTAATGGTACCCTTGGGATGCTAGAACTGACTATCACCTCCTTGATCGTTTTGATCTTTATTATTTTTATCATTTTCATTTTGCTTCTCTTGAGCCCTCTCGGACCTTGTTGCAAGACCACGCTTTTTGAGTTGAAAACATTGAGCCGTCGAGTGCTTGCCTTTGGGATGAAACGAACAAGGCATCTGCAATACATCCTCAAAGGTTTGAGGCTTGCTTCTCTTATTGGGAGGCTGCATTGACGCGACAGTATTGTTGGGTCCACGCTTCTGACCAGTTTGCTTCCTTGGAGGGTACCTTTGTTGGTTATTTTGACGATGTTGTTGCCCCCTTGAGTACTCTGCTGATTATCCCTGTTATATTGCTTGTTGAAAAATCTAGCCTTGGTACATTCTTCAGAGTTGATTAGATTCTGAACATGGATTAAAAAATCCTCAATGTTTCTTGAAAAATTTCTGCAGACGTCTTGAAACTGCCAACATTCCCGAATCCCCTCAGAGAAGAACTCAATAACATCAGAATCTAAAACATAAGAAACAGTAGCTCTCATCTCAGAGAAGCAACGATAAAATTCTTGTAATGATTCACCCTGTTTCTATTTGCAATTTTTGAATTCTATCTTTGTATTCGGTCGGGTGAGAACTCCTACAAAATTTTCCACAAACAATGTTTTTAAATTCTCCCATGTGTCGACTAAACTTTTGCGAAGCTTGCTAAACCATTGGAGCGGAACAGGTTCGAGTGCCATTGGAAAAAAGAGAGCTTTAGTATCAATTTTCCCTCCTGCTAATTGACAAGTCATAGAGTAGACGCGAAGCCATTCCCAAGCTCGATCTTTCCATCATATTTGGAGTAGTTGGAAGGTTTGAATTTAGCCAGAAGTGGAGTAGCTCTTGGCCTTCTCGAGAAACATGGAAAACCATCGATGACAGGTCCATCTTTATAGGACGATTCGGCTTCTCCTTCGCGATCGCTCTGTGCTTCATCATGATCAATGATATGCCGACTACCCCACTGTAGTTGTTGAGCTTGGTTCTGCTGAGCCCGACTGCCCTGAGGCTGTTGATCACGCTGAACTTGAGGTTATGGGTTTTGTATTGATAGTCCGTGTCCTTTCATTTGTAAAGCAGCGGACTGCAAGAGTACTGCTAGCCTTTGATCCTCTAGACTTGGATCTGTTCGAGTAGGCAGGGCATTTTCTATAGCGAGGATGTTCTCAAGTGGAGTTGTGTAGACGTTATGGCCAGCCATCCTGATGAAATCAGGTTCTAGATTGCAAGATACTCCCTCTCGAGCTTGATTACGTATTTGTTCTACATGACGACGGTTTTGATCAGCAATGGCATTATCTCTAGCCACCTCATCTTCAAGCCGCCTTCGTGCAACTTCGTCTTCATAGTTCTTCATCTCAGTTTGAAATCGCTGAATAGCTTCACTGTGATGGATTGCACGTTGCTTTTGAACTGTCTTTGCTTTATTTCGTTTTGTTCGGGCAATTTTATCCTGCTCGGGTTCATTGGGGGGTTCAGGATCTTCGTCTGAGACCATGCTAGGTGTTTCATCATCCGAGAGAACGTGTGAAGCTTGAGGCGGGTGTAAAGGTGGCCGAAGCATAAAAATTTCCCTACTATGGGAATAGGGGAGAGTACTGCTCATCATAGATCCTGTGCTTTCTGAAGCATGCAATATCTCGGTTGAACCCTGCTCTTGAATAACTGACAACGGAGATCCTTGCTGAAATGGCAACTGGGACAGCATATTGACTACTCAGGAATGAACCGAGGTATCCTAAAGAGGCCAATGTATGATACTTTCTTCTAGAGTAGATGTGAATACCAGTCCGTGAAGAGGTCCGCTTAGCAGAACTTGTTGTAGATAGGGAACCATGTCTGAGTACAACTCTTGAAAAATAGAGACAGAGTTCTTCAATCCGAGTGGTAGTCGGTAGGGACAGGCCAAAGCAGAGTCCGAGTACAACCCGAATTTATTTGGTTTTGGAGTCTGAATTAGTTCTGAAAATGAAAAATCTGAAAAATTTTAGGCGAGTTGATCCACCTTGCCTCTAGGTGGGTTTGAAGTGCCCTGATCTTCAATCATGTCTTTGAGTTGATCGTGGAGCAAACCATCTTCGTCTGCTTTATAGACCCAAGAACCGAAAGTGATCACTAATCCCGCCGGGAATTTCATGTTGACATCGAGGTCCATCGAGCTCTCGATCACTAAATCACCGAAAGCCCCTACTTGGCGCGCCAGCTGTCGGTGTTTGATCACTGGCAACCTGCCACTGGATTACCTGAAGCAGTATTTGATGAACTTCGGTGTGAGCTGTTGACGATGGATTATATAGAAGACAACGATTTATACTGATTCGGGCCCTCGAGATCGAGTAATAGCCTTACGTCCAGTCGGCGTGATGCCTTTTGTGTATTGTATGATTGGATTGATTGTACAAGGGGCACCGCCTGTCATTCTTTATATAGAATAGAGGATAGAGCGGTCAAGTCTAGTCCTAATCGGTTACAATCAAAGAGTTCTGATTCAATTACAAGGAACACTTTTCTTTTATTTTCGACTAATCCTATTCTTGAATACTTGAAGAATACACCTCCATGCTTCATTTCCTCAAGTCAATTCCGGCCAGGATCCTAGGGATTCTTTAATGGGCCGAGTACTCGGCAGAATCCCGATTCAGGCCGGATTTGACTTGAAGACATGAGACAGGAGGCGTAATCTTCAAGTATTTAAGGATAGGATTAGTCGGGAATAAAAGGAAAATGTTCCTTGTATTTGAATTAGAACTTTTTGTTTGTAACCGATTAGGACTAGACTTGACCGCCCTGTCCTATATAAAGAGGGACATGTGGTACCCCTGTATAATTAATCCAATCATACAATACAGAAAAGGCATCACGCTAACTGGACGTAAGGCTATTACTCGATCTCGAGGGCCCGAACCAGTATAAATCATTGTCTTCTCTGTAATCCGTCGAGAATAGCTCACGCCGAAGTTCACCAAATACTGCTTCAGGTGATCCCGTGGTAGGTTGCTGGTAATTAAACACCAACAGCTGGCGCATCAGGTAGAGGCTTTAGGCACAATTGTGATCAGGAGCTCTATGGACCTCAAGACCGACATCTGCAGCGGCTCGTCAGTACTCGTCGAAAACTCGCCGCGGTTCTCGTCGTCACCTCAACATCCTGTGACGATTTGCAGCAGCATACTCTCACATGGGAAACGTGGAGCCTATCAATCTACAAACCGACCGCCGGTGTTCAGCAAGACGGCACCGTACCAGCGGCCACGCCACGCATCAACGCTGAAGACCTTAATCGTGCGACCATGAGTTTAGAGCGGTGGCAGCATAATGTCATCATGCCACGGTTCGAGATGCCCAGAGTCGGGTAGCAGTCCCGATGTTGGGCGGCGTGACTCCGTGGCCCATCTCGTCTTCAAAACGGTCCGGCCGTTTTCCTTCTCGAAGTGGGACTCAGAATCGTCCTGAACCCAGTACTGACGCGTATACGGGCTAGGCTCGAAGCCTTTAATTAAGAGCGCACGTCAAGGAAGATTCTGGGGCTTGGCAGCAATGTCGAAAATAAAAAGAAATTGCCTGTCAGCATGCAACATCAAAGCGGCGCTGTGCCCATTACGTGATCGTATACCACCGGTGAAGGCATCGTGCACAACGAGCATGCCCACAAACAGGATGACAAACCATCTGAATAAGGAAGCGGGCCGTGAACAACCAACATGCAAGATGCAACATCACGATGCGGATCCTTTGTTGTGTTACGTCAGCAGCAGGCTAATTGCAAATATGAGCTGGCACGTGCATGCTTAGGTGTGCCTTCGTCATTGACAAACAAGCAAGGAGTTCGACATGATGTTCAGGCTATTTTCCTTTACTGCTGCCATGCATCCGAACCCTGCCCAAGGCTTCTTAAGTGGATCTAGCTCAGAATCCATTGATGTCACTTCTACTACATCATGGCCTAACTTTACATGAGATCATCAATTTGCTACAGAAATAATAGGAAATCACTGCTGTCACCTGACAGCAGTGAACAGGGCTGGCTCCGCCCCACTTACCAACGGGTCGATACGCTGCGACGACCACGACAACAACTTCATGGCTACTTCGACTGTTTGACTACTTGACCCGACGCACAAGTTGGGGACAGGCTCCGAGTACTCGGCCACAGTTCCGACTACTTGGCCGTGGTGTCCGAGTACTCGGCCGCGGCGATCGACTACTCGACTCATTTATTTTCGCAACAACCGACTACTCTCGCGGTGTCCAACTATTCCACTCGATCATCGATCAAGCTAAGTCAAGCTTTAATATTTTTCTAAATATTTTTTTAATTTTTATATATCTTCGGATATTATCTATGCGCCTCCACGGTCATACCATAATTGCGTTCCTGACTATCCATACAGCTCCGCACTAGTAGTCGGGATAGCATGCGCTTAACATGTATTTTTTTTTCGTGCAGCGCTGACAGCTCTAGTCATCTCAAAACGGTCGCAAAAGTACTCGGGTAGCACACGTCTTAATCCATGAAACCTCGGCTCTTCTATCACGCCTAACGTCTCGACAATGAGCAACGGCTAAAATAGGGACCAGGTGCTTAAACGTAACAGGACACCTATCTGGAAAAATTACATGGCCTAGCAAGAGCAAGACACGAAAAAATTTAATATGCATTTTATAATACTGGAACATGCTCCTGACTTACTATTTCACTCACATTTTATATTGCTGGGACACGTTTCAAACTCGATATCTTGTATATCAATTATTACATACTTTTGTATGTTTACTTTGCAGGGGACCAGATCTGGACCACATCATCGGGTGTGGAATGTGCCTGCATGAGCTACCTTACTCGGTCACCACGTTGGCTGCTTCCGCTGCTTCGATCAGGCCTCTTCGCCTCCACAGCTTGTTACGGAGCTTTGGGAGTTCTAAGGTGGTGGTGATATGGGGTCTCCGGTGAGAAGATTGCCATCCGAAGCCTTGGGCTCACAAAGTGCTCTACTTCCGTCGCTGCGATCAAGCTTCTTCACCTCCATGGCTTAGTTGACAATAAGCTCAGGGGCTTGGCCACTGCCTCGGCTTAGTCGGTATCGCTCCGACTGCGTCCGGGGGCTTCAACTCAAAGATGGAAGATGAAGTTTGCAAGCACTCAACCACTCGGCGATAAGCGGTCGTTGAATATTGTCTTCGGATGGTTACATGGTTGCACCCTTGAGGATGTCAACAAGATCCTATAATCGACTACAGAGTAGTCAAATTGTAGGCTCGGGGGCTGCGAGACATATATCCTCAGCGGATGCACTCAAATTTCTTCGAAAGAAATTGAAGCAAGTTCAAGACAAGACCCTCCAGCTTTTTATGCAAAAGAGCAAGAGGCTTGTGGGCTAAGCATATATGTTTCACCTGGTGGTGATGCATATTGATTTCAAGAGAACATCATGGTTTCTCTCAAAAAGTACTCGGATGAAGCTTGATTCTACTCGGTATGTTCGAAGAGATTCAAGAAGACTTCTATCGATAAATCATGATGAGCTCGGGGGCTTGACGGACACAGTCCTCAGGTACCCCGCAAGGAAAGGCGAAGACCTAGTCTGACTAGGACTCTCCGTATATAATTCTAGTAGTATTATCACTTACTAGGACTCCAATCTTGTAATCGATTAGGAATCATGCTCTCTAGACTATATAAAGGAGGGCAGGGCTCCCTAGATCGGCACCGCTAAGACAACCTAAGAGGAACAGACCTCACGGTCTAAACTCCAAGCGTAGGGCGCAATATACTATTTACCCCATACTAGACATAGGACGTTATTTTGGTGTACCGAACCAGTATAAATCGTTGTATCTACATTTACTTTCGAAATCTGCATACACCGAAGTCCTCCAAACAATCATCCTAGGTAAGCCCGTGATTAGTTGTCGGTCAATAAACCTAGTCCTTCGACGAATTCAAAACACCTCTGGACGCCACGAGCTAATGAGTCCTTGGGAAGCACCCTTCATTGTGTCTAAAGTTACCCGACCCGGGACTTTCGAGCTTATGACAGAAGATGGACGCCCGGTTTAGAATACCTGGCACATTGATCAGTTGCACAGATTTTATGCGTAGCTTTACTCAGATGTGATAGAGTCAGAGTCACAATTATATACTTTTATTATTCTATTAATAAAAGTACAGTTTGACTCAATTGCTGTCTGGATTTTTTTCTATTACCCACTGTTTTATGTGTTTTGGTCTGTAGTCATCTGACTACTACGCTTCCATACACTATTGGTTCAAGTAGTCATCCGACTAATATGCCCCCTCTTTTGTGATTATAATAACTATTGACTTATAGCAACATGCTAATTCCTGTCAAATATGTCCATAGTAATGATAAATGGACCCACACACGCTGCAAATGCTTAAGGAGACTAAAAAATAGCCTCCATGGCTGCACACGCTGCGACTATAAGTGCTTTCCGCGCTTTTCAAAACCCATCTTAAGGGCTGACGAGTCCTATAAAGATCGCGGTTGCTTTCATCCTAAGGAGCAAAAATCCTAAGGAACAATATAAATTTTTATATACACTTGGAATCAATATCGATTTCCATCATATTTCATAATGTTTTAAGACAAAAAATGTATGTTACAAATATCTATTCAAGAAGACTATTCTTGGTCGACTAATCCTAAGTTGGCGGCATACTCGGTGGCTAGTTTCTTCACCTCCTCTCTAGCCTTGGATATATCAGCATCGGTACATCCACGCGGCTTCCGCTTGATTGTGTTCAGATCTAACTGTGGAAGATGTACCTAGAATGTTGCTAGAAGGTTTTTTAGGATCATTTGCGCCATATCATTGATATACTTCCCCAGGCGGCTAGGCACAGACTTAATCCTTTTCGGGATAGGTATAGTACCCTCTTCTTCCGCCTCGGGGATCATATCTTGCAACGGTTCCAAAGCTTCGCACATCGCTGATAATTCTAAGTTCTTTAACTCTAGCTGCTCCTTTTGTTGCTTGGAGACTAATGCCTGCGCAAGATCCTGATCAGTATCACGATATATTTGCTCTGTGTCCGCCAGAGTATTTTTAGCTTCGGTTAGTACCTGTTGGAGCTCATCGTCTTTCTCTCCGAAGGCTCTCTTCTAGCCAAGTGCTTTATCAGTCTTCTTTTGCACTTCCTTTTCTGATTCTACAAAAGTGCGAAGAGATCAGCGTATACCAAAATAAAAAAATTAATACTTGGATGAAGGATTTCTACTTACTTTTCAATTTTTTCTCCAAAGAACCCTTGGCCTTCTTTGCTTGAGCTTTTACATTGTTTAGATCTTGATATGTCTTGGACTCACGCTCTATGACGGCATCCCGTTCCACAGCAACACGCTTTACAACAGTTTCCAGCTCCGAGATATGGGCGCCGAGTATTTGGCTTGCTGTATGGGCCTCAACTTCCTTAGAATGGAGGGCATTCTTTAGCTCCTTAATTTTAGTTAAGTATTTCTCCTCTCCATGAATTTGCTCCTCCATACACTGGCGTTGAATATTTTTTTCTTGATCAGCCACACAAAGGTTCAGACCCTACACGAGTCATGTTTATCAGACATATTGACAAGAAGAATAGATAGAGACCGACTGCTACTTAAAAAATTATTAACTCGATCATTTGATCAAGTACACCGAATTGCGGGCAGATTTGGTCGACTACTCCCCTTATCTTGGCAATATCGGAGTCATATCTGAGTACTTCTATCATCTTTTGAGTATTTGAACCACTCAAGCTTGAGAGGAGTTCTTTGCTCACTTCAGAAACAACAGCTGCAGTTGGCATAGAATTAGTGTGGGGGGGGGTACGACCCCGGATACCCATGGCAGACCACATGGGCTGCGCCCCCAAGGGTGGTCCAGCCCACAAGACGAAGCCTTGCAGAGCACGGCGTTGCTTGGTGCATCCCGCAAGACATCGGGAAGATATCCTGAAGATACTACAAGATCTGTTAGGATACGTATGATCCCATGATTCCTGTAATATGTTATTACTTTCCAATTATCTCCTAGATCTAACTGACTTGTAACCCTACCCCTGGACTATATAAGGCGAGTAGGAGACCCCATCAAAACACACGCAATATCATACAATAGCCAATACAAACCAACAGACCACAGGAGTAGCGTATTATGTCGTATTGATAGCCCAAACCTGTCTAACTCTTGTGTCTGTTGCCTTCTTATTCTTGATCTCGCGCATCCCTCCGATCAATCTACCATCATGGGATCCTCCTCGGTAGACTGTCGAGCATATTTAGTCAGCAGTTGGCGTGCCAGGTAGGGGTATGTGTGTTGTATCCATAACGAACAAGATGGTACATCTCTCAAGCTCTTCGTTCTCCCTAAGGCCTGACCAGATCTTCACGGTCGGATCGATCTTCTAGACCATCAATGCTGATGGGAACGAAGAGATCATCAAGCCGGTACAGATCGACTCTCTCTGACTACTTCAACACCTGCAGCAGCAGATCCGATCTCAGAACCGCCTTCGAGGTCATCTTCACCAGCAACTCGCCGCCCGTTGCCCCTCTACCCTAGGAAGCGAGTCAGCAATAATGATATGATCGCATCCATCGATCAGATTGGCCAAAAGCTCACCGATTGCCTCTCCCTCACGGAGTCACCTCTGAACACTCTGGTTCACCACCGATCAGCCTTCGGCTCTGATCTATCGAAAGCTGAGCAGGAAAACTTGGGGGATACGGTGACCATCCACCAAGATGGCCTAAGGAGCAAATTTGCCGACCAGGTTGGAGATATCCATCCTCTCTGTAGGATCTCCTGGAAGGATATGAAGCCTAAAGGGGGGTGAATAGGCCTGTAAAAAATTAACTTCAAACGTAATCAGACCAGAGGGCGGCACTGACGCCCTTCAAAAATTGCTCAGTTTACTATGAGATTTTGCAGATATAAACTAGATGTCCTAAGCTACTCAATATTGCAGAATCAAGATAAAGTCTAGCTCGAAGACTGGATACCACAGAAATAACTTTCTAGCTCAAATCAAATCCTCAAACCCTAACAATGTCTATGCAAGTGTATATGAAAGATAACATCACACGATAGACAAGGATTTACTCCATGGTTCAGCTCGCCACCAAGGCTTGCCCACCTCCATGTTGTTGAGGTTAGCCACAAAGACAAGGAGCTTAGCAACTCCCCCTCGTTCTCAAATCAAGAAATCAAATCCTTGAAGAGAGGGGTGATTTCTTAGCTGCACGAGTTGCTTACAAACCTCCCTAGGCTGCCACACGAAGGAGGCATGCTCAAGGGCGATGCCTAGCCGGCTAGGAGCAAGCTCCAAGAGTAACAAACCCTAGAACCGCCGGCCAAACGTGAACCAAATGCTCTTAGACTTTGGGAAGTAGTAGATCCACTCTCTACAAGTGTTTTGCTGCCTTTTCTCTCAAGTTTTGCTGGTTGGAATCGAGGATTATCTTGGAGGGTGAAGGAGCAACAATGGAGAGTAAGAGAGGGAGAGCTTGGTCTGTCTGTAACGGTTAGAATCCGAGGTTGATGAAGGGGTATGGCAGTGGTTGTGTTGTGACCGTTCAGACCAGTATTTATAATCCAGAAAATACTGAAGCATTAAAGGGTGGCACTGCTGGCCTTAATGGGTAGCACTGCCACCCTAGCCAGGACACTCTGTTTGTGGATGGAATTTTGGCTGGTGTCTTGGCTAGATGTAAAGATGTCAATATTGAAATATGAGCATTTGATTCAACAGATGACTGACTGTTCTAGAATCCCCCTTAATAGTATGGCTTTTCCTAAACTCAATATTCAAAATGTAAATGAATGAAACCTCCAAGAGCTGGAATAACCATCATTAGAATTGGGGTACCTCCATGATCTGTATTACGTTCTCTTTTCATGATTCCCTGCTTGTCATCTCGATAAATCTCATTAGTCCTTAAATTAAGCTGTCATCAACACCAAAACCCACAATGGGGCTTGATTGCACTTTCAATCTCCCCCTTTTTGGTGATTGATGACAACCCAATTTAAGCTTACAAAGGATATAACATATTACTGATATTTATGAGTCATGGGTGTAGAGAGCTCCCCCTAAATACGTGACTTGAGTTTTGAATTCTCAAATTGGTATGAAAAACCAATGTTCACATAAAAGTGATTTGGGCCTCCCCTACATCCATGCCTACTGTGGGGTGCTTTAAACAAGTGTCACAAGAATATCTGTGATGCATATGACAAAATAAATGAGATATAAGCACTCAACCCTGGCTAGTATAGCATAGGGCGGCACTGCCAGCCTTATAGGGCGGCACTGCCAGCCTTATAGGGCGGCACTGCCGCTCTAACTATAACAGTCAAGTGATAACCAAATTTTCACAACAGATAGGATGAATCTAAAGTAATATAAAATTAGAATATGATAAGCTAAAATAGAATCCATAAATACATGTCCATATCTAACACAAATAAAGTCAAATAGGTAGCCTTATTACACAAATAGAGTTTTTAACGACTCTCAAACCTAACAAGATCTGGACATAAAGCGTAGCGCAGCAAAGAAAAGAAATTGATCCCCCTAAACTTCTCCCCCTTTGGCCTCAATTACCAAAAAGAGAACAGAAGAAAAAAAGAAAACCAATCACTCATCATCGGAACCACTGTCGATGCGGGCGCGTCCGGTGACGTGGGTGTGTGAAGTGAAACGTGTTGAACGTTGCGAAGGTGCTGCCCCAGCTAAAGGAGAAGGCCCTGGCTAATCCATCGAAGGATGCGGCCTCCTGAAGTATGTGCGAAACAAAGCTGCCTGAACCTGTGGATCTGCCTCTGTAGGGTGAATCTCTGCACCAAGGTCCGGCTGCCTTGATGGCTCCTCAAAATGATGCTCCTGTGGATACCCGTAGTACTGACTGAATGCCTCGTATGAGTGTCCAAACTGCTGATCATTTGGCTATTCGTCATGGTGCTCCTATGGCTGATCCTGCTCCTCATCAGAAGAGGAAAGGCGAGGCAAGTTAGGGAACTGAGGTGGTGGCTGCACTAGTGGAAGAGGTGGCAGCCCTGCCATCTCCCTAGCAGTCTTCACTGCTTCCCTATTTTCTAAGCTATCCTCATAAATAGTCTGTGAAGTATACGCACAATGACCCAAGATTGCTTTCATCCATGCACTCATTTCCCCCCACTTTGACTTTTTCTTTTGTTCCCTAGCCCTGGACGGCTTAGGAACATCTCTATGTGCAGCTCCAGAAGAGTGAAAGTCTACTGCCCCAGTATCTCCATGACCTCCAGAATGAGGGTGCTGAGTAGCTGAACTAAGTCCCCCTAAGCCACCATGTGTCTTTTTGATCTTATAAGTGGTGTGCTCACAATCTTTAGGGAACCACATGCCTGTCACTCTCTCAATCATAAACATGAGATAAGGAGCATAGGGCAAGGACCTCCTCCCATCATCCATGGCATATGCTAGCTCAACCCAGATAAACCTTGTGACATTAAACTTGTCACTAGTGGGAAACCTAGACAACGCATTAGTGATGTAGCCATTCAAATCTGTTGCGTTGTCCTTGGGGTTAAGAGTGTTCCTAAAGAGATTATGCATGATGTAATAGAAGCTCTTCAGCTTGGTTTTTGACCAATCAGGAATAGCAAGATCTTGATCCTCCCACATGAAGCTAACTTCCATTGGCTCAAGACGACATACATTATGAATTCTCTCATATCCCCTGTGAATGTGTCCAAAACCAAGAATGCGATAGAAGGTGACAAAATCAATGCGATAATGTTGCCCATTAGTCATCAATTGAAGCTCATCCACTTCCCTGTTCCAATAGTAAGTGGCATGGAATTGTGCAAGAATTTCCTTGTTCCAATCATACCTGAAACTCATGATATCTGTCATCTCAAAGCGGTCATAGGTTTTGATGCTGCAGCAAACTGATAATCATCTCTGTTCTCTAGGTCACCAAAATCAATGTACTGCATCTTGTTGATCTTGCCCTTTGACTTAGATAGAATGGCTATGGCATAAAAATCAAATTGGAAAGCATTCCAAAATCTATAATCAATTCCATTATATCTGTCAGAGGAGTAAGGATCAATCTCTCTATCTTCACCTGTCTTTTTTTGACTCATAGAATAATCAATGACTTTATGATTGTCACTGTTTTAGGGAGGATTGAGGTTGAACACATCAGTGTTTTCTCTCATGTAGCTGCTATCAAACTCTGAGATGTGCAAAGGAGAATCATGCCACACACGAATGGTCCTTCCCATCTTCTGAATTCTTTATTCTTCAGTAAGGTCTTCATCAAGATTTCTATCACTGGCAATGTAGGATGCCTATCCCCTACCTCTTTTGACCTTGTGTTTAGTTGACAACAACTTTCTTTTTCCATGGTCCATCTATGCAATTAAAATGAGACTAGATAAGAAACTGTATATGACAAAATTTAGAAGAGGTTGCAAACAGGGGTTAACAATAGGAGGAAATTTGGAGAATAATCGAATTGAGAGCTTGTTGTTTGAATCAGCAGAGGTAAGGCGGCACTGCCACCCCCTGAGACCGACACTGCCGCCCTCAGTAACTCTCACGAATTTTCTCTAAAGTTCCTTCTCTCGGTAACAGATGTGATACGCTCAGGGGGTCCCGATCTTCATGACGTAGGATGATCACCGATAACTAGCTGAAGAACAGCCGGATAACTTGCTATAGGCAGCGATAACTAGTGCAACCTGGCAAATAAAACTCGAAGCCAACCACCGTCTTTAACCGACAACCTGAATCGAGGATTCGCCCAACCACACTCTCAAAGAACCAACCAACACAACCTACAATCAATCGAGGAAACCTCGAAGGGAGTAGGAGCACCAATTGGGAGCGGATGAAGCCGCCGCTTCTGTAAATCCCGCAAAGGAAATCACAAGAACAAAGGGGTAGAGATCTCTCTCAATATTTGTTAGCACACAGCTGAACAAAAGGGGGGTTTGTATTCCATTATCAAAAGTCTAAGATTGCAATGAGTCTAGGAGGTATTTATACTAGCAACAGCCCTGCTAGATAGGTGGAAACTCAAAAATAAAAATATAAGACGCACTATGTGAACGGGCCTCCTCGAGATGCCTTCCTGGAGAGTTTTCGCGTGGCTGCTGGTCGTCAGCGCAGTCTTCAGTGTTTTGGCAATAACTCTATCTTGGAAACTCCAAATGACATGCAGTTTGTTGGGTTGGAAAGTTAACTTGATAACCTTTCACACCATGTGCAGCATGTACCACGAAATATTGTAGATTGGTATAGTTTTGCATGGGAACTTGGACATCAGGCTGACTGCTGACTAGTTGACCAGTCTGTACTAAATCAGTCGAATCTGAACATTGGAGAATCCAAATCACGTGAGAGAACTTGGGCTTGAAACTAGACTTGATAAGCTTTCCAACAAGTCCTCATGGGCCTTCATAGCTTTTGCGAGCAAAAAGTTGTGACTAATTCTTTCTGATGGTTCTGTCACACGGGACTGGCTCGAACGTGATCCTCCTCTTTGGTTCACCCTTGGTGTCTTCTTGTCATCCTCTGTGGTGCACCTAAGCAATAGCAACGTGCACGACTTAGGCAGTATATAATTCTCATTAACATTAAAATGATTTTCAGAAAGTAGCGCGTGCATCTCTTGTTATAGCTTCTTGGCTCGACTACATGTAATTGGTCCATCAAAGACTTGGACTAGTGTTGGTGTAACTTGACTTGGAGGTTGTAACATGTTGTTGGTTGACGTGGTCATATCATCCTCCCCCCTTGAAAAAGAATCGTCCTCGACTCTAATCCATCGAAGTCCAAAAATTGTGCTAGGCCAACAGGGGTAGATGCTATGTTTCTGTTGCAATCTCCTTCTTCTATCACAGCAATGTGTTTAAATCTGTAATCATATAAACCAAGTAGTAGTCTTATAGGTGGAAACCAAAAGGATTTAGAATCAAGTTTAGCTTTCACCTTGAATGGATCCTTAGAATTAAGAGTGAATGTTGATGTCATTGGTATGATCCTACCATCCTTCCTCTCTTCCAAAAAACTTGTCCTCTGCTTTTGCTCTCCTGAAAACAGTCTAAAGAAAATAGAGAGTGGATGCATATGCCAATTGCTATGATTACTTGTTGAAGATTGTTCATTATCTTCTTTATAATTCATATGCATATTATTTTCTTTTCGATGAGATGAATAGTTTCTCAGATTTTGTGAACCTGAAATTAACTTTGAAAATGGAAGCACAAAAATTTCTTTTAAACCACTCATTTGATTCAGGTTATCATGTTTTATCTTTGCAAAATCAAACATTTCAACAGATGTGAACGAAGCATGTTTGATATTCCAATAATTCTTGATGCTCAACTCATGCAAAGGTTTAGTAATGTACCTTTCATACTCAATGGTTCCACATGTATATGGAAAGACTTTGGGTGAATGAACCAAACACATTTGTACAAGATTTCTTTGTTTCAATGAAGAATATGAACAAGAAAATAACACTGATTGTTCTGAACAGCAAGCTCTAAACAACCTTTTTATCTCAAATAAAGAAAAGTATGGTTCACAAGATGTACAACTCATTTTATTCAACTTCAATTCAGTAATGTTGTGACATGTTATGTAAAGAGCACAAACATAAAATTAATTTATAATGTAGTGTCCAATGATGTTAAATGTAAACTTGCAGCTGTAGGCACTATTCAAAGATTTCATAGATGATATATCAAGAACACTTTCAACCATTTTATTAATATCAACAAATTCATCGAGCTTGACATAGAACATACATTCAGTAGGAGATATTCTTCTAAAGAATTCATCATGACTAATCAATTTCACATGGCCCACATTATCAACATGTAAATTATCATATATTTCAGTCAAAGTATAGCAATGGTCATGCATGATTGAACAATGTTTATCAACTTTCAAAATTTCAGCACTTTGTATCAATATGTGGATCAATCAAATCAGCACAAAGATTTCGTGTATACTCAATTTCAGTTGAAGCAAATTTGTCATCACAATTACTGGTCAATATATGTTGCAGATTCAGTTCTAAATTATTTGCATTACCTTTTAGATTTTGTGATGGTGCATGAATGATGCATTGTATCTCTAAACTTTTACCTTTTTTCTTGTCATGGTTCAGGTTTTGCACAGCATAGAGTTGGTTCTCAATAATGGCAACCCTCGCATTTCTCTGGCCATGTTTGGGGGTCTTTTGAGCAGCCATCTCCATCGAATCTTCTTTATAGACCTGCATGTTGGTAGAAACAACACTAAGAGTAGACATTAGTGGGTTAGTGTTAAAATTATCCGTGCATGCCTTGCAATAAAGCTCTCTCTTTTTGTGTGGTGTATCTCTTACACTCATACTGTGGATACTCTTAATCTCACATTTGGTGGAATCACACAACTCACTTTTGTTTTCACTCTCACTTAATTTGGCTATGTGGCACTCATTCTCACAAGGGATTTGATGTATAATATCTTCAATGTCTTCTAGAGCAACATATGAATATCTTCCATCATTCATGATGTAATCGATTGCCATTGGGGCAGTAATGGTGGCAGCAACACCATCAGGTCTATCCTCTTCAAACAATGATGATCTCTCAATTGCTGATGTGGATTCATCCCCACTAATATTGCCTTCAATCTGAACTTTCTGTGGCATTGGAACAGCAATAGATGCAACCAAATAATCATCTTTGACCTCCTCCAAAGATGTTGGACTGGCATTAGTATAAGTGGAATCATGTGCACTAATCTTTCCTTCAATAATCTCAACACTCTGTGACATGGGGGAGCACAAAATTTCAGCACCACTGTCCAATAATTCATCACATAATGCAGCTGATGGTACAACACATCTTGACACCACATTTGTGCTTGGAACCATGTAGGTTCGAAACTTCAGATCCATTAGATCATGATGAACTTCATCTTGGACAGATTTATTACTAGCAATAGACGGCACAATAGCATCATCTTTGTGCTCAAATTTAGCTCTCAAACTGAAACAATGATTGGCCTTCAAATTCAGATTAGATTCACCTTCTAAAATCAGAGTGTTGTCAACCTCTTGGTCATAATTGGGTACTGATTTTTCATCAGATGACATAGAAAATTTCTGGACAGATTTGGAGCATATAACTTCTCCACTTTTAGCACTAGAATAAGGCTCAGAACTTCTAAGATCTGCAGCACTTGTGTTCAGACATGGTGGCAGTGCTTCTTGATGAAAATTTTTTAGATTTCCATGGCGTGGAACTGTAGCATGTTCCCTCAACTCAACACACAAAGGATCAGCCTCGATCAGAGAAGTATCTTCTCTAGTTTCACAACTCAACTGATGATCTTCCACAACTTGCATAGTGGCTTCTGTGTCACACCCATTTAACGACCAAATGGAGTGCATACCCATATGTGTGCCCAGAGATCAATCACACATAAGTTAACAAATTATAAAGGATGTATCATCACAAATGTTATTACATCACGATTAATAACACATAGTCTTTACAATAATATAGCGGAAGTAAAATATAAAAACTCTCGTGGTAGCTCCAAACACAGGCACATTGACTGGTTGACAACAAGTCTAGTAATCTTCCGGGAAGTAGAAGTAGTCACTATTTGCACCATCTGTTACCCATCCGGGATTTTTATCCAAGTAAGAAAAATAGACAAGCGTAAGTACATCTCGTACTCAACAAGTGTAACATGGGGTTCATGAGGCTCAAAGGCATAACATAGTTTTATCAGCATGTAGCTTTTAATTAGTATTAATCCAGCATATCAATGATATCAAAGTGTCTCAATATAAACAATAAACATATGATCCATGTGAAATGATTAACGAATAGCAAAAACATATTCATTATTAATGATCAACTATTCCATAAGGGTCCAAGGCCACTCGTGACCGTGAGCACGGTTGTTATAACAGTTTTACACTCTGCAGAGGTTGTACACTTTCATTGTGAGTCATGATTTACCCTTTCGCCCGAGGTAGCTAATCTCTTGACCCACTTCCAAGGAAGGTTGGCAGGGTTCACTATGAAGTCTTTCAAAGGTTCGTCTAACAAGTTAGGGCCGCTAGGTTTCCAAAGTCAGTCTGTGTGATTCACCACGCAGAGATCCATAGTCTGCTCTACCCCATTTGCGCCACAAGGGTAACCTCTAACAAGCTAGAAAAGGTCCTCATACTGAGCTAAAGCCAGAGCCATTTTAGCCCTCATAGTTGTACTGTAAATCCTGGATTTTCGCTTACAGATAAGTTCTTATGGAGAGTAACAAGAGCACCAAAATAACCCCATGCTCTAGTACTCTTTAACAGTAATAAAATCATCTTTTAATGTTTATTGCATATTCCATTAGTCGAATTACATGATCATAGTTCATGTTGAGCACTAGCAATACTAATCCATGCAGTATAATAGGTATCAAGGAATAAAATCAACACTAAGTCATCCATAACAAGGAATATATGCATAATGATATTATTTGCTTAATGTGAATAGGACAATAAGGATAATCCCATGCTATACTTGCCTTGCTCAAACTGGTCCTGGTGATCGTGTTCGTAGTAAAACTCCTGATCTCCAACGAATTGCTCACCGTCTATACTCGATCAATAATAGCAACAACATTCATCCAGAACAATCATGCATAGACAAACAAGACTATAATTAGAACAGTACACCAACAGTAATAAAATAAGATAAAAAGTTTTTAAAATGAATTCTACAACTCGCTAGGATCACACAGACACGTAAAATCACGAAAAACGGAGCTAAAACGACAAAGTTATGAATTTACGAAGATTTCCTATAAAAAAAATAAATACTTTAATAAAAACTCGAGAATAAATTAATCCAAACCTACTGTACAATTCTATCATCACGTAGATCTCACAAATATGAATCTAACGCAATTTGAATGGATCCAATCGGAGTTAAAACGGAGATTCTACGACTAAAACAAGTTGAGTGGCAAAACTGTAAATATCAGAAAACATATTTTTCATTTACCGAAACGAAATACGTTTTCAACCGATCAAAGCGTACTCTGAGCTTTATGTTTTAGGACTGCGGGTTCGATATACTAAAAACTCAAGGTCTCTTTTACAAGATTGCGAATAAACCGGTATCTTCTGATTACAACCGTTGGATTCAAAATCAACGATCCAGATTGGATCGGGAAGAGAGAGAAGAGATGCCGGCGGCGCTCCGGTCAGAAAAAAAACGCCGACGACCAATTCCGCGGCGGTGCCATCGCCGGAGAAGGCAAAAGCTCGATTCACAGCATTATCTCACGAAAGAAAGATACTGGGATGGAGAGGGGAACAAGGCGAGCTCACCAAGGTAAGAACCGAAGATGAAATCAGCCCGGAGATGGTGCGGTGCTTGGAATGGCGGACGGTGGTGCTTGCGATGGCGAGGTTAGAAGGCTACGACAGCCCAAAAGGGATGGAATGAGGGCAGAAGGGTGTGGGGGTTTCATTTTATAGCCTGTAGGCGTCAGTAAACAAGGAAAGGAGGGAGATTTGATGCGGATTCGATTCACCAAATCGGAGAGAGAGAGGAAAGCGTGCTCGCGGTTGGAAGGAACTGGAGGAAGAAGAAAGGAAAGGGAGGCGGTCACTGACGGGTGGGACCAGCATGTCAGTGACTCAGTGCGGGACGTGGCCGCGCGCGCGAAGACGGGCCGGCTAGCCGTGGTTGGGCTCGGCCTAAGAAACCGGAGGCAAGCGGGCCGCGGGGAAAGGCTAGGCCGAAACCGAGAAAATGAAGATTTTCGTTTTCTTTTTCTTTTTTTAATTATTTCAAAGCATTTTCAAATGATTTTGAAACCTAATTTGAATTTACATCAAACCACTCATCTCAAAAACTTAAATGCCACAGCATGAGTGCACAAACATGTTTCTACACTTATATTTGATTTTAAGTTAATAAAAATTATTATTACTCTAAATTTGCATGATCACAAAATTGTGTAAAATCATATTTTCCTATTTTTTTGTATACAAAATTTTAGGGTGTTACAATTCTACCACCCTTAAGATGAATCTCATCCTGAGATTCGGTTGATGCTTACTCAAACAGTTGCGGGTAGGTTTTCCTCAGATCCTCTTCTCTTTCCCAAGTGGCCTCACCCTCTGTGTACCGATTCCACTGAACTTTACACATTTTAATAGTTCGACTTCTCGTGACTTTTTCAGCAGTCTTTAGAATTTTAACTGGAAACTCTTCATATGTGAGGTCCTCTTTAACAGTAAGCTTTTCTAACGAAATCTGCTCCTCTGGTACTCGCAAACATTTCTTAAGTTGGGATACATGAAACGCGTCATGTACACCTGCCAAACTCTCTGGTAATTCCAACTGATATGCCACTTCACCATGTCTCTCTAAAATCTTGAAAGGTCCAATATACCTTGGTGCCAATTTCCCTTTTATGTTGAACCTTTTCACACTCCTCATTGGTGATACTTTCAAATATACATAATCCCCTACTTCAAAAATTAACTCTCTCCTCTGAGTATCAGCGTAACTCTTCTGTCTAGACTGAGCTATTTTTAGATTATCTCTAATCATTCTTACTTTCTTTTCAGCATCCTTGAGTACATCAGGCCCAAACACTTGACTTTTCCCTATCTGATTCCAGAACAACGGGGTTCTACACTTTCGTCCATACAGAGCCTCAAACGGTGCCATCTGAAGACTCTTCTGATAACTATTGTTATATGAGAATTCTACATAAGGCAAACTCTTATCCCAACTAGTACCATATTGTAAAGTACAAGCTCTCAATATATCCTCCAATATCTGATTAATTCTCTCTATCTGTCCATCTGTCTGTGGATGGTAGGCTGTACTAAAATTCAGCTTGGTTCCTAGTGATTCATGTATCTTTTGCCAATAATGAGATGTAAACTGGGTACCCCGATCAGACATAATTTTCTTAGAAACTCCATGTAGACTCACTATTCTTTCCATATACAATTCTGCCAACCTTGCACTGCTATACGTAGTCCTAACTGGTAGAAAATGAGCAACCTTTGTTAGGCGGTCTACTATTACCCAAATTGAATCATACCCTCTCTGAGTACGTGGCAATCCAACTATAAAATCCATACCAACTTCTTCCCATTTCCATTCGGGTATCTGCATAGGTTGTAACAATCATGCAGGTCTCTAATGTTCAGCTTTCACCCTTTGACATGTGTCACACAAAGCAACATACTCAGCAACATCTCTTTTCAAACCATACCACCAATATTTCACTCTCAGATCCAGATACATCTTAGTACTCCTAGGGTGTATAGAATAAGCTGACTCATGAGCTTCACTCAAAATTGCCTTTCTGATAGTCTTATCCTCTGGCACACACAGCCTTTTTCCAAACCATAATGTACCCTTATCATCCTTATGGAATCCTAGTGATTTGCCCTTCACTATATTTTCTGCTATCTCTCTCAATTTTGCATCTTTCATCTGAACCTTGCGTATCTCTTGCTCTAGAGTAGGTTCTAGTACCAATTCTACTGCATTGGTGGTAAACCCTAAGTTCAAATGCTTACATTCAGCACACAACTCTCTTGACCAGGGCATTACTTGCATCTCATTAGCGTAGCTTTTCCTACTAAGAGCATTAGCAACAACGTTAGCCTTTCCTGGGTGATAATGCACCTCCAGATCATAATCCTTTATCAATTCCAACCATCTACGTTGCCTCAAGTTTAGATCTAATTGAGTGAAGATATACTTCAGACTCTTGTGATCGGTGTATATATCACTTTTATGTCCAATCAAATAGTGTCTCCATATCTTTAGTGCATGAACCACTGCAGCTAATTCCAAGTCATGAGTAGGATAATTTAATTCATACTTTCTCAACTGTCTCGATGCATATGCCACAACTCTACCTTCTTGCATAAGAACACATCCTAAACCCAAACGAGATGCATCACAGTAAATAGAGAACTGTTTACTCAGATCTGACAAAATTAATACTGGTGCAGTGGTCAATCTTTTCTTCAATTCCTCAAAATTAGCCTGACACTTCTTAGACCACACAAACTTGGCATTCTTCTCTAATAGTGCAGTCATTGGCTTCGCAAGCTTAGAAAATCCCTCTATAAACCTCCTGTAATAACCTACTAATCCTAAGAAACTATGGATCTCACTTGCATTGGTTGGTGGCTTCCAGTCCAATACATCTTTCACTTTGCTAGGATCTACTGATATTCCTCCATTTGAGACAACATGACCAAGAAAGGAAACTTCCTTTAACCAAAACTCACATTTACTCCGCTTGGCATATAACTAGTGTTCTCTGAGCTTTTGCAAAACTAGCCTCAAATGTTCAGCATGTTCCTCCTCTGTCTTGGAGAATACTAGAATATCACCAATGAATACCACTACAAACTTGTCCAGATATTCCATGAATACCTTATTCATCAAATACATAAAGTATGCAGGAGCATTAGTCAGACCAAAAGACATCACTGTATACTCATATAACCTATACCATGTGGTAAAAGTTGTCTTTGGCACATCACTAGCATGAATTTTCAACTGATGATATCCAGAACGAAGATCAATCTTGGAGAATACACAAGCACCCCTTAACTGATCAAACAAGTCATCAATCCTGGGCAACGGGTACTTATTCTTGATGGTAACCTCATTGAGAGACCGATAATCTACACACATCCTCTGAGTACCATCTTTCTTATCCACAAAAATCACTGGTGCTCCCCAAGGTGAAGAGCTAGGACGAATGAAACCCTTATCCTGTAATTCCTTAATTTGTTTCTTAAGTTCTTCTAATTCATCTACTCCCATTCTATATGGACGCTTAGCTATAGGTGTAGTTCTAGGTAATAATTCAATAATAAATTCAATGTCACGGTCTGGCGGCATACCTGGCAATTCCTCAGGAAACACATCGGAGAACTCTTCCACAACCTGGTCCTCCTTGTTGGCACCATCGGTAAGCTGGTTCACTGTAGCGGTCTTCTATTTCTGCACTTTCACATCAACTCTGATCCTATCTCCCTTTGGTGTTGTCAACACTACTAATTTCCCTTTGCACTGAATCTCTGCTTGTTGTTGAATCATCCAATCCATTCCCAAGATAAGATCAATCCCAGCTGTTCTCAATACTATAGGACTCACCTTAAACTCTACCCCCTTAGAATGAGACTAATCGGGAGACAGCGATAAGATGCTGGCATACTTCCACTAGGTGAGTTTACTAATATAGGATTCTTCATGGCACACAAATGAATTCTATGTATTCTAACAAATGATTGTGATATGAAAGAATGTGATGCTCCAGAATCAAAAAGAACATTGGCGGGAGTGGAATGGACATCGAACGTACCAAGCATAACTTCTAGTTCCTCCACTATGGTTTCCTAGGACAAGTGGTTCACCCTTCCAGTATTAGATGCAGGCTTCTGGTGACTACCCTGCCTCTGTGGAGTCTGCTGGTTGATCTTCTCAGGGCAGTTGTAGGACAAGTGACCTTCTTTTCCACATCGGAAACACTTGTTGGGGGTATTGGGAGAACTGGTCTTCATTGGAGTATTATTGGAAGGACCCTGGCGCTGAGGTTGATTCCCATTCTGCTACGGAGGGCGTTGGTTACCATTTTGCGGCTGGAATGGGGGACGTTGCAGAAACTGATTGCGGAAAGGGACCTGACCACAATTCCACTGACCAGAAGGAGGCCTCTGTTGATTACCCTATTGGAAACCAGTACGAGGACGAGTGTTACTACTAGAAGTCTATCCCTAAAGTCTTTTCCTCTTGGCATCCATCTCCTTGCGCTTGTTGTCCACCACGATAGCGCGGTTCACAAGCGTCTGAAAATTAGGATAAGTATTGGACATCAGCTGTAGTTGTAATCCATCATACAATCCCTTCAAAAAGCGGCGCTGCTTATCATTGTCATTGGCCACCTCATGTGGTGCATATCGTGACAACTGGGTAAACTTGTCACGATACTCAGCTACAGATAATGACCCCTGGGTCAAATTCCATAATTCCTCTGCCTTCAGTTCTATTATTCCTTCTAGTATATGATAAGCTCTGAAGTTCTCTCTAAACTCCTACCAAGTGACTGCGGGAGCATTGGCGAGACGACCATACTCATATGATTTCCACCAGTCCTGAGCTTCTCCCTGGAGTTGTCCAAAAGCAAACAACACCTTCTGACGGTCATCACATTGAGCAATGTTGAGTTGCTTTTCCAAGGCATGGAGCCAATCATCCGCTTCCAATGGATTAGCGGCATGCGTGAACACTGGGGGATGACCCTTCAAAAACTCACCACGCTTATCACGTGGTGGTGCTCCAGCAACTGGATGATTATGTTGGTTCTGCACCAATTGTTGCATAAGTTGCGTCTGCACTACCAGAAGTTGCTCAATAGTTGGTGGCGGTGGTGGTGGTGGATTCGGGGGAACACCTCCACGACCTCTGCCTCTTCCTCTTCCGGCCATCTACCATCCATAAGAATGTAAACTTTGAGTTTTCCATGTTATCAACCACTTATAAGATAAAGAATGAGATCTGAAAGTTTTCTGGGCGAATATTATTGTTAACAGTTCAGTAAATCAATCATATCTCAAACTACAGAAGTCCAATAGAGGCGTGCTTTATATGGTTGGAAAGCTTATGAAATTCCCCACAACTTCTATTTAGACCATAAGACCAGATTCTGTCGCCAAGTTAATGAAAATTAAGGCGCAACAGAAACTGTTCCAGATTCCAGACTGTGCAGAAACTTTAACTTGTAACAGTTATATCTCTCGAACCAGATCAGGTAAAAAGGTGATTCTAGTGGCATTTGAAAGGTGCTTAAGCCTAGTTTCTCTCATAAAAATTTCATAAATGTTGCACAAACCTTTTTTGAACCATATCAGAAACATTGCAGACTGCTCTAGAAAACAGCAAGGACAGAAATGAGACAATACCAAACCCAACTATTATTCCCTTGACTAATAGACTTTTTATTCTTAAAAATGGAACTTGTAGACATGCCTACAAGCCCCAGCACTCATAACAAAAATCCAACTCACACATAAGCATAATGATAAAGCAACTATCACACCAAAGTTCAAACCACACGACAGACTCGAAGACTCAACTGACGTCACTAAGAACGTTCTTATTACATAAAGGACTCCTATTTTCTACTGGCGTGGCTCATGCTCTAATGTCTCATAAATCTTGGCCATGCCTTGGTTTGCTCGGAGTTCATCAATCATTTCTTGGCACCTCTTGATGGTCTTCCCCTGTGCCTTCACCATCTCCTCTAACTACAACTTCCACTCCATCATGTCATAGACAAAGTTCACCATCACCCGAGGAAGTGGTTCCAACTGCACTGGATCCATCATGGCCCATCCAAGGTCAGGGTGTGCACGAGGGAGGTAGCGGTGAATATCATGCTTCATGCTGTCAAAGCGAAGGTAGTGAAGGCCCATACATGCTTCAAAGGCAACATCTTCAATGCTATCCTCCATGGTAGCTCGATGACCCATGTGAGCATACATCCTGTCCAGCTGGTATGCCCCTCTTTCTTCATCCTTAGGAAAAATGCTCGCTCTTGCCTTCCAGTAAGTGTCCTCCAGCGGATGGATGTACTCCCAACAGACATACTCCACAGCTGGGTGCCAATTAGCGAAGTAGGCAGAGAGCATTCCCACAAGTCGATGGTGAGAAACAACATTTCCTCCTGCCTTATGGTAGATCTTCACAGTCCAACCCATTGGAGGGGGTGGCACATCCTCAGCAGCTGCACCAGGTGGTGGAGACGGGGGTTGCTCTCCTCCATTGGCTTCCTCCTCTTCATCATCTTCAATCTCGATGATCTCAGGGTCTTCTTCAGGCTCGGGTTCTTTCTGAGGAGGTGCTGGCACTTAGATTGGTGCTTCAGGGGTCTACTCATTCTCCTAGGGTACTTCCTCTTGTGGCTCTTCAGGTGCAAGTAAAGCACGAGGTGGGTAGTGTCCTCCAGTGGCGATGCGGGCAGTCTTGCGGCCACGAACCATCTATAGAGTTTTTAGATGTAATTAGAATAGAGGCAAAATTTCATAATAGAATGAGACATAAGAAGCATAAAAATTTATCAAATAACAAGAGCAAGATAATGAGCATAAAAATAGTGAAAATATGACACTAAATCGACCATTTCTATCTAGGCTTGTGTCCTACAGTCAACAATAGCTCTGATACCAAATTGTCACACCCATTTAACGACCAAATGGAGTGCATACCCTTATGTGTGCCCAGAGATCAATCACACATAAGTTAACAAATTATAAAGGATGTATCATCACAAATGTTATTACATCATGATTAATAACACATAGTCTTTACAATAATATAGCGGAAGTAAAATATAAAAACTCTCATGGTAGCTCCAAACACAGGCACATTGACTGGTTGACAACAAGTCTAGTAATCTTCCAGGAAGTAGAAGTAGTCACTACTTGCACCATCTGTTACCCATCCGGGATTTTTATCCAAGTAAGAAAAATAGACAAGTGTAAGTACATCTCGTACTCAACAAGTGTAACATGGGGTTCATGAGGCTCAAAGGCATAACATAGTTTTATCAGCATGTAGCTTTTAATTAGCATTAATCCAGCATATCAATGATATCAAAGTGTCTCAATATAAACAATAAACATATGATCCATGTGAAATGATTAACGAATAGCAAAAACATATTCATTATTAATGATCAACTATTCCATAAGGGTCCAAGGCCACTCGTGACTGTGAGCACGACTGTTATAATAGTTTTACACTCTGTAGAGGTTGTACACTTTCACTGTGAGTCGTGATTTACCCTTTCGCCCGAGGTAGCTAATCTCTTGACCTACTTCCAAGGAAGGTCGGCAGGGTTCACTATGAAGTCTTTCAAAGGTTTGTCTAACAAGTTAGGGCCGCTAGGTTTCCAAAGTCAGTCTGTGTGATTCACCACGCAGGGATCCACAGTCTGCTCTACCCCATTTGCGCCACAAGGGTAACCTCTAACAAGCTAGAAAAGGTCCTCATACTGAGCTAAAGCCAGAGCCATTTTAGCCCTCATAGTTGTACTGTAAATCCCGAATTTTCGCTTATAGATAAGTCCTTATGGAGAGTAACAAGAGCACCAAAATAACCCCATGCTCTAGTACCCTTTAACAGTAATAAAATCATCTTTTAATGTTTATTGCATATTCCATTAGTCAAATTACATGATCATAGTTCATGTTGAGCACTAGCAATACTAATCCATGCAGTATAATAGGTATCAAGGAATAAAATCAACACTAAGTCATCCTTAACAAGGAATATATGCATAATGATATTATTTGCTTAATGTGAATAGGACAACAAGGATAATCCCATGCTATACTTGCCTTGCTCAAACTGGTCCTGGTGATCGTGTCCGTAGTAAAACTTCTGATCTCCAACGAATTGCTCACCATCTATACTCGATCAATAATAGCAACAACATTCATCCAGAACAATCATGCATAGATGTCACACCCATTTTTAAGGACAAAAATAGGATGCATATAAGACTCATGTGCGCCCCAGGAAATAGTCGCACACATAAGTTAACAAATTACAAAGTATCATCATAGTGCTTATTACATAACGAATAAGTATTTAAGACATAGTCTTGAACGATACATAATAATAACTAATAATAAATCTTCAGCGGAAACTCCACACAGGGACACGGTTGACTGGTTGACACCAAGACTAGTACTCATTACGATAATCTTCCTCAATATCTTCATCTATTATGGTGGAAATAGCAAGGGTGAGTCCATGTCGAACTCAACAAATATAACACAGGGTTCATGAGGCTCAAAAAGGCTAGACACTGTTTAACTGCGTTTAGCTTTTAATCATATATTAGCAATTGAGTAGCATCAAGATAAACCGCTTCCCATTAAAGAACCAATGATCAATTGTAATAATGATAACGAATAGCATTAACATGAGCATAATAATAATCAACAATAATTAAACATGATATAGCAATGGTGATCATCTATCTGTAAATGTTCCAAGGCCGCTCGTATCCGTGAGCACGGCTAGTATACCAGTTTTTAACTCTGCGCAGAGGTGTACACTTTCACTGTAAGTCATGATTTCCAAATGAGTGGGGAGATCAAGCCCAAACACCCGAGAACCATATAAAGCCACTCAAAAGTTCGTCTAACAAGTTAGGGCCATTAGATTCACTCGGCAGGCAGATGTAGAACCCCCCTTCCCTGTGGCACAACAACCACAGCCTATACACACTAGGCCAGGGGCTCGCACTACACCCAACGTGGCAAGCCATTCTTACGCCATTTAAGGTAACCTCTAACAAGCTAGAAAAAGGTCTCTTGAACAACTAAAGCCAGAGCCATATAGCCCTCACAGCTGTACTGTATATCCCGGATAATCACGTACAGATAAGTCCTTATGGAGAGAAACCAGAGCATCAAAATAATACACATGCTCTAGCCCCCTTTTAATAGTAATAAAATCATCTTAAAGGTTGATTGCTTAATCCATTAATCAAATTACAAGATCATTGTTCTTAGTTTAAGCACTAGCATTAGCTACCCATATGCATTCCCAAGGTTGACAAGGAATCAAGATATCAATCACTAAGTTATAATCTCTAAGGTTGTCAAGGTAAGCACATGCATATGTATGACAATTCAATGTATAGGTAGCAAGGATAGTCCTGTGTTATACTTGCCTTGATCAAAGCTTTCCAAGTGATACTGCTGACTTGGTTCAAAGTAATACTCCGAATCGTCCAGATACTGCTCACCTTCTATATTCGATCATCAATCAACAACATACATGCATCCAATCAAACATACACGAAGCAAACAAAGAGATATAATTAGAACAATACACCAACAGTAGCAAAACAGTAATAAAAGTTTATAAAACTCTTCTACACGTTTCTACGATCACACAGACGCAAAGATCACCAAATTCGGAGTTAAAACGTGAAAGTTATGTATTTTCTAAGATTTCCTATAGATAAATAAATACTTAATTATAACCTCGAAAAATAAATTATCAAAACTAACTGTACAACTACACTAACATGTAGAGCTCGCAAATACGAACCTAACGCAACTTGAACGGATCAATTCGGAGTTAAAATGAAGATTTTATGACCAAAACAATTCTAGTGGCAAAACTGTAAATACCTGAAAACGTATTTTTGAATAAACCGGAAGAAAATACGCTTTCAAAACACGAAAACGCCTTTTCAGTAGTACGCTATGGATGTCGGGTTGATTACTAAAAAGCTGAGGGTCTCTTTAATAAATTTACCCGCGAAGGGGTAAGTTCTAATCTGGGCCGTTGATCTCGATTTGGACGGCTCGGGTTCATCAGCAACTCCACAGTACTCCTCCGGTTACCTCCCTCAAGTCCGGCCGGCGGCTACCATGGTTGGCGGCCCTTCCATGGCCGGCGATGGCGGTTCTCCCCACCGAGACCACCATTCAAGCCCGCGTTTGATCCTACAGAAAGAGAAACTTCGCGCGAACTCAAATACGCTAAGAAAAACTAACCACGTGAACCACACGCGACGCACAGCAACAAGGGGCGGCGGCGCCATTGCCGCACCATCGGCGAGCTTCAAAACCACGACTAGGACCACCTCCACCCAAAGGAATAGCCTAGAACTAAAGAGGAGAAGAATGCAGTCTCACCAATGCCACGAAGTCGGCCCCGAATCCACCCAATGGCTCCACCCGCGAGCAACCGTCACCTCCAACCACCTCAACCCTAAACCTTCGATTCCTTGCGGTAGAGTTCACGGTTTAGATGAAAAACGGATATGGGAAGGTCAAGGCGTCCTATTTATGGCTTCTATTGGCAGTGTTCGGGTAAGATTCTCCGGGTAATCACGAGAAAGGCGGCGGCGGTACTCCAGTTCGAACACGAGAGGAGGAAGACGACTGACATGTGGGGTCCAGTGGTCAGCGACATGATGAATGCGCGGCTTCGCCTGGCTCGGCTGCTGGGCTGAGACGCGGAGACGGGCTGCTGGCTTGGGCTGGCTCGGCCGCGACGACGCTGATCGGCCCACGCAGGCAGACGCGGAGGAAAGCAGGCCGTCCGACGGGCCTTCGGGCCAATCAGGTAAGAAGGTAAGTTGTTTTTTTTTCTTTTCTTCTTTCTTTTCTTTATTTACTTGTTTTCAAACTATTCCAAATAAAATTCTTCAAACCAATTCAAAATAAAACAAATATATCCACACCACAAAATAAAATAAATGCAACAGCATGAATGCAACACCAAATAATTTTAAAATTTTAATTCCCTTTCTCTAGATTATTTAAAATTTATTACTCCTAAAATTTGGGTGTTACAAATTCTACCCCCCTTAAAAGAATCTCGTCCCGAGATTCGGACTGCTTACTCAAATAATTGCGGATATGATTTTCTCAATACATCCTCTCTTTTCCAAGTTGCCTCTGCCTCTGAATATCGATTCCACTGCACCTTGCACATTTTAATAACCCGACTTCGAGTAACTCTCTTAGCAGTTTCTAAAATCTTGATCGGAAACTCTTCATATGTAAGATCTTCCTTAACAGTCAACTCTTCTAAAGGTATCTGTTCCTCAGGCACACGCAAACACTTCTTAAGTTGTGAAACATGGAACACATCATGTACTCCAGATAAATTCTCAGGCAACTCTAATTGATAAGCAACTTCCCCACGTCTATCAATAATTTTAAATGGTCCAACATACCTTGGTGCTAGTTTACCTTTCATGTTAAACCTCTTCACACTTTTCATAGGTGACACCTTCAAATAGACATAATCACCTACCTAAAAAAACTAAATCTCTTCTTCTATTGTCAGCATAACTCTTCTGATGAGATTGTGCTACTCTCAAATTCTCACGAATCACTCGCACTTGATCTTCTGCGTTTCTAAGAACATCTGTACCAAACACCTGAGATTCACCTGTCTGATCCCAAAACAATGGAGTTCTACACTTACGTCCATACAAAGCTTCAAACGGTGCCATCTTAAGACTCTGTTGATAACATTATTGTAAGAAAATTCTGCATAAGGCAAACTCTTATCCCAACTAGTTCCATATTGCAATGCACAAGCTCTCAGCATATCCTCTAATACCTGGTTGGTCCTTTCAGTCTGTCCATCTGTCTGTGGATGATATGCTGTACTAAAATTCAATTTTGTTCCCAATGATTCATGCACAGCTTTCCAAAAGTGTGACGTAAACTGCGAACCTCGATCAGACACAATCTTCTTTGGTACTCCATGCAAACAGACTATTCTTTCCATATACAAGGTAGCTAATTGTACTCCCGTGTATTTAGTCTTGACTGGTATAAAATGAGCAACTTTAGTCAATCTATCCACTATCACCCAAATAGAATCGTAACCTTTCTGAGTACGCGGTAACCCCACTATAAAGTCCATACCAACTTCTTCCCACTTCCATTCAGGAATCTTCATTGGTTGCAACAATCCAGCAGGTCTCTGATGCTCTGCTTTCACCCTCTGACAAGTATCACACAATGTCACATACTCAGCCACATCTCGCTTTAATCCAACCCACCAATATTTCTGTTTCAGATCCAAATACATCTTAGTACTACCAGGATGAATAGAATAAGCTGACTCATGAGCTTCGCGAAGAATTGCCTGTCTAACAGTTTGATCCTCAGGTACACACAGCCTCTTTCCAAACCACAAAATTCCATTATCATCCATCCGAAAGCCTGGTGACTTACCAATCACTATATCTTCCGCTATCTTCTTTAGTTTCTCATCCTTCAACTGACCCTTGTAGATTTCTTGCTCTAAAGTAGGCTCTATCACTAATTCCATTGTATTAGTAACAATTCCCAAATTCAAATATTCAAATTCAGCACATAACTCACTAGTCATAGTCAATGTCTGTATCTCATTGACATAACTTTTCCTACTAAGAGCATCAGCTACTACATTAGCCTTACCAGGATGATAGTGTATCTCAATATCATAATCCTTAATCAACTCTAACCATCTACGTTGCCTCAAATTCAGATCTGACTAAGTGAAAATATACTTCAAACTCTTATGATCAGTGTATATATCACTCTTATGTCCAATCAAATAATGTCTCCAAATCTTTAAAGCATGAACTACAGCTGCTAACTCCAAATCATGTGTAAGATAATTCAACTCATGCTTTCTCAACTGCCTAGATGCATAAGCCACAACTCTGCCTTCTTGCATAAGAACACATCCCAAACCTTGACGAGAAGCATCACAATAAATAGAAAACTTCTTACTCAAATCTGGCAAAACCAAAACAGGCGCTGTAGTCAACCTCTTCTTCAATTCCTCAAAACTAGCTTGACATTTATCTGACCACACAAACTTGGCATTCTTCTCTAACAGAGATGTCATAGGTTTAGCAAGTTTAGAAAACCCTTCAATGAACCGTCTGTAATATCCAGCTAATCCCAAGAAACTACGAATCTCGCTAACATCAATAGGTGGTTTCCAATTCAATAGATAAGCAAAATCTGATTTCTCTGTGCAAATTCCAATTTCAGTAACTCAGTAAAACTGTTATATCTCGAGCTACAGACGTCCAATTCAGATGATCTTTACATGGTTGGAAAGCTTACAAAATTATCTACAACTTTTATTCACAACCCTTTTTCTGATTCTGTCAATAAATTGGCCAAAAACTGAACTTAACCGAAACTATTTCAGAATTCCAGACTGTGCAGTAACTCCAACTTGGAACAGGTATATCTCTTAGCTTATAATAGATATTAAAGTGATTCTTGTGGGGTTGGAAAGATATAGAAGTCTAATTATTCCCAGTAAAATTTCTTAAATTTTTCATGAACGTATTTTAAGTTATTTCTAAAACATCCCAGACTGATCCAAAAAACAGCAAAGGACAGAACTAAGTTAACCTCACATTCAACTAACATATTTTGATCAAACTTAATATTTTTAACCATGGAACTTGTAGGCATGTCTACAAAACTCCAGCACACATTACAAAGATCCAAATCACCCATTATCATAATAACAATCCATCAATCACACAATTGTTCACACCACAAACTAACTCTTAAAACAATCCAAACTTAAAATTAACTCGCAACTACTATCATTCCTATTACATAGGGATTTTTCCTATTTCCTAATTAAGCTTCTCATAAATCTTGGGACGACCTAACTCCACCCTTAATTGGTCAATCTCTCTATAAGCTTGCTCCTTAAGTTCTTTTTCCTTCAGCAACTCATCCTTCAAATCCACCTCATGGAGAGCCAATTCACGAGCTAATCCCACCGTAGCTTGTAAAGTCAAGGAGGAATCATCTGCAAGCGGCACTGTCCAAATACCCTTGTCATGTAAGAAATAAGGAAAATGCCGAAGTGCACCCTTTAACGTCTTGTCCGAGCGTAGACCATGGTAGTAAACAAATACATTGTAGGCGACATCCTCCATGCTTGTCTCCACGGTTGCCCGGCTCACTCTAGTAATGAACTTTGACTCCACCTTAGGCTCCTTAGTGGTTGGATCCCTTTTCTTAACCCATAACTCCATTTCCCAATAGGAATCCATCCATGAATGACTATACTCTGCACTACGATACTCCAACGTAGCTTCCCAGTCGTAGTAGTAGTTGTCCAAGGTTCTTGTCAACATGTCATGGAAGAAAGCATCAGCTTTAGGAACCAGGATATGAAGCTTCGTAGTCCACCCCATAACTACATCCTCCATTGGTGTATCACTAACTCTTGATTCAGCATCAGATAGCTCTTGATCACCATCTTCATACGGCTCCTGAGATTTGAAACGGGCAACGTACTGTGCAGCTGACAAACGGGGATGAGGAGGATCTACAAGATTTAGACATAGATTAGATAGAATCAATGTATTTTCACAATAGAATAAAGTAGAGGAAGCATAAAACTTTCGTAATTAACAAGGTGAAAAGAGGAAGCATGAATTAAGTGAAATATGGATGCTATTAACGACCATTCTAACTAGGCTCGCGTCCTACAGTCAACACGGCTCTGATACCAATCTGTCACACCCATTTTTAAGGACAAAAATAGGATGCATATAAGACTCATGTGCGCCCCAGGAAACAGTCGCACACATAAGTTGACAAATTACAAAGTATCATCACAGTGCTTATTACATAACGAATAAGTATTTAAGACATAGTCTTGAACGATAGATAATAATAACTAATAATAAATCTTCAGCGGAAACTCCACACAGGGACACGGTTGACTGGTTGACACCAAGACTAGTACTCATTACGATAATCTTCCTCAATATCTTCATCTGTTATGGTGGAAATAGCAAGGGTGAGTCCATGTCGAACTCAACAAATATAACACAGGGTTCATGAGGCTCAAAAAGGCTAGACACTGTTTAACTGCGTTTAGCTTTTAATCATATATTAGCAATTGAGTAGCATCAAGATAAACCGCTTCCCATTAAAGAACCAATGATCAATTGTAATAATGATAACGAATAGCATTAACATGAGCATAATAATAATCAACAATAATTAAACATGATATAGCAATGGTGATCATCTATCTGTAAATGTTCCAAGGCCGCTCGTATCCGTGAGCACGGCTAGTATACCAGTTTTTAACTCTGCGCAGAGGTGTACACTTTCACTGTAAGTCATGATTTCCAAATGAGTGGGGAGATCAAGCCCAAACACCCGAGAACCATATAAAGCCACTCAAAAGTTCGTCTAACAAGTTAGGGCCATTAGATTCACTCGGCAGGCAGATGTAGAACCCCCCTTCCCTGTGGCACAACAACCGCAGCCTATACACACTAGGCCAGGGGCTCGCACTACACCCAACGTGGCAAGCCATTCTTACGCCATTTAAGGTAACCTCTAACAAGCTAGAAAAGGTCTCTTGAACAACTAAAGCCAGAGCCATATAGCCCTCACAGCTATACTGTATATCCCGGATAATCACGTACAGATAAGTCCTTATGGAGAGAAACCAGAGCATCAAAATAATACACATGCTCTAGCCCCCTTTTAACAGTAATAAAATCATCTTAAAGGTTGATTGCTTAATCCATTAATCAAATTACAAGATCATTGTTCTTAGTTTAAGCACTAGCATTAGCTACCCATATGCATTCCCAAGGTTGACAAGGAATCAAGATATCAATCACTAAGTTATAATCTCTAAGGTTGTCAAGGTAAGCACATGCATATGTATGACAATTCAATGTATAGGTAGCAAGGATAGTCCTGTGTTATACTTGCCTTGATCAAAGCTTTCCAAGTGATACTGCTGACTTGGTTCAAAGTAATACTCCAAATCATCTAGATACTGCTCACCTTCTATATTCGATCATCAATCAACAACATACATTCATCCAATCAAACATACACGAAGCAAACAAAGAGATATAATTAGAACAGTACACCAACAGTAGCAAACACAGTAATAAAAGTTTATAAAACTCTTCTACACGTTTCTACGATCACACAGACGCAAAGATCACTAAATTCGGAGTTAAAACGTGAAAGTTATGTATTTTCTAAGATTTCCTATAGATAAATAAATACTTAATTATAACCTCGAAAAATAAATTATCAAAACTAACTGTACAACTACACTAACATGTAGAGCTCGCAAATACGAACCTAACGCAACTTGAACGGATCAATTCGGAGTTAAAACGAAGATTTTATGACCAAAATAATTCTAGTGGCAAAACTGTAAATACCTGAAAATGTATTTTTGAATAAACCGGAAGAAAATACGCTTTCAAAACACGAAAATGCCTTTTCAGTAGTACGCTATGGATGGCAGGTTGATTACTAAAAAGCTGAGGGTCTCTTTAATAAATTTACCCGCGAAGGGGTAAGTTCTAATCTGGGCCGTTGATCTCGATTTGGACGGCTCGGGTTCATCAGCAACTCCACAGTACTCCTCCGGTTACCTCCCTCAAGTCCGGCCGGTGGCTACCATGGTCGGCGGCCCTTCCATGGCCGGCTATGGCGGTTCTCCCCACCGAGACCACCATTCAAGCCCGCGTTTGATCCTACGGAAAGAGAAACTTCGCGCGAACTCAAATACGCTAAGAAAAACTAACCACGTGAACCACACGCGACGCACAGCAACAAGGGGCGGCGACGCCATTGCCGCACCATCGGCGAGCTTCAAAACCACGACTAGGACCACCTCCACCCAAAGGAATAGCCTAGAACTAAAGAGGAGAAGAATGCAGTCTCACCAATGCCACGAAGTCGGCCCCGAATCCACCCAACGGCTCCACCCACGAGCAACCGTCACCTCCAACCACCTCAACCCTAAACCTTCGATTCCTTGCGGTAGAGTTCACGGTTTAGATGAAAAACGGATATGGGAAGGTCAAGGCGTCCTATTTATGGCTTCTATTGGCCGTGTTCGGGTAAGATTCTCCGGGTAATCACGAGAAAGGCGGCGGCGGTACTCTGGTTCGAACACGAGAGGAGGAAGACGACTGACATGTGGGGTCCAGTGGTCAGCGACATGATGAACGCGCGGCTTCGCCTGGCTCGGCTGCTGGGCCGGGACGCGGAGACGGGCTGCTGGCTTGGGCTGGCTCGGCCGCGACGACGCTGATCGGCCCACGCGGGCAAACGCGGAGGAAAGCAGGCCGTCCGACGGGCCTTCGGGCCAATCAGGTAAGAAGGTAAGTTGTTTTTTTTCTTTTCTTCTTTCTTTTCTTTATTTACTTGTTTTCAAACTATTCCAAATAAAATTCTTCAAACCAATTCAAAATAAAACAAATATATCCACACCACAAAATAAAATAAATGCAACAGCATGAATGCAACACCAAATAATTTTAAAATTTTAATTCCATTTCTCTAGATTATTTAAAATTTATTACTCCTAAAATTTGGGTGTTACAATAGACAAACAAGACTATAATTAGAACAGTACACCAACAGTAATAAAATAAGATAAAAAGTTTTTAAAATGAATTCTACAACTCGCTAGGATCACACAGACGCGAAAAATCACGAAAAACGGAGCTAAAACGACAAAGTTATGAATTTACGAAGATTTCCTATAAAAAAATAAATACTTTAATAAAAACTCGAGAATAAATTAATCCAAACCTACTGTACAATTCTATCATCACGTAGAGCTCACAAATATGAATCTAACGCAATTTGAATGGATCCAATCGGAGTTAAAACGAAGATTCTATGACTAAAACAAGTTGAGTGGCAAAACTGTAAATATCAGAAAACATATTTTTCATTTACCGAAACGAAATACGTTTTCAACCGATCAAAGCGTACTCTGAGCTTTACGTTTTAGGACTGCGGGTTCGATATACTAAAAACTCAAGGTCTCTTTTACAAGATTGCGATTGAACCGGTATCTTCTGATTACAACCGTTGGATTCAAAATCAATGATCCAGATTAGATCGAGAAGAGAGAGAAGAGATGCCGGCGGCGCTCCGGCCGGAAAAAAAACGCCGGCGACCAATTCCGCGGCGGCGCCATCGCCGGAGAAGGCAAAAGCTCGATTCACAGCATTATCTCGCGAAAGAAAGATACCGGGATGGAGAGGGGAACAAGGCGAGCTCACCAAGGTAAGAACCGAAGACGAAATCGGCTCGGAGTGCAGTGCTTGGAATGGCGGACGGTGGTGCTTGCGGTGGCGAGGTTAGAAGGCTACGGCAGCCCAAAAGGGATGGAATGAGGGCATAAGGGTGCGGGGGTTTCATTTTATAGCCCGTAGGCGTCAGTAAACAAGGAAAGGAGGGAAATTTGATGCGGATTTGATTCACCAAATCAGAGAGAGAGAGGAAAGCGTGCTCGTGGTTGGAAGGAACTGGAGGAAGAAGAAAGGAAAGAGAGGCGGTCACTGACGGGTGGGACCAGCATGTTAGCGACTCAGTGCAGGACGCGGCCGCGCGCGCGAAGACGGGCCAACTAGCCGTGGTTGGGCTCGGCCCAAGAAACCGGAGGCAAGCGGGCCGCGGGGAAAGGCTAGGCTGAAACTGAGAAAATGAAGATTTTCGTTTTCTTTTTCTTTTTTTTTAATTATTTCAAAGCATTTTCAAATGATTTTGAAACCTAATTTGAATTTACATCAAACCACTCATCTCAAAAACTTAAATGCCACAGCATGAGTGCACAAACATGTTTCTACACTTATATTTGATTTTAAGTTAATAAAAATTATTATTACTCTAAATTTTCATGATCACAAAATTGTGTAAAATCATATTTTCCTATTTTTTTGTATACAAAATTTTAGGGTGTTACATTCTGCTACCTCACTTTGTGTGTCATGTGCAGCAGAATTTTCTTCTTGATCTTGCTCAAAACTGAGACAAACATTGATGGGAACATTTGTAACTTGATTCTCATCAACCTCAGATTGTAAATGGCACTTTGGGATAGCAACAACATCAAGAGATGGTGTAACACTATGATCCATTGTAATGTCACACACCTCACCATTTTCCATATCAATTTGGGACATAGAGCCTTCTTCTTGCTGCACAACAAAGTTCTTCTTGGAGTTGAATTGTTGATGTTCACTTCTCTTGGTACTAGAATCAACTAAAGAAACTTTTGGGACAACATGTCCTCTCTTCTTGCATGGACTTGATGATTGCTTTTTTCCAACAATGGAGGACATATTGGGTTGCAACTTAGCACTTTTATCTTGGCACAAACTAATGTTCTGGGTGACCTTGCCTTGTTACACCTTCATAACTTTCTTTTCCTCTCTAATTGCACAACTTAGAAGATCTTGCATACTTCTAAAATATTTTCCCTCAAGTGCAGCAGCAATGTTACCATTAAGACCTCTCTCGAAATATTCCATTGCATTCATGTCATCAACAACATTTGCACGATGCAAGGAAGAATTTAGCTTATCATAATATGCTTGGACAGATTTACTACCTTGCTTCACACGCTGCAAACGACAAAGCAAAATCAGCCGATATTCCCTTGGAACAAATTCTTTTCTCATGGCCTTCTTCAAATCTTCCCAATTCTTGATGAGATGCTTATGTAGATATTGTTTCCACCAATCATGAGCATAATCTTCAAATTTAAGCACAACTCGTGATATCTCCTTGGCTTCTGAAAAATCTTGAACCTCAAGTTCAATCTCCATTTCTTCTGCCCAAACGAGAAATTCCTCCGGATCATTACTTCCATAGAATGGAAGATTGGTATATCTTCGGCCTGTCATGGTTATTGCATATGCAAAATAGCAAGCTCATATGTGGTATAGGAAAATATGTAGAACTCTCACAACCTCACCTCTCTTACCAACCAAAGCTCTTATGAATTCCCTGCTGCGGATTACAGAGAAACAAATGTGTGGTGGTAACTGAAAGTGATGGCGAGGCGAATACAAGACTAGAGAGTACCGATTACGGTGGTTTTTATGTGGAGCTTGGTGGGGAATAATACAAGGAATGCAATCTAAATTCTAGTTATTGTAATATTAAGTAACAATCCAAACTAGAAGTTCTCTGCCTAGTGCTGATCACAGAATTTGAATGAGATGTAAATCGATCACACACACACGCAAGGAAATTTCAGATGTGATGCAAACAAGGAGTATGATTGGGATACAAGTGTTGCGATCAGATCCAACCAAAATTTTGCACCAAACAAGGATAGCACACTGGTTGCACTACTTGATTTGAAAACTTTCAGCACTTGTGCACATAAACCTACTGATCTTTCAACCTTTCTTTCTCAGTTTTTCTCTATTCTTTTTTTTACTTTTCTTTCTTCTCTTTTTTTTGACACACTTTTTTTATAACTAAACACAGAGACCAGATTAAGACACTTGCACAATTAAGATAAGAACAAAACACAACCGGTAGCTATAATAGGATCAAAGTTTACGCGAAGGACATGATATGTGTTTTTAGATTTTTTTTGTAGGGATTTTCAGATATATAAAGAGGCTCAAAGGACACGCAAAAGATAATGATCAGCAACTAAAACAAAGACTCTAATGAACTAAAACTTGACAAAACTCACTAAAATAACATATTGAAACAAAGGGCTAAAGCAATGTATTTTTTAGGCTTTTTGGTGGATAGGACGAAACAAAAAATATAAGTAGCTAAGGGAAAAAAATCCTACCGTGGCAACGAAAGCTTTGATACCAGATGATACGCTCAGGGGGTCCCGATCTTCATGACGTAGGATGATCACCGATAACTAGCTGAAGAACAGCCGGATAACTTGCTGCAGGCAGCGATAACTAGTGTAACCTGGCAAATAAAACTCGAAGCCAACCACTGTCTTTAACCGGCAACCTGAATCAAGGATTTGCCCAACCACACTCTCAAAGAACCAACCAACACAACCTACAATCAATTGAGGAAACCTCGAAGGGAGTATGAGCACCAATTGGGAGCGGATGAAACCGCCGCTTCTGTAAATCCCACAAAGGAAATCACAAGAGCAAAGGGGTAGAGATCTCTCTCAATATTTGTTAGCACACAGCTGAACAAAAGGGGGTTTGTATTCCATTATCAAAAGTCTGAGATTGCAATGAGTCTAGGAGGTATTTATACTAGCAACAGCCCTGCTAGATAGGTGGAAACTCGAAAAGAAAAATATAAGACACACTATGTGAACGGGCCTCCTCGAGATGCCTTCCTGGAGAGTTTTCGCGTGGCTGCTGGTCGTCAGCGCAGTCTTCAGTGTTTTGGCAATAACTCTATCTTGGAAACTCCAAATGACATGCGGTTTATTGGGTTGGAAAGTTAACTTGATAACCTTTCACACCATGTGCAACATGTACCACTAAATATTGTAGATTGATATAGTTTTGCATGGGAACTTGGACATCAGGCTGACTGCTGACTAGTTGACCAGTCTATACTAAATCAGTCGAATCTCAACATTGGAGAATCCAAATCAAGTGAGAGAACTTAGGCTTGAAACTAGACTTGATAAGCTTTCCAAAAAGTCCTCATGGGCCTTCATAGCTTTTGCGAGCAAAAAGTTGTGACTAATTCTTTCTGATGGTTCTATCACACGGGACTGGCTCGAACGTGATCCTCCTTTTTGGTTCACCCTTGGTGTCTTCTTGTCATCCTATGTGGTGCACCTAAGCAATAGCAACGTGCACAACTTAGGCAGTATATAATTCTCATTAACATTAAAATGATTTTCAGAAAGTAGCGCGTGCACCTCTTGTTGTAGCTTCTTGGCTCGACTACATGTAATTGGTCCATCAAAGACTTGGACTGGTGTTGGTGTAACTTGACTTGGAGGTTGTAACATGTTGTTGGTTGACGTGGTCATATCAAGATGTTTTCAACTACTTCTATACCTTGTCAAAGATTCAGAATCATAGTCTACCAAAAAGAAAGTGATGCCCTAGCCAAGGATTTGTAAGATTGAATATATCACAAACTAAAACAATATTTAAGGTTTGGATCCAGTCCATTGGGGACTTCCCAAACTGATGAACTACGCATTGGCTAGTTGAATCAGCTAGGGGTGGCACTGTCAGCCCCCTAGGGTGGCACTGCCGCCCTTGCCCTGTTCACCCAAAAGGGGTAGAACCAAATCGACCACATCCAACCCTTATTCCTTGTTCCAATCCCTTTATACTCCATCTAGAAACTGAAATCCCCGACCAGAACCACCACATTGCATAGATAGAGAGAAAACAAGTTAGGGTTAGGGTTTCACCTTGCTTCCAAACGTTGGAGTGAGGGGGAAAGAGGAGAGGGCTGCCTTCCACAAGCAGCAACTCCACCAATGTCGCAGCAAGAACTTGGTGGAGGAGTTGGAGCAACAATGCCGGCCAAGGGGGATGGCAATGGATCTCCAAGAGCACTTCTATGGAGGGAGAGGAGAGGTGCTCGGGTTCTGGGTGAAACAATGAGGATGGGGTCGGGAGCCTGAAGCATTGGATAGAAGATAAAGAGGCCCACGACCCAGCCAAAATCCATAGTAAACCCGTGAAGGGTTCATGGGCGGCACTGCCGGCCCTATAGGGCGGCACTATTTGGCTAAAACCTGTTTGACTGTTCTTCATATAGAACATGGACATATATATCTAAGGATTATGACCAGTAAGAATTCAACATTATAGACAATGGTCACAACCCTTAGGAGGCCTTTTTGAAAAACATTTTGAAACACAAAATTGAATCTTTTCACAAACTTTTCCTATGTCACTAGGTTGTCAAATAGAGGTGTGCTATAGTTCCAACCATGTTACGAGAATCAAGTATATTTAGCTCACTACGCAAAGCACAAAACCTTGACTCATCGAGAGGTTTAGTGAAAATATCGGCTAGTTGTTTTTCGGTGCAAACATGGCAAATTTCGATATCTCCTTTGATTTCGTGGTCTCTCAAGAAATGATGACGGATGTCTATGTGTTTGGTTCTTGAGTGGCTTATGGGATTGTTTGCTAGTTTAATTGCACTCTCATTGTCACATAGGAGTAGAATTTTGGTAAAGTGACATCCAAAATCTTGTAAAGTTTGTCTCATCCAAAGTAGCTGAGCACAACAAGCACCGACTGCAACATACTCAGCTTCGGCGGTAGATAAGGCTACACAATTTTACTTTTTAGAACTCCAAGACACTAGAGATCGTCCAAGGAATTGACATGTCCCCAAAGTGTTTTTTCGATCTACTTTGCAACCGGCGTAATCAGAATCCGAGTACCCAAGCAAATCGAACTTGGAGCCCTTGGGATACCATAAACCAAGGTTAGGAGTGTGTACTAAATATCTCAAGATTCTCTTAACAGCCACTAAGTGGCACTCTTTTGGGTTAGCTTGAAATCTAGCACACATGCACACACTAAGCATTATGACCGGCCTAGATGCACATAAGTAAAGAAGAGAGCCAATCATGGAACTATATACCTTTAAATCCATGGCTTTCCCTTCCTCATTGAGATCAAGATGTTCATTGGTTGGCATGGGAGTTTTGATAGGCTTTGCATTCACCATGTCAAACTTCTTTAGCACATCATGGGTGTACTTGGTTTGGCATATAAATGTCCCTTCCTTCAATTGCTTGACTTGAAAACCAAGGAAGAATTTCAGCTCACCCATCATGGACATCTCAAATCTCTTAGTCATGATCCTACTAAACTCTTCACAAAAAGAATTATTAGAACTACCAAATATTATGTCATCGACATATATTTGGCATACAAAGATATCTCCATTAATTTTGTGAGTGAAAAGGGTAGGATCGGCTTTGCCTATGTCAAAGTCTTGTTTGAGCAAGAATTCCTTAAGGCATTCATACCATGGTCTTGGTGCTTGCTTAAGCCCATAAAGCGCCTTTTGGAGTTTGAAGACATGGTTAGGGAACTTGGGATCTTCAAATCCTAGTGGCTACTCCACATAGACCAACTCTTGTATTGGGCCATTGAGAAATGCACTCTTGACATCCATTTGGTACAACTTGAAGTCATAATGGGCAGCAAAGGCTAGAAGCATTTGAATTGCTTCAAGTCTTGCCACCGGTGCATATGTTTCCTCAAAGTCTAAGCCCTCTACTTGAGTATAACCTTGTGCCACTAATCTTGCCTTGTTCATTGTCACCACACCATTCTCATCTTGCTTGTTTCAGAAGACCCACTTGGTTCCTATCACATTTGTGTTGGGTCTTTCCACTAAGGTCCACACTTGATTTCTCTCAAAGTTGTTGAGCTCTTCTTGCATAGACATAACCCAATCCGAATCTTCAAGTGCTTGATCTACCTTCAAAGGTTCCAAAGAGGAAACAAACGAGTAATATTGACAAAAACTTTCTATATGTGAACGAGTTGTTACTCCCTTTCGAATGCTTCCAAGGATGTTGTCAGCGAGGTGATCCCGTTGAATAGTTTGGCGTAACCTTGGATACTCAACATCTTCTTGTTCTTTTTCTGAACCTTCAGCTTCTTCTTGTTCAAGTATGGGCTCTAAATTCAGCCCTTCAGGTGATGTAGTTGTTGTAGAGGTAGCAGCAGCTGCTGATGTAGGGGCGGCACTGCCAGCCTTAGGGGCGGCACTGCCGCCCTACTGGTTTCCAGCAGGTGTGTGCTGCAATGTTTGATCGAGTACGTCAGCGAAATCTTGTACAACAACATCTTGAGGTTCCTCATGAGCTGTGGCTTGACTTTCTAGTGGCCTAATGTCGCCAATAGCCATTTGCTTGATTGCTTCACATGGTGGATCCTCCTTTCCTACAACACTTAAATCAACTTGCTCTTCTTGAGAGCCATTAGATTCATCAAATGTCACATCTATTGTGACTTCAACTCTACCAACGGTTTTGTTGAAGACACGATAGGCATGCTCATTTGATCCATAACCAAGAAAAATGCCTTCATCAACTTTAGGTGCAAATTTAGAGGTTTTAGGTCTTTTGTTAAGTATGAAACACTTGCACCCAAACACTCTAAAGTATTACACATTTGGTTTGTTACCGGTTAGAAGCTCATATGAAGTCTTTTGTAGTTTCTTGTGTAGATAGAGACGGTTGATGGCATGACAAGCGGTGTTGATGGCTTCACACCAAAAAATATTCGAAGTCTTGTACTCATCTAGCATTGTCCTTACCATGTCAATGAGTGTTCTATTCTTCCTCTCTACTATACCATTTTGTTGAGGGGTGTAAGGAGCTGAGAACTCGTGTTTGATGCCCTCTTCATCAAGAAACTCTTCAACTAAGGTGTTCTTGAACTCGGTCCCATTGTCACTTCTCACTTTCTTGATAGAGAGACTGAATTCTCTTTGTGCTCTTCTCACAAATGTCTTTACTTTCTCTTGTACCTAAGACTTATCAAAGACAAAGAACACCCAAGTGAAACGGGAATAATCATCAACAATAACCAATCCATATTTGTTACCCTCGATACTAATGTAGGCAACCGGTCCAAAGAGATCCATATGAATCAACTCCAAAGGTTGAGTGGTGGTCATGATGCTCTTTGGTGGGTGAGGTACACCTACTTGCTTCCCGGCTTGGCATGTGCTGCATATCCTATCTTTCTCAAAGTGATCATTCATTAGTCCAAGGATGTGTTCATTCTTTAAAAGTTTGGCCAAGTTCCTCATCCCAACATGAGCTAGTCGGCGATGTCATAGCCAACCCATTCTAGATTTTGCCACTAGACAAGTCTCAAGCTTTGCTTTACTTTTGTTGAAGTCAACTAGGTAAAGCTTGCCCTTCAAGCGACCCATAAAGACAATAGAGGAATCCTCCCTTTTAAAGACTTCTACACCCTTATCCGTAAAGAGACAATTGTACCCTACCTCACATAATTGTGAAACGGACAGTAGATTGTAACTTAACAAATCAACATGTAAAACATTTGAAATTGAATGTTCAAGAGTTATAGCAACTTTACCAAGACCAATCACATCCCCTTTGAGTTGTCACCAAATACAAGTAGCGGAAGCAAATAGTTTTCATACCACACACGCACACTTAGTTTAGATACAATGCCATCACATGATCAAGTCCCACAAAAGTAGTAGATAAGACGTAAGGATTGACCATGCCCTTGGTCCTAGTTGTCGCCCATCGCTGGGTAGAGACAGTGGATGCAGTAACCATAGTACATCTGACCATCTGTAACAACAATGAGAACAAAGCCTTGAGTACAAGAATGTACTCAGCCAGACTTACCCGACTTAAACAGAAATAAAGTGACACCAAGGAGTATGCAAGGCTTTCTTTTAGTAGCTAGCTTGACTCATTTGCAAAAAGCATAAGTTAGCATGAATAAACCATTTTAAGTACTTTTTGCATCATCTTTGTTATAACATGTTAATCTAGGTAAGCACCTATGCTAGTGCAATCACTTGATTAACCATTACATCCAAGTTACCACCTCAGGTTTAGCATTTCCAACCTAATCCACATAACCATCCATGTTCCATCATCATTACTACGATGTTGTAGCTTGAGTCAAGTGCTCACTGTCTAGGAGCGATGGCGATTCAAATCGATTACTAACTAGCTGGCGATTTATTCCCCACACAAACCATGCTTCCCCCGTTAGGGTCGCTTAGATCACCAATGACACTATTCTAGTAAAGTCGCAGGACAAACAGGGACCGCAATACCTAGGGATCGTCTGACTACCAGGAATCAGGATGCAACTACCCTTGGGCTCACTCTTTGCGCCCTTGCTATCCCCTATCTAGCTCCAATACGTGCACCCATCAGGTCGATCCTGGCCCGAATAGTGCCACTTGCTTCGTGGTCGGAACGACTTATCCGACCAGCTAAATGTGAGGCATGCGTTCAACATGACAAGAGGGACAAGTAATGATTGGTCCTTAATAGACACAGTCTAAAACTATGAGCACCCTAGAACCTTGTCTAGTTGCCCACTATACATTCTGCCCGGTCTCCATTTATCCCTCAACACTTGGTTATTTTCATGATAGTATCCATAGCTAAGTATCTAGGTAACCAAGTATAGTTGCCAGTGATCAAAAATCACCGACTGCTACCGGTCTAAGCAGGGCTAAGCATTTAATTCAGTCCTAGACCAAGCAGGGTAAGATATATTAAGATAGACAAGGATATAATATATGCATCAACGGTTTCACTCAACTTCTATAACTTAATGCAACAATATACATATAACTTATATAAAGTAATTGCTTTATAAAGTAGGAGACTTAGGATGCTCTAGGGCTTGCCTCTTTCGAACGAGCTCAGCTGGTGGTCCACGCACTCAGGAAGTTCCTCTCCTGGCTACTAGGCCTCGGGCACCTCCTATGCCTGGATCTCCTACGGGTCGACCTCGACCTGCTCCTCGGGCACTGCTACTAGAAGCTCCTCCTACGATCCTATATGATGCATACGTATATGTGACTATGAGAAAATGTGCATGGAATGGAATGAGGTATGATGAGCATGAATGCTTGCATGTAGATGAACAATTTCATTTCTATTTTACCGAGTAGGTGCAAATCTCCTCTCTGGTAAAATAAAGCAGATAACAAACAAGACATGCATACATATCTCACATCACTAATATGTTAATCATACTAGCAGGGTATTTAGTGCATCAAGATACACCAAAGCAACACAATTTACTAAACATGCCTTAATGAAATCTTCATTAAACAACAATTTAAACAAGGCTATAACAGCAACATATATTTTTTGAACTCATACAAATATAAGAAAAATGCAGTAACCTCCTTAGGTCTACTGGAGTCTATCATAAAATTTTCACCGCAATTGGTTAAGTAGTTTAGCCTATACCAAAAACCCGAGGGTAGAGTCCGGTCGTTACATAGTAAGGTTCCAGAGAGTGTTTTCACGACCGGACATGTTCGGTCAGTACTGACCGAACGTAGGCCAAAGTCCAGTCATTACACAGAGAGGTTCCAGAGAGTGAAATCATTGACCGGACGCATCTGGTCAGTGTTGATCGGACATGTGTCAGAGTTCGATCAGAGTTGTTGAGTTGACGTCATGTAGCCATTGGCTACTGACCAGACGCATCTGGTCATCACTTAACAGGCTGTTTCGAACCTCAACGAGTATGTTTGGTTGTGGGGGGTATTTATACTTCTCCTACTCCTCCAACATACTCCTCTTGCTCATTTGATCAGCTGAAGAACACCTTTGAGTCCAAGAGAGAGCAAGTGCCTAGTGAGGAAGTTGTGATTTGATAATCTCAAGATTAAGGACCTCATTAGAGATTTGAGAGTAGAAAGTGTGCATCCACTCATCTCATTAGGCTTGGTTGGGTCAAATGAGAGTTTATGCTTGTTACTCTTGGTGATCGGCATCACCTAGATAGTTTGGTGGTGATTTGGAGTGTGGTGATCATCCGGTAGAGCTTGTGGATGACCCGACTCAACTTATGAGCGGTTGTGGGCGATTCACCGAGCTGGAGCTACAAAGAATCAGCCCGTAGAGAGCACTTGATCCTTGCATGAATCAAGGGTGAGCCACACCCTTGCGCGGGTGCTCCAACGAGGACTAGTGGGGAGTGCCGACTCTCCGATACCTTGACAAAACGTCGTCGTGTTCCTTTCCTTCCTTTACTTGGTGCATTTACATAGAGCGATTCATTTCTTGTCATTTACATTCATAGAATTGACTTGCTAGTATAGGATTGGAACTAGGTTGCTAAACTCTTTTGTGTCGTAGAACAATAGTACATACTTTTAGGCAGTAGGGGTGAAGGGGACTTTGCTTAGGACTTAATTATTGCAAGAATTTTTAGAGAAGTCCAATTCATCCCCCCTCTTGGGCATCTTGATCCTTTTAATTGGTATCGGAGCCGAGTGCTCTTAGAATTAGGCTTAACCACCTAGAGCAAGACATCCCATGGAGATGGCCCCCCTCCCTTCTTTGAAGGAGACGGTTTTCCTTATTGGAAAATTTGTATGGAGGCATATCTAGAGGCTTTAGATGTTGGAGTGCTTAGAGCCGCCGCACAAGGATTCCCAAAACCTAAGGATCCTACAAACCTTGTTGTTGATGAGATTCACTATGAGAAGTGGAATGCAAAGGCAAAAAACACCCTCTTTAGAGGTCTTTGCAGGGACGTGTTTAACTGTGTTCGGAACTGCAAGGACGCCCATGCACTATGGTCAAACATTTATGCGCTCCATGAGGGAACCAAGAGTGAGCATGAGAAACACTATCATCTTGTTATGAGAAAGCTAAATTCATTTGAAATGCTTCCTAATGAAAGTGCTAATGAAATGTACTCTCGCTTAAATATCATTGTAGAGGAAGTTAATGGGCTTTGACTCACACAATTGCAACCATCCGATGCGGTGAGAAAGATCTTGTGCGTTCTTCCCATTGACAAATATGGGCACATTGTCACCGTACTTCATCAAGGAGATCTTTCCAATGCTACACCAACTCAAATATTAGGAAAGATTAATGCTCATGAGATGTACATGCATATTACACCACAAGATGGCTCTCTCTCTCTTCAAACAAGTAGAAGGAATTGGATTTCAAGGCTAGTCAAGAGAGGAAAGGCAAAGCAAAAGTTGAAGCTTCCTTTGATAGCTCAAGTGAAGAGGTAGATGACACCAACATTGCTCTCATGGTGAGAAGGACCACCAAGATGCTAAAGAAGCTAAACAAGAATGGTGTCAAGTTTGATTCAAAGAAGAAGAAATTATTCACTAGTAGCAAGAGGAAGCCTATCTCGGAAATGGATTGCTACAATTGTGGTGAACTTGGTCATCTAGCTCATCAATGTCCTAAGCCCAAAAAAGATAAATTCAAGAAGAAGTACAAGGACAACAAAGATGACTCAAGTGATGATAAGAAGAAGAGAGAAAAGCCATACAAGAAGAAAGATGGAAAGAAGAAGCAATATCACAAGAAAAAAAATGGCAAGGCCTACATTGTTGGTGATTGGCTCACGGATATTGAATCATTAAGTGGCTCATCCGGAGAAGACATTGATGATGAAAAAGAAAGAGTGGCCACTCTTGTTATTGGGAGTTCATTGCCTCCACCTCCACCACCACCATCATCCTCTACACACCTATGACTCATGGCCAAGGGTGACCGGAAGGTACAAAGTGATGATGATAGTAGTGATAGTGATAGTGACAATGAATTTGTAGCTCCCTCTTATGATGAACTAGTTGAATTGTTAAATAGCTACACTAAAATCATAAGAAAAATAAGAGCCAAAAATGACAAACTTGAGCTCGAAAAAGAATCTCTCTTAGCTAAGTATGAAATGGCTCAAAAAGCTAGTGATGAGCTTAGAGATAAAAATAAGGTTGTGTCATCCTCCCTCAAAGAGCTCAAATCCAACATAAAAGAGCTTAAACAAAACCATGATAAACTTGAGGAGATACACAAAGAGCTTAACACTAGATATGTCTTGCTAAAAGATGATTATACTACTCTCAAAGTCAATCATGACACTCTTGTTATTGCAAATGAATATCTATACAATGAGCCACATGATGCTACTAACCTTGTTGCTAAGATTGATATAGCTACATCATATGATGATTTGATTGATGAGTACGTTGAGCAAGGATCTAGTGGCAAAGACAAGCAAGTGGTTGTGGCCGAACGCTATGATGACTATGTCAAGATCAAGAATGAGAATGAGAAGCTAAAGAAAGATCTTGAAAAGCTATCAACCACCAACTCAATTGTCATAGAGACACAAGATGGTGACTACAACATGGCTCTTGACATTGAGAAGCTTCAAGAAGAAAACAAGAAGCTCAAGATTGAGAAGACTCACCTTGCCACTGGGTTTGAGAAGTTCACAAGAGGTCACAATCTCCAAAGTGAGCTACTCATGAACACCGTGATGAAGAATGATAAGAGTGGTATTGGCTACAAGGCAAATCAAATGAAGAAGGCCAAGGCTCAATATCAAGCTCAACATCAACACAAGTCAAAGCCAAAGCCAAAGAGATGTATTGAGTGTGGACAAGAAGGTCACTTTGCTCATGAGTGCAAGACTCCACCACCACAACCATTGCCCAAGCATGCTAGACCTTTTGCCTTCAATGCTCATTATATGGTTAGAAAGGACACAAAAGGAAGACCCCATGTTGTGTTTCTAAGTCCACCCAACAAGAATAGGCCTAGGCAAATATGGGTAGCAAAGTCACTAGTTGAGAGAATTGTTGGCCCCCATCAAGTGTGAGTGCCTAAACATCAAGCTTGATCTCTTGTGTGTGTAGGTGAACTACAAGACCGGTGGAAGTCATTGGGTTATTGATAGTGGTTGCACTCAACATATGACCGGTGACCCTTGTATGTTCACCTCACTAGATGAAGATGTGGATGATCAAGAAAGGATTACATTTGATGACAATTCAAAAGGCAAAGTGCAAGGGTTGGGCAAAGTTGCAATATCAAATGACCACTCAATTTCAAATGTACTTCTAGTTGCTTCATTGTGCTTCAACTTGCTATCCGTTGGAAAATTATGTGATCTTGGCTTTCAATGTATTCACCGAGAAAGAAGTGGTTGTATCAAATAAGGATGATGATCAAGTCATATTCAAGGGATTTAGATAAAACAACTTATATCTAGTGGATTTCACCTCCGATGAATCAAATTTAAGTACATGCCTATTCACCAAATCATCACTTGGGTGGCTATGGCATAGAAGGCTCGCTCATGTTGGGATGAGTACACTCAAGAAGCTATTGAAGAAGGACATGGTTAGAGGTTTGAAAGATGTTGTGTTTGAGAAGGACAAGCTTTGTAGTGCATGTCAAGCCGGCAAACAAGTTGCAAATACTCATCCACGCAAAGCTTACATGTCAACATCAAGGGTGCTAGAGCTTCTCCATACGGATTTATTTGGACCTACAACATATGCAAGTTTGGGAGGCAATCTCTATTGTCTAGTAATTGTTGATGACTATTCAAGATATACTTGTGTGTTCTTTCTTCATGACAAGACCAAAGTGACTTCATCATTCAAGAAGTTTGCCAAGAGAGCTCAAAATAAATTTGATGTGAAGATCAAGAAGATAAGAAGTGATCATGGAAAAGAATTTGTCAACATAAACATAGAAGCCTATTATGATGAAGTTGGGATCAAGCATGAAGTTTCCGCAACTTACACTCCTCAACAAAATGGCATAGTTGAGAGAAAGAACTGGACATTGATCACTCTAGCAAGAACAATGCTTGATGAGTATAACACACTAGAGAGTTTGTGGGCCGAAGCTATCAATACCGCATGCTATGCTTCTAACTGCCTATTTATTTAACGTTTCCTTGAGAAGACTCCCTATGAGTTGCTTAATGGGAAGAAGCCGGATATCTCCTTCTTTCGGGTGTTTGGTTGCAAATGCTACATCTATAAGAAGCGACAACACATAGGGAAGTTTTAAAGACGTTGTGATATTAGTTTTCTAGTTGGCTACTCATCAAAGTCCAAAGCATACCGTGTATTCAATCATGCCATCGGCTTAGTTGAAGAAACATATGATGTGGAATTCGATGAAACTAATGGCTCCCAAGGAGCACATGAGAATCTTGATGATGTAGGTGAAGAACCATTTAGGGAGGCTATGAAGAACATACCCGTTGGAGACATCAAGCCTAAAGATGATGATGAAGTACAAAAGATTAACAAGCCTTCTTCATCAAGTGTGCCACAAGATGATGATAAAGATGTGAGAGAAACAAATGAATCCACATATGTCTCTCATAATCAAGTAGTGGCAGAAGCTCAAGATGTTGATGCTCCACAACCTCCTCCCCAAGTGGTTGAAAGAAGAACAACTCATCGCCGGCGTACGGTCGCCACGCGGCGGTCGGCGTCGGCGTGCGGTCGGGCGATGCGCGCGCGAGCGATCGACCAAGGTATGAGTAGGAGCGAGGCACTGAGGCAGGTTAGGCTGGCTTCGTACCGTGGGCCGAGAAGTGAGGCGGCGACCCGCTTTGTTTTTCTCTTTTTTTTAAATTTGAATTCACACAGCCCCAAATTCACCATTTTGAGCAATTTAAAAGTATTTTCAAGATTTGGTGTCAAAACAAAAGTTGTCCTAAAACCCTAATTATTTAAAACCAAATTCACCAAATTTTATTCTCTACAACTTTGCTTTAATGACCAAGGTCAAAATCTAAATAGATTTTGAATTAGAGAATTAAAGTCAATTTAATCCCAAAACCCTAATTTTGAATAATTATTTTAAAAGCATAATTTGGCAAAGCTTTGAATATAAACTTTGCTCCAAATTGCATCCTAAATATTTCTAAGTTCACTTAGTAATCTAACACAACATATCATGGCATACAAACATGTGCGTGGCATTTCACATTACTTTAATCATGATGAATTTCAATTAAATTACACACCACATGAAATGATACTTCATTCCTTTTGGAATGAAATGCATAGATGATGCTTATGCATAATGTGATGATGATTATGCTCATGAGATGAAATGTTGATGCACGCTTAACACCAGGGCTGTTACAGCTCTTTCCCCTTATAAAAATCTCATCCCGAGATTTTGAGTTACTAACCATTGATTATAAAAGTTTTTGTACGCCTTTAGCAAGTGATCCCCTGTTTCCCAAGATGCATCACTATCCTCGTGATGACTCCACTGTATCTTGTACATTCTCACCACTTTGTTTTGAGTGACTCTGTCCTTAATATCTAAAACTCATATCGGTTGCTCATGGTACTCCAAGTCTGAACCAATCTTAAGGTCCTAGGATTCTATCCTTTCCTCAGGAACACACAAACACTTCTTCAATTGGGACACATGAAAGACTGGAAAGATTGAAGTCATCGCTTCTAGTAACTGTAACTTGTTAGCCACTGGACCCTTCTTTTCTAAGATTTTATACGGTCCCACAAACCTAGGAGCAAGCTTTCTCCTTACTCCAAACCGTTGTACCTTCTTCATTGGTGTAACCTTCAGATAGACATAGTCACCTACTTGAAACTCAAGCAGTCTTCTTCTCTTATCCGCATAACCCTTCTAACGTGACTGTGCAGCCTTCATGTTTTGTTGGATAACACGGACATTTTCCTTAGCCTCCTTAACAAAATCAATGCCATAATACCTTCTTTCCCTAGGCTCAATCCAATTCAACGACGTTCTACACTTTCTGCCGTAGAATGTTTCGAATGGAGCCATCTTAATATTCTCTTGGTAGCTATTATTATAAGTGAACTCGGCCAAAGGTAACCATGATTCCCATGAACCTTTTGAGGATAACACACAAGCTCTCAGCATATCATCCAAAACTTGATTAACTCTCTCTGTCTAGCCATCTGTCTGTGGGTGGTATGCAGTACTACGAACCAAACTGGTACCCAAACCTTTGTGCAAATGTTCCCAAAAATGAGCGGTGAACTTTGATCCTCTATCAGACACTATAGTTTTTGGTATACCATGAAGTCAAACAATTTCTGCAATATATCGTTCAGCATATTGAGGCAGTCGAAATGCTATTTTGACTAGTATAAAGTGAGCTGACTTTGTAAGACAATCAACGATTACCCAAATTGAATCGTTTCCTTTCTAAGTAGTCAGAAGTCTGGTAATAAAATCTATACTTATATCTTCCCATTTCCAATCTAGAATAAACAACGGTAGTTGCAAACCTGCAGGTTTCATATGAATGGCCTTAACTTTGCAACACGTATCACATCTAGCAACATAAGCTGCAATCTCTTTCTTCATCTTCGTCCACCAATAACGAGATATTAGTTCTTGATACATTTTGCTACTTCCAAGATGGATGGATAGTTTAGAAAGATGAGCTTCATCCATGAGTTGATTTTTGGGTTCCCTGTCCTTGGGTACAGCAAGACAATTATCGAACCATAGCACACCCTATCCATCCACTCTAAAATGTTTAGTTGGATCCTTTTGCATTTTCTCTTTGATATGGAGTATTCCTTTATCCATTTTCTGGCCTTATATAATCTTACTTTCCAAAGTGCAACTAATCTGAATATTGTGCAGCATAGCAGGATGCATCAGGTTGAATCCATCTTCAAACAACAATTGTAGAACATGAAAATGTGACTTCCTACTCAAAGCATCAGCCACTACGTTTGCCTTTCTTGGATGATAGTGCACATTCAGGTTATAATCCTTGATTAGTTCTAGCCATCTTCTCTGTCGCATATTCAACTCGGGTTGTGTGAAAATGTACTTAAGACTCTTGTGATCCGTAAAGATATTACACACATTTCCAAGAAAGTAGTGTCTCTAAATCTTCAAAGCATGCACAACTATAGCAAGTTCTAAATCATGTGTTGGGTAATTAACTTCATGCTTCCTTAACTGGCGTGAGGCATAAGCAATCACCCGTCCTTCTTGCATAAGAACACAACCTAAACCAATTTTTGATGCATCGCAAAACACTTCAAAATGTTTCTCTATGTCTTGTTGCGCTAGAACAAGAGCAGTGGTTAGCAATTTCTACAAGGCACGGAAAGCCGCTTTGCACTCCTCAGTCCAAGTGAACTTCTGATCCTTCTATAACAAACTTGTCATAGGCTTGGCAATCTTAGAGAAATCTGGTATGAAACGACAATAGTACCCTGCTAAACGAAGAAAACTCCGAATCTCATGGGTTGTAGTCGGCGTCTTCCAATCCATAACCTCTTGCACTTTGCTGGGATCTATCGAAATTCCATCTTTGGACAGAATATGACCAAGAAAAGGAACTTTCTTTAACCAAAACTCGCACTTGCTAAATTTGGCATATAACTTATGGTCTCTGATCCTGTTCAAAACAATTCTCAAATGTTTGGCATGATCCTCATCATCTTCATAATATACCAGAATGTCATCAATGAACACGATCATGAACTTATCTAATTCTGGTAGATAAACCGAATTCATATGATACATAAAGTATGTAGGAGCATTCGTCAAGCCAAAAGACATGACAAGATACTCATACAACTCATATATAGTAGAAAAAGCGGTCTTAGGTATGTCTTGCGGCCTGATCTTGATCTGGTGGTATCCTGATCTCAAATATATCTTGAAAAACACCTTGGCTTTGGACAACTGATCAAACAAGATATCAATCCAAGGCAGAGGATACTTGTTTTTAATTGTCATAGCATTCAATGGACTATAGTCCATGCACATTCATAAAGAGTTATCCTTTTTCTTCTTCACGAACAATGCGGGACAACCCCACTCAGACTTACTCGGTCAGATGAGACCCTTGTCTATTAGTCCCTGCAATTGGACCCTCAACTCAGCTAACTCATTAGGCGGCATCCGATAAGGCTTTCTTGAGATCGGTGGTGTACTAGGGATTAACTCAATAGCAAACTCAATATCCCTATCCAGTGAAAGACCAAGTAGCTCATCAGGAAACATATCTAAAAACTCACATACTATAGGAATCTCAGTTAGAAGAGCGGTTTGGACTGCAAAGGTTGTACTTGCAAGATCTATCCTCTGAGGCAATGGCACTTGAAAAGTACCCTTGCCTTGTGGATCCTTGAGGGAAAGGGTTCTATTTCCAGTATCAATAACTACAACCCAATCCTTCATCCGATTCATTCCCATGATCACATCCAAAACTAAACTGGGCATAACTATTAGGTTTACACGAAACCTCTTATCTTCTATATCTAGGGTTACCCCCTGAACCATCTGATTAGTCAACAAATCAACCCTAGCTAAACTTATCTGATATCCATATTCTAATTCCTTTATCTGTTGATGTTGCTTTCATGCAAATGCTTGACTTATGAATGAATGTGATGATCCAGAATCAAACAAAACAATTGCAGGATGTTGGTTGATAGAAAACATACTAGCTGTCATGGGCTCTCCTTCAAGAATGTCATCCATCGTGGTATAGTGCACATGAGCTTGATATTGGTTCTGCGGATTGTTGGGATACGGGCAAAACTTCACAAAGTGCCTAAACTAATTGCAGTCGAAGCACAATCCCCTTACTAGAGTAGCAGCTCTAGATGAATCACCTTGTTCTGTCTTTGCCTGCGGTATTGCAATCTTGAAAGGCTTCTGGTTCCTCTGCTATGACTGGGTATTCTGGTTCTTCTTCTAAGGTGGTCTAAACCTAGCACCAGGGGCTGCTGAATGGTACGGAGGACAACTGGCCATAGGAGCTCTGGTCTATGAAGGACCTAACTCAAAAGCTCTCTTGCGGTTCTTAGAGGCGGAGTAAGCATTATTGTTGTTTTCTTGGGTCAGACAATCACTGATGAAATCATTGAATAGCATCCGGCTAGAAGTCCCCATGGTTTTTAGCATTTTTGGACTCAAACCTCTCATGAAGCTTGCGATCTTCTTCACATCTGTGTTCACAAACTGCAGTGCATAATGGGAAAGGTTGTTGAATGCATGTAGATATTCCTTCATGGTTCTAGTGCCTTGAGTGAGTCTCATAAACTATGCGACCTTCATAGCTATCATGCTAGGTGGAATGTAATTTCCACGAAAGGTGGTGGTGAACTATGTCCAGGAGATAGGAGTAGTAGCTAGAAAAGTGGTCCGATGATGTGACTAGCATATCTCGGCTGTCCCTTGCAATTGATGGGTTGCATACTTTGTCTTTAGCTGTTCTGTCTGCCTTAGCAAATGAAACTTCTGCTCTAAGGTATTTATCCATTCATAAGCTTCCAAAGGTTCTACATCTTCCTTGAATATCGGTGGCTTGGTGTCCATGAAATCTTTGAAGGTACTGTTCTGATTCATTTCATGACCACCTAGATTATGGTCGTGTTGGGTGTTGTCAGTAATGTCATACCCTCCATGTTGCGCTGTCTTCCTAGAAATTGCGCGAAGAACTATTCTGTGGTGTACGAGGGAGGAGGTGGTGGTGGCAGGTCGCGGTTCTCATTTCCTACGCTACTACCACTCACCCCGGTGGCACCAGCAACGGTACAACATGTATCCACCATCTGCATATTTTAGCAACAATTATGTATTAGGCGATGTTGCAATATTTGGAGGTGAAAATAATTATGCCGCACTGAATTTACTAGAGAGAATAAATTCCTATAATAAAACAATGGCACAATCATTCAATCCACGACACAACATCACTAATATTATTAATGGCATCGCATAGCGTACACATACAACCAAACTTGCCAGCATACAAACACTGGACTTTAGGCATTCGGATATCACCACTCCAGCATCCAAGGTTCCACATTCCATCAAGGTCTCAACATCATACTTAGGTTTACACACCATACATAATAGATCGCAAAAAAACTAACTAGTGACTGCAGAAATATCAACTAGTCTACTCCTCGTGATCGCTGTCCATCTCTGACACGTTACCATCGTCATTCTCACTCTCATCTTCCTCCATCTCATGACCTTCCACAGCCTTCATGTCATCATCAGTCATATATGACACCAAGCTCCATCTCAGCTGCGCTAGGGGGAACATAAGGGTGCAGCTGATTGTGCAACTAGTGCTCCTCCTCATGAAAGTTGTCATTGTACTCTTCGGCATTGGCCAACTGCTGCTCAAGCTCAACCTGTCGAGCTCTCAAAATGTCTTCCTCGGACCAGGCTTCATTCCTCTGATGGAGAACATGGATCCGCATGCGCTCACTGTTCCTGTGGGCTATAGTCAGCCTCTGAATCTCCTACCTAGCCACCTCATCCCTATGGATGGCCTGATCTCTCTCTAGAGCCATCTGAGCCAGCTCTGCCTATAGTCTCTCCATCTCACTGTCATGGTCATGTTGTAGCTGACGGCAGTCATCTCGAGCCTGGCTAAGGGAACTAGACATGCATCTAAGGCTACACTCCAATCCATCATAGGTCTTCATAACTGCAAACATGGCATTCATCGCCATGTCGTCTCTGCTCTGGCTCTCAGCTGAACCTCTCTCTAAAGCTCTTCCCTCGGTCTGATCCCACACAGCAGTAGCGAGATCCCCCCTTGGAAATACTCTAGCAACTACGGTGGCTAACTCTTATGGAAACCTATCCATGATGTCCCTCAGTATAGCAAAAGCAGCTCTACTAGCAACTTCCTTAGGAGTCCTGCCCCAAGACTCATAGAACCAACCTCCCCAGTTGGGATCATCTCCTCTGGCGAGAACAACTGCCTCCACTGAGATCAGCGTCTCATCACCCAATTGCTCATGGCTCCAATAGTAGCGAGGTTCCTTTCCTTTAGGGTACCCCACAAAATTTAGTACCCTCCACAACAGTGTAGGCATGCCAAACTCTCCCAAAAACTTGCTCTTGCGGCGGGGCTCCTTGGGGGCTAACTGGTTGCGTCGAGCTCTACCTCCAGTGGACTTGCGAGAAGTGAGCTTTGTACGGGCCATCTGTAGCAAGGTTACCAATTATTGTGAGAATGGAAATTAAGTTGTAAATTTTATCCAAAAGGAAATAATCAATTTATAAGGGGAGGAACAATGCAATGAAATGAGATGAACATATAACATGATACATGCACATTCCATACGTTCTCACAATCCTAGAAATAGTAAATAAATTCTAGCGATATAGATGGTGGCATACATACGTTCTCTCATATATATGAAACTAATTCGTACTACGCGATTGCGCTGTTATGTACCTGCAGAAAATCATTTCAGCCCAAACCCCATAATATGTATATCATGAATTGCGAAATTTAAAATCTGCATACTCCCACATATGCATATTCCCAATATACATATATGTAGCACTTACTACCCAAACCTTCTTCCTATTGATGGCATCGCTTCAACGGACAGAATCTCCCACACATGTGGTACTATGATATAAACATGTGTGTAACATGTAAATAATCAAGCACCATATAATCACTTCCTAGACCGGTTGTGTGTCTGATCGTGCTCTCACAACTCACACTTATCGAGGCGTAGAGGCAATTGATCCATACATTATCATTCAAGCAAATGTCACCCATACAATAGCACGCCGTATGACCAACGAAATAGAAATATGGTGCAAGAACCCCTAAGTCAGTACTTAAATAAGCCACCTAGAGTCCTTAACTGGGCATAAAGGATATGACCACTAGCACACTCTTAAGTTTTTAATGAGAGGTTTAAACACCTATATGACTATAAGTTGGTAATTAGTTTTGTAACACAAAACCCTTTTGTTTTAAATACACACATGAACAGTACCTGCGAGACCTTGCTCCGATGCTAGCTGTGGCAGAACTAACTAATTCATATAGGCTTAAGTAAGAAAATCACCTACTGACGCAAATAAATTAACATACTTAAGTCCATACAAACCCGGTAGTCCGTGAAATCATGAAGGATTTCAAACCAACCAACATACAAGACAAGATCATACAAGTTTAGCAGCCACCATTAAAGTGTTACATAAGTTCGCAACATCATTTCGAATACATCAGAATTTAGAACATAGAGTTATTACAAACCAAGTTCATCATAAGTAGCAGAAGCAAATAGTTTTCATACCACACACGCACGCTTACTTTAGATATAGTGCCATCACATGATCAAGTCCCACAAAAGCAGTAGATAAGACAAGGATTGACCACGCCCTTGGTCCTAGTTGTGTCCCATCACTGGGTAGAGATATTAGATGCAGTAACCATAGTACATCTGACCATCTACAACAACAATGGATACAAAGTCCTGAGTACGAGAATGTACTCAGCCAGACGTACTCGACTTAAATAGAAATAAAGTGACACCAAGGAGTATGCAAGGCTTTCTTTTAGTGGCTAGCTTGACTTATTTGCGAAAAGCATAAGTTAGCATGAATAAACCATTTTAAGTACTTTTTGCATCATCTTTGTTATAACCTGTTAATCTAGGTAAGCACCTATGCTTGAGCAATCACTTGATTAAGCATTAACATCTAAGTTACTATCTCAGGTTTAGCATTTCCAACCTAATCCACATAACCATTCATGTTCCATCATCATTACTACGATGCATTAGCTCAAGCCAAGTGCTCACTGTCTAGGAGCGATGGCGATTCGAATCGATTACTAACCAGCTAGCGATATATTCCCCACACAAACCACGCTTCCCCCATCAGGGTCGCTTAGATCACCAATGACACTATTTCGGTAAAGTCGTGAGACAAACAGGGACCGTCTGACTGTCAGGAATTAGGACGCACCTGCCCTTGGGCTCACTCTTCACGCCCCTGTCGTCCCCCATCCAGCTCTAATACGCGTGCCCATCAGGTTGATCCTAGCCCAAATAGTGCCACTAGCTTCGCGGTCAGAACGACTTATCAGCCAGCTAAATGTGAGGCATGCATTCAACATGACAAGAGGGATGAGCAATGATCAGTCCTTAACCGACACAGGTGGAAACTATGAGCACCCCAAAACCCTGTCTGGTTGCCCACTACACATTCCGGCTGGTCTCCATTTATCCATCAACACTTGGTTATTTCCATGATAGTATCCATAGCTAAGTATCCAGGTAACCACCTATAATTACCGGTGACCGGAAATCACCGACTGCTACCAGTCTAAGCAGGGCTAAGCATTTAACTCGGTCCTAGAACTAGCAGGGTAAGATATATTAAGGTAGACAAGGATATAATATATGCATCAATGGCTTCACTCAACTCCTATAACTTAATGCAACAATATACATATAACTTTTATAAACTAATTGCTTTATAAAGTAGGAGACTTAGGATGCTCTGAGGTTGCCTCTTTCAAACGAGCTAGGCTGGTGGTCCATGCACTCGGAAAGTTCCTCTCCTTGCTCCTCGGCCTTGGGCACCTCCTATGCCTGGATCTCCTGCGGGTCGACCCCGGCCTGCACCTCGGGCACTGCTACTAGAAGCTCCTCCTATGATCCTGTATGATGCATACATATGTGTGGCTATGAGAAATGTGCATGGGATGAAATGAGGTATGATGAGCATGAATGCTTGCATGTAGATGAACAATTTCATTTCTATTTTACCGAGTAGGTGCAAATCTCCTCTCCGGTAAAATAAACCAGATAACAAACAAGACATGCATACATATCTCACATCACTAATATGCTAATCATACCAGCAGAGTATTTAGTGCATCAAGGATACACCAAAGCAACACAATTTACTAAACATGCCTTAGTGAAATCTTAATTAAACTCCAATTTAAACAAGGCTATAACAGCAACATATATTTTCTGAATTCATACAAATCTGAGAAAATTACAGTAACCTCCTTAGGTCTACTAGAGTCTATCATAAAATTTTCACCTCAATTGGTTAAGTAGTTTAGCCTATACCAAAAAGGCAAAAACACAACAATTAAGCACATGAAAATACTTTGTACTATGAAAAGTGTCAAACAATAGATTTCATATTTTTCCCACAATCTACCTAGTATAGAATCACTGTAGAAGAACTTTCATATACATGTATTATTCATATTTTTAGCCCTAGCAATGTTACAAGAAATCAGCAATTAATACAGATAAAATACTTAGCCATTTTCTTCCACAGAACATGTATGTCATATATTTTTCATAGAAAGTAAATTACATAAGTAGATCAATGAAATTGGTATCACATTTTTCTGATACATATATGATTTACTATGCATTTCCTAAGATAACAACATTTTTAAGAATTAAATAAAGCTCTACATAAAAGTATCTCAAAACTGACATGCATTATTTTATACTGTAGATCTACTCACAAGAAACCTAACAAATTTTGTCTCATCCAATTGGGAGCAATATACATCAGGATATGATTTTTCAAAGCATTTATACAATTTCTAGAAATTCATTTTTCTTTATTTTCAAAATTCGGCGCTCCTAATTGCTATGTGCACCCGTTGCAGTGCACCCAGGCCTGCGATGAGGCGCTGACGAGAGGGCCCCCGTGGGTCAGCCAGGCCCACGCGTCAATCGCACGCGGCAGGGGAGCGGCGCTGACCGGTCGGCTCTTAACGCCGGTGGTGTGGTCACCACCAGCGGCTTCCCCACGATGAGGCGGACCCGATGCGCCAAGAGCGGGCACCAAAGGAGCTCGGGAGCGAGCTCGCCGACGTGCATGGTGGCGTGGTGGTGCGGCTTGTCGGCGGTAAGCCGACTCCGGCCATGACGAGGCCCGGTGAGGCGCGCGTGAGCAAGGCGAGGTCACAGCGGACCCGTAGCATGAGAAAGAAAGGAGGGAGAGGAAGCGGAGCTGGGCTGCCCGTGCGGAGCCGAGCTCCGGTAAGTGGCCATGCACGGGAGAGAGTAGGAGAAGAAAAAAAGGGACCCGTGGCCACTACCTTCTCCTCGCTGGTGACAAAGGCGAGCGTGGAGCTGTAGCGGTGCGAGCAGGTGCGTTGGTTGCGCGCAGCGGCGGAGCTCCGCGGTGGCAGAAATGGCATGGCGGCCGCTACAGCTTGCTGCTGCTACTACAAGTGCAAGAGACGGTGAGCGAGGAGAAATGGTGAGCTGAGGGGAGGAGCTTGCGGGTCGGCTGGTTAAGGCAGGGCGCGGTGGGGGCAGCCGACTTGCCACCTGGCCATTATCGTCGGTGTACGATCGCCACGCAGCGGTCGGCGTCTACGCGCGGTCAGGTGAGGCACGAGCAGTAGTGGGGTGCGGAGGCAGGCCAGGCCAACTTTGGCCATGGGCCGAGAAGTGAGGCGGCGGCCCGCTTCATTTTTCTCTTTTTTTAAATTTAAATTCAAACAGCCACAAATTCACCATTTTGAGCAATTTAAAAGTATTTTCAAGATTTGGTGTAAAAACAAAATTTGTTCCAAATTTTATTCTCTACAACATTGCTTTATTGACCAAGGTCAAAATCCAAATAGATTTTGAATTAGACAATTAAAGTCAAGTTAATCCAAAAACCCTAATTTTGAAGACCATAAGCCTAGTTCCTTCAAGAGAGGCAAGCCCTAGAGCATTTCTCTCCTATGGTTTGCAAATCTTTATTATTGCGTCTTTATATGATTGATGCATTAAGTTATAGAAGTTGTTTGCAACCATTGTTGCACATCTTCCTTGTGTACCTTGATATATATTATATCCTTGTTTACCCTGCTAGTCTATGTATGAGTTACATGCTTAGCCTTGCTTATATAGGTAGAAGTCGAGTGATTTCCTATCATCTGCGAGATATAGGCGGTTACCTGATTACTTTGACTATATGTTGATATCATAGAAATAACCAAGTGTTGATGGATAAATGAAGACCAGGCGAAGTCTTATAGGATTTTGACTATAGTGATTTTGTCTATGTCGATTAAGAACCGTACCATTGTACGTCCCTCAGGTCATATTGAACGCATGCCCCACATTTAACTGGAAGGATAAGTCATTACGATCGTGAAGCCTAGACACTATTTGGACTAGGAATTGACCTGATGTACGCACCGTATTGGAGCTGGTAGCGGTCACCATGGGGGCACGATAGTGAGGTCAAGGGCAGTTGTATCTGATTCTTGGCAGTCGGGCGGCCCCTAGGTATGGTGATGCCTGTCGAACCCATGACTTGATCAGAATAATGTGTTCGGTGACCTGTAGCTCATTTGATCGGTGAGTATGGTTTGTGTGGAGAAGAAATCACCAGCTGGTTAGGAATTGATGCAAATCACCATTGCTCCTAGATAGTGAGCACTTGACTTGAGCTATGTCATCGTAGTAATAATTATGGAACACATGGATGGTTAAGATGTTGCGGATGTTGGAAATGCTAAACCATGACATGATTACTATTGATTATCTTAATCAATTGATTGCTTTAGTATAGGTACTAATCTAGATAACAGGTTAATAATTATTAACTTGATGCTAGAATACTTAAAATGGTACATTAATGCTACTTATGCTTTTCCATAAAAGAGTCAAGTTAATCCACACAGAAAGCCTTTCATAATCCTTGGAGTCATCTTTATTTTAGTTTATGTTAGGTAAGTCTAGCTGAGTACCTTCTTGTACTCAGGGCTTTGTTCCCACTTATTGTTGCAGATGTCCAGATGTATTATGGGTATTGCATCAACTGTCTCTACCCTGCTTTGGGGGATAACTAGTGTAACAACCCAGAAATCTCCAGGAAACAAAAATCACAACTGCAAATTTTTTTTTCTAAATATAAACCTATGTTTGGTGAGGTGTCATATAGGGAACCTAACCTAGTTGCACAAGTAGCACCTAAAATAGTTAATTACATCTTTGCATTTAACCATACATGCTTGAGTTGGATTTTATGTTCTTTGAATTGAATTAAAACAACAACATTTCTTGAATTAATTGCTTAAGTAAATAAATATAGAAATCTAAACCTATCAAATAGTTGGAAACTAAAAATATTTTTTTAGTAGGTCCCATTAGGTTATATAAGTGGAGGCAATATATATATTTTTGTCTTACATACAAATGCCTTGGCATATTTGGAACAAAGGAGATACAAAATAGAAAAGCTAGATGTGTAATTCAGAAAAAAGAAAGCTTATCTGGCCTAGCCAATCTCACCAGGCAGGCTTACCAAGCCGGCTAGCCAAGCCAGCCCAAGTCACACAGCAGCCGGCCTAGCTCAGTGAGCTGGCCCAACTCGTGGCCGAGCCTGTTTGGCACGTTGCTCATGCCTGCCCGCGCGTGGGCCGGCCCAGCCAGGAACCGCCTCGCCACAGCCACTGAACGGAGGGACCCAGGCGCCATCGCCTTCCTCCTGATTCCCCCATGCCCTCTGTTTCGATCGAAGAAGGGAAAGGGGGAAGCAGGGTCATGCGATTGGCGTGGGAGAGATTCTCCCTGTCCCCGCTACCACCTTGCGTGCCAAGGCGTTGTGCCAGCTACACAAGCGCGCTTCCTCGGCCAATCACGCACGCTCTGCCCCCTTCACGCACCACGCAATACCGCCATGGGCCGCACCCGCAACCACCCCCTGACGCACTGTACGATGCCAGGCCAGCCGCTGCATGAAATTGGGAGCACCATGGCACCTTCATGATCGTGTCGTGCCCCAAAACCCCACCGCAGCACCCTTTGATCTTCTCCATGCGTCCCCGCCACTGCATCCACCGTTCGCCCGCCATAGCCGAGCTCGGCTATAAAAGCAGAGCCTCTCCGCTGCCTTAGCCCTTCACCCTCCTAGCCGCCGCCCTAGTGGCACCATTGCCGCCCTACACTGCAAGAAGGAGGGGAGAAGAAGAGAAGAAGGAAGGAATGGCAAGAAGGGACCGAGGAGCCTAAAGGTGACGCCATCGTCTGAACCCACAGAAGAAGGAAAAGACGCTGGACTTCCTCCTCTCCACCACTGGTCTGCACTGCACGACCACCGTTCTTCACTGCTTCAACTTGTCACCGCACCAACACCCAACCGCCACGAGCCCAAGGTGACCCATGTCTCGCTGTATCCCGCCTTCCATGCTCGCCACCGTGTACACGCTGACACCGCCGTGATCGTTTCCATACCGGGAGCGGCCAAGGCTGGTGCCTGATCATCATTTGCACCTACACGCACTCTTGCGAACACACTTGCACATGATGCTGCCCTTCCAAGCCGTATCGACTCAGGAACGCCACCATCGCAGAGATGCTCAGAGTGTGCCTGCCATGGCCAGAGCACGGTCATGGCGAGGCCGTTCCTTTTGACTCAAGACGTAGAGAAGAGGAATAGGGGCCTGATTGTTTTGCCACGGTGGAAGGAACCCGGTGCTCGAGAGGAAGTAGAAAGAGGAGCCCTGGAGCATCTGGTCTGATTCCGCCATGCCGGAGTCACCACGCCCAGAGCATCGCCGCAAAGAGGTGTGTTCTGTCATTTCCAACCACCATAGCCGAAGCCGTGGTTACGTCAAACTTCGCCTCGGCATCATGAATCTGGCCGTATACAGGATGGAGGGGATCGTTGCCTTGTTGCTCTGGTTCGTCGGAGTTGAGGCACGTCGGAGCGCCACCCGCCATCACCAAAGACACCGCTGGAGCTCCTAGGACCCTGCCTAAACTCCATCCTTGGAATGCTGGCAAACTTGCGAGGACGTAGAGCCCACTAGAAACCGTTCTGAGCCACCACCGTGCGCTATCGCATGAGCTCGCCGCCGGCGTAGCGCCGCCATGAGGAGCAGGGGAGAAGGGTGCACTTGCGTGCGGGTTCATGCACCTGGTGTACCGTGGACCAAGAGGGAGAAAGGGCAGGTGAGCTCAGTCCACCACAAAACGAGTCTACGGTTCACAGCTCCCCGCCGCTCTATTCACCGTGAGCCACGCCCACGCGGGCCAGAGCCCATTCTAAACCCAAGCGGCCATGTGGACACAACCACCGCTTGACACGTGTCTGGGCCGGCCCGGCCCAGCCTAGGCCCAATCGAGCCCGGTCGCGGTCCGGTTACCGTTGACCGTTGACCAGTCAACAGGACCCACATGTCAGTGACTCATTCTGTTCTAGCCAATCAGAGCATGACACGTGTCACTGCCTGGAATTTCCTTTTTCTTTTTCTTTTTCAGAAAATCATTTAATCTTTAGAAATTCATAACTTACTCATTTTAACTCAGAAAAATACCAAACCAGTTTCTAAATTTTTCTAAAAATAAGCTCTACATCTTAGGCTTATGTTTGAGTGCATTTGGATCTTTTGAATTTCTGTTGCTTCTTTGTGCACCTCTATAGGAGTCGTTAATGCGACTCTATGTTACGTTTAATAGAGCCGGAGGACCTGCCGACTAAGGAGTATGACCCCGACTACAGCGACCTGCCAGGTGCCATGCCCCACCCATCTCCGTAGAACCTATTACACATGCAAATATAGAATTGCTAGCGCTTTACTTTTTGTAAATTTATGATGATAGGCTGCATGGTAGATGCTTTACTTTGAGCCCTTTACCTTGTCGTGACCTTACTCCTGCTCACCTTGTTGTTAGGCTAGATGCTCGCATGTTACATATTACTGCTTTTACTCTTACTCGCATTATATCTGTGATGTGATGCCGGTGAGTGAGCGGTGTATATGTATAAGGCACGTAGTGCCGAGAACTTGATAAACCTAACTAAAGAACTAGGGAGATCTTGGCGTGCGTCTTGGGTGAGTGGTGAGGGTTGAGTCAATCAGACATGATCCTACGATGAGTCTTTAGGGCAAGTCTTGCTAGAGGGGTGCGACCGGGGCATCCCTCACGAGACATACCTATGGCGGGTATATTGGGAGGAGAACTGGGGTGTTGGTTATCCCTGGTGGAGGTGCTGTCGTGGCACGGGGAATACAGTGTTTTCCCCTAGAGAAGATATCATGTCTAGTCCCCCTAAGGACTGGTATGTCTTGAGAACCAGAACCATGGGACCTTCGTGCACACCACTCGCTCCCGATGGGCGGGAGATGATTACCCGACTGACTAGGGCGGTACCACTACTACTAGGTTGGAAGGTGATAGTGTAGGGAGGAACAGGCATAGGGACCCACACCCTCCTAAGACAGCATAGTAACCTTGGGGGCCTGGTACTATGTCTCAGCGTTTCGGTGGACACCGAGGTGGCCTAGGGCTGAGTGGTAGGGTGGTACTGTACTGGTTGGAAGGCAGTTGGAATCAGCCTAGACGAGCCGGATTGTCGAGGATGGCGATCTTGTGGATTACCAGGTGTACACGCTCTACAGACTTGATCGATCTATACGTATAGCCGCGTCCGCGGATATGGACATTCCCATGACCTACGCTTCACTTGATTAGAGAGAGGAGTCCTTTCTACCTTTCCCCGGGTTCTGTATTGGATTCTGGCTTTGGCCGTTGAGACGAGATCTGAGCGGGAGTCAATCTCGTCGCCTAGAGAGAGAGTGAGATGAGATGTGTTGTGTGTGATGGGATTGGGATAATGTGTGACTAAGATGGGTTAAAAACCGATGAACATCTTATTATTAAAATATTAACTACTTGCATAGGAAACCCACAGCCTAAATAGGTCTCTTTCTACTTCCCTCAATGCATTCCACTTTCCACAAAGCTTTGCAAGCATAGGGTGGGCGATACGTGGCCAGTACCAAGTGTACTGATAGATTTTTGACAGGTTCCGAGCCCGAGTACGACTACGAGGGCGATAATTGGGAGGATTAGAGGGTCTGTTGATACGCTCAGGGGGTCCCGATCTTCATGACGTAGGATGATCACCCGATAACTAGCTAAAGAATAGCCGGATAACTTGCTGCAGGCAGCGATAACTAGTGCAACCTGGCAAATAAAACTCGAAGCCAACCACCGTCTTTAACCGGTAACCTGAATCGAGGATTCGTCCAACCACACTCTCAAAGAACCAACCAACACAACCTACAATCAATGGAGGAAACCTCGAAGGGAGTAGGAGCACCAATTGGGAGCTGATGAAGCCGCCGCTTCTGTAAATCTCGCAAAGGAAATCACAAGAGCAAAGGGGTAGAGATCTCTCTCAATATTTATTAGCACATAGCTGAACAAAGGGGGTTTGTATTCCATTATCAAAAGTCTTAGATTGCAATGAGTCTAGGAGGTATTTATACTAGCAACAGCCCTGCTAGATAGGTGGAAACTCGAAAAGAAAAAAAATAAGATGCACTATGTGAACGGGCCTCCTCGAGATGCTTCCTGGAGAGTTTTCGCGTGGCTGCTGGTCATCAGCGCAGTCTTCAGTGTTTTGGCAATAACTCTATCTTGGAAACTCCAAATGACATGCGGTTTGTTGGGTTGGAAAGTTAACTTGATAACCTTTCATACCATGTGCAGCATGTACTACAAAATATTGTAGATTGGTACAGTTTTGCATGGGAACTTGGACATCAGGCTGACTGCTGACTAGCTGACCAGTCTGTACTAAATCAGTCGAATATCAACATTGGAGAATCCAAATCAAGTGAGAGAACTTGGGCTTGAAACTAGACTTGATAAGCTTTCCAACAAGTTCTCATGGGCCTTCATAGCTTTTGCGAGCAAAAGGTTGTGACTGATTCTTTCTGATGGTTCTGTCACACGGGACTGACTCGAACGTGATCCTCCTCTTTGGTTCACCCTTGGTGTCTTCTTGTCATCCTCCGTGGTGTACCTAAGCAATAGCAACATGCACGACTTAGGCAGTATATAATTCTCATTAACATTAAAATGATTTTTAGAAAGTAGCGCGTGCACCTCTTGTTGTAGCTTCTTGGCTCGACTACGTGTAATTGGTCCATCAAAGACTTGGACTGGTGTTGGTATAACTTGACTTGGAGGTTGTAACATATTGTTAGTTGATGTGGTCATATCATCCTCCCCCCCTTGAAAAAGAGTCATCCTCGACTCTAATCCGTCGAAGTCCAAAAATTGTGCTAGGCCAACAGGGGTAGATGCTATGTTTCTGTTGCAATATCCTTCTTCTATCACAGCAATGTGTTTAAATCTGTAATCATATAAACCAAGTAGTAGTCTTAAAGGTGGAAACCAAAAGGATTTAGAATCAAGTTTAGCTTTCACCTTGAATGGATCCTTAGAATTAAGAGTGAATGTTGATGTCCTTGGTATGATCCTATCATCCTTCCTCTCTTCAAAAAAATTTGTCCTCTGCTTTTGCTCTCCTGAAAACAGTCTAAAGAAAATAGAGAGTGGATGCATATGCCAATTGCTATGATTACTTGTTGAAGTTTGTTCATTATCTTCTTTATAATTCATATGCACATTATTTCCTTTTCGATGAGATGAATAGTTTCTTAGATTTTGTGAACCTGAAATTAACTTTGAAAATGGAAGCACAAAAATTTCTTTTAAACCACTCATTTGATTCAGGTTATCAAGTTTTATCTTTGCAAAATCAAACATTTCAACAGATGTGAACGAAGCATGTTTGATATTCCAATAATTCTTGATGCTCAACTCATGCAAAGGTTTAGTAATGTACCTTTCATACTCAATGGTTCCACATGTATATGGAAAGACTTTGGGTGAATGAACCAAACACATTTGCACAAGATTTCTTTGTTTCAGTGGAGAATATGAACAAGAAAATAACACTGATTGTTCTGAATAGCAAGCTCTAAACAACCTTTTTATCTCAAATAAAGAAAAGTATGGTTCACAAGATGTACAACTTATTTTATTCAACTTCAATTCAGCAATGTTGTGACATGTTATGCAAAGAGCACAAACATAAAATTTATTTATAATGTAGTGTCCGATGATGTTAAATGTAAACTTGCAGCAATAGGCACTATTCAAAGATTTCATAGATGATATATCAAGAACGCTTTCAACCATTTTATTAATATCAACAAATTCATCAAGCTTGACATATAACATACATTCAGTAGGAGATATTCTTCTAAAGAATTCAGCATGACTAATCAGTTTCACATGGACCACATTATCGACATGTAAATTATCATATATTTCAGTCAAAGTATAGCAATGGTCATGCATGATTGAACAATGTTTGTCAACTTTCAAAATTTCAGCACTTGTATCAACATGTGGATCAATCAAATCAGCACAAAGATTTCATGTATACTCAATTTTAGTTGAAGCAAATTTGTCATCACAATTACTGGTCAATATATGTTGCAGATTCAGTTCTAAATTGTTTTCATTACCTTTCAGATTTTGTGATGGTGCATGAATGATGCATTGTATCTCTGAACTTTTACCTTTTTCCTTGTCATGGTTCAGGTTTTGCATAGCATAGAGTTGGTTCTCAATAGTGACAACCCTCGCATTTCTCTGGCCAAGTTTGAGGGTCTTTTGAGCAGCCATCTCCACTGAATCTTCTTTATAGACCTGCATGTTGGGAGAAACAACACTAAGAGTAGACATTAGTGGGTTAGTGTTAAAATCATCCGTGCATGCCTTGCAATAAAGCTCTCTTTTTTTGTGTGGTGTATCTCTCACACTCATATTGTGGATACTCTCAATCTCACATTTGGTGTAATCACACAACTCACTTTTGTTTTCACTATCACTCAATTTGGCTATGTGGCACTCATTCTCACAAGGGATTTGATGCATAATATCTTCAATGTCTTCTAGAGCAACATATGAATATCTTCCATCATTCATGATGTAATCGATTGCCATTGGGGCAGTAATGGTGGCAGCAACACCATCAGGTCTATCCTCTTCAAACAATGATGATCTCTCAATTGCTGATGTGGATTCATCCCCACTAATATTGCCTTCAATCTGAACTTTCTATGGCATTGGAACAACAATAGATGCAACCAAATAATCATCTTTGACCTCCTCCAAAGATGTTGGACTGGTATTAGTATAAGTGGAATCATGTGCACTAATCTTTCCTTCAATAATCTCAACACTATGTGACATGGGGGAGCACAAAATTTCAGCACCACTGTCCAATAATTCATCACATAATGCAGCTGATGGTACAACATATCTTGACACCACATTTGTGCTTGGAACCATGTAGGTTCGAAACTTCAGATCCATTAGATCATGATGAACTTCATCTTGGACATATTTATTACTAGCAATAGATGACACAATAGCATCATCTTTGTGCTCACATACAGCTCTCAAACTGAAACAATGATTGGCCTTCAAATTCAGATTAGATTCACCTTCAAAAATCAGAGTGTTGTCAACCTCTTGGTCATAATTGGGTACTGATTTTTCATCAGATGACATAAAAAATTTCTGGACAGATTTGGAGCATATAACTTCTCCACTTTTAGCACTAGAATAAGGCTCAGAACTTCTAAGATCTACAGCACTTGTGTTCAGACATGGTGGCAGTGCTTCTTGATGAAAATTTTTTAGATTTCCATGGCGTGGAACTGTAGCATGTTCCCTCAACTCAACACACAAAGGATTAGCCTCGATCAGAGAAGTATCTTCTCTAGTTTCACAACTCAACTGATGATCTTCCACAACTTGCATAGTGGCTTCTGCTACCTCACTTTGTGTGTCATGTGCAGCAGAATTTTCTTCTTGATCTTGCTCAAAACTGAGACAAACATTGATGGGAACATTTGCAACTTGATTCTCATCAACCTCAAATTGTAAATGGCACTTTGGGATAGCAACAACATCAAGAGATGGTGTAACACTATGATCCATTGTAATGTCACACACCTCACCATTTTCCATATCAATTTGGGACATAGAGCCTTCTTCTTGCTGCACAACAAAGTTCTTCTTGGAGTTGAATTGTTGATGTTCACTTCTCTTGGTACTAGAATCAACTAAAGAAACTTTTGGGACAACATGTCCTCTCTTCTTGCATGGACTTGATGATTGCTTTTTTCCAACAATGGAGGACATATTGGGCTGCAACTTAGCACTTTTATCTTGGCACAAACTAATGTTCTGGGTGACCTTGCCTTGCTGCACCTTCATAACTTTCTTTTCCTCTCTAATTGCACAACTTAGAAGATCTTGCATACTTCTAAAATATTTGCCCTCAAGTGCAGCATCAATGTTACCATTAAGACCTCTCTCGAAATATTCCATTGCATTCATGTCATCAACAACATTTGCACGATGCAAGGAAGAATTCAGCTTATCATAATATGCTTGGACAGATTTACTACCTTGCTTCACACGCTGCAAACGACGAAGCAAAATCAGCCGATATTCCCTTGGAACAAATTCTTTTCTCATGGCCTTCTTCAAATCTTCCCAATTCTTGATGAGATGCTTATGTGGATATTGTTTCCACCAATCATGAGCATAATCTTCAAATTCAAGCACAACTCGTGATATCTCCTTGGCTTCTGAAAAATCTTGAACCTCAAGTTCAATCTCCATTTCTTCTGCCCAAACGAGAAATTCCTCCGGATCATTACTTCCATAGAATGGAAGATTGGTATATCTTCGGCCTGTCATGGTTATTGCACATGCAAAATAGCAAGCTTATATGTGGTATAGGAAAATATGTAGAACTCTCACAACCTCACCTCTCTTACCAACCAAAGCTCTTATGAATTCCCTGTCGCGGATTACAGAGAAACAAATGTGTGGTGGTAACTGAAAGTGATGGCGAGACGAATACAAGACTAGAGAGTACAAATTATGGTGGTTTTTATGTGGAGCTTGGTGGGGAATAAAACAAGGAATGCAATCTAAATTCTAGTTATTGTAATATTAAGTAACAATCCAAACTAGAAGTTCTTTGCCTAGTGCTGATCACATAATATGAATGAGATGTAAATCGATCACACACACATGCAAGGAAATTTTAGATTTGATGCAAACATGGAGTATGATTGGGATGCAAGTGTTGCGATCAAACCCAACCAAAATTTTGCACCAAACAAGGATAGCGCACTGGTTGCACTACTTGATATGAAAACTTTCAGCACTTGTGCACATAAACCTACTGATCTTTCAACCTTTCTTTCTCAGTTTTTTTCTCTATTCTTTTTTTTTACTTTTCTTTCTTCTCTTTTTTTTGACACACTTTTTTTATAACTAAACACAAAGACCAGATTAAGACACTTGCACAATTAAGATAAGAATAAAACATAACCGGTAGCTATAATAGGATCAAAGTTTACGCGAAGGACATGATATGCGTTTTCAGATTTTTTTTGTAGGGATTTTCAGATATATAAAGAGGCTCAAAAGACACGCAAAGGATAATGATCAGCAACTAAAACAAAGACTCTAATGAACTGAAACTTAACAAAACTCACTAAAATAACAGATTGAAACAAAGGGCTAAAGCAATGTATTTTTTAGGCTTTTTGGTGGATAGGATGAAATAAAAATATAAGTAGCTAAGGGAAAAAAATCCTACCGTGGTAACGAAAGCTCTGATACCAGATGATACGCTCAGGGGGTCCCGATCTTCACGACGTAGGATGATCACCCGATAACTAGCTGAAGAACAGCCGGATAACTTGCTGCAGGCAGCGATAACTAGTGCAACCTGGCAAATAAAACTCGAAGCCAACCACCGTCTTTAACCGGTAACCTGAATCGAGGATTCGCCCAACCACACTCTCAAAGAACCAACCAACATAGCCTACAATCAATCGAGGAAACCTCGAAGGGAGTAGGAGCACCAATTAGGAGCGGATGAAGCGCCGCTTCTGTAAATCCCGCAAAGGAAATCACAAGAGCAAAGGGGTAGAGATCTCTCTCAATATTTGTTAGCACACAGCTAAACAAAGGGGGGTTTGTATTCCATTATCAAAAGTCTCAGATTACAATGAGTCTAGGAGGTATTTATACTAGCAACAGCCCTGCTAGATAGGTGCAAACTCGAAAAGAAAAAAAATAAGACACACTATGTGAAGGGCCTCCTCGAGATGCCTTCCTGGAGAGTTTTCGCGTGGCTGCTGGTCATCAGCATAGTCTTCAGTGTTTTGGCAATAACTCTATCTTGGAAACTCCAAATGACATGCGGTTTGTTGGGTTGGAAAGTTAACTTGATAACCTTTCACACCATGTGCAGCATGTACTACGAAATATTGTAGATTGGTACAGTTTTGCATGGGAACTTGGACATCAGGCTGACTGCTGACTAGCTGACCAGTCTGTACTAAATCAGTCGAATATCAACATTGGAGAATCCAAATCAAGTGAGAGAACTTGGGCTTGAAACTAGACTTGATAAGCTTTCCAACAAGTCCTCATGGGCCTTCATAGCTTTTGCGAGCAAAAAGTTGTGACTGATTCTTTCTGATGGTTTTGTCACACGGGACTGGCTCGAACGTGATCCTCCTCTTTGGTTCACCCTTGGTGTCTTCTTGTCATCCTCCGTGGTGCACCTAAGCAATAGCAACATGCATGACTTAGGCAGTATATAATTCTCATTAACATTAAAATGATTTTCAGAAAGTAGCGCGTGCACCTCTTGTTGTAGCTTCTTGGCTCGACTATGTGTAATTGGTCCATCAAAGACTTGGACTGGTGTTGGTGTAACTTGACTTGGAGGTTGTAACATGTTGTTGGTTGACGTGGTCATATCATCTGTTCTACGCTCAAGCTGGTTCTAGAAGATCGTTTTCCGCTGCTCTCTACGTTAGATGCTGTTCCAAATGCTTGTGTGAGTGTGTTCCGCCGTGCGTGGCGAAGAGAATAAATTATGTAAAACTCTCTATTGTACTCTGATATTCATGCATGACTTATGTATCACTGAGATTTGGGTAAATTGATGGAATGTTTCATCATTTTACACTTCGTTTATGTGGATTTCCCTTTGCGGAAATCAAGGACGTTTCAGTTGGTACCAGAGCCATGCTAACCCTAGGACGGACCCATAGGATTGGACAATAGAATTAGGAAAGATCTTGACACTTTCGGTTATATTACCGACCGTGCTGCATTTTTGTGCACGGCTTATCTCATTTTCACACTCTCTTACCTACATTTCGTTCTACCCTACCTATCACATCACTCCGTTCCACCCTGAATCACCCTGTTTCACTTAAGAATTCATCAATTATCACTCTGAATTACATTGATTCGCCTTATCTTACCAAGTTTCACTCTAAAATACTCAAGTTACTACATGCACGATAAGGTACTGACTCCGTCTCATGGTTAATTTGCAGATGGCCCCTGTTGCCGAGCTCCCTGTGGACGGACTGGCCTACCGTGGGTTCACCATGATCCTGTACGACGTGCTAGACTCACTTGGTGTTCCCACAGAGCAGATCGAGTACGTGTGCCGGGGTGAGCCTAGAACCGACGGGTTCAAGGGCCACATCGTGGTCCACGTCAAGGTCCCCGCCAGCGAGTTCATACCCGTGCTACATGCCTTTGAGACACTGGAGGTGGAGAACTCTATTGCTTCGTGCGTACAGTCCATCTCACGCATAGCCCTTCGCAGTGTGATGCGTGACGCACACGACTACCTCAAGACGGGACCGTACCGCCTGCTGCCTGCCGCTTTGGACCTGAATAGGTTCTCGGAGCCGTAGATCGCTGCTGCAGACCGTGCTGCGCATGACGAGGTCGACCCCTGTTGATGAGGTCATGACCATGCTTGGAGAATTACATGGAGGCCAAGGAGATCAGCAAGGGCATCCAAATTTCGGGTTATTTGCTAGTTATGTGAGTTCTTTCCATTGTCCTTTGTTTTCACCTTGTTGCGCTACGTCTCGACACGTCTTAGCTAGCAGCTGTGATTTGTACTTTGGATCCGGATTGAACAATTGCTAATCTACATTCGTTAATTGCTAATCCTTGTTGTCATATTGTGTGTCTACCCATAGCTCCACATATTCTTCTGTCAGCACAGGTTTATCTTGCAACTGTTACCCACACTCAACAACAGATTACTTTGCCACTTTGGTTTAACTCATGTTTGGCGTTGGTAAGAATATAGGCAAGACAGTGATAAGCCGCTTGTGATTTTGCATTCCACTTTCACCACCACCACTTGTTTTCTTTTAGTAGATTATTAGGGATAACTTTCACTGTTTTGTTTCTATTTTGTGTCTATAATGACAGGTTACAACACTCATCGATACGAGACAACAATGATGCATGAGCCATGCACTATTGCTGCTACACCTCCTTCCGCGGGTCGTTCTATTCTTTCTTCTCCACCTACTTATGATGGTGTTGGTGCTGATGAGTACATTGAGTGGGAAAGTAAAATAGATAATATTTTTGCACATTGTCATATGTGTGAACGGAGGAAGATTAAGAATGCATCTAGTGTTTTGAGACATTTAGCATCAATTTGGTGGGAGTCTTTAAGTTCTTCAGATAAACCTCATACATGGAACGATATGAAAATTCTTATGAGAGAAAATTTTGTTAATCCATCTCTTGTAATTAATTCATATGATGAGGAACATCAATTAGACCAATCTCCTATTATTCCTCCTGTTGTGCCTAACCTTTTGCAGGATAATGCACAAAAGAGAGGGGATGACATGATAGAAAATGAGGTGCTCTCAATTTCATGTGAACATTCAACACATGTTACTTCCGCTGACAGTGAGAGCCAAGGTAATGCCAATGATGCTAATCTCACAAAAGATGAGAGTTCTCTTGATGTGCTGAATTTTTCCACCAATCATGTTATGATAGAGCAAATATTAGTGGAACCTTCGTTTGATTTACCTTTGTCACAAGATGATTTGCTTGATGTTCCTTATGATAAAGATGACTTGAATGATGATATTTATATTATTCCAATAATGAATGATCATGATATATGTATGTTGGAATCGAACACTACTAATGAAAAATAGACATGTTATTCATAAATGCTAGCGATGTTGATGAGCTAAAGTTGATGTCTTCTTTAAATACATTGGGATACATTGATTTTAATATTCTTTGCAATCTTAATTATTTAGAGGAAAAACTTTATGCATATGCTGATTTTCCATGGTTGTCTAGACATACATATCATGTTTTTGGCAAATATAGCAACCAAGGACAATATATGGTACAACGAGTTTACATTTGTACAACTGTGAATTCTTCTTTTGTTGTGAAAAATAATGATCAATTAGAGGACTATAAAATCAACAATGTTGTCATGCCATATTCCTCTCATTTTGCTTTATAGTCCCAAGTGGAATCCAAAGAAGGGGACCATATGTTTCTTGTTACTACTAATCTTTTGCAGGATAGTATTGACAAAGATCGTGTGTATTTTCATCGAGGAGACTACATGTTTGTAGCAGAAGGCATGCTGCAAACCAAAACATGTGGTCATATTCTTTCTCCCAACATTTTCAATTCCCAATATTTTGGCAATCTCGTTTTGTCTTCATGTTGTGCAGAATGACATTCAAGCAACATCGACGCCGAGGACGACTTTTCATCAAGAAGGGGAGGATGATGAGGTCATGACCATGCTTGGAGAATTATATGGAGGCCAAGGAGATCAGCAAGGGCATCCAAATCGAGAAGGTGGCCCAAAACTTATCTGGTTCGAGTCACCAAGGTGGAGGCCCAAATCAAGTTTGAGTCCACCTCGGAATCCAGGACCAGTCTGCCTTGAACTAGTCACCCAGGACGTGTACGGACTCCGTTTTTGATGATCCATATATGGATGGAAAGCTTATTTGATAAGGAAGCCAACCCAAGTGGTTCTACATCAAAATATGTTCAGAATCAACAGGAATCGTCGAAACAAATCACCGTCCAAAATCTGTCAGGGCGCTGTGTCGCCGTCTTTTGGGCCGATTGGCCATGTATCGTGTCGGGCCTTAAGCCCAAGTTGTGGGCACCCAACCCCTGGCCGTTTCTAACCCTAGGTCGAGTCTTAGACTATAAACACAGCCGCCGCCACTGTTAGACAATTGGGTTTTGTTTAGAGTTTAGTTTTCCATCGAGAAACTGAATCGTTCATTGTAACTGTGGTGACAAATCCTTTTACATCCAAGGCCCCTATTCTTGATCTCCTCCACTGTGTTGATTAGTCCTTTGGAACCGAGTTCTTGAACCTTCTATTGATATTCACATCATTCATATTTGCAATTTCAGATTGCGTGTTTTTACCTTCTTGCTTGTGCTCTTCGATTCACTTGCAGGAAAACCTTCTTGGCGAGGTCAATCAAGTTGTGCTTGGTTGATAACCAATGGAGCAGTGGTGTAACGGTTGCAGGGTTCGAATCGTGTCTGATTTGAAGCCGGATCACCAACGTTGAGATCTCCACAAATCGAACTTACCGGTTACCTCTCGGAAGATCGGGCCAGTACTCATCACCTATCTGAGGGCCTCCGCGCAGTACATCATCGCCCAGGATCGCTACATCATGGATGTAGAAATGCAGAACTACTGCTACCAAGACCTCCTATTCCGTTGCGACGAGGAGTTCCTCAAGGTGGAGCGCAAGGAGGGGAGATGGTCGGCAAGCTCGAGGAAGAGCGCATGGGCTATGATAGGATGAAGACCTTCTATGAGAACCGTGAGTAGTCACTTTAGAAGGAGATTGCTGATCTCAAGGACAAGGTTGGGGAGGCTGAGCTTCGCCATGACTATCTTGAGTCCAAGGTGCTTGAGTGTGAGGATTGGATTGAGCGTCAGAGGCTTCCCCTGAGAGATCTCCACGAGAAGGAGAAGCAGCGTGGCTTTAGGAAGCTTGCCCTGGAGGCCCGTTGCAACACAATGGAGAAGCTAGCCATGGAGGCTGCCGTCACCACCACCTACAACATGCACCACCTGGTTCACTACATCAAGAGCACCGAGTACCTTCAGGACAAGGTGAACCGCATCAGTCAGGCTTAGATCGACACTGATCGTAAGCGCGTCCAGGAGATCGGAAAGGTCCAGGACGTCCTCTTACCTGGGATGCGCAAGAAACCACGCAGACAGCCTTTCCACATTGAGGCCACCAAGCTCAACTTCAAGGCTTACCCGACTGAGGGTTACTCGGAGGTTCCAAGGACTAAGATGCTGGACTATGCTCTCACTTATGTCGCAAGGATCCACCACTCCGATGACGAGCTTTGTGCCATGGAGGGCACTCTCGAGGCTTCCACTTCTGGTTCTTCTACACCACCCGCCACTCCCGAATAGGAGTAGTTACCCTTTTTCACATAATCATGTAATAAGGTAGTAGTAGACATGTTGAGCCCTGTGTGGTCAGAGATATGATGATGCACTTATGGAGTAATGTAGGATGTCCCACTTTTGGAGCTGCCTGCGAGTAGCACGATTCCCATGAATCTATCAGTGTAGCTACTGGAGATATCGCTATGTAATAAATTAATGTAATGGATGTTTTGGATCTTATCGCATCTTATGGTTCTTATTGCATCTTTGTATGAGTGTTGGATAGTTATCACTTTTTAAATTGATAAATCGCTTAACCATGCATCTAATGAAAATGTTAAACAATGAACTGACCCTACAGAGAAATGTCTTGCCGCTGATCCGCTCGTCTGAACAACCACTCGCTTTCCCCCGCGCCTATGGCCCGTGGTCGTGGTCAAGGCCATGGAGGAGACCAGGGAGTTCCCTTCGGTGTCGGGGAGGAGCCTGCACCAGAGGAGCCTGCACTAGGGGCGGGTGCCGCCCAGCATCTCGGAGGAGAAGCACCGCCACCGCCACCACCATAGTTGGCGGAGGTGATGGACCACCAAACTTGCCTCTTGGAGACACTGGCTCAGGGAATGCTTCACCACCACGAGGGTCCTCCCAATGACTTCCAGCAGAAGTTGGAGGGTTTTCTCAAACTGAGGCCTCCTACTTTCGACACCACCGACGATGACCCCATCGCCGCTGAGGACTGGCTCTGTGAGATGGAAAAGAAGCTGGACCTCACCACCTGCACTGACGAGGAGTGTGTGGGGGTAGCCACCCACCAGCTCACTGGCACTGCACGCGCATGGTGGGACAGCTACTGTGACGCCCATGAGGACCCGGGAAGTATTTCTTGGGAGGAGTTTGTCGAGGCATTTCGTGAGCAACACATGCCTGAGGGCATCATGGATGCCAAGGTGGAGGAGTTTTGCAACATTTCCCAGGGCTCCCAGAAGGTTTAGGAGTACACTACTCGTTTCACCCACATGATGAGGTATGCTCCAGGTGAGACCGATACCGAAAAGAAGAAGCTGTACTGTTTCAAGAAGGGGCTGAACTCTCATCTCAAGGTGGCCCTCTCGGGTCATGCTTGTCGCACCCTTTGCAAGATGGTCAACAAGGTGCTGGAGATGGAGAGGGACCGTCTGGAGGCGGACACCCTTCATAAGGAGAAGAAGCGTCGGTTCGAGAATTCCTCTCGTGGCCCGGCTCTGCAGAGGCCATGTGTTCACGTGCTTCCTCTGCCCCACTCTCGCTACACCTAGGGGGCAGTGACCACTCCGAGCCGTGGAGGTGGTACCTACACCGCCAACTACCACCACCCCGCTTAGAGCCGTCCCGCTCCGAGTCGCCCCACTCAGGGAGCTGGCACGTGGAGGACCGCTATGCCTACCTCCACAGGTAGCGTGCCCTTCACCTATTTTGGTTGTGGCCAGCCCGATCACAAGATCGCTGAGTGCCCTGTCAAGAACGGCACACCGCCTGCTTCGATCCAGACAAGACAGGCTGCTACACCTACTGCTCTGCGCAAGAACGTTGTTGGGGCTGTTCGCAGTCGTCTCAACCACATGACCGCGGAGGATGCCCAGGACGCTCCTGACGTGGTGTACGATATGTTTTTGGTACAGGGAGTTATATCTTCAGTCTTGTTTGATTCTGGAGCTACTTGTTCTTACATTTCCACCAAGTTTGCACGAGAACATAGCATACCTGTGACTCCCCGCAAGGAGCCCATTGACACTAGTTCACCTTTGGGTCGCATTATATGCACCAAGAGATGTCAGGGAGTGAGTATCACCATTGAGGGCTACCCTTTTCTAGCCGATCTTACCTTACTTCCATCAGAGGGACTAGATGTCATACTAGGAATGGATTGGTTGACACAACATAAAGGAGTGATATCTTGTTCACCAAGGTATGTGGAGATCACACACTCAAGTGGACACATAATCCGCTGTAAGCCAAATCAGAGAAAAACAGTCTCTAAGTTGTGTGCCCTAGAGGCCAAGACAACCAAGGAGGTACCCGTTGTGAATGAGTACCCTAACGTGTTCCCTGAGGAGTTGCTAGGCATGCCACCTGATCGGGATGTGGAGTTTGTGATTGACCTTCTGCCTGGTACCAGTCCTATTGCTAAAAGGCCCTACCGCATGTCAGTCGATGAGCTAGAGGAGCCAAAGAAGCAACTCAAGGAGTTGTCAGATAAGGGATACATCAGACCTAGTGCTTCACCCTAGGGTTCCCTTATTTTGTTCATGAAAAAGAAGGATGGATCCATGAGGATGTGCATTGACTATCGGAACTTGAATGTCATAACAGTCAAAAACAAATATCCCCTTCCTAGGATCGATGACCTCCTAGATTAGCTGAAAGATGCTAAGTTCTCTTCTAAGATCGATCTCAGGTCCGGATATCATCAGATAAAAATTAGACCCGATGACATTCCTAAGACAACTTTTGTCACCAGATATGGGCAATATGAGTTCACAGTGGTGTCCTTCGGACTCACTAATGCCCTGGCCTATTTCATGAACATGATGAATAAGGTATTCATGGACGAACTGGACAAGTTTGTAGTGGTGTTCATTGATGACATTCTTATATATTCTTCCATCGCCAAAGAACATGAGCAACACTTGAGAGTGGTTCTGGAGAAGTTGAGGCAGAATCAACTATATGCCAAGTTCAACAAATGTGACTTTTGGCTTGAAGAAGTTGCTTTCCTTGGTCATGTTCTTACTGCTGAGGGAGTTGCTGTTGATCCCGCAAAGGTTGAAGCTATGAAAGAGTGGGAACAACCCTGCAATGTGACCAATATCTGCAGTTTTCTTGGATTAGCTAGGTACTATCGCAGATTCATCGAGAACTTCTCAAAGATAGCCAAGCCCATGACTAACCTGCTGAAGAAGACTAATGAGTTTGAATGGACGCTCGAGTGCGAACACAACTTCCAGACTCTGAAGCAGAAGCTTACCACCACACCTGTTCTTGCCTTGCCCGATACCCAGAAAGACTTCGTGGTCTATTGTGATGCATCCAGACAGGGACTTGGTTGTGTTCTGATGCAAAGTGGAAGGGTCATTGCCTATGCATCCTAACAGTTGAAGGACCATGAGCAACGCTACCCAACCCATGATCTAGAGCTTGCCGCTGTCGTGCATGCCCTAAAGATATGGAGGCACTACTTGATCAGAAATAAGTGTGATATCTACACCGATCACAAGAGCCTGAAGTACTTCTTCACTCAAGAAGATCTAAACATGAGATAGCACCGATGGCTAGAGCTGATAAAGGATTATGACCTAGAGATTCACTATCATCCGGGAAAGGCTAATGTAGTCACTGATGCCTTGAGCCGAAAGAGCTATTGCCACAATCTATCCATGGAAGCTGTACCACCCGAGCTATGTCAGGAAATGGGCAAACTCCATCTCAAAATCCTACCTAGGGGTATGTTGAACGAGCTTCAAGTGCAATACAACCTCAAGGATTGGATCCGTAATGCTCAACTGGAATGTCCGGAAATTTGGGAAATCCGAGAACTCATGAAGAAGGGCAAGTGCCCCAAGTTCAGGGAGGATGAGCAAGGAGTGTACTGGTACAAGGATAGAATCTGTGTACCATCTAATTTCGCCTTACGGCGAGAAATCTTGGAAGAGGGTCATGACTCCAAGTATTGTATTCACCCGGGAAGCACCAAAATATATGCGGATCTAAAGAAACAGTTCTGGTGGAAGAACATGAAGGCAGATATTGTCGGGCATGTCGCATGATGCGACATCTACAATAGGGTCAAGGCTAAGCATCAAAGACCAGCCGGATTGCTTAAACCCTTGGATGTTCTGGTGTGGAAATGGGAGAGCATATCCATGGACTTTATAGTAGGTTTACCTCGAACTCCTAAAGGCCATGACTCGATTTGGGTGATCATTTACCGACTGACCAAAGTAGCTCACTTCATAGCTATGAGGACTGACTACAGAGTTGAGAAGCTAGCAGATCTGTACATCGAGCACATTCTCAGACTCCACGGAGCCCCCACTAGCATAGTGTCTGATCGTGGTACGCAATACGTGTCCAAGTTCTGGAAGAGTCTCCACAAGGCTATAGGGACTCGACTGGACTACAACACCGCATACCACCCACAGACAGATGGTCAGACAGAGAGGGTTAATCAGATCTTGGAGGATATGCTCCGAGCTTGTGTCTTGAAGTATGGGTCTAATTGGGAGAAAAGTTTGTCCCACGCAGAGTTCTCTTACAACAACAGCTACCAGGCTAGTCTCAAGATGTCACCATTCGATGCTCTATATGGCAGAAAGTGTAGAACCCCTCTGATGTGGTCAGAAGTGGGAGAGAGATCATTCTTTGGTCCTGCAAAGATCAAAGATGCCAAAGAAGGAGTAGCCCAAGTGCGAGAAAACCTGAGGATTGCCCAAAGCCAACAAAAGAGTTATGCAGATAACCGTCGGAGAGACCTCGAGTTTTAGGTTGGGGACTATGTCTATCTCAAGGTCTCCCCACTCCGAGGTACCGTCAGATTTCATGTTAAAGGAAAGTTAGCACCTAGGTATGTGGGACCATACAGGATCTGTTAGAGGATTGGCAAGTTGGCATACAGAGTAGAGTTGCCCGAGGAGTTGATAGGAGTACACCCAGTGTTTCACGTGTCCCAGCTACGCAAGTGCTTGCAATTGCTAGAGCAAGAGGTATACACAGATGCACTGGATATCCAGGACACCCTGGAGTACAAGGAACACCAAATCCTAATATTAGACAGAGCTGAGAAGGAAACTAGAAGCATTGTGATACCCATGTGCAAGGTTCAGTGGAGTAACCACACAGAATGGGAAGCTACATGGGAGAAAGAGTCCGAACTCCGAATGCTTTACCCCTACCTCTTCGAAAGGTATGCCACACCTTAAATCTTGGGACGAGATTCCTGTGAGGGGGAAGGACTGTAACAACCCAGAAATTTCCAGGAAACAAAAATCACAACTACAAAATTTTTTTTAAAAAAATAAACCTATGTTTGGTGAGGTGTCATATAGGGAACCTAACCTAGTTGCACAAGTAGCACCTAAAATAGCTAATTACATCTTTGCATTTAACCATACATGCTTGAGTTGGATTTTATGTTCTTTGAATTGAATTAAAAGCAACAACATTTCTTGAATTAATTGCTTAAGTAAATAAATATAGAAATATAAACCTATCAAATAGTTGGAAACCAAAAATATTTTTTAGTAGGTCCCATTAGGTTATATAAGTGGAGGCAATATATATATTTTTGTCTTACATACAAATGCCTTGGCATATTTGGAACAAAGGAGATACAAAATAGAAAAGCTAGATGTGTAATTCAGAAAAAGAAAGCTTATCTGGCCTAGCCAATCTCACCAGGCAGGCTTACCAAGCTGGCCAGCCAAGCCAGCCCAAGTCACACAGCAGCCGGCCTAGCTCAGCGAGCTGGCCCAACTCATGGTCGAGCCTGTTTGGCACACTACTCGCACTTGCCCGCGCGTGGGCCGGCCTAGCCAGGAACCGCCTCACCACAACCACTGAACGGAGGGACCCAGGCGTCATCGCCTTCCTCCCGATTCCCCCATGCCCTCTGTTTCGATCGAAGAAGGGAAAGGGGGAAGCAGGGTCATGCGATTGGCGTGGGAGAGATTCTCCCTGTCCCCGCTACCACCTTGCACGCCAAGGCGTTGTGCCAGCTACACAAGCGCGCTTCCTCAGCCAATCACGCGTGCTCTGCCCCCTTCACGCACCATGCAATACCGCCATGGGCCACGCCCGCAACCACCCCCTGACGCACTGTACGATGCCAGGCCAGCCGCTACATGAAATTGGGAGCGCCACGGCACCTTCATGATCGTGTCACACCCCAAAACCCCACCGTAGCACCCTTTGATCTTCTCCACGCATCGCCGCTGCCGCATCCACCGTTCGCCCGCCATAGCCGAGCTCGGCTATAAAAGCAGAGCCTCTCCGCTGCCCTAGCCCTTCACCCTCCTAGCCACCGCCCTAGTGGCACCACTGCCACCCTACACTGCAAGAAGGAGGGGAGAAGAAGAGAAGAAGGAAGGAAGGGCAAGAAGGGACCGCACCAACACCCAGCCGACTGAGGAGTATGACCCCGACTACAGCGAGGACTTGGGTGATGACCTGCCAGGTGCCACGCCCCACCCATCTCCATAGAACCTATTACACATGCAAATATAGAATTGCTAGCGCTTTACTTTTTGTAAATTTATGATGATAGCCTGCATGGTAGATGCTTTACTTTGAGCCCTTTCCCTTGTTGTGACCTTACTCCTGCTCACCTTGCTGTTAAGCTAGATGCTCGCATGTTACATATTACTACTTTTACTCTTACTCGCATTATATCCATGATGTGATGCCGGTGAGTGAGAGGCGTACATGTATAAGGCACGTAGTGCTGAGAACTTGATAAACCTAACTAAAGAACTGGGGAGATCTTGGCGTGCGTCTTGGGTGAGTGGTGAGGGTTGAGTCGATCGGACAGGATTCTACGACGAGTCTTTGGGGCAAGTCTTGCTGGAGGGGTGCGACCGGGGCATCCCTCACGAGACATAACTGTGGCGGGTATATTGGGAGGAGAACTGGGGTGTTGGTTATCCCTAGTGGAGGTGCTGTTGTGGCACGGGGAATACGGTGTTTTCCCCTGGAGAAGATATCATGTCTGGTCCCCCTAAGGACTGGTATGTCTTGAGAATCAGAACCATGGGACCTTCGTGCACACCACTCGCTCCCGATGGGCGGGAGACGATTGCTCGACTGACTAGGGCGGTACCACTACTACTAGGTTGGAAGGTGATAGTGTTGGGAGGAACAGGCATAGTGACCCACACCCTCCTAAGAGAGCGTAGTAACCTTGGGGGCCCGGTACTACGTCTCACAGTCTCAGCGTTTCGGTGGACGCCGAGGTGGCCTAGGGCTGAGTGGTAGGGTGGTACTGTACCAGTTGGAAGGCAGTTGGAATCAGCCTAGACGAGCCGGATCGTCGAGGATGGCGATCTTGTGGATTACTAGGTGTACACGCTCTATAGAGTTGATCGATCTATACGTATAGCCGCGTTCGTGGATATGTACATTCCCATGACCTACGCTTCACTTGATTAGAGAGAGGAGTCCTTTCTACCTTTCCCCGGGTTCTGTGTTGGATTTCGGCTTTGGCCGTTGAGACGAGATCTAAGCGGGAGTCAATCTCGTCGCCTAGAGAGAGAGTGAGATGAGATGAGATGTGTTGTGTGTGATGGGATTGGGAGAATGTGTGACTAAGATGGGTTAAAAACTGATGAACATCTTATTATTAAAATATTAACTACATGCATAGGAAACCCACAGCCTAAATAGGTCTCTTTCTACTTCCCTCAATGCATTCCACTTTCCACAAAGCCTTGTCTTACCAAGTTTCACTCTGAAATACTCAAGTTACTACATGCACGACAAGGTACTGACTCTGTCTTACGGTTAATTTGTAGATGGCCCCTGTTGCCGAGCTCCCTGTGGACAGACTGGCCTACCGTGGGTTCGCCACGATCCTGTACGACGTGCTGGACTCACTAGGTGTTCCCACAGAGTAGATCGAGTACGTGTGCCGGGGTGAGCCTGGACCCGATGGGTTCAAGGGCCACATCGTGGTCCACATCAAGGTCCCCGCCAGCGTGTTCGTACCCGGGTTGCGTGCCTTCGAGACACTGGAGGTGGAGAACTCTATTGCTTCGTGCGTACAGTCTATCTCACGCATAGCCCTTCGCAGTGTGATGCATGACGCACATGACTACCTCAAGATAGGACCATTCCGCCAGCTGTCTGCCGCTCTGGACCTGAATAGGTTCTTGGAGTCGCAGATCACTGCTGCAGACCGTGCTGCGCGCGACGAGGTCGACCCCTGTCTGAGGGCCTCTGTGCAGTACATCATCGCCAAGGATCGCTACATCATGGATGTAGAAATGCGCGCTCTGCCCCCTTCCGCACCACGCAATACCGCCATGGGCCGTGCCTGCAACCACCTCCTGACACACTGTACGATGCCAGGCCAGCCGCTGCACGAAATTGGGAGCGCCACGGCACCTTCATGATCATGACGCGCCCCAAAACCCCACGGCAGCACCCTTTGATCTTCTCCACGCGTCCCCGCTGCCGCATCCACCGTTCGCCCGCCATAGCCGAGCTCGGCTATAAAAGCAGAGCCTCTCCGCTACCCTAGCCCTTCACCCTCCTAGCCACCTCCCTAGTGGCACCATTGCTGCCCTACACTGCAAGATGGAGGGGAGAAGAAGAGAAGAAGGAAGGAAGGGCAAGAAGGGACCGAGGAGCCTAAAGGTGACGCCTCCGTCCGAACCCACCGGAGAAGGAAAAGACGCCGGACTTCCTCCTCTCCACCACCGGTTTGCACTGCACGGCCACCGTTCTTCACTACTTCAACTTGTCACCGCACCAACACCTAGCCGCCACGAGCCCAAGGTGACCCACGTCTCGTCATATCCCGCCTTCCATGCTCGCCACCGTGTACATGCCAGCACCGCCATGATCGTTTCCATATCGGGAGCGGCCAAGGCCAGTGCCTGATCATCGTTTCCACCTACACGCACTCTTGCAAACACACTTGCACACGACGCTGCCCTGCCGAGCCATACCGGATTAGGAACGCCACCATCGCAGAGACGCTCAGAGTGTGCCTGCCATGGCTAGAGCACGGCCATGGCGAGGCTGTTCCTTTTGACTCGAGACAGTAGAGAAGAGGAAGAGGGGCCTGATTGTTTTGCCACGGTGGAAGGAACCTGGTGCTCGAGAGGAAGTAGAGAGAGGAGCCCTGGAGCATCTGGTCTGATTCCGCCATGCTGGAGTCACCACACCCAAAGCATCACCACGAAGAGGTGTGTTCTGTTGTTTCCAACCACCATAGCCGAAGCCGTGGTTACGTCAAACTTTGCCTCGGCATCGTGAATCTGGTCGTATACAGGATGGAGGGGATCGTTGCCTTGTTGCTCTGGTTCGTCGGAGTTGAGGCACGTCAGAGTGCCGCCCGCCTTCACCGAAGACACCACTGGAGCTCCTAGGACCCTGCCTAGACTCCATCCTTGGAATGCTGGCGAACCTGCGAGGCCATAGAGCCCACTAGAAACCGTTCCGAGCCGCCACCGTGCGCTATCGCGTGAGCTCGCCGTCGGCGTAGCGCCGCCGTGAGGAGCAGGGGAGAAGGGTGCACTTGCATGCGGGTTCATGCACCTAGTGTACTGTGGACTAAGAGGGAGAAAGGGTAGGTGAGCTCAGTCCACCACAAACCGAGTCTGCGGTTCACAGCTCCCCACCGCTCTGTTCACCATGAGCCACGCCCACGCGGGCCAGAGCCCATTCTGAACCCAAGCGGCCATGTGGACACTGCCACCACTTGACACGTGTCTAGGCCGGCCCGGCCCAGACCGGCCCAACCCGGCCCGTATCCGACCCAGCCCAGGCCTAACCGAGCCCTGTCGCGGTCCGGTTACCGTTGACCGTTGACCAGTCAAAGGGACCCACATGTCAATGACTCGTTCTATTCTAGCCAATCAGAGCGTGACATGTGTCACTGCCTAGAATTTCCTTTTTCTTTTTCTTTTTTAGAAAATCATTTAATCTTTAGAAATTCATAACTTATTCATTTTAACTCAGAAAAATACCAAACCAGTTTCTAAATTTTTCTAAAAATGAGCTCTACATCTTAGGCTTATGTTTGAGTGCATTTGGATCTTTTGAATTTCTGTTGCTTCTTTGTGCACCTCTATAGGAGTCGTTAATGTGACTCTACGTTACGTTTAACAGAGCCAGAGGACCTGCCGACTGAGGAGTACGACCCCGACTACAGCGAGGACTTGGGTGATGACCTGCCAGGTGCCACGCCCCACCCATCTCTATAGAACCTATTACACATGTAAATATAGAATTGCTAGCGCTTTACTTTTTGTAAATTTATGATGACAGGCTGCATGGTAGATGCTTTACTTTGAGCCCTTTACCTTGTCATGACCTTACTCCTGCTCACCTTGCTGTTAGGCTAGATGCTCGCATGTTACATATTACTGCTTTTACTCTTACTCGCATTATATCTGTGATGTGATTCTGGTGAGTGAGAGGCATATATGTATAAGGAACGTAGTGCCGAGAACTTGATAAACCTAACTAAAGAACTAGGGAGATCTTGGCGTGCGTCTTGGGTGAGTGGTGAGGGTTGAGTCGATCGGACAGGATCCTACGATGAGTCTTTGGGGCAAGTCTTGCTGGAGGGGTGTGACCTGGGCCTCCCTCAAGAGAGATACCTGTGGCAGGTATATTGGGAGGAGAACTAGGGTGTTGGTTATCCCTGGTGGAGGTGCTGTCGTGGCACGGGGAATACGGTGTTTTCCCTTGGAGAAGATATCCTGTCTGGTCCCCCTAAGGACTGGTATGTCTTGAGAACTGGAACCATGGGACCTTCGTGCACACCACTCGCTCCCGATGGGTGAGAGACAATTACCCAACTAACTAGGGCGGTACCACTACTACTAGGTTGGAAGGTGATAGTGTAGGGAGGAACAAGCATAGGGACCCACACCCTCCTAAGACAGCATAGTAACCTTAGGGGCCTGGTACTATGTCTCATAGTCTCAGCGTTTCGGTGGATGCCGAGGTGGCCTAGGGCTGAGTGGTAGGGTGGTACTGTACCGGTTGGAAGGTAGTTGGAATCAGCCTAGACGAGCCGGATCATCAAGGATGGCGATCTTGTGGATTACCAGGTGTACACGCTCTGTAGAGTTGATCGATCTATACGTATAGCCGCGTCCATGAATATGGACATTCCCATGACCTACGCTTCACTTGATTAGAGAGAGGAGTCCTTTCTACCTTTCCCCGGGTTCTGTGTTGGATTTTGGCTTTGGCCGTTGAGATGAGATCTGAGCGGGAGTCAATCTCGTCGCCTAGAGAGAGCGTGAGATGAGATGTGTTGTGTGTGATGGGATTGGGAGAATGTGTGACTAAGATGGGTTAAAAACTGATGAACATCTTATTATTAAAATATTAACTACTTGCATAGGAAACCCATAGCCTAAATAGGTCTCTTTCTACTTCCCTCAATGCATTCCACTTTCCACAAAGCTTTGCAAGCATAGGGTGGGCGATGCGTGGCCAGTACCAAGTGTACTGCTAGATTTTTGACAGGTTCCGAGCCCGAGTACGACTATGAGGGCGATGATTGGGAGGATTAGAGGGTCTGTTCTATGCTCAAGCTAGTTCCAGAAGATCATTTTCCGCTCCTATCTACATCGGATGTTGTTCCGGATGCTTGTGTGAGTGTGTTCCGCCCTACGTGGCGAAGAGAATAAATTATGTAAAACTCTCTATTGTACTCTGATATTCATGCATGACTTATGTATCACTGAGATTTGGGTAAATTGACGAAATGTTTCGTCATTTTACACTTCGTTTTTGTGGATTTCCCTTCACAGAAATCAAGGATGTTTCAACTAGACCATGGGCGTGGTAATTCTCTATGCCTTATCTACTTGCTTTTGTTGGATTGATCAAGAACTAGCAGTGTAATTGAACTAAGTGTGTGTTAGTTGGATTTGAACTAATTGCTTTCGCTACTTTTCAGACTAAGTGTTGTAATAAATCTTTATTTGAACTCTGATGTTTTTAGACTATGTGCGAACTTTATGTATCATGTGAACGGTGAATGCTGAACTATGTATGATCTTGGCTAAGATGTTGAAAAGTTTGAAATCCTTCATGATTTCACGGACTAGCGGGTTTATGCGGACTCAAGTATGTGGATCCAACTGCTCTGGTAGATGTTTTTCATACTTAAGCTCATATAAATTGGGCGGTTCTATGACAATTTATGTATGTTATGCATGTCTATTTGGATGCTTGTGTGGTGTTCTATGATCATGTCTAGTCGGTGAGCTATACGTGGTGAGTCCAGAAGGAGTTCTTCAAAGGTTTGAACTTGAAGAAGGATCTGAGTCTGAGTTTAAGGCAAGTATAGCATGAGATCATCCTTGTTGTCCTATTCACTTTTAATCATACAATTCATATTGCATGTGGCTACCTTCTTACCTGTAAGGATATCCTAGTTTTTGCACTTGTACCTTGACACCAAGGGTGATTTGCATTGGGTAGTACTATGCTAGTGCTCAAGATAAATAACCATAATCATATAACTTGACTAGTGGTATATTCAATAAACACTAAAAGATGCTTTTAAGTAACTTGGAAACAGGGGGCTAGAGTATTCAGCTACTTTCTAAATGCTCTAGATTCCTCTCCCTAAGGACTTATCTATAAGTGATCATCCAGGACTCACAGTACAACCATGAGTGCTATATGGCACTGGCTTTAGTTAAGTATGAGGACCTTTTCTAGCTCATAGTAGCTTATCGAAAGGTGCAAGAGGGGCTCCGATTGGTTTGATCCCGCTGCCTACCAAGGGAGTGCACTTTGTTAGTCAAACCCTATGGGAGGGTTCTTACTACTTGATGGGGAATCCTTAGCAGGCTTCACTTGTTAGACAAACCTTTGAAAGGCTTCATAGTGATCCTTGCCTGCTCACCTTAGAAGTGTTTTGGGAGTAACTATCCTAGGCATATGGGTATCACGACTCATGGGTAGAGATGTACAACCTCTGCAGAGTGTAAAACTGTTATAACAGCCGTGCTCACAGACTTGAGTGGCCTTGGAACCCTTATGGAATAGTTGATGAACACTAAACATAATGATGATGAAGATGCTCACTAATGATACTGTTTATGCTATACATTATTCATGTTTACATGATTATGTGGTTATTTGGGGCTAGTGCTAAACTTGTTGCTACTCAATGGTTAAAAGATGACTTACTAAAAGCTAATTGCAGTAAACCAGTGTTAATCTTTTTGAGCCTCGTGAACCCCATGTTATATTTTTGAGTACGATATGTACTTACGCTTGCTTACTTTTCTATACTTTGGATAAAAATTCCAGATGGATACCAGATTGCTAGATTTTGGAGAAGTTAGGCTTGGGGTCAACCAGTCATTGTCCCTAAGGATTTGGTGTTTCCACCTAAAGAACGAAGTGTCTTTTTGTTGTCTACTATCTAAGGTTATATTCTTTGAATTAAGTACGTTGTATATTAAGCATTATCGATTGATATTACCCTTATTTATGGCTATATGTGAGATTTGACTTCCTAGGCTCACATATGGTGTGTATCTGGTTTTATCTTTAAAACCAGGTGCTACATAGAATAGATTTAATTGCTTCATGTTAAATTCTCATTCTAACTCTTGAATAATAAAAAACACAAAAACATACTTAAACATAAAAATGACCAAAATGCCCTCACTAAAAACAATCATGCATGCTAAAGTAACTTAACAATTCTTTCTCAAAACTTGAAATTATTCTTGATCATGCATGATCCTTCCTCTTAACTCCTAGGCTGAGGCATTTAGTCTATATTTTGAAAATTTTCAAACGAGTGCATAGTATATTCTTAGCACATACTCTAGGCACTGTATATGGCCGAAAACACAATCGGAGGGGGGCCTAGGCAGGCGCGCCCGTGCCCCTACTGCCTCCCTAGCCTCGTTCTTTCACCAATATATGCTTTGATTAGCTCTAAATCATGCAGTAAGGTGCATTGGCTCGGTGTTGATTTCCCCCGAAACAGAGAGGCCATTCTTCCCTATAAAAGCACACCCTCACCTCTCTTCTTCACAACAAGACAAAGAAAAAGGCTCTCTTCTCTCCCTCACTACAAACAAATCTTAAAGCTCATCCCTAAGCCAAGAAGCTAGGGCACGTCATGACCTTACTCTCTACACTCCAAATAGCTCATACAACAAAGAGAAAGCTTTATCCTTTGCTAGGGAGTATCTCGGGAGAGAGGAAGCACACTCTATCGCCGTAACACCTCTTGCTATCTTGTCACCACCTAAAAGTAATGGCAGCAAGGGTGATAACCTTAAGAAGAATATAGTAGGAAGCACCATCGGCATCAAATGAGCACCCTAGCACCATGGCGGTGCTAACAAACACCTTCTACAACACCATCAGGCAGCACACCTTCCTACCTTAGCTCATCTTTTCTGACGGCTAAACCAAGTTTTCCTTACACCGCCATTGATGTCGACACAATAGATGGAGGGCATGGGGAGAGCCTTATGGTAAAAAAGGTTCCCAAAATACAAATCAGGGGACAACCCACTGGTTCCTTCAGAGATATTGTGCCACCTCAAACAAAAGAACCCACTACGACCAGCTTAAACAAATAGATAAAGGAGCTATCTAGTCGTATTAGGTATCTTCAAGGTAGATTGGTCGAAGGTTACACAGTAGAGATACATCTAGAAGAATAGATTAGTTCTCTTCACCTCAATTTTTATGAGGAACTAGCCGAGATAGCACGGGCAGCAGGAGTTGAGCACTATCTCACTCTCTCCAAGTAGAGCTCTCTCCTGCTAAATAAATAGGTGCTCATTTTTACTTTAAAACATTGTATTTCTTATCATTTTTATTTTCATGCAATGTTGCGCCTATTGTATCAAGTTTTTACAATTCAATAAATTCTATTAGTATAAATATTTTTTCTCCACTTGTTTTTGTCTTTTGCATAAGAAAATAAGGGTACAAAAACAAGTGTGAGGGAAGATGCCACACTCTCTCCCAAAAAGAAGTGCACACATATGCAAAGGCATGGTACAAATTCGATTTGTGCACTCTCTCGCTCTCTTCCTATCTACAATAATAATAAATTGAGCCCAAATTAAAAAATTTTGAAGCTCCAAACTCAAATTCTACTAATGGATAAAACAGCATGCATACATTTTATTCCTCGCCAATAACCTACAACTTGTGAGCAACCTATTATAGGAACCCCATTTTACTCTAAGTAATTAGAATATGTGATATAGTAGGATGATAAGAAAACTTATTCTCTTTTGCAATAGACTTGGGATTTATCTTCAAAAATCGAAAATGCAATAGCATGCTCCTCAATGATAGAATAATTAGTACCAAAGCCACATACATTGCTTCTTGTTATAAACCGTACACATAGCCACTTACTTTATGTTGAGTTTTGTCAAACGCTGAGATCTATTTTGAGAGAAGTTTCATGCTTCCAAGATCAAATTCACGTACAACCACAAAATGCTGACTCTAACACTAAGAGTTACACAAAAACATACACTTCCATCTACCAAAATGTAACATCCCGGCCCAGGGCTTAACAGGATTAATAGGATACTCATACCAATAAGTTGCAACTTCTTTTCCGGAAGCCCATCTGCAAATAACTCTAAGGTTAAGCGTGATTGTCCTGGAGCGATGGGTGACCGACAGGAAGTTCTTCCTGGGTGCGCACGAGTGAGGACAAAGTGCGCAGAAAAGACCTGTGTTGGTCTATGAGGGCAGTCTATATCCTAGAGAAGCTGCCAGATGTAAGCGGTCCCGGCCTCGGAGAGGCGGGACGTTACAGAATGGTATCAGAGCTAACTCTCGCGGTTTCACGGGCGCGTGTGTCATAGTTGCGCACGCATGGTGCGCATGGCTGGTGTGGGTCCGATGTGGTCACACAACATGGCACATGCGCTGGCTCTAGACACACGGACGTGGCCAACAGAGGACGCTCCTGGCTTGGGATTGATCGACGAGGATGTCGATCTCTTAAGGGGGTGAGGATGTAACATCCCGGCCCAGGGCTTAACAAGATTAATAGGATACTCATACCAATAAGTTGCAACTTCTTTTCTGAAAGCCCATCTGCAAATAACTCCGAGGTTAAGCGTGCTTGGCCTAGAGCGATGGGTGACTGACCGGGAAGTTCTTTCCAGGTGCGCACGAGTGAGGACAAAGTGCGCAGAAAAGACCTGTATTGGTCTGTAAGGGCAGTCTATATCCTAGAGAAGCTGCCAGATGTAAGCGGGCCCGGCCTCGATGAGGCAGGACATTACACAAAATAAATTCCATTACCTATGTTATGAATCCCTCTCCAAATTCTAAACACAAGAAAGTATGGGCTATTCAAAAAGATATTCTTCCATGCAAAAGAAACTTGAGAAGAAAAGAGAAAAGATGCCATGCCAAAGAAGCATGAGCCAAAAAAAATGAATGATGAGTGAAAAAAATAATGATAGCCCATACCTTCAAAAGAAATAAAGAGAGAGACATAACAAAGGAGTACACAAACTTAGAAAAATATTCACACACTTGCACAATTTCGATCTAAGAGTATGACTCTTCCTTCCACGGATCTAAGGTTTGACTCAACAACATATACAAGGTAAGTGTGCATATTTCATCATCCATACCTAGAAACTCTTGATATAGCCTATAGAGGTAGGATGAGCAAGAAGGCAAAATTATCAAAAGAAATGCCTTGGTAAGGATCAAGAAAGAAAATATGAGCAATTTGAGAGTATCATTTGAGAAACAGAGCTAATTCTCTTTTACTAAAAAACTGGGTACTCCTGGTGAAGTGCTACATCGGTATATTTGTGACAGAACCAACCAAATTATAAGAACATAAGTACAAAAAAATCACCGAAGTGATCAAATTCCTGTACTTATGCTCCCATAACCCCGGTAGTCCAAGAAATCTCGAAGGATTTCAAACAACTTACAACAAACCAAGATCATACATGATTCAACACAACATATCATCTGTTACAACATTTCACATCTAGCTTAAAGCTTACATCATCGGAGTTTAAGGTAAAATATTACAAACCAAGTTTGAGTAGCGGAATCAACATAGTTTTAACACATAACTTCAGTAGTTCAAATACATTGCCAGTTTATAGTCACATCCCACAAAAGCATATCAGGTGAGAACTTCTAGCAGAGACCATGCCCCATGGTCTAGTCTTCATCCCCAGCAGGGATAAGGCAATACTTGCAGCAACCGTGATAGAAAAGGCCATCTGCAACAGGTGGGAAATAACCCCTGAGTACAGGGTTGTACTCAGCTAGACTTACCCATCATAAACCAGAATAAATGACATCAAGGAGTATGCAAGGATGATATATAAGTGGAGCTAGCTTGATAACATTTTGCATAAAAAGCTTAGTGCAGATAAGTAACCATTTATTGCTTTAGCATCAAGTTAATAACCATTAACTTGTCATCTAGATTAGCACCTGCTCTATAGCAATCACTTGATTAAGAGCAAATAATATTAACCATAGCAGGTATAATAAGGCTGTCATCATCATCATCATTTCCGAACCATTAAGTCATTTAGAGGATCTACAATGGAGATAGACCCGTCAAGTTCTCACTAACCGGGAGAGACGATGACTCGAATTGAATTACAACTCAGCTGAGGGGGTATTCCTAGCACTTACATGGCAAACCCCACTAAAGGCAGCCATAGATCACCTTTGGTACAACTCAAGAATCGCGGGCCCGATCAGCACTACACAATTAAGGATATCATGCCACCAGGACGATCAGGACCTCTAGGTACCTGCCCTTGGACACTAGCAATTTGCAATGACTCCCCTCTGAGGCGCACTCAAATATACCGGCTTCCGACCTGAGCCGAGCTACTTGGCTTCGTGGTCGATCACCAAACCTGGCCAACTAAGTGTTAGGCATGCGTTCAACATGACAAAGGAAAGGCTCCAAGAATCGGTCCTTAATCGACACAGACGGAGTCATTATAAGCATAGCCACCCTACAAGCCTTCGTCCGGTCTTTATTTCAATTACCCAGGTTCTTTTCCACGATAGCAAATATAGCCAACCGTGCCATATATAAATGTCCCTAGAGCTCGCAGGTGACAGGAGATCACACGATTTCTACCGTTTAAGCAGGACTAAGCAATCTACTCGATCCTGACCTACATAGGCTTAAGGTGTATTTCCTAGACAAGAGTTGGATATAAATGCAGCAAGTGTTTTCAATCAACACCTATAACATAATGCATCAATATATATAACACATATATACTAAATTGCTTTCATAAACTAGGAGGCTTATAATGCTTTGGGGCTTGCCTTTCACGAAATTGCACGACGTGTGATCTAGACAATCAACCATGTCTCCTTCTGGTGCTTCTTCTAGGGCCTGCACTTCCTGCTCCACGGGCTGCTCCTCCAGGATTGGTTCGAATTCTAGAAGTGTGACTCCCTCCAGAACACTTATTGCATGATGATGCATGGATGCATAGAAGGTGGCATGGTTTGATGACATGATGATCATGCATGAGGAATAATGATTAACATAGCATCACGACAATGAATATTAAATAGAGCTCTATTCAAATCACTTTACTGAGTAAGTACATATATCCTCTTTAAGTATGAATACAACTCACCAAGTCCTAGCACATGTAACTAGCAACTGGTTTACATTAACCTAAAGCATCTAAACATCCCAAACACGTTTAAGCAAAGCAAACAAGATCGGCACTTTCAGCAACTCTGAACATACAATAGCAGTCAAGTAATTTACTCATAACTAGAGATTTATAAATCCAAATAACTTGAAACAAGACAATTTGGACAGATTATGAAATTCTCTACAAATCATTTATAAACCTCCCAACATGATTCCAAAGTTTACCAGGACGAATTAGACTAAACACAAAATTTGTTCTGTGCAAACAGAGAACGAGCACATCTGAGAGTCAATTTTGATTAGCTATATCTCCTAGACTACATGGCCAAATGCCACCAATTTTTAACAGGAGCTATACCCATAAATTATCTACAACTTTTGTATACACAACTTTCCTAGCAACCCCATTTATCATGATGAACTTTGCAAAGTTCCCAGAACTGTCCAGAAAAGCATAATGCAAGAAAATAATAACTAACTTATGTTGCAAACATATAAATGGACAAAGCCAACTTTACTAACTCATCACACATATCATAAGAACACCAAAAAGTAAGATGTCCACCACCAACTCATTTCTTTTAATGCTTTCTTAATTTATTTAGTTATTTAAGTGGAATAATAAACATATATTAAAACTGCACCCTTTAATCTACAAACATTACAGTGGTTACTAAATGCTCTAAGTAGGCTACTGTAAACATTTCACCCAAAATTATTAATAGAAACATTCTACCCCAAAATAACAAGGCAAAAAGGCTGATTTTTGAATAAATAAGAAATCCTATTGAAAAGTGTCACACAACAAATTTCATATTTTTCTTAGCATACTTAAGGTACCTGGATAACCTCCAATAAATTTCATGTGCATTAGATTCATATATTAATCATTAAAATTCACCAAAGAATCATCTAATTATAAAAGGGAAAATCATAACTCACAAACTACTCATGCACTGGTTTTCAAATTTTTACCAGAGATTCTTTATATCAGGACAAGCATGCAATAAAAATTTCACAACATTTGGATAACTAGAACTTCATATATGAAATTAATAAATTTACAAGCCATCGGCACTTTCAGCAACTCTGAACATACAATAGCAGTCAAGTAATTTACTCATAACTAGAGATTTATAAATCCAAATGACTTGAAACAAGACAATTTGGACAGATTATGAAATTCTCTACAAATCATTTATAAACCTCCCAACATGATTCCAAAGTTTACCAGGACGAATTAGACTAAACACAAAATTTGTTCTGTGCAAATAGAGAACGAGCACATCTGAGAGTCAATTTTGATTAGCTATATCTTCTAGACTACATGGCCAAATGCCACCAATTTTTAACAGGAGCTATACCCATAAATTATCTATAACTTTTGTATACACAACTTTCCTAGCAACCCCATTTATCATGATGAACTTTGCAAAGTTCCCAGAACTGTCCAGAAAAGCATAATGCAAGAAAATAATAACTAACTTATGTTGCAAACATATAAATGGACAAAGCCAACTTTACTAACTCATCACACATATCATAAGAACACCAAAAAGTAAGATGTCCACCACCAACTCATTTCTTTTAATGTCTTTCTTAATTTATTTAGTTATTTAAGTGGAATAATAAACATATATTAAAACTGCACCCTTTAATCTACAAACATTACAGAGAAATTTAATTCTTCTAGAAACGCTGCTAACATGGCTCATGTTATATTTTTATTAAATACTACACATCTCAAGCTAACAAGTAAAATTTGAATCATTCAAATTGGAGCTCTAAAACTCTAGCTGTGGATTTTTGAATCTTTGCATCAAATCTGAAAATAAAAGAAAACAAAAACTAAATCCTAAACCTACTGGACCGGCCCGACTGAGCTGCCCGGCCCACGGCCGCTTTTGCCCCGCGAGCAGAAAACAGGGGAGGAGGAGGAGATGATGGCAGAACTCGCCACTAGCTCGTCACCGGTGAGGACTCCGGTGAGATGGTCGGCACCTATGTGTTCTTCGTGACGAGTCGCTTCGAGCGGTACCTCTTGTGAGGCCTAGGGTTAGGCGGAGCAGGGTCATCGGCGGCCATGGAGGCACGGCAACGCCGCCCGGTGATGAACCGGCCTACTTTGGCAACTAGAGCTCAAGGAAAAGGGCGCAGAGGCTTCACGGAACCATGGCAGAGCTTCCAAGGTGAGCTAGGCTTCGAGTGGTGCAGTGCAGGTGCTTGGCCGTGTGCCACGGCCAGCGGCGGCGCTCTAGGCACGCTGACGAGGTCAGCACCCTGAAGTGAACATGGTGAATCAAGAGACTACATCTAGGGGATAGAGACTATAGCTAACAGGGAAGCTCATGCTCGCGTTGGATAGGACGGAGACAAGCTAGACATGGCTGGCGATGGTGAGCTCATGCGCGCGGCCATGGAGGCCTCAGCGAGAGCGGCGAAGCGTTCTCGCGGAACCACGCGGTAATCATTGCGCCTATCAACTGCTAGAGCACCACATCACTCAGGCGACCACAACACAAGGGTAAAGTGACCATGAAGTGTGGTGAGGTGCTATGGCCACGGTGAGGTCATGCGTAGCGAAGGTCCGGTAAACTCACGACGATTGTGAAAAGTGACCTAGGGCCTCACCTGAGCTCGAACGGTGTGGCAAGCAAGTGCGGATGATGGAGTAGATGATGGCAAAGCTAGGGCCATGATCTATTGGACAATGGCAGTGAGGCTAGGGAGTTGGGTGGAGGCAGAGCTCTCGGCGGTGATGGCAATGGCGTGCACGGCCGCTGCACTTGTGAGAGGGGGCAAGAGAAGGGAGGGAGCGAGCGACTGAGCAATGGAGGAGGCAGGCGGGCGCGTCCTCCTCAGCTTGATAGTGCCTAGCGACATCTGGCCGGCCATGGCGCGTGGCAGCCACACGGTGGCCAGGAGCTGCGGCCGGTCAGCCACTGTGCCGGTCTGAAATTTTTGTTTCGGGCTGCTATAGTGCTGACTGTCCGAGATACTTTGGCAACTAATATCTCCCAAACTATGACGATCTAGTTCATGGTGTAGTTTACAAAGTTGGAGATCTAAGTGAGGGCTACAACTTTGTCAATTGGAGCTTGAGCTGGTTCGGCCTAGTTAGTGAGATACAAAGCTCCAAACATCGATGCATGAAACTAGAATTTCAGTTTAGACTTAGAAATTTTCTAAGTCTCCAAACTATCCCCAAAACTGACTTGTGGGCCTTTTTTGAGCATGTTCTGCACATTTTCATGAGATGGTCATAAAACAACTTTTGTTCCTTATGAAATTTTCTACAACTTTGCTTTAGGGTGCACAGTCATGCAAACACTCAAAGCTATACTTTTTAAATAGTCAAACAAAAGAGGTCTATAGGTCAACACAATTCAAAGTAGCACTTAGAAGCATAATTAGGGCTAATGACCTTCATGAACATTATTCCTAATGACATTCTAAGTGTAGTGAAGTTGTTTAGGAAGACAATTAACACTTGCTAGCATAGATCATACATAAGTATACACATATACTAGCATAACTAAGCAAAACAAAGCTATACCAAGCATGAAATGATAGCATTCATCATGATATGACGCTTATGAATGAGATGATGATGCACATGCTCATGTGATGTAAGTGTTTTAGTGCAACCATAACACTGAGATGTTACAGCCTTCCCCCTTATAAAAATCTTGTCCCGTGATTTGAAAAGCGTACCATTTAGTAAAGAAAGTAGGATGGGCATCTCTTAAATAATCCTCTCTTTCCCACATAGCATCATGGTCATTATGATTACTCCAAACCACCTTGTATAGTTTAACCACACAGTTTTGAGTTACTCTCTCTTTGACTTCTAGAATAGTCACCGGCTTCTCCTCATAAGCGAGATCAGACTTCAATTTGATGCGTCTCACTTCTACTCTTTCTTCAGGAACACGGAGACATTTCTTTAACTGAGAGACATGGAAGACTGGGAAGATAGTTCCCAACTCAGGAGGTAATTGGAGCTTATACGCTACTTTCCCACTTCTTTCTAAAATTTGATATGGACCTACATATCGAGGTGCCAACTTTCTCTTTACCCTAAAATGTTTCACTCCCTTCATAGGTGATACCTTCAAATAAACATGGTCACCTACTTCAAACTTAATAGGTTTACTTCTCTTGTCCACATAACTTTTCTATCTAGCCTATGCAGCTGCCATATTTTTTGAATATCCTAAACCTGCTCTTTGGCTTCTTTTACAAAATCAACACCATAGTACCTCCTTTCCCCAGGTTCTACCCAGTTCAAAGGAGTCCTACACTTGCGGCCATACAAAGCTTCGAATGGAGCCATTTTGATACTCTCTTGATAACTGCTGTTATAAGAGAATTCAGCCAATGGCAACCACTTCTCCCAAGAACCCTTACAAGAGATAAGACAAGCCCGAAGCATGTCCTCAAGAATCTGATTAACACACTCAGTTTGCCCTGATGTTTGCGGGTGATAAGCAGAACTACAGATTAGGTTAGTACCCAGATTCTGATGTAAATGTTCCCAGAAACGAGCTATGAATTGAGGTCCTCTATTTGAAATGATAGACTTGGGTACACCATGAAGGCGTACCACTTGTTGGAAATAAATGTCAACATAGTTGTGCGGGTGGTACGTGGTCTTCACCGGAATAAAGTGAGCAGATTTCATCAAGCAATCAACGATTACCCAAATAGAATCTGAACCCCTTTCAGTAGTTGGCAATCCGACAATAAAGTCCATAACTATTTCTTCCCATTTCCAACTTGGAAAAGATAAGGGTTGAAGCAGACCAGGTCTCATGTGAATAGCCTTGACTCTGCAACAATTATCACACCTAGCCACGTAAGCTACGATTTCCTTCTTCATTTTTGTCCACTAAAAGTAAGGTTTTAGATCTTGATACATTTTACTACTACTCAGATGAATAGATAACTTAGAAGAATGAGCTTCAGTCATGATTCGGTTTCTATGTTCCTTGTCCTTGGGCACTATGAGTCAATCCTTGAACCAAAGAACTCCCTTGTCATCAACTCAGAAGTGCTTGGTTTTTTGTTCTTTTATCTTCCATTTGATGTGAAACACACCCACATCATGCTTTTGAAGCTCGATGATTTGACTTCTAAGAGAGCAATCAATAGTGATATTACGGAGCACCATAGGATGTAAGAGATGGGATAGATGGAAATCTTCGGCGAACAGAGAGTTGCAATGAGATTTTCTACTCAAGGCATCTACAACAACGTTTGCCTTGCCAGGATGATAGTGCACTTGAAGATTGTAATTCTTGATCAACTCTAACCATCGTCGTTGATGCATGTTCAACTCAGGTTGGGTAAAGATATACTTGAGATTTTTATGATCGGTATAGATGTTGCACACATTACCAAGTAAGTAATGTCTCCAAATCTTTAGAGCATGAACAACTGCAGCTAACTCTAAATCATGAGTAGGATAGTTGACTACATGCTTTTGAAGTTGGCGCGAGGCATAAGCAATGACTCGGCCCTATTGCATCAGAACACATCCTAAACCAATACCTGACACATCACAATATACATCAAAAGGCTTCTCGATATCCAGTTGTGCTAAAACCAGAGCAGACATCAACAAAGTTCACAAAGTGTGGAAAGCTTCCTCACACTCGGGAGTCCAAACAAATTTCTCATCTTTTTGAAGCAATCGAGTCATGGGCTTGGCTATTTTTGAGAAATCTAGGATGAAGCGACGATAATAGCCAGCCAAACAAAGAAAACTTTAAACTTCATGAACCAAAGTCGGTGCCTTCTAATCCAATACTTCTTGTACCTTGGTAGGATCAACAGAAATACCATCCTCAGACAACACGTGACCCAAGAAGGGTACTTTCTTCAACTAGAACTCATATTTTCTAAAATTGGCATAAAGCTTATGTTCGCGCAATTGAGTTAAGACTACTCTTAGATGCTCGGCATGCTCTTCTTCATTCTAAGAATATATGAGAATATCATCGATGAACTCCATCACAAACTTATCTAACTCAAACATGAATACTAAATTCATCAAGTACATGAAATGTGCAGGAGCATTTGTCAACCCAAAGGACATGACAAGATACTCGTACAGCCCGTATCTGGTAGAGAAAGCAGTCTTAGGTATGTCTTCAGGATGAATTTTGATCTGATGATAGCTAGACCTCAAATCAACCTTGGAGAATACCTTAGCCTTAGACAATTGATGAAACAAGATATCAATACGGGGAAGAGGATATTTATTTTTGATGGTGACGTCATTGAGTGGATGATAATCCACGCACATGCGCAAAGATTGATCCTTCTTCTTCACAAAGATAGCAGGATAACCCCATGGAGAAGAGCTAGGATGAATCAAACCCTTCTTCAGCAGGTCATTCAACTTGTCTTGAGCTCAGCTAACTCATTGGGTGGCATACGATACGGTCTTCTAGAGATAGGAGCAGTACCTAGAATTAGCTCAATCTTAAATTCCACATCCTGATCTAGAGGTAATTTGGGCAAGTCATTAGGAAAGACATCCGAGAACTCACATACAACAGGAACATCAGCAATTGCTTTTGCCATAACAGCATTAGCCACATGATGGAGGGCCAGATCACGAGAAAGTTGTACTAAGAAGGCCTCATTATTGATAGGATCTCTCAAAATAACCACATGAGTGGAGGTGTCGATAAGAACTCCATGACCACTCATCCAGTTCATTCCTAAAATCACATTGATCCCTAAGCCTGGTAACAGTACTAGGTGGGAGGTATACTCATGACCCTCAATGTTGATGCGTGCATCCTTTACTATCTGATTGGTGGCAATATTGTTTCCATCCGCACTAATGCAATACCCACCCTTATCTATAGTAGCTATTCTCTGCCCAAACTTGGATGCAAAGGATGGATTTATAAAAGAGTGCGAAGCACCCGAGTCGAACAGTACAACTGCAGGATGATTGTTAACTAGAAACTTACTAGTAGTGACAACCTCGCCAGCAGGGATCTCTTCTATAGTGGTGAAGTGAGCATGTCCCTGACGCACGTTGCTATGAAAAGCATTCTTCGAAGGAGAAGGACAATTCTTGGCCCAATGACCAGTTTTATTGCAGTTTCAGCATGGTCTGTGGCTGGCGGGGCATTGGAACTGCCCTACCTAGAAGTATTCTTAGGGAGTGCAATAGTATAGCCCTTGCGAAAGCTAGTTTTTGCTTGATTCTTCTTTTGTGGCAGGCGATACCTGATGTTTGTAGCCGATGGACGATACTGAGTTTTGGCCACCACAGGAGCCTTAGACTGAGAAGCCCCTGTCTCATAATTCCTTTTGTGACTCTTGGAAGTAGCATAAATAGCATCATTGTTCGCTTGGGTTAAAGTGTCACTAATAAACTCATTGAAAGTGGTACACTTACTATTGCTCATAGACTTCATCAACTTAGGGGAAAGGCCTCTCTTGAAACTAGTAATCTTCTTGGCATCCATGTCCACAAATTCTAGAGCATACCTTTCTAGGTTGTTAAAAGCCTGGAGGTACTCATTCAAACTCTTGTTACCTTGAGTCAGCTTCATGAATTCGGTATGTTTAATCGCCATAAGGCTAGGAGGAATATAATACCCCCTAAAAGCTTGCTTGAACTAATCTCATACCACTTCAACATTTGTAGGGAAAGTGGTCCGGTGATGACTCCACCAAATGCTTGCAGGTCCATGCAGCTGATGCCCAGCATATGATGCCTTCATACTTTTAGTTATCCTAAGCAGCTAAAACTTTTGCTCTATGGTGTTCAACCACTCATCAGCTTGAAGTGGTTCTTCTGCCTCTCTAAAGATTGGAGGTTTTATATCCATGAAATCCTTGAAAGTACTATACTGATTTGGTTTCGGTCCTTGACGGACATGATGATCATCATGATTTACCAATTGGCACTTAGCCTCAGCTAACATGCACTGGCTTTCCACCACCATCTGCATAAGTTCAGCTGGTGTAGGCGGTGGTGGAGGGGGTGGTGGGTGTTCCTCATCTCCATTGCCATGACCCTGACGAAGATTGTAAGACATCTGCAAAATGCAGATAGTGAGCACTGATGATGTGGAAATTGGTGGATGAATTACGTACTTATGCCAAACTGATTTCATTAGAGAGAATAAATTTCATACAACGAACAGGGGCACAATACTTCATCATAATAACCCAACAACATCAGTCACATCACTTGGCGCAATAATGCGATGAGCTTAACAAAAAGACAATTTCTTCGACAACAAGGATGGAATTAATGAAAGGCTCACATAACATGAAGCACAACATGTCTGATAGGTTATGTCCAAACCATCAAGGTTCCAACCTTACATCGAAGATAACATAGGGTTTGACATTACATCCCAAAGATCCGCTTACAATCAAGCTACATGTCCATGCTTGAGGATCAACAAAAGACTAGATCTAGCATATTAGCTAAGTGCTAAGCTAAACTACACGTCATCCTCTGAATCAGCATCAAAGATGGCCTCTCCATCCTCATCACTGATGGGCTCAAACTCCTCCTCTTCATCTTCTTCCACCTCAGCTGGTGCAGGAACTCTAGGACCATCAACTTCCATCCCATCATCTTTAGCTATAATCACCTGAGGACCAAGATCTGGATAAACTAGTGGCAGGTGAGGAATTGGGTTCCTCTCATTATTGAGGCGATGAATCTCCACTAGACCTTCCTCAATGCGCTCATTGAGGTAATTTTGCATTTCCATGGCATGGATGTGATCCTGAATTTGAGCTTGACGCCTTTCTTCTGCCAACTCTAGGGCTGCATCCTAGTGTCGAGTCACACGATCCAACTCCAGTACTACCTCATCTTGCTCTATGGTGAGGTTCATGAGCTGATCATGAAGCTCATCTCTCTCACAGGCTACTTGCCCCTACTATTGCAGACGATAATTGGCAATACCCCTGCTTTCTTCAAACTCCTGACAAACTACAGCTAGCTCTCTAGCTAACTTGCGAGCGCACTTCCTAGACTTGCGCTGAGCGGCTTTGGCCCTTTGAGCCTCATCTGTCACCCTTGAAAGCGTATACTGACAATCACGGTCTACCTTCAGCACTGCCATCATGGCACTCATGGCCATGTTGTCACTTTGCACTCGCTCGCTGTGGCCTCAAACTAGAGCACCATGAGCATTCGGACCAACGTCTTGAGTCCACTATGCTGCTGATGGAGCGATACGGGGAAGGGATGCTGCCGGTCCACCAACCAGCTCATCCCCAAAGTTCTGAGCAATCTCCATGATCATGTCCAAAGCAGTAACTTGTGCGGCTTCCCACGGACTACGCCCATCGAACTCTGCATACCAACCACGCCACAGTGGGTTTGTGGGATGCGGTGGCACCACAAGCACAACCTCATACCAAGGCATGTCTCCCAATGGCTCACTCTAGGTCCAAGTATACCGAGGTGTCTTAGTGTAGCCAACAGCGCTTAGCATCCTCCAGAGCAAGGTTGGTGTACCATACTGCTCCAGAAAAGTACCATTGCAGGGAGGGAGCACAGGTGCTGCCATCTATAGCAAAGGATGCAACTTATTGTAAGAGGGTTACTTTTGAGAGACAAAAAAATTTAATAGTTGGGATAAGCATTTTATAAGTGAGGGAATAATGCAAGAATGTAATGTATGATTGAACATGATGCATGCACGATCCATACGTCCTCACAAACCTAAGAAAATTTAAGTTCTAACGGAATATACGGTGGCATACACATGTTCTCTCGAATAGCAGTAACTAGTCGATCTACAATGGTGTGTTGTTAGCGTACCTGAAAAAAAATCATTTTAGCCCTAAACCCCAATTAAAACATTTCATTAAAGCAGTAAAACTAAGATACTCTCCATACACGTATCCCCAGATATATATACTTCGGCGTCCAAAACTACCCGATAGATATACCCATAATTAAGCACCTTCATATATACATGTGTATAACATGCAAATATTCCAATAACCAAAACTAACTCTCCCCTAGACCGACGGTTGGACAGTCATGCTCTCACAACTCACACTTACCTGAGCGTAGAGGTATTTGACCCATACATTAACACCCAAGCAGATGGCATCTATACAATAGCACGCCGTATGGACAATGATATAGAAAGCAAGCAATTCCCCAAAGTTAGTACTTAATTAAGCCACCTAAGAGTCCTTAATTAGGCATAAGGATATGACCACTGGCATACTTAGCTTAAAATTTAGATTTTTCTCAAAAGCCTTTGTTTTAAATACACAAATGACATGTTTAGTGTTGAACCTTGCTCCGATGCCAGCTATGACAGAACTGACCAAATTATAAAAAACGTAAGTACAAAAACAATCACCGAAGTGATCAAATTCCTATACTTATGCTCCCATAACCCCGGTAGTCCATGAAATCTTGAAGGATTTCAAACAACTTACAACAAACCAAGATCATACATTATTAAACACAACATATCATCTGTTGCAACATTTCACATATAGCTTAAAGCTTACATCATCGGAGTTTAAGGTAAAATATTACAAACCAAGTTTGAGTAGCGGAAGTAACATAGTTTTAACATAGAACTTTAGTAGTTCAATTACATTGCCAGTTTATAGTCACGTCCCACAAAAGCATATCAGGTGAGAACTTCTAGCAGAGACCATGCCCCATGGTCTAGTCTTCATCCCTAGCAGGAAAAAGGCAATACTTGCAGCAACCGTGATAGAAAAGTCATCTGCAACAGGTGGAAAATAAACCCTGAGTATGGGGTTGTACTTAGCTAGACTTACCCATCATAAACCAGAATAAATGACATCAAGGAGTATGCAAGGCTAATATATAAGTGGAGCTGGCTTGACAACATTTTGCATAAAAGCTTAGTGCAGATAAGTAATCATTTATTGCTTAAGCATCAAGTTAATAACCATTAACCTATCATCTAGATTAGCACCTGCTCTATAGCAATCACTTGATTAAGAGCAAACAATATTAACCATAGCAGGTATAATAAGGCTATCATCATCATCATCATTTCTAAACCATTAAGTCATTTAGTGGATCTACAATGGAGATAGACACGTCAAGTTCTCACTAACCGGGAGAGACGACGACTCGAATTGAATTACAACTCAGCTGAGGGGATATTCCTAGCACTCACACGGCAAACCCCGCTAAAGGCAGTCGTAGATCACCTTTGGTACAACTCAGCAATTGCGGGCCCGATCAGCGCCACACTCTCAAGGATATCATGCCACTAGGACGATCAGGACCTCTAGGTAAATGCCCTTGGACACTAGCAATTTGCAATGACTCCCCTCCGAGGCGCACTCAAATAGACTGACTTCTAGCCTGAGCCGAGCTACTTGGCTTTGTAGTCGGTCACTAGACATGGCCAACTAAGTGTTAGGCATGCGTTCAACATGACAAAGGAAAGGCTCCAAGAATCGGTCCTTAATTGACACAGATGGAGTCACTATAAGCATAGCCATCCTACAAGCCTCTGTCTGGTCTTTATTTCAATTACCCAGGTTCTTTTCCACGATAGCAAATATAGCCAACCATGCCATATATAAATGTCCCTAGAGCTCGCAGGTGATAGGAGATCACCCGACTTCTACCGTTTAAGCAGGACTAAGTAATCTACTCGATCCTGACCTACATAGGATTAAGGTGTATTTCCTAGACAAGAGTTGGATATAAATGCAGCAAGTGTTTTCAATCAACACCTATAACATAGTGCATCAATATATATAACACATATATACTCAATTGCTTTCATAAACTACGAGGCTTATAATGCTCCGGGGCTTGCCTTTCACGAAATTGCACGACGTGTGATCTGGACAATCAACCATGTCTCCTTCTGGTGCTTCTTCTAGGGCCTCCACTTCCTGCTCCACGGGCTGCTCCTCCAGGATTGGTTTGAATTCTAGAAGAGTGACTCCCTTCGGAAAACATATTGCATGACGATGCACGAGACAAATATCATGGATGCTTAGAAGGTGGCATGGTATGATGACACGATGATCATGCATGAGGAATAATGATTAACATAGCATCACGACAATGAATATTAAATAGAGCTCTATTCAAATCACTTTACTGAGTAAGTACATATCTCTTCTTTAAGTATGAATACAACTCATCAAGTCCTAGCACATGTAACTAGCAACTGGTTTACATTAACCTAAAGCATCTAAACATCCCAAACACGTTTAAGCAAAGCAAACAAGCCATCGGCACTTTCAGCAACTCTGAACATACAATAGCAGTCAAGTAATTTACTCATAACTAGAGATTTATAAATCCAAATGACTTGAAACAATACAATTTGTACAGATTATGAAATTCTCTACAAATCATTTATAAACCTCCCAGCATGATTCCAAAGTTTACCTGGTTGAATTAGACTAAACACAAAATCTGTTCTGTGCAAACAGAGAACGAGCACATCTGAGAGTCAACTTTGAACAGCTATATCTCCTAGACTATATGGCCAAATGCCACCAATTATTAACAGGAGCTGGACCCATAAATTATCTACAACTTTTGTATACACAACTTTCCTAGCAACCCCATTTATCATGATGAACTTTGCAAAGTTACCAGAACTGTCCAGAAAAGCATAATGCAAGAAAATAATGACTAACCTATGTTGCAAACATATAAATGGACAAAGGCAACTTTACTAACTCATCACACATATCATAAGAACACCAGAAAGTAAGATGTCCACCACCAACTCATTTCTTTTAATGTATTTCTTAATTTATTTAGTTATTTAAGTGAAATAATAAACATATATTAAAACTGCACCCTTTAATCTACAAAAATTACAGTGGTTACTAAATGCTCTAGTAGGCTACTGTAAAAATTTCACCCAAAAATATTAATAGAAACATTCTACCCAAAAGTAACAAGGCTGAAAGGCTGATTTTTGAATAAATAAGAAATCCTATTGAAAAGTGTCACACAACAGATTTCATATTTTTCTTAGCATACTTAAGGTACTAGGATAACCTCCAATAAATGTCATGAGCATTAGATTCATATATTAATCATTAAAATTCACCAAAGAATCATCTAATTATAAAAGGGAAAATCATAACTCACAAACTACTCATGCACTGGTTCTCAATTTTTACCAGAGCTTCTTTATATCAAGACAAGCATGCCATAAAAATTTCACAGTATTTGGATAACTAGAACTTCATATATGAAATTAACAAATTTACAAGCATACAATAACAAATTCACAAGAGCAATTTAATTCTTCTAGAAACTCTGCTAACATGGCTCATGTTATATTTTTTGTTAAATACTACACATCTCAAGCTAACTAGTAAAATTTGAATCATTCAAATTGGAACTCTAAAACTCCAGATGTGGATTTTTTTAATCTTTGCATCAAATCTGAAAATAAAAGAAAACAAAAACTAAATCCTAAACCTACTGGACCGGCCCGACTGAGCTGCCTGGCGCACGGCCGCTTTCGGCCCGTGAGCAGAAAATAGGGGAGGAGGAGGAGACGACGGCGGAGCTCGCCGCTAGCTTGTCGCCGGCGAGGACTCCAGCGAGATGGTCGGCACCTACGTGTTCTACGTGACGAGCCGCTTCGAGCGGTACCTCTTGTGAGGCCTAGGGTTAGGTGGAGCAGGGTCATCGGCAGCCATGGAGGCACGACAGCTGTGGCAGAACCGCCCAATCTAATGCCTCCTAGGAGTGCTTGTCTTCTATTAGACACTAAGCACCCAAGGGAGAACACTAAATTACTCGGTTCCGTCGGGCACACCCCAGGGGAGAACCCAAAAATCCACATTTTTGCTATCAGGATCGCAAATGAGAGGATAAAGCTTACATCATTCATAACCATTTTTTACATCACTTTTAATACAAAATCAGAGGATAACATTTATTATTATAATAGCGGAATGTAATCATATTATCAGAGTTATAAACAATTTAATTGAATAGCGGAATATAAACATATGATCATAGTTACAGCGGAACTAAATAGATATTCATGGCATGATGAAGTATTGATATGTAAACTACGACAATAGATTATGAAACTTTCATTTATAAAAGCATTTGGTGAGAGTTATAAATAACAACTATGATCGCAGCGTAAAGGAATCCTCGCTGAGCCCACCAGGAGGAATCCACACACAAGAGTCAGCTTTAGCATCCTCCTGTCACCTGCAACAGGGGTAATAAAACCCTGAGTACTCAATTGTACTCAGCAAGACTTACCCGACAGGAGGAAAGAAAAGACTCCAAGGATATGCAAGGCTATCTAGCTTATGGGTTTATTGCCTTTGCAGGAAGCATTACTAAGCATGCATCCTTATATTCAATTTTTATTAATAGCCGCATTGGTTCATTAACTAACCATTCTATGTAAGCACCTGTGCTACTTTCAAGCAGGTGGTAAGCAATCAGAGTTTTCTTTTCCATCTTCCATCTTTCATCTTCAGTTCTTACTACGGTGCTAGGCCGTAGACGAGCCGTACCTGATTTTCCGGCGATTCGCGAATCAATGCCCCTAGCTGGGTACCCCGAAAACATACGCCCCGCTTGCACCCTAGGCACAAGCAGGACCAACCCATCACTCTCCTATCACGGGTGTCCAGGTCCCTGTCCAAACTGGGACTCCAAGCCCCCGCCCCTGAGTCCCGGACTCAGTGCGGTGCAAGGACCTCCTCCACCAAAATAAAACCCTGACAGTCGGTCCAGAAAGAGTTGGATCTGTGACAAGAGAGCAACAAGTCTTCCAAGTGCCCATACCCAAGTATGTGCTCGGGATAATAAGTCTGTGACTTGCCTAGAGCCTTATGCAACGAACGGTCCTTAACCGACCAGACAGGCAAAGCAGGGTAACCAAGCTATGCCCCGCGTCCACGACGACACAACCTCTTACACCCACCAATACCCCAAACCATATCCCTGCTAGGTCACCATTTATCATTTCCACCATTTATATTTTTCAAGTGATAATAATCCAATAATATATTTTCTATCTCTCGTGAGTGACAGACAATCACTCGACTTCTTTCGGAGTCCTATAGCATAGCAATCTACACGATCCTATCACACTAGTAAGACTCATAGGATATCTAAACGATCCTATCACACTAGTAAGACTCATAGGATAAAGATATATATGCAAGTTGGTTTCATTCAACTATTTAAAACTTAATGCACAAATATAATTTAAACTGTACAAAAGTAGGGGTTATGCACCGGGGCTTGCCTGGGTAAAATATAACCAAAAGTTAGCATTCCATCTTCGTGATATGATCCCTGGCATCATCTTTTCAGCTACTCCAATTGATACCATCGATCCACCGTCGTTCCTATTATGATATGTATTGATGCAAATGCATAGATGTAAATAATCGACGACAGCGGAATTTCTTAGAAATCCAATCGCGCTTCCAAAAGTACCATTTCTCCAGCAACTCCCGATGACTCCACGATCCATCGACGTTCCTCCGTCAGCGTCGAACTCGTAGTACTCGGCAAACAGACACAAATAAATATTCACATAAATTCAACTGCGTTCCAAAAATTATGAAACTTTATGGATAGGTAGGGTTCGATTTTAGATGAATTTAGGAAGAAGAAGTGATGGAATCGGAGTTAGCATAGTGGAGATATTAATTGTGCAAGGTGGCCGCTAATTAATCACGAGGAGAGAAAATGAAACGTGATTAGTGGCCACGTGCTGCCGCTGGTTTATTAGAAAGGGAAAAAGAATAAAGAAATGGGTGGAGTGGATTAATGGCTCACGACTCGACTTTACGTGTATAGGAGCAGAGTTGGTTCTCGGCTTTGCTACTAGCACATGGCATAGGACAAGCTGCTGCTATGGACTAAACAAAGAGCAGAGCGGGTATACGGCTAGGACTCTTCGAGAGAGACACAGAAGCAGCGGGCGTTTGTGCTCCTCAGCTCGTCCGTCATAGACAGCTGCTGGACTTCCGCCTGATGGCGATTCTGGCCATGACTTCCAAATCCAAGGGCATGGAGAGGTAGAAGGGAGGTAGGGGATGTATGGGGACTATCTACCTTGGTCTATTGCAGATCGAGGAAGGAGATCAATAGACGTAGCTTTCGTGGACAAGAACAGAGAAACTTGATTTGAGAAAAGCAAGTGAGCAGCGGAGCGAAACGGCTCGACGTATCCTTTTAAAGACAGGAGACGCGAGTGAAAGGAACGGCATGGAAGGAAAGCGATGCGTCGCGAGGTTTGTGGCTAATTAGTTTGTTTAAAGGTAATAAAGCGCAGCTTGTGCACGACGTGCTGATTGGACGAGCAGATTTTTCCTCGATGAACAGTGTTTCTGCGCGCTACAGTATTCAGTTACCGGCCTCGTCCAGTTCCCGAGTCGGCACTGCACGCGTTTTATTTTTTAGTGTAAAAAATTATCCAAATATTGATTAATTAGACTCAAAATGTTCGTCTCGCAAAGTACAACAAAACTGTGCAGTTAGTTTTTGATTTCATCTACATTTAGTACTCCATACATTTACCGGTATTTTGATGTGATAGGAAATCTTCTTTTTACATAGTAGAATTTAGAGAGGAATTGGGAACTAAACAATGTCACAGTGTTTTCCTTTAGTGAACAATGCTTCCTCACGGTGTTTTCTGTAATGAACAGTGTTTTCCTACGTGCTGCGGTTCTCGCTGCCATGTTTTCTGCGTGCTGCCTGGTTAGAATTCTGGTTTAGCGCTCAACGCAACGTGTGGGCAGGACGGCAGTGATTTTGCAGAGCGCGATGGACAAAACGCTACGTATACTCTCTAATCCACGTGATTGGATCTCAAGGAGAAAAGGCTGACGAGAGAGAAGCTAACAACCAGCCGTAATCCACGTGAACAACGAACGGATAGACTAACGGGTGCGATAATTGGCAACAACAGACCCGATTAGATGTCTCCCGTTAGCTATGTCCGCACCCCGACGTCTACGTGCAAGTAGATGCACGTGCGTGTAGAAAAAACTATATATATATATATATATATATATATATATATATATATATATATATATATATATATATATATATACACACACACTTTAACGGTTTACTAATTTAGATGATTGACCACGTCTAGACACAGGAAAATTTCAGCGAGCTCGAATTTAAATTTCATTCAAAAGCTATATATATATATATATATATGTATATCGTTCTATTTATTAATGGATTTTATTTTATTTATAAATATTGCTTTTCATGCTTAATCTAATAGAACGAATCGTTTGCTATCGATTGGCCAGAAATACCGTTTGACATTCCTAAATATTTCTACGCCCGACGTGATTTAACTTGAGCGTTTACTTGACTCTGCGAAACTAAGTCACACAGGATTCGCGTATCACGTCGAATACGTTTTAAATCAAAAATCCAAGAAACTCGTTTTGAAAATTTGACTTAGGCCTAAATCGTGGTGCTAAATAAGCTCGTAACACCAGGGGTGTTACAGCAGCGCCGCCCGGTGATGAATCGGCCTACTCTGGCAACTAGAGCTCAAGGCAAAGGGTGCAGAGGCTTCACGAAACCATGGCGGAGCTTCTAAGGTGAGCTAGGCTTCCGGTGGTGCAGTGCAGGTGCTTGGCCGTGTGCCACGGCCAGCGGCGGCGCTCTGGGCATGCCGACGAGGTCAGCACCCCGATGTGAACACGGCGAATCAAGAGACTACATCTAGGGGATAGAGACTATAGCTAACAGGGAAGCTCATGCTCGCGTTAGATAGGACGGAGACGGGCTAGACATGGCTGGCGACGGTGAGCTCGTGCGCGTGGCCACGGCGGCCTCGACGAGAGCGGCGAAGCGTTCCCGCGGAAACGTGCGGTAATCATCGCGCCTATCAATTGCTGGAGCACCACGGCACTCAGGCGACCACAACACAAGGGTAAAGTGAGCATGAAGTGTGGTGAGGTGTCGTGGTTGCGGTGAGGTCACACGCGGCGGAGGTTCGGTGAACTCACGACAATTGTGAAAAGCGACCTAGGGCCTCCCCTGAGCTCGAACGGTGCGGCAAGCAAGCGTGGATGATGGAGTAGATGATGGCGAATCTGGGGCCATGATCTATTGGACAATGGCAGTGAGGCGAGGGAGATGGGCGAAGGCGGAGCGACTGAGCGATGGAGGAGGCAGGCAGGCGCGTCCCCCTCGGCTTGACAGCGGCCAGTGGTGTTAGGCAGGCCACGGTGCGTGGCGGCCACGCGGCGGCTAGGAGCTGCGGCCGGTCGGCCACTGTGCCGGTCTGAAATTTTCGTTTCAGGCTGCTACAGTGCTGACTATCCGAGCTACTTTGGAAACCAATATCTCCCAAACTATGACGATCTGGTTCATGGTGTAGTTTACAAAGTTGGAGATCTAAGTGAGGGCTACAACTTTGTAAATTGGAGCTTGAGCTTGTTCGGCCTGGTTAGTGAGATACAAAGCTCCAAACATCGATGCATGAAACTGGAATTTCAGTTTAGACTTAGAAATGTTCTAAGTCTCCAAACTATCCCCAAAACTGACTTGTGGGCCCTTTTTGAGCATGTTATGCACATTTTCATGAGATGGTCATAAAACAACTTTTGTTCCTTATGAAATTTCCTACAACTTTGCTTTAGGGTGCATAGTCATGCAAACACTCCAAGCTATACTTTTTAAATAGTCAAACAAAAGAGGTCTATAGGTCAACAATTCAAAGTAGCACTTAGAAGCATAATTAGGGCTAATGACCTTCATGAACATTGTTCCTAATGACATTCTAAGTGTAGTGAAGTTGTTTAGGAAGACAATTAACACTTGCTAGCATAGATCATACATAAGTATACACATATACTAGCATAACTAAGCAAAACAAAGCTATACCAAGCATGAGATGATAGCATTCACCATGATATGATGCTTATGAATGAGATGATGATGCACATGCTCATGTGATGCAAGTGTTTTAGTGCAACCATAACACTGAGGTGTTATAATATTCTCCATGCACTTACGGATTATTCTATGTGCATTAATTTATACCAACAAGAATGTTTGGCGTCGTTGCTAGGAAAACGGTTGTTGGCAGTCCTTAACTCATTTTCTTACCCCACCAACATTTGTATGGAATTCACCCAAAACAACATAGATAGGGGATTTAAGCTAACCATTTCCATGGTTTTGGTGGATTCACTTGTTTTGCAGGATATACATGGAAACACACCATAAATGGGCCAAATGAGTAGAAGAAATGTAAAACTACATTCAGCCTAAAGCAAAACAAGAAAAGAATAGAAAGAAGCCCATTTAGGTGATCAAATTTGGGCTAACCCACATCACCACCAATGCCCAAGTCCAGAAAGCAAACCACCAGCACGAGGGTGGAGCAGCTGGGCCAGCCTAGGCATGGCCGTGCCTAGGGCGCGCTCGTGCCCCACTACTACCAAGTGGGCCCTCCTTGCTCTAGTCGGTTCCACCAATAGGGTGGAGGGCAATGCGGTGGTGTATCCGAGGAATATTCCCTAGGAACCGACTATCCACCTCCTATATAAAGGAGGGGTTCACCTCACTCTCACATACAACAAGATACATTTGAGCAAGAGAAGAAAGGCTCCAATCCACTAGCTTCTAACTAGGTTAGAATAGGGAGTGAGTAAGGGAAGAGTTGGGGAAAGAGCGGAGTTCGGTCCCTCTACTCCTTGTACTCGGTTCACCTTGTACACCGGGACGACGGAGTGCCAAACCTGTCAGCTCCCTCCACGCTTGTACCTCAATGTTCGTCTTATCCCTTGGGGTAAGAAGTTCGTGTTATTCTATTGGTTTGATTTCCTTAAGCAAGTTATCATTATCGTTATATTCTTATGGGTTCATCATTCGTCCCTATGGTGGAGGTTCTAGTAGAGGACTCCTGATAAAGACAAAAGTTCCTGGCCAACGCAAGAACCATAACTAATAGTGTAGGTGTGGTGTCTACACTATAAGTTACCTTCGTTTGCCTCATTCCCCAAGGTTGAGGGGTAGACAGCAGGTGGTGATAGCCTTGTTTGTCCTTTGTAATCCTCCTTGTTTGGGTTTGGCGTAGAACTATAGGCCAGCATTGCCTGGTAGACTAGGTGATCTCTGGTGCCTAAAATAAGATTATAATAGTAACATTAGCTTCAGTTAAGGAATCTAACTCTAGAAAACCTCACTACCCAAGTTATCCTTCTCTTGTTCCTAGGGAGAACTATCTTTAGAGGCTTCCTACACTACCATTCCTCAATAAAATATGATACCCTACTTACCACCAGGTCAAGTGCTACAATGGTCTTTTCGTACGCTTATAGATTTATCTGCTTTCGTTAAGAAGCACAAAAAATGGTTGCTGAGTTGACTTTGAGTCTAGCCTATCCTTGTATTATACTTTTATCTTTTTTATTTTTTTTATTCTTTTTACCATGGATCTAGAATCAACACCCATCTACCAATACGCTGCACCCACGGGCACAAGCCTTCGGTCAAAAGAGTCCTCAAAGCCCATCCTAACCCCTGGCTATGAGCTACGCCCGTGTCTAGTTAAAATGGTTTAGGCACAATCCCTTTTGGGCAAAGATAATGAAAACCCCTATTCCCACCTAAATGAGTTTGAACAAACCTGTGCATGCCTACGCATAGCAGGCATGTCAGATGAAACCGTACGTTGGAAGCTTTTTCCCTTCTCTTTGATGAGAAAAGCTAAACGTTGGTATAACCTCACCATAGGGAGTACACAAGGAGATTGGAGAGCCTTATGTTCTAGCTTTTGCTTGCAATTCTTTCACATCTCTAGGGTAGTCAAACTTCATACAAAGGTTCTAACTTTTAGACAAAAGAAGAAAGAATCTCTAGGTAAGGCTTGGGAACGCTTAATCTTATCAATACTAGCCCAGACCTTGCCATTCAAGACCCCATTCTTCTTCAACACTTTTATATGGGTCTTGATAGGAAATCCTCAACTCTTCTTAAAATAGCCTCGAGAGGCTCGTTCTTGCATGTCTCCACAACTAAGGGGAGAAGCGTTCTTACCAAAATTCTAGATGACATCCCTGAGGAAGTAGAAGAAGAGCCATTGGAGGAAGAATCTCTGATAGCTAAACCCAAACCTTTACTAGACCCATTACCAACTTCAGCTATCCCAAATCCTAAACCACCGAAAAAGGAGGAAACTCTAATTTTGGATTTTATGCTCAAATTCGAGGATGAACTTTTTGATGAATATGGAAATACCTCGAATTACGATACCATGAGGAGATACCTAGAACCACCTAAGCCCACCATTAAGCTTAAACCCCTACCTTCTCGTCTTAGATATGTTTTTCTTAATAATGACCAAGATTCTCCAGTGATCATAAGTGATAAACTCTCTTAGAAAGAATCCTTGCCCTTGCTAACTATCTTAGAAAAGCATCATTTTGCATTTGGCTATTCACTCCTAGACCTTAAGGGAATTAGTCTTGCTCTTTACACCCATCGCATCCCTATAGATCCTAACTCTATACCTTCTAGGGAGCCCTAGTGTAGGCTTAATAATGTGATGAGAGAGGTTGTTAAGAAGGTCTTAAAACTTTTTCACGCTGGGATTATTTATCCTGTGCCACATAGTGAGTAGGTTAGCCCTGTTCAAGTTGTGCCTAAAAAGGGAGGCATGACTATTGTTAAAAATAAAAAGAATGAATTAATCCCCCAAAGAACCGTCACTGGATGGCAGATATGCCTAGATTATTGAAAGCCTAACAAGGCAACAAAGAAAGATCACTTTCTATTGCCCTTCATTGATGAAATGTTGGAGTGACTGGCGAACCACACTTTCTTTTGTTTTCTTGATGGGTATTCTAGTTATCACCAGATTCTGATCCATCTAGATGACCAAAGCAAAACCACCTTTACATGTCCATATGGAACTTATGCTTATTGTAGAATATCTTTTGGATTATGTAATGCTTCAGCTTCTTTTCAAAGATGCATGATGTCTATATTTTCTGATATGATTGAAAAATCATGAAAGTTTTCATGGATGGCTTTTCTTTTTATGGAAAAACTTTTGATGATTGTTTTGAAAATATAGACAAGGTTTTGCAAAGATGTGAAGAAAAGCACTTAGTCCTTAATTGGAAAAAATGTCATTTTATGGTGAGAGAAGGAATAGTGCTTGGACACTTGGTGTCTGTTGGTATTTATTAACACACACACACAAAATTCCGCAAGCACACGGATATAGTTATAGCTTTTACCCAGGAGTATTCCAGAGTATCGTATTTATCCACAGGGAAAGAATGGTTAAAGAACTTGATAATTTACCATCACATATCTACTAACTTAATACACCCACTAGACTAAAGTAAGTGTGAGTGATAAATGATAAGAGTTATGCACAATGACACACACATAGGAGGATTCCATGATAAAGGAGTAGTTTAGCTAAATCGAGAGAACAAGAGGAGAGTTCAAGGTTCCTATATACTTGTCTATTACTTTGGTTCTATGATAATAGAAGCATAGGTAGATATAGCAATCACACAATAGCACTTTGGGACATCAGAACTCTAGCTAGAGAGAGGGATGAGAAAAGGGCTAGGAAGCTTTGACTATGGTCCTACAAACATCAACCTACACGTGGTGGACTACGTTGGCCATCAGGACTATCACCACCTGGGCTACCACAACTATCCATGAGGTTGAGTGCAATCTTAGGTAACCTCTAGTCTAGACACCATGTCTACACCATTGATTACTACTCTAGTCACAATCAATAACTAAAGCACTTAATGCGAGCGGAGATCCCATGCCAAGGTATAACAACTATACTAACCAATCACATGAAAGGCATAAAAGTAGATAGAGAAGATAAATATGTTAAAGCATAAGTCTTGCAAAGATAAGATACAAAGACATACCAAACCTCTGAAGAATTCTCGAAACCCTGAGTGTAGCTCGACTCTCCCTAACTCTCAACTAGAACTAGTATACTACATTGGAGAGAGTTTGATCCTTCAATAGGACACCTCTCAATCCATGCCCTAATCCTCCTAGTGAGGTCTTGATCCCAAGAGATGAATATGAATTAGGGTTTTAGGGATGATCCCTAGGGAGGGGGGTAGGGCCTAGTTATATAGCTCTGGGGGAGCAACATGAGCCCTTGGATCAAACCGACTTAAGGAACGGCGTAGATGCAACCTAAGAGGCGGTGGAAAATCGACGTACGAAGGAGAGGTCAACATGTGGGACCCACATATCGGTCGGTATGGGTGTAGGACCGACTGGTCCCACCTGTTAGCCCTTCGGGGTCTGCTTCGGTGTGATGTCCTCTAGAGTCCTCTAGAACCTTCCTATGTAGGTTTCATCGCAGATTTGATATCTTTTTATTCTAGACTCCAAATATAGCAATTAACATATCTGTTTCGATCAGTGTGATGAGCTCTTGGCAATTTTGTACTCCAATTCATAATTTGTGATACTTTTATTTGGTATAATTCCATCATTTCCTTTTGATGATTAGGTCCTCCTTGGCAGTTTTCTAGATATACCCTGCTAAAAACAAAGATTCACCAAAACTCATACAATTTATTAATTTAAACCCCCTAAACCTTTATTGGTGAATAAATTTATGACCTTATCCATGTTTAGTTGACGGTTTAAATTGGTTGTTAACTACCGTCAACAACTCCCCCAAGCTTAACCTTTGCTAGTCCCTTAGCAAAACTAAACTCAGTAATGGATCAGGAGTTGCTACAATGTTTTCACGCCTCAAAAGTACATAGGTGTTCAATCAAAAATTCTCCTCTGAATTAGAATAAACTGATCTAACTTTCAAAACTTACTCATATTACCTTTAACTATGGGGCTTCTCAGCATTCACTTGGGTCTCGAGCAATTGAAAGATAAAATGATCAAGTCAAGCACTATGTCTCAAGTTCTTTGTTTGTCACACCCCAAAATTTCTAATTTTGGGTTGTGCATAGGAAACACTAAATAAAATAAATAATTTCAATATCTGAATAAATTTATTAGATAAGTTAAGTTGCTGCTAATTTAAATATAGAAAATTGTGGTTTTAAACTTTCTCATATTAATTTGATAATGTGGTGTTTGTGTGATGCTTGTCTTTGGTGTTGGTGAGTGCTATTATTTTTAAAATGCCATAGGACGACGTTTGCTTCTCACCAGAAAACTTTTTGGTATTTTCTGGATTTAAAATTTCAATTTCCGTGAGCTTAATCTTTTTCCTTGATCTCTTCATCAATCTTTTCATGAGCTCCAGATACTTTATTTGGGTTCGTCTCATTCTAAAATATCTCTGAGAATTTTCCCTAAATTTTCGGAGCCTTCGAGGTATTTTTCGTGGCTTAAAATTCAATTCTGGACTTTTCTAGAATTATTTTATCCATGAAATTAATTAATTCCGAAAATAATAAAATATCTCAGATTTCCTCATGTCCAAAGGCCCATGTCTTTATTTACTAATGGGCTTTAATAATTAATTAGGCCTATTAGTAAAGGTGGATGGCGCAACGTCAATTAGCACCATATCGCTAGTTGACATGGAGGTGGAGAGTTTTCCTCCCTATATATACGTACCTATCCCTTGGGTAAAAGCACACCAAAACTACCGTAGAGGAGCCCCTAGTTTGGGAAATCTCTCGTGTAGTAAATTAGAATTTTCTCCCTTCTTATCGCGAGCCGCCGCTCGTAGCTCCCTCCATCCCTCGCCGAAGTTCTGCATCTACAGCTTGCGTTCCGGCGAACTTTCGACAAAGGTTCGGCGAGTTTTTCCGGCCACCTCGGACGTCTCCGGCGAAAACCGTCACCACCAAGAGGTATATCTCGTCGTTCTCTACGCCGTCTTGCCATTCTTTTCGTGAATCCATCACCGTTTCATCGTTTCTTAACCTTTCTCCCTCTTTTCCGACGAGATCATCCATGGACGGCTTCCACCTTCCTCCGTTTCGGGCCACCTCGTCCATGGTCACGATCACACCACGGCACCACGCCTCTGCAGATCCTCAGCCTCGTCGGGACCATGCCCTCTGTGTTCCAGACCCAGACCACTCCACGCCACCGCCCAAGACCACGACCTTGTCGCCCTTCGTGCGTTTGTGCGTGGAGCAACAGCGCCGCCGCCGTCGCTTGTGCCGCTGGGCGCCACCCCACACACTTCGCGTGCACAGCCACACGGCGTCATCTCGGCCGTCAAGCCGTCCAGCCCCGCTGTCCATCTTCTTTCCCAGCATGGACGGACAAAGAAGCAGCAAGTTCTCGCGTTCGTGAAGGCCACGATCTCGTACAGACCAAAGGTACACGACACAGTTAATTACAAGTTTGCCATTGGTCGTTTAACCTCCGTCGTTTTATCGTTTTAGCTCCGATTCGAGTCGTTCAAGTTGCGTTAGATTCGTGTCGTCGCGCTCTACACAGTGTGCTAATGTTTGTCATATCTTATAATTATGAATTTATTGATTTAAAATGCAATTTGATTAGTATTAATTTAATAGTTTTTAATTAAAAGTGATATAGGTTTATAATTTCGTTTTTGTTGCTTTGTTAATTAAAAGCTATCTAGGCCGTTCTCGTTGTTTTGCAATAGTGCCGATCGAGGTTATGTGTTAGCAACAACGTTTGACATGTCTTATATCCTTAAAATTTATAAGTTAGATATTAATTTGATTTATGCTTGTGCAATTGAGTTTCTAATTAAACGCAACACAGGCAGTCTGTTCTAAATTAATGTTAATCTAATTAATATTAAACTAAATGTTTCTTTTGAATTATAAGATGCTTAGTTCAACCTTAAAACATAAGTGCTTTTCGTTCAGTTGTCACATGTTTTCTATATATATACTTCAATATTAAATTGATTAATACGATTAGTGTACAGTATATTTTAAATTAAAATTTGCTTAGCCTAAATACGTTACATACATGATAGACTTGTGTAGATAATTTCATATTACAGTACGTATCTGCTCTTCATAGTTATATGACTTTAATCCTCGAGCATTTATTCGTTTGAAATCTATTTTGCTTCAATTAAGTTGCGTTAGAGTCGCATCGACGTACTCTGTGCAGTAGCACTAATGTTTTTCATGTCATATGATTTTCCATATATAGTTGAATATTATATTAATTAATATGTTTGTTATTAGTTTTATAATTAAAAATAATATATAATCTTGTCACGTCAGTCCTTTGTAACTAAGCATAAACTTAGATATGTGTTTATTAATTATAATTATAATTTGCCTCATTTAAGCATGATTCATATAAAGCCATGTCAAATGCAATTTTGTTGATGTGTATTTATTGTCTTTAATCTATTAAAAGCAACTTAGATTTATAATCTCGACATCTTGTAAATAAAATGCTAACTTGATAAATAACAACTTAAATATTTTATTTTTAATTACAACTTGCTTAAGCTAATCACGAAACATGATGGAGCGATTTGTTGTTATCATGCGTACTGTGCTTACTAAATCATATATGCTTAAGTGACTTAAATAATATTAAATGTTAATATGGTGAATGTCAACATTAATACCTTTTCATTTATGATGACTTTCTTGGGCAATCTTGAAACATAAAGTAGTTCGATTAGTTTTCTCTCATGTTTTATGTTATCTAAACTATAAATATTTATATGACTTGAATACTATAAAATATATATAAGTAAAATATGACCGGGTTAAACCTAGCTTTGTAATTCAATTGATTAACCTAATTTTAGAATATTTCTTCAGAATGTTTATCACCTTATTTCAATAACTAAAATGTATTAAGTTTATAGTCGGTCTTCTACGTTATGTTGTAATCGTCTCGATAGTCGTGTGTTCTCTTTAATGGTAGCTCCGTTATCCGTCGTTCTTGCGTTTTCGTGATTGTAGCAACATACCGTGTCCTTTAATGCGTTCTCTTTTAAAGCGTTTCTTTTGTTTGATGCATGTTCTTAGTTGTGTTTGTTGTTTGTCTACTGTGCTTGGTTGCTACGAGTAGAAGAAAGACTATCTGTGAGCGTTGAAGATCCGAAGATGAAGACCAGAAGCTGAGTGCCAGAAGTTGCAAATGAAAGATTAAGTTGAGTTTTTCAGAGCAAGTTGCTTTGGGCATAAAGCAAGTTCTAAGGCAAGTATAGCATGGGATTATCCTTGTTGTCCTATTCATATTAAGCAAATAATATCATTATGCATATGTTTCCTTGTTAAGGATGACTTAGTGTTGATCTTATTCCTTGATACCTATTATACTGCATGGATTAGTATTGCTAGTGCTTAACATGAACTATGATCATGTAATTTGACTAATGGAATATGCAATAAACATTAAAAGATGATTTTATTACTGTTTAAGGGTACTAGAGCATGGGGTTACTTTGGTGCTCTTGTTACTCTCCATAAGGACTCATCTATAAGCGAAAATCCGGGATTTACAGTACAACTGTGAGGGCTAAAATGGCTCTGGCTTTAGTCATATAGAAGGACCTTTTCTAGCTTGTTAGAGGTATTCCTTTATGGCATAAGAATGGCTTGACGAATCGGGTATAGTGCGGCCTCTGTCCTCATGTGTATAGGCTGCATGTTATTGTGCCATCAGGAAGGGGGGCTCTACATCTGTTTGCCGAGTGAAATCTAATGGCCCTAACTTGTTAGACGAACCTTCGAAAGACTTCATAGTGAACCCTGCCGACCTTCCTTGGTAGTGGGTCAAGAGGCTGATCACCTCGGGCGAAAGGGTAAATCACGACTCACAGTGAAAGTGTACAACCTCTGCAGAGTGTAAAACTGTTATAACAGCCGTGCTCACGGTCACGAGTGGCCTTGGACCCTTATGGAATAGTTGATCATTAATAATGGATATGTTTTTGCTATTCATTAATCATTTCACATGGATCATATGTTTACTGTTACATTGAGACACTTTGATATTATTGACATACTGAAATAATGCTAATTAAAAGCTACATGCTGATAAACCTATGTTATGCCTTTGAGCCTCATGAACCCTGTGTTATATTTGTTGAGTTCGACATGGACTCACTCTTGCTATTTCCACCACACCTTAGAGTATAGTGAGGTGCTGCTCAGAAAAAGGATAAAGAGTTAGTGGAGTTTCCAGAAGTTTTTCAGAAGTGTTTGGCATATGGAACCCCCAGTCAGCCGTCCCTGTGATGTTGGAGCCTGAAGAAAAGATTAGTGACCGTTCCGCGACACTCTGATAGTTGTAAGTGTTAATATAGTATGTTTTCCGCTTTATATAAACATTGTTTTGATACTTTTTCATTCTGACATATGTGTGGACTTCCTGGGCACACATATGATTAGCCTAGTTTTATTCTTTAGAAAACCGGGTGTGACATTGTTTAACCATTGTTTTAGAGTTTTTATAGGTTTGCAAAATAAAGCTCAGAGATTCCATTGTATGACACTCTTAAGTCTCTCAATATATGTGGTATTTAGGAATCCTCACCAAGGCAATCATGATGTTATGCCTTTTTTTCTCTTCCAACCACTAAAGCTTATGTAGAGTTCATAAGTAGGGACAAAGCTAGAGCATACTTGCAATGCATATATTGTAAAGTTAAACAATGGATCCAAAGAGAGTTAAGTCATACAATCAAATCAAGATGTGCACGTGTGTGGATGTATGGTGGATATATATGGTAGCTAACCTAATTCTACTTTGCTCCTTGAAAACACATCTCTCTTTTAAAACTTGAAAACATTTGCTAGAGAATAGGGGCTACCTTATTCATCTCTTTTTTAGGTGGGCATCTAAGTACCTATTGTTTTAAATATTGTGGATACTTGTCCATTTTTTCTCAACTCTTCTTTTTTCCTTCTTTTTTTATGAATAACTTTTGCATAGCCCCTTATCTCTTTTCTGTAACAAAACAATGAGAGATAGCACAAGAACTTGGAGCATTTATTTGGTGGATTGATACCTAAAAGGCATATTTTTGGGTTCACTTCTAGTGTAGGAGTAGAATATTTTTGGGTAGATCTAAATAGAAAGCATGTTTTTATGCCTACCCCCAGTGCAGGAGTAGTGCATATGTGGGTGGTGTGTACGTGATCTTGATTTTAAGAGCATGGCAAATCTCTCATAAGGGTCAACAAAGTTTGACAAAACTCAATGCAAAAGCAAGCAGCATATATGTGGAAGTTTTCCTAGCCTAAATAACATGTATGGCTCTAGTGGGAATTCAAGCTTTGTCATACAAGGAACTCATCATGTAGAATTTTTATGTTTTTCAAAAGATAAATCTCCAGAACATTAGTGTCACTAGGAACAAGATAAATAGCAGCTCAGACCTATTCATATCATATCCATCAATTACCTAGACTTAGATCAGACATATGCTATCCATGAGTTTCATGTTCAAAGTAAATCTTTATCTTTAGAGTCCTTTTTATTTTATTCATCATTTCCATTTAAGAGATTATCTTTAGAGTCCTGTTTATTTTATCCAACTCCTAAAACTAGAAAACTAGACATATACCTTTTATTTTGTTTTCATAATTTAAGATCACACCTATTATATATATAGCTAAGATAAATTTTAATTTTGTTTTAGTTCATTATGCATCTTTTTATGACTCTAACAAATAGAAAACTCAAAAATAGTAAAGCTGAAAATGGGAAAGAAATGCTTAGCTAGATACATAAGGGATGCTCCTCCCCCAAGCTAGATATTGTCATGGTCTTTCTTATCCGTCCAGAAGTTGTGTTCCTCATGTAGTGGGTGTAGCAGCGGTTCGGAAGAAAGTACTTCAGAAGATGATGTTACTCTTGATCATCCTGCAAAATACTCCAACAAGAACATCAAAACTCATGGCACATATTAGGATAAGAAGTTAGCGGTCAGCCATTCATAGATTTGTTGTCCTTGGAGGTTTAGAAAGATTTTCTAATTGACAAAGTTCTAGCAGGATGTCTATTAATATATTTTTTTGGGTTTTTCTTATTTATATAATCTAGAAAGAAAATATGCATAGAGAGAATATGTATGCAAGCTATATATTTTTTTATGCCACCACAGTGAATATTCCCTTGGGCTTTTACACATCAAGAAAATGCTTCACATGGGGCTTTAGTTTTTTATGATGCAATAATGTACTACAGTAATGAAAATTTTTTATTTTTCTTTCTAAATGCAATGCTAATACAGAAAAGTAAATATGCTAATGTGAAAAATAATTCATGCAATGCTAAAAAGTAAATATGGATAACTACCAATGTTACCTCACTGCCAGGGTTTGGATTTTTAAGTTCTCTAGACAGGACTCGGCTGGAGAAGAGTGCTTTACCTTTCGGGTGCATCATCTGGTCTTAGCGATGGAGACCCAAATGGCTGCCTATCTTGTGACGGTGTCTCTGATGATGATGTTACCTTCTTTTGTCAAACCTGTATTGGTTTTGAGTTTTGATTTTTTGGCTTAGCAGGTTCAGAACCCTCACTTGTAGAAATTGGGGAATCAATGACTCTCCCACACTCTGCATGAAATGTGTATTGCTTATATAGATAAGGTAGAGATCAAGTGCATCAGCTCTGTTGGTGGGAAAACACCAACAGAACCTAAACTTTTCTTATTCTTCTCTAACCTTAGGCACATTGAACAAGATCAAGCTGAGGTTATATGTTTTGTTCATTTATACTATGGGTGGTAAGATCACTTGAATGTAGCATTTAAGTCCATTTGACAGAAAGGATTGAGTTGCTTAACCTATGGAAGGATTGTCTATCTCTATATTATGTATCAAACTTTGCATGATTATGACTATCATCTTCTAGAGATAAGATGTGCAACATTTTTATCTGATTTGGTTAAGACCAAGATCAAGAAAGTGGTGCTATGAACAAACTTAAGGAACAATACATGTTGAGTTAAATCAGGTTTGATCAGGTAAAACTTTAACATTGGAGCGTGATGGCTGTTGGCGGTCCTTAACTCAGATCTTACACTGTCAACATTTGTATAAAATTCACCAAAAACAAGATAGATAGGGATTTTGAGCTAACCATTTCCATAGTTTTGGTGAATTCACTTGTTTTGTAGAGCATACATGAAAACACACCTAAAAGGGGGCCAAAAGTGGATAAAAGTATTAAAAAACACAAACTCATTTTGGCCCATAGCAAAACAAGAAGGAAAGAAGCTAAGAAATCCTACACAACCGGGCAAGCCCACACTGCAGGCGAGGCCCAAGCCCAGCCAGAAGAACACAGGCCAAAGGCGGTGGCGAGGGGTGGCACCCTAGGCACAGGTGCGCCTAGGGCACGGCCGTGCCCCTACCTCTGCCGCCTAGTCCCACCTGCAGCGTGTCGGTTCATTAACTCTAGTAGAGGGCGGTGCGGTGGTGGATCCAGGGAATATTCCCCTAGAACCGACCATCCACATCCTATATAAGGAGGGGTTCACCCCACTCTACACAAAAAAGATACACTAGAGCAAGAGAAGAAAAAGGCTCCAATCCACTAGCTTCTAGCTAGGTTAGAATAGGGAGTGAGTGAGGGAAGAGTTGGAGAAAGAGCGGAGGTCAATTCCTCTACTCGTTGTACTCGGTTCGCCTTGTACACCGGGAGGATGGAGTGCCGGACTTGTCGACTCCCTCCATGCTTGTACCTCGACATTCATCTTACCACTTGGGGTAAGAAGTTTGTGTTATTTTAATGGTTTGATTTTCTTAAGCAATTTATCGTTATCGTTATATTCTTGTGGGTTCGTCATCCGTCCCATGGCAGATATTCTAGTAGAGGACTCCTGATAAAGATAGAAGTTCTTGGCCAATGCTAGAACTATAACTGATAATGTAGGTGTGGTGTCTAAACTATAAGTTACCTTCGTTTTCCTGGTTCCCCATGGTTGAGGGGTAGGCAACAGGTGGTGATAGTCATGTCCATCCTTTGTCATCACACATGTTTGGGTTCCATGTAGAGCTATAGGCTAGCATCTCTTGGCAGACAAGGTGATCTCCGGTGCATGAAATAAGATTATAAAAGTAACATTAGCTTGACTTAAGGAAACTACCCCTAGAAAACCTCACTACCCAAGTTATCCTTCTCCTGTTCATAGGGAGAATTATCTTTAGAGACTTCTTACACTACCGTTCCTTGAGAAAATATAATACCCTGCTTACCTCCAGGTGAAGTGCTACAACGTTCTTTCTGTGTGCTTGTGGATTTATCTCCTTTTGCTAAGAAGCACAACCAAGCATTTCTGGCGCCGTTGCCGGGGAACGGTTGTCGTAGTTATCTCTGAACCTAGTTCGCCTGTGTATCCCTTTATTTATCCTTTCTTTTATTTTTACATTTTTTCTCCTATGGAGCAACCCATAATTCAAAACCTTTCTGCTCCTAAGGACGAGCTCGTTGAACCACCAAAATTCTCGAAGCCAATCATAGCTTCTAGTTATGAGCTCCGCCCAGGCTTTATAGCCATGGTTCGGGACCAAGCCTTTTTAGGTTTGGATTATGAAAACCCATATCATCACCTATGGGAGTTTGAGCAGCTCTGTGCTTTCCTAATCATCTCAGGCATGTCACAAGAAACTTTGCATTGTAAATTGTTTCCCTTTTCCTTAGACGGAAGAGCGAGACAATGGTACGACCATAATGTAGGAAAGGTAAATAGAGATTGGGAAGAACTAAGGAATAGATTATGTCTCACGTTCTGGCCTATATCTCAAATTGCTGTCCTACAACAAGAGATACTCAACTTCCAACAAAAATATAAATAAACCATAGGTGCAGCTTGGGACCATTTTTCAATCCTATCTAGATCCGGCCCAAACTTGTCTATACCAAACCATGTGATGTTGCAACATTTCTAGTTAGGTCTTAGCAAAGAGTCTGCCCTGCAGCTCTATATAGCCACCGGAGGGTCATTGATGAGGACATCACTCCTTTAGATCCACACAATGATCCTCTGCTAGACATTCAAGGTCCAATCACAAGAGCTCGCATGCGATAATTAAATTTAGAGGTGAGCTCGTTTCTAAGTAACTTTTATATGAATTTGAGAATAGATTGCTACCTAATGATTATGTTGTGCTTAAGAACCAAGGAGAGGACCAGGAGACACATAGAGGAGGGCTTGGAGGCATGGAGGGCTAGCAAGGGTGCCCGAGTAAAGATGGAGGCCCAAACCAAGTCGACTTTGAGTCCGTTTTGGAGTCCATAAGCAGTCTATATTAAAACTGGTCACCCAGGTCGCATACGGGCTCGGATTTGGACGTTCTAGATATGTGCGGAAAGCTAACAAGAAGACCTTTCCAATGGTTCTTGTTGGAGGCCCAAATTCATTTGGAGCCTTCGGGAATCGTCAGAACAAGTCAACATCCAGAATATGTGCCAGCGCTACGACATCGTATTTTGGTCTTTGGGCCTTGTATTGAGATGGAACCCATTAGGGGTGCATCCAAAGGGTGTTGCATGACCCTAGACTCCATAAATTAGTAGCCGCCACCCAAGTTAGGGTTTGAGCTTTGCTTAGATTATTCTGTTTATAACAGTTTCGCCATCGTCGGTTTGTGAGACCCTAACTTCGAGAGATTAATCATTCATCTGCAATTTGGTTGCAATCTTTCTTGTTCTTGCTTGTGTTCTTCGATTTACAGGCAAAGATTAGCCTTATTGGTGAGGTCGACCGTGCACCACCAGTCGATAACCAGAGGAGACATGGTTCTGCGATTGCGAGGTTCAGGATGTGTTGCTCGAAAGCCGGATCGACTTGTAACATGACTCCACCAAGTCGATAGTTACTAGAACCTTTTGAAAGATCAGGAACCCTAGTTCACATAAAGTGGTATCAAAGCTTAAGGTATACCATTAGGTTTGCATCTATCCCCTAGTTTCGAGTGTTTTGCCTTCGTCCCATAGTCTAGTGTCATACTCATTTTTCCTGCCCTAGAACCTTCCGCGCCATAGCCTTTGCATATTTCAGTTTCAGAGTCCGTCGTGTTGAGTTTGTGTCCTGGTAGAGGTCTTGTTGCTAGTTAGGTCATGTTAGAGTCTAGTTCGTGTGTTTTCCCCATCGTTTCCATCAGATCCTTTATGTCGTGACCAATTTTTGTGTGTATTGTTCCCGTACTGCCCTCTAATTCGGAGTCAGTTCTCAAACTGGTCATAGTTTTCACATACAAACTTTGATTTTGACGTTCCGAATATCAAAATCTATCAGAAAAAAATTCAAATCCATTCATCCACGGCGTTGCCGGGGTCGAAAAATTTTATTTTGGCTAAAAACTGGTCACAAGATCCTCTTTTCATGGTCACAAGCTTTTTGTCAACTTTGAGCACGACTTTTGAATTTTCCACAGGCCATGCCTTTCGCTTGTTTAAGCTCATATTTTCTGTGGCCATTTGTTTTGTGCTCCTAAGTAAAAAAATATCAAAAAAATTAAAAGAAAAAGTCAAAGAATACCAAAAATAACGACAGCTCAAAAATAGAGAAAAAAGAGACGGGCAAAAGTGGAAAAATATCTAAAAGAGCACATAGAGAAGGCCAAAGTGAGTTGTGTTAGCATGTGCTAACTGGTTCTTTGTTCGTGTTGCTCTTGCTATCCACCATACTTGTTTGTCACACAACTGGTACCTTGCTATCCACCATACTTGTTTATTACACACCTGGCACTTAGAACATTTTAGACCAGCAACAAGAACAAGTACTTTGGAATATAATTCAGCATTACTTTCTGGTACTGACTTTTGTGCCAAATATACATATTATTCTTTGTGTGCTTTCCAAGCTCCACATATTACTTCTAGACATCATAAGTTTTGACCCTGTAATCGTGGACTATGCCTTCTAGGTATCCTTTGCCTTGCTGGTAAGAACCTTATAAGAGCTTGATAAGGTGTTTCCTTTTGCTGTGATCTTGAGAGGTAGCACCACTCCACCTGCATAGTAGGATTATTAGGGATAACCTTCACTATTTGTTGTTATGTTTTGTGTCTACAATGGCAGGTGACGATGAAGATAAGACGCCCAAAGACTTCAAGGAGTGTGTTAGCCAAGAGCAACTACAATCTATTATAGAAAATGCTTAGAAGGATATGAGCGAGGCAATCGCCAAGGTTGTAACCGACGTGCTCATTGACCTCAAGCTCGGTAACACTCTTGAGAGATTAGACAAAAGAGTGTCCACGCTAACCGACAGGATAGCTGCATTGGAAAACCGTCCAGCACCCGATGAAGATGTGAATGACGAGGACGAGGTGTATGATGACGATGGTAATGTTGATCGAGTAGCGACAATGAGAAACAGATTATGTCATCGTCTTCACACAAACACCATAGGTATGGGTGGCGCTCAACACTTCAACCGCCATCAAGGTAATCATAATCGTGCTCCCAATGATCCTTATGCTAAGGTTAAATTTACCATACCTTCTTTTTCGGGACAATATTAAGCTGAGGGATACCTTGATTGGAAGATGACACTAGAGCAAAAATTTAGTGCCCACCTTGTGCCTAAGTAGCATAGAGTTAGACAAGCCACTAGTGAATTTAAAGATTTTTCTATCATTTGGTGGACTGGTTTAATTGCAGAGGGTGCTGCACCTAGTACTTGGGAAGAACTTAAGGTCTCTATGCATGATAGATTTGTGCCACCATCTTATCATAGAGACCTACATAAGAAACTGATGCACTTAGAACACGGAGACAAATTTGTGCAGGATTATTATAGAGAGCTTCAGAAGGGTTTGATGCGTTGTAGCATAGTGGAGGGATCCAAGGATTCTATTGTTCGTTTTTATTCAGGTTTGAGGCATGACATTTAGGACATAGTTGATTATAAGGACTTTAACACTGTCAACCAGTAGTTTCAGTTTGCCATGCTTGCAGAGAAGGAGTTGTAGGGGCATGATTTGCAGGGCAAGAGCAAGGTTGGCACCGCATACACACCACACACGGTGTCATCTTTAGGGCTTCCTAAGGCATCCTCCTTTCGGGCGCCCCCACTAGCGAGCAAGCGAATAGCAGCTTCTGGAGTTCCTGCGGCCTTTTTCACGACCTTTAGGTTCAAATAATTCTTTGTAGGAACCATCGAAGAGTGCCTCCGTTGTTGCTTCGACGGGATGCACTTCTGCCATTCAGTGCCACCACTGCCATGGATTTGGGCATATGTAGAAGGAATGCCCAAGTCAGCGAGCATACATTGCTACAGAAGATGGACACATCAGCACCTCTGACATTGAAGATGATGAGGATGAAGAACAAATTGTTCAGGGGGACGCTGATGTCTTTGGTAGTGAAGACACATCAGCCTACATGAGCATTATTGTACAGCGAGTGCTCAACACATAGGTACAACAACCTGAGAAGTTGCAATGCCATAATTTGTTCTATATTTTCTTTGTTATCAACAATCGGCGAGCACGTGTCATCATTGATGGAGGTAGCTACAATAATTTGGTGAGTTTAGATTTGGTCAAGAAGCTTAGCTTAACCACATGCCCACATCCCCATCCATACCATATTTAGTGGTTTAATGATGCGGCAAAAGCTAAGGTAACACAAACATGTAGAGTCTCTTTTTCCATTGGCTCCTATGTTGATTCTGTTGATTGTGATGTAGTACATATGGAAGCTTGTTCACTGTTATGGGGTCATCCTTGGGAATTTCATAATGATGCTATAGACCATGATAGAAGTAATACATATACTTTTATGCATAAAGGAAAGAAAATTACCTTGGTTCCTATGACCCTGGCTGAAATTGTACAAGCTGATAAAGACCGAGCTGCTAGTTTGCATGATGTTAAATCTAAAAATCAGTAAGTTGCTAATTCAGTTTACCCACCTAAAAAGAATAAGTCAGCACCTAATTCTAAGGCCTAGAGAATTAAATTGAAGGGTGCTGTTATGCTTGCAAGAAAAAGTGACCTTGCTGAAATTTCTGATGATGATATTTGCTATACTTTGGTTTGCAAACGAGCTTTGTTTTTGCTTAATGATGTTCTTAGCTTGATACCTCCTGCTGCCACTAACCTTTTGCAGGAGTATGAGGACATTTTTCTAGCCAAGATACCCCTGGGCTGCCACCTATGAGAGGGATAGAGCATCAAATTGATTTGATCTCGGGAGCAACATTGCCAAACCGTGCTACTTATCGAACCAACCCCGAGGAGACTAAGGAAATTCAGCGACAAGTCCAAGAGCTTTTGGACCGTGGGTACGTACATGAAAGCCTTAGTCCTTATGTCATTCCTATGATTTTGGTTCCTAAGAAAGATGGTTCTTGGCGAATGTGTGTTGATTGTAGATCCATTAATAATATTACAATTCAATATCGTCATCCTATTCCTAGGCTTGATGACATGCTTGATGAGTTGTGTGGCTCTGTAATTTTCACAAAGATTGACTTGCGTAGTGGCTACCACCAAATTAGAATGAAACTTGGAGATAGATGGAAAACAACTTTCAAAACCAAATTCGGGTTGTATGAGTGGTTAGTCATGCCTTTTCATTTGACTAATGCACCAAGTACTTTCATGCGCTTAATGAATGAGGTTTTAAGAGTTTTGATTGGTCGATTTGTGGTAGTTTACTTTGATGATATCTTGATTTATAGCAAGTCTTTGGATGAACATATGGATCACTTATGTGCTGTCTTTAATGCTTTACGCGATGCATGTTTACTTGGTAACCTTGAGAAGTGCATCTTTTGCACGGATCGAGTCTCTTTTCTGGGTTATGTTGTTACTTCATAGGGAATTGAGGTGGATGAAATGAAAAGTGAAGCCGTAAAGAGTTGGTCGGTTCCCCAATACATCACACAGGTGAGGAGTTTTCTTGGTCTTGTAGGATTTTATCACCGCTTTGTCAAGGATTTTAGCACCATTGCTGCCCCTTTACATGAGTTGACGAAGAAAGGTGTGGTGTTTCATTGGGGGTAAGGCACAAGAGGAGTCCTTTGACACTTTGAAGGACAAGCTTACACATGCACCATTGCTACAACTTCTAAACTTTGGTAAGACCTTTGAGCTAGAATGTGATGCTAGTGGAGTTGGCATTGGAGGTGTTTTGATGCAAGATGGTAAGCCCATTGCATACTTTAGTGAAAAATTGCATGGCCCTATTTTGAATTACTCTACGTATGATAAGGAATTGTATGCACTTGTACGTTCTTTAGAGTCGTGGCATCATTATTTGTGGCCTAAAGAATTTGTTATTCATTTGGATCATGAATCGCTTAAGTATCTTCATTCACAAAAAAAATTAAATCGTAGACATGCTAACTGGGTTGAATTTATTGAATCTTTTCCTTATGTTATCAAACACAAGAAAGGAAAGGATAATGTGATTGCTGATGCTTTGTCTAGGTGATATACTTTGTTGTTCCAACTTGATTGTCGAATTTTTGGACTTGAATCAATAAAAGAACAATATGCACTTGATCCTGATTTTAAAGATGTGTTGCTGAGTTGTAAAGAGGGATGTACATGGAACAAGTTTGTGATCAATGATGGATTTGTGTTTCGAGCTAACCATCTGTGCATTCCAATTGGTTCCGTTCGTCATTTGTTGATGCAGGAAGCGCATGGAGGAGGGTTGATGGGACATTTTGGTGCTAAGAAGACAGAGGATGTTTTGGCCACACATTTCTATTGGCCAAAGATGCAGAGAGATGTTGAGCGGTACATGGCATGCTACACCACTTGTCAAAAAGCAAAGTCTCACTTGAATCCACATGGTTTGTATATGCCTCTTCCTATTGCTTCTATTCCTTAGGCAGATATTTCGATGGATTTTGTGTTGGACTTCTTCCTAACACGACGAGCAGATCAGAAGTATTGGATTGCCTAAGACTAAGAGGGGGAGGTATAGCATTTTTGTTGTGGTGGATTGATTTTCTAATATGGCACACTTTATACCATGTCATAAAAGTGATGATGATGTTCATATTGCTAACCTCTTTTTCAAAGAGATTGTTCGTTTGCATGGTATGCCTTCTATTGTTTTAGATCGTGATGCTAAGTTTTTGAGTCACTTTTGGCGCACTCTATGGAATAAGTTGGGTACAAAACTATTGTTTTCTACAACTTGTCACCCACAAACCGATGGACAAACAGAGGTAGTGAACTGCACTTTGGGTGCCATGTTGAGAGCTATTTTGAAGAAAAATTTGAAGATGTGGGAAGAATGTTTGCCTCATGTGGAGTTTGCTTACAATTGGGCAACACATTCTACCACCAAGATAAGTCCTTTTCAGGTAGTGTATGGTTTTAACCCTCATGCTCCTATTGATCTTTTGCCTTTACCTGCCACTAAGAGAACACGTAGTGATGCTAGGGAGCATGTTGATTTCATTCATAAGTTGCATGAAACAACAAAAACAAATATTGAAAGAATGAATGAAAAGTATAGAATTGCTGGTAGTAAAGGTAGAAAAGAAATTAAACTTGAACCGGGTGATTTGGTTTGGTTACATTTGAGAAAAGATAGATTTTTTGAGTTGCGTAAGTCTAAATTAATGCCAAGAGTAGCTGGTCCTTATAAGATAATTATAAAAATAAATGATAATGCCTATAAACTTGAGTTGTCACCCGAGTTCGGGGTTAATCCCCTCCTTTAACATTTCATATTTGAAGCCATACTTGGGAGAAGAAGGTGAGTTGGAGTTGAGGACAACTCCAATTCAAGAGGGGGAGGATGATGAGGACATCACTCCTTCATATCCACACAATGATCCTCTACTGGATATTTAAGGTCTAATCACAAGAGCTCGCGCGTGACAATTAAATTTAGAGGTGAGCTTGTTCCTAAGTAACTCTTTATATGAATTTGAGAATAGATTGCTACCTAATGATTATGTTGTACTTAGGAACTAAGAAGAGGACCAAGAGACACATAGAGGAGGGCTTAGAGGCATGGAGGACTAACAAGGGCGCCCGAGTAAAGATGGAGGCCCAAACCAAGTCGACTTCGAGTCCATTTCGGAGTCCAGGAGCAGTCTGCATTAAACTGGTCATCCAGGTCGCATATGGGCTCGGATTTGGACATTATAGATATGTACAGAAAGCTAACAAGAAGACCTTTCCAATGGTTCTTGTTGGAGGCCCAAATTCATCCGGAGTTGTCAGGAATCGTCAGAACTAGTTGACATCTAGAATTTGTGTCGGCGCTGTGATGTCGTATTTTGGTCTTTAGGCCTTGTCTTGAGTTGGAATCCATTAGGGGTGCATCCAGGGGGTCTTGCATGACCCTAGACTCCATAAATTAGTAGCCGCCACCTAAGTTAGGGTTTGAGTTTTGTTTAGATTATTCTGTTTATAATAGTTTAGAACAAGGGAGATGTTCAAAGTTGTACTAACTACCGTGGGATTAAGTTGATGAGCCATACGATGAAGCTCTGGGAGAGGGTTATCGAGCATCGCCTAAGGAGAGTGACACATGTGACCCAAAATTAGTTTGGGTTCATGCCTGGTAGGTCGACCATGGAGGCGATTTTCTTATTACGACAATTGATGGAGAGATATAGGGAGCAGAAGAAGGACTTGCACATGGTCTTTATTGACCTCAAGAAGGCATATGACAAAGTACCAAGAAATGTCATGTGGTGGGCCTTGGAAAAGCACAAAGTCCCAACTAAGTACGTTACCCTCATCAAGGATATGTACAGGGATGTGGTGACGTTTGTCCGAACATGTGATGGCGACACCAGTGACTTTTCAATTAAAATAGGACTGCATCAGGGGTCAGCTTTGAGCCCTTATTTATTTGCTTTGGTGATGGATGAGGTCACAAGGGACATACAAGGTGATATCCCTTGGTGTATGCTCTTTGCTGATGATGTGGTGCTAGTTGACGATAGTAGGGCGGGGGTTAATAGGAAGTTAGAACTATGGAGGCACACGTTAGAGTCGAAAGGGTTCAGACTTAGTAGGACTAAGACCGAGTACATGAGGTGTGATTTCAGCGTGACTAGGCACGAGGAGGGAGACGTTAGCCTCGATGGGTAAGTGGTGGCCAAGAAGGATACTTTTCGGTATTTAGGGTCGATGCTACAAAAGGATGGAGACATTGATGAAGATGTTAGGTATAGAATTTCAGCCGGCTGGTTGAAATGGCGTCAAGCTTCTGGCGTTCTCTGTGACAAAAGGGTACCTCAGAAGCTAAAAGGTAAGTTCTATAGGACGGCGATTCGTCCGGCGATGTTATACGGTGCTAAGTGTTGGCCTACAAAAAGGCGACATGTCCAGCAATTGAGTGTAGCAGAGATGCGTATGTTGCGTTGGTGTTGTGGGCATACAAGGAGGGATAGAGTCCGTAACGACGATATTCGGGATAGGGTTGGGGTGGCACCAATTGAGGAGAAATTGATTCAACATAGGTTGAGATGGTTTGGACATGTCCAACGGAGGCCTCCTGAGGCGCCGGTGCGTAGTGGAGTTCTAAAGCGGGCCGATAATGTAAAGAGCGGTAGAGGTCGACCTAAACTAACTTGGGACGAGTCCGTTAAGAGAGATCTTAAGGAGTGGAATATCTCCAAGGATTTAGCTATGGACAGGAGCGCTTGGAGATTGGCAATCAACGTGCCTGAACCGTGACCTCTTTTTGTCTTGTGCCCTTTATGTCCCTTTATGTGTCTCCCTGTTTTTCGTCTCTTTTGGGTTTCATCTCTAGCCTACCCCAACTTGCTCGGGACAAAAGGCTATGTTGTTGTTGTTGTACAATAGTTTCGCCAATGTCGGTTTGTGAGACCCATTCATCTATAATTTGGTTGCAATCTTTTTTTGTTCTTGCTTGTGTTCTTTGATTCGCATGCAAGGATTAGCCTTCTTGGCGAGGTCGGTCGTGCTCCGCCGGTCGACTTGTGACACGACTCCACCAAATCGATAGTTACCCGAACCTTTCAAAAAATCGGGAACCCTAGTGCACATTAGAGACAAAGGCATATAGGCAGCGGCTGCTCTTGACAAAAGCGATGAAACTTGTGAGGTATGCTTGCATGTCGAACCCTAGATTCGACAGGGCCATGGAAGGGCTGGATGAACTTGCTGCGCTGATAGCTGGGTTGGAGCCTGACATTGTTGGTGAAGACATTGATTTGGATGATGTGGAAGTAAGGATTTCTGCCAACCTTGCACTTATGCATAAAAAATCTAATTCACATACATCGGCACAAATGTGTATTATGTGTGCTGCTTGACAAAATAATTTTGTGCATATGCAGAACATTGACCCCGACACAGATCCAACAGTAGAGAGTGATGCTGCTATACACATGGATACAACAGATGTTACCATCCTGGATGCAGGCTTGGCTCCAGAACAGGTATGGTTTCTATGCATATGGAGGGTTCAACTATATGTTGTCCCATATTTTTAATGAAAAGTAGTATGTTGCAAAGTACATGCATGCTTGTATACTCCTTTGACTTGGTTTGTATGCAAATGTAAATAACCATTATGTGGCTTTATATACATGCAGCTAATTGTTTTTATGCACATTGTGAGTACAGTTCTAGCATATTGATGCACTGTTGCTCTCAGTGGTTCTCCAATGGATAAAACTGGATGTTCCTCTTTCCTTGTATTATTTAGGCTACATAATAGTATGTATGCTTCTTGCCTAACCATTTTATGCATATGCAGTACATCGATCCCAAGACAGTGGGGAATGATGATTCCATGAGCTTAGTTCGAACAGAGGGTGCCATCCTTCAGGCGGACTCTACTTCAGAACAGGTATGATTTCTATGCATAGGGGTGTGTTCAGGTTTAATTGGAAAAGGGATTGTGTATAGCAAACTAAATGCATCCTTGTATACTGCTTTGACTTGATTTTTATGCAAAAATAAATCCACATTATGTGGCTTTTGATGCATGCAGCTGGTGGATTTTATGCACATTACTAGTACAGTACCATCTTAGTGATGCACTATTGCTCTATGTAAAAAATTTCAATCCATAAAACTAAATGATCCTATTTCCTTCTATTATGTACTCTATATGTTTCAATCTTATGTGTCCATGCAATTGTTTTCCCAGTGTCATACATGTATGCATTTTTGTATTAATATGTATACAACATATATTAATTTTGAGTTCAAATCATTCGCATGTCGTGCTTGAAGTTGGTATCAGCATCAGTCTGGAACGACCAGACAAGGCGAAGCCAAAGGGGAGGACAATGGATCCAGCTGAGCTGAGAGTGTTAAAGCTAGGTGCAAGGGGCTCGAAGAAGAAGAATAGGAAATGCAAGATCTGCCACATCACAGATGGCCACAATGCATCCACATGCTTGCAGGTGGATGCTAATCAAGTGAGGCTAGCCAATCTTGCTGGAAAGAAGAGAGGGCGACCCCCTAGCTCGAAGAATCGCACCAACTTGGGAGGAGTAGGTAAGGAAGTGGACATCCAAAAGAGGAGGCGTATGGTCATGTTGGATGATGAAGATGGCAATGAAATGGTTGGCTCAGCCATGGAGGACAACCACCAGGAAGTGGGGCCTTCCCCTGCCCCAAGGAAGAGAGGGAGACCTCCAGGAGCAAAAAACAAGTCAACCATCTCGAACATGCCTATGCTAAACTGAGTGTGATGTGAAAAAACTAGTACCAACCATGCCCTTAGTTTTGTGTTTCTGCAACATTTTGTGTTGATGCACCATCTGAACAATTAGTGTGTGGCAATGCTTTCATGTGTGGTATTGTCAGGATGGTGCAATTTTTGTCTACATCCATTGCTATTTGATATGCAGCAAATAAATCCATATGCATTGTGCTAGTATTGTTTTATACAGCAAGTTAATTGAGTAGAGAGTGCACATATGAAATGTTCCAACAATGACTGGTGAATTGCTCAAACAATGCATAGAAATGTGCTCCAGCCATGTATATATAGTTATGAAAACAAGTCCCGCGGATAACTGCTCCAACATGTTTTAGCATTGCAGGGGGCTTACATTGACAAGAATAAAAGAATGTGAACCTTTTTTGCATGCAATAAAAAAATATTGTTGTCCCAAGACAACCCATACGACCTCACAGTTGGCCTAAATGTATAAAATAATATATGAACAATGCATACGGCTGAAATGTAGCAATTATAATCAATTTGGGAACATATAATTAATAAGGTAACAGTGCATACAACCCATCATACCCTACATTCTAAGAAGGGATTGTACCAGGATCGTGGCAGCGCTGTCACACCCGGTTTTCCAAAGAATAAAACCAGGCTAATCATATGTGTGCCCAGGAAGTCCACACATATGTCAGAATGAAAAAGTATCAAAACAATGTTTATATAAAGCGGAAAACATACTATATTAACACTTACAACTATCAGAGTGTCGCGGAACGGTCACTAATCTTTTCTTCAGGCTCCAACATCACAGGGACGGCTGACTGGGGGTTCCATATGCCAAACACTTCTGAAAAACTTCTGGAAACTCCACTACCTCTTTATTCTTTCTTTGAGCGGCACCTCACTACACACTGAAGTGTGGTGGAAATAGCAAGAGTGAGTCCATGTCGAACTCAACAAATATAACACGGGGTTCATGAGGCTCAAAAAGGACATACACTGGTTTACTGCATTTAGCTTTTAATCATCACAGTTTTATCATATGAGTAGCATCAGGTTTGCATTAATCCCATAATAAACATATGATCAATGTAAAGATGAATAATGAATAGCAAAAACATATTTATAGTCATTAGTGATCATCTATTCCATAAGGGTCCAAGGCCACTCGTGACCGTGAGCACGGCTGTTATAACAGTTTTACACTCTGCAGAGGTTGTACACTTTCACTGTGAGTTGTGATTTACCCTTTCGCCCGAGGTGATCAGCCTCTTGACCCACTACCAAGGAAGGTCGGCAGGGTTCACTATGAAGTCTTTCAAAGGTTCGTCTAACAAGTTAGGACCATTAGATTTCACTCGGCAAACAGATGTAGAGCCCCCCTTCCTGATGGCACAATAACACGCAGCCTATACACATGAGGACAGAGGCCGCACTATACCCGATTCGTCAAGCCATTCTTACGCCATAAAGGAATACCTCTAACAAGCTAGAAAAGGTCCTCATACTTGACTAAAGCCAGAGTCATTATAGCCCTCACAGTTATACTGTAAATCCCGGATTTTCGCTTACAGATGAGTCCTTATGGAGAGTAACAAGAGCACCAAAATAATCCCCATGCTCTAGTCCCCTTTAAACAGTAATAAAAAGTCATCTTTTAATGTTTATTGCATATTCCATTAGTCAAATTACATGATCATAGTTCATGTTAAGCACTAGCCATACTAATCCATGCAATATAATAGGTATCAAGGAATAAGATCAACACTAAGTCATCCTTAACAAGGAAACATATGCATAATGATATTATTTGCTTATTGTGAATAGGACAACAAGGATAATCCCATGCTATACTTGCCTTAGAACTTGCTTTATACCCAAAGCAACTTGCTCTGAAAAACTTAATCTTTTTATTTGCAACTTCTAGCACTCAGCTTCTGGTCTTCATCTTCGGATCTTTGGTGCTCACGGATAGTCTTTCTTCTACTCATAGCAACCAAGCACAGTAGACAAACAACAAACACAACTAAGAACATGCATCAAACAAAAGAAACGCTTTAAAAGAGAACACATTAAAGGACACGGTACGTTGCTACAATCACGAAAACGCAAGAACGACGGATAACGGAGCTACCATTAAAGAGGACACATGACTATCGAGACGATTACAACATATCTTAGAAGACCGACTATAAACTTAATACATTTTAGTTATTAAAATAAGGTGATAAACATTCTGAAAAAAATATTCTAAAATTAGATTAATCAATTGAATTACAAAACTAGGTTTAACCCTGGTCATATTTTATTTATAAGTATTGCCGACTTTGCAGAGATAAAAGAACATGTGAGAACAATTATTCCAATTATATGAGATATGTGGTTGGGCTAAGTAAATTATAATTTAAACATATTTTAAGTTGCCATTAGCTAAGTTCATGCTTAGTTACAAAGAACTAACGTGACAAGATTATATATTATTTTTAATTATAAAACTAATAACAAGCATATTAATTAATATAATATTCAGCTATATATGGAAAAGCATATGACATGAAAAACATTAGTGCTACTTCACAGAGAACGTCGATGCGAATCTAACACAACTTAATTGGAGCAAAATAGATTTCAAACGAATAAATGCTCGAGGATTAAAGTCATATAACTATGAAGAGCAGATACGTACTGTAATATGAAATTATCTACACAAGTCTATCATGTATGTAACGTATTTAGGCTAAGCAAATTTTAATTTAAAATATATTGTACACTAATCGTATTAATCAATTTTAATATTGAACTATATATATAGAAAACATGTGGCAACTGAACGAAAAGCACTTATGTTTCAAGGTTGAACTAAACATCTTATAATTCAAAAGAAACATTTAGTTTAATATTAATTAGATTAACATTAATTTAGAACAGACTGCCTGTGTTGCGTTTAATTAGAAACTCAATTGCACAAGCATAAATCAAATTAATATCTAACTTATAAATTTTAAGGATGTAGGACATGTTAAACGTCGTTGCTAACACATAACCTCGATCGACACTATTGCAAAACAACAAGAACGGCCTAGATAGCTTTTAATTAACAAAGCAACAAAAACAAAATTATAAACCTATGTCACTTTTAATTAAAAACTATTAAATTAATACTAATCAAATTGCATTTTAAATCAATAAATTCATAATTATAAGATATGACAAACATTAGCACACTGTGTAGAGCGCGATGACACGAATCTAACGCAACTTGAACGACTCGAATCGGAGCTAAAACGATAAAACGACGGAGGTTAAACGACCAATGGCAAACTTGTAATTAACTGTGTCGTGTACCTTTGGTCTGTACGAGATCGTGGCCTTCACGAACGCGAGAACTTGCTGCTTCTTTGTCCGTCCATGCTGGGAAAGAAGATGGACAGCGGGGCTGGACAGCTTGACGGCCGAGACGACGCCGTGTGGCTGTGCACGCGAAATGTGTGGGGTGGCGCCCAGCGGCACAAGCGACGGCGGCGGCGCTGTTGCTCCACGCACAAACGCACGAAGGGCGACGAGGTCGTGGTCTTGGGCGGTGGCGTGGAGTGGTCTGGGTCTAGAACATAGAGGGCATGGTCCCGACGAGGCTGAGGATCTGCAGAGGCGTGGTGCCGTGGTGTGATCGCGACCATGGACGAGGTGGCCCGAAACGGAGGAAGGTGGAAGCCGTCCATGGATGATTTCGTCGGAAAAGAGGGAGAAAGGTTAAGAAACGATGAAACGGTGATGGATTCACGAAAAGAATGACAAGACGGCGTAGAGAACGACGAGATATACCTCTTGGTGGTGACGGTTTTCGCCGGAGACGTCCGAGGTGGCCGGAAAAGCTCGCCGAACCTTCGTCGAAAGTTTGCCGGAACGCAAGCTGTAGATGCAGAACTTTGGCGAGGGGTGGAGGGAGCTACGAGCGGCGGCTCGCGATAAGAAGAGAGAAAATTCTAATTTACTACACGAGAGATTTCCCAAACTAGGGGCTCCTCTACGGTAGTTTTGGTGTGCTTTTACCCAAGGGATATGTACGTATATATAGGGAGAAAAACTCTCCACCTCTATGTCAACTAGCGATATGGTGCTAATTGACGTTGCACCATCCACCTTTACTAATAGGCCTAATTAATTATTAAAAGCCCATTAGTAAATAAAGACATAGGCCTTTGGGCATGAGGAAATCTGAGATATTTTATTATTTTCGGAATTAATTAATTTCATGGATAAAATAATTCTAGAAAAGTCCAGAATTGAATTTTAAGCCACGAAAAATACCTCGAAGGCTCCGAAAATTTAGAAAAAATTCTCAGAGATATTTTAGAATGAGACGAACCCAAATAAAGTATTTGGAGCTCATGAAAAGATTGATAAAGATATCAAGGAAAAAGATTAAGCTCATGAAAATTGAAATTTTAAATCCAGAAAATACCAAAAAGTTTTCCGATGAGAAGTAAACGTCGTCCTATGGTAATTTAAAAATAAAAGCACTCACCAACACTAAAGACAAGCATCACACAAACACCACATTATCAAATTAATATGAAAAAGTTTAAAACCATAATTTTCTATATTTAAATTAGCAACAACTTAAGTTATCTAATAAATTTATTCAGATATTGAAATTATTTATTTTATTTAGTGTTTCCTATGCACAACCCAAAATTAGAAATTTTGGGGTGTGACAATTCTACCTCACTTAACAGGAATCTCGTCCCGAGATTCGAAGAGACTAGGGAGAAAGATAAAACAGACCAATAAGGTTGTTTCGAGACTTTTTGACAAGTTCGGATATAAGCATCAAGGATTATCAAAGGATAACAAAAGAACATTGGATTGATCGTTAAGATTGATTCAAGTTAATGAAAGAAGGTCAAAAGATTGAATGTCAACATAGACGAAAAGAAAGATCAAAGGAGATTGAAAACATAGATCAAGGTTGATCACCGAGTCTTCACTTTATAAGGTGTAAAAATAAGGGTGGAGATTAGCAAAAGATAAAGATAGATCTTATGGTACTCACAACTCCTCGATTCAAAATTTATGAGACATCATGAAAAAGTGACAGACTAGCATTGGTTGAAGAAGGGTAAAGACTAGTCTTCTGTTTTACCATTCAGGGAGACTAGTGAGAAGGATAAATTGATCTTCAAGTCTTTGTAGATCCTTGAATCAGGATTTATAAGATGTAAGGACAAGGGTCAAAAGTTGTCAAATGTTGATAAGAAAAAGTAAAGATTGATGGCAAGAAGGTGAGACTGGTTAAAAGGCAAGGACTAGTAAAAGATGATATTATGATAGCGATTGGTCTTTGGGTCTTCCTGTCTTGTGACTTGATATGCTTGATATTAATGATGGTAGCGGACGCTACCCCACTTAACAAAGATCTTGTTCCACCTGGCGATGTCATTGAAGGCAACACTTTCTCTAAGGCTTACTACTATTGATGAGTTCTTCATGTGTTAATCCTCCATTAAGATGAGATAAAGACGGCAACATGACAACCAATGGTAGGCAAGGACAATGTTAGAGAAAAATGGCAAGATTTAGGATCGATTGAAAGATAAGTAGGATAGAAGATGACACTACCCCACTTAACATGGATCGAGCTACTCCTCAAGACTTATACCTTTCGAGCCACCTTTGAAACATGAGAACAAGGATAACACAAGCAACACATCAAGCACAACAAGCACACATCACATCATCAGTACTACATGTGCTTCTTCAACAATGGTGGTCATCCTACATGGCAGATTATAGATGATGAAAAGGCCATCAAATTTTTGAACAGGGTAAGATCAGAAAACTTTTAGTAAAAACAACACAAATCAAAAATGAAGGGAGTAAGAAATAATAGCTCAAAGAAAGCTATCAAGGAAGAGATACAACAGGACAAGAAATAGGAAATAGTCAAAATCAATGAGTCAAGGGATGAGAAAATAATTTTATAGTAAAATAAGTTTTAAAATGCGTCCAGTGCTACTTGGCATACGTCCTACAGTCAACACCGCTCTGATACCACTCTGTCACACCCGGTTTTCCAAAGAATAAAACCAGGCTAATCATATGTGTGCCCAGGAAGTCCACACATATGTCAGAATGAAAAAGTATCAAAACAATGTTTATATAAAGCGGAAAACATACTATATTAACACTTACAACTATCAGAGTGTCGCGGAACGGTCACTAGTCTTTTCTTCAGGCTCCAACATCACAGGGACGGCTGACTGGGGGTTCCATATGCCAAACACTTCTGAAAAACTTCTGGAAACTCCACTACCTCTTTATCCTTTTTCTGAGCGGCACCTCACTACACACTGAAGTGTGGTGGAAATAGCAAGAGTGAGTCCATGTCGAACTCAACAAATATAACACGGGGTTCATGAGGCTCAAAAAGGACAGACACTGGTTTACTGCATTTAGCTTTTAATCATCACAGTTTTATCATATGAGTAGCATCAGGTTTGCATTAATCCCATAATAAACATATGATCAATGTAAAGATGAATAATGAATAGCAAAAACATATTTATAGTCATTAGTGATCATCTATTCCATAAGGGTCCAAGGCCACTCGTGACCGTGAGCACGGCTGTTATAACAGTTTTACACTCTGCAGAGGTTGTACACTTTCACTGTGAGTCGTGATTTACCCTTTCGCCCGAGGTGATCAGCCTCTTGACCCACTACTAAGGAAGGTCGGCAGGGTTCACTATGAAGTCTTTCAAAGGTTCGTCTAACAAGTTAGGACCATTAGATTTCACTCAGCAAACAGATGTAGAGCCCCTCTTCCTGATGGCACAATAACACGCAGCCTATACACATGAGGACAGAGGCTGCACTATACCCGATTCGTCAAGCCATTCTTACGCCATAAAGGAATACCTCTAACAAGCTAGAAAAGGTCCTCATACTTGACTAAAGCCAGAGCCATTATAGCCCTCACAGTTGTACTGTAAATCCCAGATTTTCGCTTACAGATGAGTCCTTATGGAGAGTAACAAGAGCACCAAAATAATCCCCATGCTCTAGTCCCCTTTAAATAGTAATAAAAAGTCATCTTTTAATGTTTATTGCATATTCCATTAGTCAAATTACATGATCATAGTTCATGTTAAGCACTAGCCATACTAATCCATGCAATATAATAGGTATCAAGGAATAAGATCAACACTAAGTCATCCTTAACAAGGAAACATATGCATAATGATATTATTTGCTTATTGTGAATAGGACAACAAGGATAATCCCATGCTATACTTGCCTTAGAACTTGCTTTATACCCAAAGCAACTTGCTCTGAAAAACTTAATCTTTTTATTTGCAACTTCTGGCACTCAGCTTCTGGTCTTCATCTTCGGATCTTTGGTGCTCACGGATAGTCTTTCTTCTACTCATAGCAACCAAGCACAGTAGACAAACAACAAACACAACTAAGAACATGCATCAAACAAAAGAAACGCTTTAAAAGAGAACACATTAAAGGACACGGTACGTTGCTACAATCACGAAAACGCAAGAACGACGGATAACGGAGCTACCATTAAAGAGGACACACGACTATCGAGACGATTACAACATATCTTAGAAGACCGACTATAAACTTAATACATTTTAGTTATTAAAATAAGGTGATAAACATTCTGAAAAAAATATTCTAAAATTAGATTAATCAATTGAATTACAAAACTAGGTTTAACCCTGGTCATATTTTATTTATAAGTATTGCCGACTTTGCAGAGATAAAAGAACATGTGAGAACAATTATTCCAATTATATGAGATATGTGGTTGGGCTAAGTAAATTATAATTTAAACATATTTTAAGTTGCCATTAGCTAAGTTCATGCTTAGTTACAAAGGACTAACGTGACAAGATTATATATTATTTTTAATTATAAAACTAATAACAAGCATATTAATTAATATAATATTCAGCTATATATGGAAAAGCATATGACATGAAAAACATTAGTGCTACTTCACAGAGAACGTCGATGCGAATCTAACGCAACTTAATTGGAGCAAAATAGATTTCAAACGAATAAATGCTCGAGGATTAAAGTCATATAACTATGAAGAGCAGATATGTACTGTAATATGAAATTATCTACACAAGTCTATCATGTATGTAACGTATTTAGGCTAAGCAAATTTTAATTTAAAATATATTGTACACTAATCGTATTAATCAATTTTAATATTGAACTATATATATAGAAAACATGTGGCAACTGAACGAAAAGCACTTATGTTTCAAGGTTGAACTAAACATCTTATAATTCAAAAGAAACATTTAGTTTAATATTAATTAGATTAACATTAATTTAGAACAGACTGCCTGTGTTGCGTTTAATTAGAAACTCAATTGCACAAGCATAAATCAAATTAATATCTAACTTATAAATTTTAAGGATGTAGGACATGTTAAACGTCGTTGCTAACACATAACCTCGATCGACACTATTGCAAAACAACAAGAACGGCCTAGATAGCTTTTAATTAACAAAGCAACAAAAACAAAATTATAAACCTATGTCACTTTTAATTAAAAACTATTAAATTAATACTAATCAAATTGCATTTTAAATCAATAAATTCATAATTATAAGATATGACAAACATTAGCACACTGTGTAGAGCGCGACGACACGAATCTAACGCAACTTGAACGACTCGAATCGGAGCTAAAACGATAAAACGACGGAGGTTAAACGACCAATGGCAAACTTGTAATTAACTGTGTCGTGTACCTTTGGTCTGTACGAGATCGTGGCCTTCACGAACGCGAGAACTTGCTGCTTCTTTGTCCGTCCATGCTGGGAAAGAAGATGGACAGCGGGGCTGGACGGCTTGACGGCCGAGATGACGCCGTGTGGCTGTGCACGCGAAGTGTGTGGGGTGGCGCCCAGCGGCACAAGCGACGGCGGCGGCGCTGTTGCTCCACGCACAAACGCACGAAGGGCGACGAGGTAGTGGTCTTGGGCGGTGGCGTGGAGTGGTCTGGGTTTGGAACACAGAGGGCATGGTCCCGACGAGGCTGAGGATCTGCAGAGGCGTGGTGCCGTGGTGTGATCGCGACCATGGACGAGGTGGCCCGAAACGGAGGAAGGTGGAAGCCGTCCATGGATGATTTCGTCGGAAAAGAGGGAGAAAGGTTAAGAAACGATGAAACGGTGATGGATTCACGAAAAGAATGACAAGACGGCGTAGAGAACGACGAGATATACCTCTTGGTGGTGACGGTTTTCGCCGGAGACGTCCGAGGTGGCCGGAAAAGCTCGCCGAACCTTCGTCGAAAGTTCGCCGGAACGCAAGCCGTAGATGCAGAACTTCGGCGAGGGGTGGAGGGAGCTACGAGCGGCGGCTCACGATAAGAAGGGAGAAAATTCTAATTTACTACACGAGAGATTTCCCAAACTAGGGGCTCCTCTACGGTAGTTTTGGTGTGCTTTTACCCAAGGGATATGTACGTATATATAGGGAGAAAAACTCTCCACCTCTATGTCAACTAGCGATATGGTGCTAATTGACGTTGCACCATCCACCTTTACTAATAGGCCTAATTAATTATTAAAAGCCCATTAGTAAATAAAGACATGGGCCTTTGGGCATGAGGAAATCTGAGATATTTTATTATTTTCGGAATTAATTAATTTCATGGATAAAATAATTCTAGAAAAGTCCAGAATTGAATTTTAAGCCACGAAAAATACCTCGAAGGCTCCGAAAATTTAGGGAAAATTCTCAGAGATATTTTAGAATGAGACGAACCCAAATAAAGTATTTGGAGCTCATGAAAAGATTGATAAAGATATCAAGGAAAAAGATTAAGCTCATGAAAATTGAAATTTTAAATCCAGAAAATACCAAAAAGTTTTCCGATGAGAAGTAAACGTCGTCCTATGGTAATTTAAAAATAAAAGCACTCACCAACACCAAAGACAAGCATCACACAAACACCACATTATCAAATTAATATGAAAAAGTTTAAAACCACAATTTTCTATATTTAAATTAGTAACAACTTAAGTTATCTAATAAATTTATTCAGATATTGAAATTATTTATTTTATTTAGTGTTTCCTATGCACAACCCAAAATTAGAAATTTTGGGGTGTGACAAGCGCCAACCCCAGGGAAAATGTAAAGAATTTTGTACCAACGGTGTGTTCAAATGTGTACTAGGTACATAACTCTCGCAACAATGTGTCACAAAAAGTGTTCTTGCAATGCATAGATGTGTGCTCTAGGAAAATTTTGTGAAAAGTTGACACACTAGTGTATAGAAATGTGACACCCTAGTGTATAGAAATTAGTTCGCTCAATGTATAGAATATATATTCCCCTGTGACCAAACCTAAAAAGGTCTTGGAATTCATTGCACATCATATCAAAAGAAAAAGAAGCATATAAAACCACTAATGACAACTGAACGACAGTTTTTGGAGTATACGCATAGAAAGAGTTCCAGGATAATAATATAACATGCATATAAAACATTATCCTGTCATGATTGAAGCATTATGCATCAAGGCATTGTATGTATATTAACAAAGCACTCAAGTGGTTTTTTACTTTGTGCCTAGATACATTGTGCGATGCGCGTTTAGCATAAGCAACATCATAAAAATAGGTAGTCCACTAGTAACTCCACTGTTACATGTGACTATCACATGGCATCCAACAAAAAGGTCTAACTACAAAGTTCTACGTTAGATCAAGAAGAAGGACAGAGCTTCGCTATATCTTCTAGAAGTTCTTTTTGTTCATTAGCCTCATGGAAGACGATGTAATGTAGCATGTCAGCTTGTATCTGCTTAGAAGAGGCCTACAGATCATAGAGTGAAAAGCTGATAATTATTATGGATGATTGTATAGAAATTTGATTGGCCAATGATTATCAATGCCATACAGCAGTGCATATAAATCTGAATGCAGTCAGGTTGAACAGATGTTTAGAAATGTGTTGCACATTGTATAAAAATTTTCTACAGGAATGCATAAGAACACATACCGAATAAGGCCAGTTCACTTTGTCGGTGCCTACATCGTAGTACTCCATATACCACATGACATAGAAATCATAGTCATTTGATCCAACCGCTTGCTTGGGTATGTCATCTACCATCTCACATTTGAAGTTGCCAAATTTAGGGATTCCTGAGTCAGGCCTTGCAATCTGAATTGCTTCACTAAGCCTACGCATCATTATCTTGCACCACTGCCACTTATGCTTCACATACTCGACGTTCCCTTTGTGTGTTTGTTTCCATCCATCCCCAATCAAGTTCCAAGGGTTAGGATCCAGTATATCAACCCTATGATGGATGAAGTTGATCACATAAACTGAGAAGTGACCGCCCCTCAGGAAAGGCACAATGATCTGCAAAAAGGTTCGTGGTAACCAACATTAGAAAAATGATGTAAGTAACCCCAATTATCAGTTGTTAGATGGATAGTTCTTTTCTTGGAGGAGCGGTTCAGTACTCACCTCTTTCACGCCTTTGAGATGATGTTGGTCTACAAGGAACCTATCTAGGTTGCTGATCAACTTTCATTGCTGGTATACAACCACTTTGTTTCAATACGCATTGCCTTCCTGGTAGATATCCTTTTGCAAATGGCATATAAATCTGTGTCAGCATGCATAGGAACATATATGATGTAATCCCATCACGAGAACAATGCATAGAAACACACAGTTTTGGAACCAACAAAAATGTGTATAATTGTGTACTAGGTAGACAACTGTTTCACATCTAAACTTTATGGTATGCAGCAATAAAATTCAATGCATTGTGTTGTTATTGATTTATAATGCAAGAAATGGGATTGTGTAGAAAAGTGCACAATTTGTATGGAAGTATTAAAATAATGCATAGAAGGGTGCTCTAGCCATGTAGATAATTGTTCCAAGTAATTTTGTACCAACAAAGGTATACTCTCACAAATGTACAAAATAGCTCATCATAACTTCAATGTCTAGGTAGATCCGTTCATGTGGTTTCCTCAGTAGACGGTTCTTGGGTTCATCCTTTATCAAACAATGAACAAAGTATTGTACCCAGGAATCAGCAACATCTTCTCCGATGGCAAAGTATTGACGAACTTCTCCTGCCCTAGAGTTGTCAGACCCAAAATGGCAAATGATAGAGCTGCACGGAAACGAGTAAATTATGCATTGAAACCAACAGATATAAGTAATAAGCATAGATACCAACAGATATATGCATAGAAACCAATAGTTATAAGCATAGATACCAACAGATATATGCATAGAAACCAACACTTATAAGTATAGATACCAGCATAGATACCAATAGATATATGCATAGAAACCAATAGTTATAAGCATAGATACCAGTAGTTTGGTGTGTTGAAAGCTATAGACAGGAATCTTACTCTTTGAAAGACAAGTCGCTAGAGACGAGCAGATTAAACAATTCATTGGCTTTATCATAGCAGGTCTCAATGAAGCGTTGGGTATTTGGACACTGCAATGGGGCTGCATCATGGGGTTGTCGGGTGGACACTGAAGATGGCCTGGAGCCAGGAGTGTAGTCAAATGATGTACCCTACGAATTTAGTAATAACAAAAAAAAGGCTTAGACAACTTAAAGAAGCAGCAATTGTTATGTATTCAAATTAAGCGGGTAACACAATTCGTAGAAATGGGTCGGAACTTATATATACCTATGAGATGATGAGTAACTTATGAACCCCTTCAAATATTATGAATAAATACTAAGTCAAAAGTGCAGAAAAACAAGCAAAACCTGTTGTTGCATAGAAGGTGTGCATTGGGCGAGGGATGAACGTCTACCTGTTGTTGTGGCGTATAATCGAACTGTGGAGGACCACTTTGAGACAAATCATTGATGTTCTCTAGACCGTTATATATATGAGTGACTTCATTCAATGCTTCTGTGACTCGTGGGTTCACATTGAACAAGCCAACACTGCCTTGCCCATCACCTTCTTCGGCTAGGTGTTCCAAATTTGCCCGCACATTTCCAATGTCATCATTGCCTAGGTAAAGAAATTGGGAAGCTGGTGGAGAAAATAAGGGACAAATCAATGTTACATAGGAAGCAAATAATGATTTGATTAAGAAAAAAGGGCGTACACGTACACTCAAATGCATAAAAAGTGTTAGATTGTGCATATAAAAAATTGTCAGCTGGGGCTCCAATGGGGAGAATGTAGGCCCATAGAAAATTATAGGGAAAAGAAAGTGGCCAAATAGGTCGCTTCCTTACAACAAACAGAAGCGGCCAAAAACTGGCTGCTTCCTTACAGCATATGTGAAAACGACCATGACGGCCGCTACGTGCGACAAATTACGAATAGAAATTCTAATCATGTTAAATGTCAAGGTAGTTAAGCCTGTTTGTTGTCTTCGTTCTTACATGAACCGGAGACATCTGGATTCTCTTGATGATCACCCATCTCATTGACTGCTTTTTGCTTCCTTGCTTCTTGTTGTTCAAACAAGTAGTCATTCATGTTCTCAATCTGACTGTTAGATAACTGTGATGCATTAGGCAGCGTGCTGGGATAAGTGGAAGAGGGCTGGGATGTATCTGTGTATGAAAATAAAAAGGTTATGTTGCATATAAACCTAATCAGAACTGTATAATAATATTAGAAACAAGGTGGAAAAATAGATTTTTGGGCTGAAAAAAGTACCAGCTTGAGTGTCCTGTTATCCTGTTGTTCCAGTGGATTGGCCCTCGCTCATGTCTTGATCTAGTTGAGGTAAGCAAAGTTGACCTAGTTAATGAAAGACTATGTACATAGAAACCTACCAAAAAAATGCATAGAAATATATTGACCATGCGCGGAAAAAGAGTTAGATGACTGCACCAGTTTGTTTGTGATGTTGTTCAAGGTTCTTGTTAAGAGGCTCAGCATGTGGGGCTACACTGGACTGACTATGCCCAAGGTTTGTAGGTGCTAGTGAGGAGGTATGCAAAAGAAAAGGAAGTAGTAGTTATTATAAAAATGTAACACCCAAAATTTTTGCATCTTTTATAATAGAAGAAATGATTTAATCATGTATTTGTGTGAGCATTTAACTTAGGGAGATAATAAATTTTATGAAATTAAAATCAAATATAAGGTTAGCTACATGTTGTTGCACTCATGCTGCTGCATATTTATTTATGAGTTGAGTGGTTTTTACAGAATTCAAAAATGAGTTCAAAATCTCTTGAAAATGAATTCACAAATTTGTTCATAAAAAGAAAAAGGAAAACATTTATTTTTTTCTCATTCTTTGGTTTTGGCCCGCTGGACCAGCCAGCCGCCCCCCCTTTTTCTCCCGCAGACCCAGTGGCCATGGCGGCCCGCTCGCTTTCCCCCTTGGTTCTCCTTTCACGGGCCGCACGCGCGCCCCTCTTCTTGGGCCGGGCCGCAGGCCGAGCCGCAACGCGCGCTGCCGCCCTCTTTGACCGCTGACGTGCGGAGCCCACCATCCTCAGCCGCTGATGTGTGGGCCTGCCACCCCGTCATCTCCTACCTCCCGCCGCAACTAGAGGAGCTTTCCTCTTTTGCCACCGCGGCCGGGAATCGAGCAATTGCTCGTTTCCTTCCTTTTGGACGCGATTTCCATCGCCTATAAAGCCAGCCGCGCCCCCCCTAAGCTCTTCTTCCACCGCGCTCCACAGAAATCGAGCTCGCACAACCCTAGAACCCTAGCTCGTCGGTCGAGCTCAGGTTTCTCCTCCCCGACGACCCACCGTCGGATTTCGCACGTTGCCGAGCTCCGCTGCACGGTAGGAACCTTCCCCAGACCATCTTTTTCCTTTGTTTGGCTCTCGGGAGACCCGTGATTCATCGCCGAACTTCACAGGGAGGAGCCGTCCGCCATCTCTCGCCGCGAGCTGCCCTTGGTCAACTCCCGTCTTCGTTTTCCTCTCGGTGAGAACCGCCTTGACCTCCTCTTTCATTTCGTGCAAGTCCGGTGTTAAATGGTGGCCTCTAAGGCCATTTTCGCTTGCGCCGGCGAGCTCGGTCTCCACCGGTAATGGCGCGCCGCCGCGCGGCCTTCTTCTTCGGCCGGTGCGCTGCCCCCGTCATCCCTCTTTTAAATCGGGACCGTTCGGATCCGATCCGACGGTCCAGATTGATGGATACCCCTTCGGGGGTGATTTTGCTAAAGAGCCCTTGGGTTTTTATTGAATAAAACCCGCACTCCAAAGCGTAAATCCCAAATACGTTTTCTTCTTTTAAAAACGTAGTTCATCTCGGTAAATTCAAGAATACGTTTTTCTTTATTTACAAGTTTGCCACTGATTTTGTTTTAGTCATAAAATGCTCATTTTAACTCCGTTTTGACCCGTTCAAATTCCGTTAGGTTCGTATTCGCGAGCTCTACATGTTAGTACTGTTGTACAGTAGATTTGTAATATTTAAATTTTGGATTTATATTATAGTAATTATTTATCTATAGAAAATCTTAGTAAATTCATAACTTTCGCGTTTCAACTCCGTTTTTTGTGATCTTTATATCTGTGTGATCGTAGCAACGTGTAGAATAGTGTTATAAACCTTTTAGATTGATTTCTCTCTGTTGATGTACTGTTCTAATCTAGTCTTGTTTTACTTGCATGGATGTTCTTGGAATGCGTGTTGTTGATTGTGGTTCGAGTAGACCGTAATTGCTACACGGGTGACGAGATCTTCTACAGTGATAATCCAGACCAGCATGAGTTCTACGAGAAAAGCAAGTATAATATGGGATAATCCTTGTTGTCCTATTCATTATCTAATTAGTCATTTGCATGTGTCAATTTGCTCAACATAAGGATATCCTAGTCTTTGATTATCTTGTACCTTGTTACCGATGGGTTACACTTGCATGTGGGTAGTTGCTAGCGCTCCACTTAAATACTATGAATATGGACAATGACTAATGATTATATGCAATACTTGTTAAAACTTGATTTTGAGAAACATGGACTTAGGGTGAGAGAGCTTGTGTATCACGATGCTCTTGGCCCTCCACAAGGACTCATTTATTGGCAAAAGTTAGGACCTACAGTACAACTGTGAGGGCCATATGGATCTAACTTTAGTCAAGTATGAAGACATTTTCTAGCATGTTAGAGGTTACCCGAAAGGGCGCAAAAGGGGTCTGTCGACTCGGGTATAGTTTGGCTCCTGTACCTATGTGTATAGGCTGCGTGTCAATGTGCCATTTGGGAAGGGGGGACCTATATCTGTTTGCCACCGAAACCTAGCGGCCCTAACATGTTAGACAAACTTTTGAAAGGGTCCATAGTGTACCCTGCCCACTCACCTTGGAAGTGTTAGGGGGTCGACGGACCCCGGGCATATGGGAATCATGACTCACAGTGAAAGTGTACACCTCTGCGCAGAGTTGAAGAAACTGTTATAACAGTCGTGGCCACGGTTACGGGTGGCCTAGAAAACTGATGGAATAAATGAATCATTGCTGACGATGTTAATAACAATGATTAATGATGATGTTTACTTATTCATGATACTGTTGTGGTTACTTGGGGCTTAAGCATAATCAGAACTTAATTAATATTAGGATGTTACTTATTTAAAAGCTAACTGTAGTACAGCCAGTGTCAACCTTCTGAGCCTCATGAACCCCATATTATCTTGTTAAGTACGAGATGTACTTATTCTTGTTTATTTTTCATTATTGAATAAAAATCCTGGATGGGTACAGATGGCAATGACTACGACGATTACTTTGAGGACAACTAGGTTGTTGTCAACCAGTCGACCAGATCCTATGGTGATGGAGACGCCCTTGGAGTGTTTCAATTATTTTATCAGATCTTCAGACGTTGAGATGTTTTTATTTATGTAATGAACTATGGTTCGCTATTGTAATAAGGCACTGAGTATGATACTTCTCCTTTATAATTTGTTCTATAAGTTCTTTACATATGGTTTGCATCCAAATTTTGTGGTTACAAAATATGGGCGTGACAAATTGGTATCAAAGCTCGTGTCGACTGTAGGACACAAGCCTAGTTAGAAATGGTCGTTTATTACTTATTATTTTACTTGTTCTTGCTTACTACCTTAGTCTTGTTATTTGTTAAAACCTTTATGCTCCTTCCGCTTTATTCTATTATGAAATTATTGACTCTAATCTCTTCTAAAAAATAAATTTTATAGATGGCCCGCACTAGGGAGACCGCCCGCAAGAGCGTTGGAGCTGGCCTTCCACCCCGTGTCCTGTTCCCTGAAGAGGCGCCAGTCCCAGAGATTGTCATCATCTCTGATGATGAAGAGGAGCCCATGATGATGGAAGAGGAACCCATGGAGGAGGACACCGTGCTCTTAGTGAACATCACCGATCATGAGGAGGATGATGGAGAACCTGCACCAGCTGCACCGACTCCACCACTCTCTGCTTCGCCTGCTCTAGCACTAGCTGCATCTGCACCGGCTTCACCAACACCAGCTCCTGCCACGTTCGTTGAGGAGGGAGAGTAGGAGATGGCTCCTGCTGATGAGGAAGAACCTGGAGAGGAGCCTGGGTGGACTCGTACCTACATCTACAAGAACGCTCCTCACACGGCCTACCATCACAAGCTGCTCAACGACATGCTCTAGGACTACTACGCCGATCTGAACGCCGGCATCCAGTACTATTGTGCTGAGTACACTCACCCCACTGAGGCGACTTACTGGAAGTCGGAGCCGGTTGCGCTGAGCCTCTCTGCCTCCCCCGACACGCCGCCTGCGCCATTAATGGCAGCACCGGCGGCCAGGTCACCTACGCTAGGCGTCTCAGCAACGTCGAACAAGCCGCCGCCCCCGCAGCCCGGAGAGGCACGAGCCGCGCCACCTCCCCCCGTTGCGCCGCGGTCCTCGGCACCGTGGGCAGCCCCATCCCCACCACCGACGCCAGACCCACCGCCATCATCGGCTTCCTTCGCAGCATCCATGGAGGCCTGGTGCGCGAAACCACCGGCAAAATGCGGATGTCAAATCGAGTAAAAAACGGCGGTGCAAGAAAGTGGAACTCACCAAAATCGGCAGCGCAACTGTCGATCCCATCGAGGTTGTGTGTGGATTGGGAGGAGTGGGGGTTTTGGGGGAGAAAGGGAGCGGTTCCGAACGAATCGCGGCAGTTTGGGGCAAAAAGGCGGTGTTCTAAATCCGAATGGGTGGGAAGGGGTTTTAATTTTTAAAAGTAAAATAAATTTTCAAACGGTCGGGAACTGTGTATATATACATCCTGCTTCTCCCTCTTGCCATGTATAATTGTGGTTAGAAAAATACATAGAAACTGTGCCGCAGCACCCAAAAAACAAAAAAGGTTACATCCACACACTGGGATGTATAATTATTGATGGTACATTGCATAGAACATCGCCAAACCCCTCCGGTTTAGTAGATTATACTTTCGGGGACCGTGCCATCCCCGACAATAACCCTTCTTCGGACTGGGAAATGTATAAATAAGGATGAAACATTGCATATAATCCCGCGGGAAATCAATTGGCTCTTGTGGATTATTTTTTCGACAACCATGCGGGGGTATATATATTAAACGAGGGAATAATGCATAGAACACAACCAAAAACTGTTTCACACATGGTTTCCACACTGCCTCTTTATGGGATATTCTCAAACCACTGCTTATCACATGGTTTCGACACAGCAGACACTGCGTAAATCATTATTGTTTATCATGCTATTCTATCTTTCTATGCAATCTGTAGTTGATTATTATGCCTACGATTAATCTGACCCACATATCCATACGGTCAAACTAAAACGAGAGCGGGAGTGCACGCCCAATCCCCGCGTCACACGGGGGCCCACCAATTCCTGCCACGGTGCGGCGTGGGCAGGGTCTGCCAACGACGTCAACGTGGGGATCGTGTCATGTCAGGTGGACTCCCCCTGCGCGCTGCGGGCAGCATTTGGGCTGGTGCGGCCAAAAAAAAGGTATAGGGTTTGGTGGAACCAGTACAACTAAGGTTGGGTCTGGGCTTCCAGTAATTGGCCATATTCTGCAAGTTATGTTTCGGCTTGTTTCAGCTTGTTTCAGCTTATTCTCTCTCACAGAACACTATTGAATCAGCCGACTTTTCCACCAGCCGAACCAGCCCATTATTGAGAGCCCTATGCTCCCAATAGCGCGCGAGTGCACACACACAAACACAAACACACACACACAGATATATATATATATATATATATATATGGAGAGTATACTCTAAAGCTAGCTACAAAATAAGTTATTTTGTAGCCACCTCTATTTACGATAATTTTATATACTAATTTACGATAATGTCAGTATATATTTACGATAGTTGAATTACTATAACACATGGGGATATTTATCATAATGTTATAGTAAATCATATAGTAAGGAGTTACTATAATCTCGTAAATTAGCATAGCAATTATCGTAACTCAAAGTGGCTATAGAATAAGTTATTCCGTAGCCAGCTGTAGGGTAATAGTTTTATATATATATATATATATATATATATATATATATATATATATATATATATATATATATATATATATATAAGAGTTACTTGCACAAAACTACGAATACTTACACCCTTATAACACGAAATTACGACTTTTGAGCTCAATTTCAGAAAACTATGACTACTTGCACCACTTGTAACACAAAACTACAAATATTTGCACCCTTGTAACACAAAACTACGACTTTTCAGCCTGGTCCCACCTGTCAGCCACACATTTCAACAAAATGGAATTGTGTGGATAACGGGTGGGACCAGACCGAAAAGTCGTAGTTTTGTGTTATATGGGTGCAAATAGTCGTAGTTTTCTGAAATTGAGCTCAAAAGTCGTAGTTTTGTGAAATTATCTCTATATATAAAGGGTCAGCACCCCCTCAATACATATGACAGCCTTAAGATATACTCAACAGTTTGCTCCTTGAATCAGATAGACAGAGTCCTGCAATCATGTAGATAACGCAAGCTGCAAAGCCTTCCCAGAATAGGGTAGTTGATCATATACTAAACAACAATGCTTCGCAAGAGGTTGCTAGACTAACGCTGCATCCTATCATGCAGTGTCTAAGTTTGTGCTTCTGGCATGCTGCTAGAATCAGTTACTCCCTGAATTATTTGATGACAACAGTTTATGTGAATTAGAATGATGCTGTCACAAAGCAACAGGCGTATGTGACCATGGATACCTAAGAATTATTCATTAAAGTCGTATATTTATTTCAACGCAAAATCTAGCAAGGCCAAACATTAGTCCAACATAGACAAGAAAAAAATTCCTATTTGACACCAGAAATAATGTTGCTATCATATTTGACATCAAAATTAAAATTCTTTCCTATATGTCCTCCACTCAAGTTTTTGTTTCTCGACATTTCCGTCGTTTATTTGAGCGACAACCGTTAGTTGTCAAGTGAGGCATGGGGAAAAGACCATTATGCCCTTTGAGTGAAGCAAATGAACTCGGTCATCTTTAGGAGTCGCGGCTGTTGGTCCTCCCTAAGGATGGCAACGGGTCGGGTTCAGATCGGGTGGAGTCTCTGTGCACCCAAAACCGAAACCCGAAATCGAAACCCGAACCCGAACCGAAAACCGATTCGGGTGGAAATCCATCACCAAAACCAAACCCGCGGATACCCGAAACCCGAACGGATACCCGAAACCCGAATGGATACCCGAAACCCGCGGATAAATATACACATATTCACATGTATAAATAAGAGGCAATAAATAATAAATATTTTCATGAGTCAATTTTGAATAGATTTAATAATCTAAGTAAACAAGTTATTATTAGCATATTATAAAACATGAGTTTTAATTGCAAATGATTTATTTCGGATATCCATTGGATATCCACGGGTGAAAAACCAAACCCGAAACCGAACCCGAAACCAAACCCGAAACCGAAACCGAAAACCGTGGGTGAGAAACCATCCCCAAACCCAAAACCGCAAGACCCGAAACCCGCGGGTATCCGACCCGAACCCGATCCGCTGCCATCTCTAGTCCTCCCAAGTCACGCTCGTATAGACGATTCCCTCCCCGTAACCCTAGATCAAAGCGGGCGGCCATGAAGGCGGACGGCGCAGCCACAGAGGAGGGGCGGCGCGGCGCGGCTACGCGTGGCCAAACAGGCGCGGTCGTCGTCACGGCCTTTGGGGCAGGAGCCGCAGCCTCACAGCTAGCGCGACCACGGAGGCGACCTCGGGCCGGCCGTTGCGGAGGCAGGCGCCGCGGCTACGGGGGCAGCCAGCGCGGCCAAGGTGTGCGTGAGCAAGGCCGACGCGCCTAGGACACAGCACCAACTCACAGAATGCCGCCGCGCCTTCGAGCTCCGGCGAGGCCTTTGCCTGTCCCACCACCGCGCCTGCGAGCGCTGGCCCGGCCGCGCTGCCGCGGGAGAGGCCGCCATGGCCGCGCGCCTGCGGGCTCCGGCGAGGCCGCGGGGCAGCCCGCCCAGCTCACCTTACCACGGACGCGGCGCTGCCCCTCGCAAACCGAGTGCTTGCTGCCGGCCGCCGTGTTCTGCCTTGCTCCGTTCGTTCTGCCATAGGCTCCCCTCGCCCGCGAATGCAGCCGCGAACCCTGAACGCCGGCCGCGAGCTGTGCTCTGTTTTGCCCCAGCGTTCCTTTGCTTGATGTCATCATGACGTCATACACACTATTTGGTCGTTTTTCTTTAGAAAAATAATCTCATAAATTCATTTTTTTTACATCTCATATATTCATTATATTATAGGAATACACGTATACGTGTCTCACACCAGCAGCAAAACTGAACCATCCATCTCAGTGATCTACTGCTGAGATTAAAAGGATTGATATTGAACTGAATATAATTATAAGTAATTATATAAGATGAAGTTCATTCCTTTATTTTTATTTATTTTACAGAAGCAAAAATAAAAACATAGCAGTTCGAGATAAAAACATTCAAAAAAAGATAGCAGTGTTAACCATGGATTGTCATGACTGGTAAAAAGACTACAGGGGTAAAACGGACTTTTCTCCTGTAACTTAACACCGTTAACAGTTCAAACCGACAAAAATGTCAAATAGAAAAGAAAAACTTTAAGTAGAGGATAGATAGGAAAAAATTTCAGTTTCAGTGTCATATAGGAAAGCAGCATTATTTCTAGTGTCAAATAGAAAATTTTCTCCATAGACAAACCGAGGATATGTATCAGATATTTCCACGGTTCCATGGCATAAGTGGATATTTGTTACGCCGATGCAGCTATTTTTGCCCTAACATACAGAAAGTCTATCACCTGATGAGGAACTATTCAGGAAGACACATCTGTTAGCAAAGCAAAACAAACGACAGAACTTTTTTTTTGTGGCTCAAATCAGCGTTCAACATAATACATACTAGCATAACAAATATTGGTAGCAGCATATGGTAAATTCTAGTAGTTGCGCAATAGTGATTTTCCAGACAGCCCGTTACATATTTAAACCCACATCTCTTATATATGTCTCATTAGTAAAATAATTAGTAGTCACAACAAGCTCTAGTTCCAATCACCGGCCAGGGTGTGGTCAAGCCAGATCCTGGAGAAACATACGAGATAACAAGCTTCAATTACATGGGCTCAGATCATGTATCACGACTTTTAGAGCCACCTGTGCAAACGAAAAACAAAATTATGAGATTACTGCACTTGATTTTGCTTGCATAAGAATAAAATGAAATATAACCTCTCTAACAGCTTTATAAACCTTAATGAATCAAGTGATAAAAGCTCCTAGAAATTTTGATGACATCAGAAGTTTTGTTGGTAATAAATAAGCTTGGACAAGAAAACATAACTTATCGTGTACATCCAGCTCATGCCTTCCTCAAGACCTTCAACAGTGGAAATGAAACGCTACAAAACGTTCTCTTGTGTTGATTACTGAACTGCTTAAACCTTCTGACTGGACCAAGATTGAGATCTGGAATCAGGGGAGATCCTTGGCCCGCAAACTTGTTCCTAGAATCTTCAAACTCTTCAAGAGTAATTGTATGCGCTGGGATCACCTTCACAGGTGACTTCTGTTTCAGCACTGATCTCCAATATGGGAAAAAACTTCTCCGTGCATATTCAATTCCCCATCCTCTAGGTGTTCCATTCCTCACAGCCTGCCTCAGTTCAAAAAGGATCAAAATGTTAGATCCCCCCTACCCCCAAAAGGAAAAACAGATATGTATATGATATACTACATGCTATCTGCATCATGATGGAAAATGCACTGTTACTAAAGCAATTTAAATATGTTTCTTCAGCAGGATGTTCAGTAACTCAAGTAACCTATCAAAGTGCTTTGACCAAGCAGATCAAGAGAACTTAGGAGATAGGAGCAAAGAAAGACTAGTATTCAGTCTACAAGCACACCTCTTACTGTAGTAGATATATATATATATATATATATATATGGAAATTATTTTGAGTATGCACCCATATACAATGTGGTTTTTTGAAGATGGGAGTAACTACTTCTGGGAGTATAGAAAACTCCCCCGCGCTCCGTCAACAAGTCCCACAACCATTAAAAAAATCCCGTGTTTCAATTGTTTGGAACGTGCGGTGCTAAATAGCTTATTTAGCACACAGGGGATATATATATATATATATATATATATATATATATATATATATATATATATATATATATATATATTATTTTCTACTCCTAGGATAGGCTAGGAGTAGAAACTCAAACAAGTTGGGATAGGCTAGAGTTGAAACCCAGCAGAAGCAATCAAGGTTCAGGCACGTGAATAGCTGTCTTCCAAGCACTCCTATCTAAGGCTAAGTCTTTGGGTATATTCCATCCTTTCAAGTCTCCTTTTATTGCCTCCACCCAAGTCAACTTCGGTCTTCCTCTGCCTCTCTTCACGTTACTATCCTGGCTTAAGATTCCACTACGCACCGGTGCCTCTGGAGGTCTCCGTTGCACATGTCCAAACCATCTCAACCGGTGTTGGACAAGCTTTTCTTCAATTGGTGCTACCCCTAATCTATCACGTATATCATCGTTCCGAACTCGATCTCTTCTTGTATGACCGCAAATCCAACACAATATACGTATTTCCGCAACACTTAGTTGTTGAACATGTCGTCTTTTTGTGGGCCAACATTCTGCACCATACAACATAGCAGGTCTAATCGCCGTCCTATAAAACATATCTTTTAGCTTCTGTGGTACCCTTTTGTCACATAGGACACCAGATGATTGCCGCAACTTCATCCACCCTGCTTTGATTCTATGGCTAACATCTTCATCAATATCCCCATCTCTCTGTAACATTGATCCTAAATATCGAAAGGTGTCCTTCCTAGGCACTACTTGACCTTCCAAACTAATACCTTCCTCCTCCCGAGTAGCAGTGCCGAAGTCACATCTCATATAGTCAGTTTTAGTTCTACTGAGTTTAAAACCTTTGGACTCCAAAGTCTCCCGCCATAACTCCAATTTCTGATTCACTCCTGTCCGGCTTTCATCAACTAGCACTACATCGTCCGCGAAAAGCATACACCAAGGGATGTCCCCTTGTAAATCCCTTGTGACCTCATCCATCACTAAGGCAAACAAATAAGGGCTCAAAGCTGATCCTTGATGTAGTCCTATCCTAATCGGGAAGTCATCCGTGTCTCCATCACTTGTTCGAACTCTAGTCACAACATTGTTGTACATGTCCTTAATGAGCCCGACGTACTTCGTTGGGACTTTATGTTTGTCCAAAGCCCACCACATAACATTCCTTGGTATTTTATCATAAGCCTTCTCCAAGTCAATAAAAACCATGTGTAGGTCCTTCTTCTCCCTATACCGCTCCATAACTTGTCTTATTAAGAAAATGACTTCCATGGTTGACCTTCCAGGCATGAAACCAAATTGGTTCATAGAAACCCGCGTTATTGCTCTCAAGCGATACTCGATAACTCTCTCCCAAAGCTTCATAGTATGGCTCATCAACTTAATGCCTCGGTAATTAGTACAACATTGAATATCCCCTTTATTCTTGTAGATCGGTACCAATATACTTCTCCTCCACTCATCAGACATCTTGTTCGATCGAAAAATATAGTTGAACAGCTTGGTTAGCCATACTATAGCTATGTCCCCGAGGCATCTCCACACCTCGATTGGGATACCATCCGGTCCTATTGCCTTATCTCTTTCATCATTTTCAACGCCTCTCTGACCTCAGATTCTTGGATTCTCAGCACAAAACGCCTATTGGTGTCATCAAAAGAGTCATCCAACTGAAAGGTTGTGTCCATATTCTCACCATTAAACAATTTGTCAAAATACTCTTGCCATAGATGTCGGATCTCATCCTCCTTCACCAAGAGATGCTCCCTTTCATCCTTAATGCACTTAACTTGGTTGAAGTCCCTTGTCTTTCTCTCACGAACCCGAGCCATCCTATAAATGTCCTTCTCTCCTTCCTTCGTACTCAAATGTTGGTAAAGATCCTCGTACGCTCTACCCTTTGCCACACTTACAGCTCGCTTTGCAGTCTTCTTTGCCACCTTGTACTTCTCTATGTTGTCCACACTCCTGTCATGGTACAAGCGTCTATAGCATTCTTTCTTCTCCTTAATAGCCATTTGGACTTCCTCGTTCCACCACCAAGTATCTTTAGCCTCGCCTCCACTTCCTTTGGTTACTCCACACACCTCTGAGGCCACCTTTCGAATGTTGGTTGCCATCTTCTCCCACATGTTGTTTATGTCTTCTTCCTTCCAAGAGCCCTCTTTGATAACCCTTTCCTTGAATACCTCTAACGTCTCCCCTTTCAGTTTCCACCACTTTGTTCTTTCAATCTTAGCTTGTTTATCCCTACGGGCACGCACCTGAAAACAAAAGTCTGCCACCAAAAGCTTATGTTGAGAAACAACACTCCCCTGGTATCACCTTGCAATCCAAGCATGCACGTTTGTCCTTTCTTCTCATGAGGACAAAGTCAATCTGGCTACAGTGTTGTCCGCTACTGAAGGTCACTAGATGAGATTCTCTCTTTCTAAAGAAAGTGTTGGCTATCATCAAGTCAAAAGCTACCGCGAAGTCCAGAACTTCCTCCCCCTCCTGATTCCTACTACCATATCCAAAACCTCCATGAACTGCCTCCAAACCTGCGCTTGTAGTACCTACATGCCCATTAAGATCTCCTATAAAAAGCTTCTCACTACTAGGTATAGCTCTAACCAGGCCATCTAAGTCTTCCCAGAACTGTCTCTTAGCACTCTCGTCGAGGCCTACTTGGGGGACATACGCACTAATTACGTTCAAGACCAAATCACCAATGACAAGCTTGACTAAGATAATCATATCTCCCTGCCTTCTCACTCCCACCACACCATTCTTGAGGCTCTTATCAATCAAAACTCCTACTCCATTTCTATTCGCGACTGTCCTTGTGTACCAAAGCTTGAAACCTGTATTGTCCACCTCCTTCGCCTTCTGACCCTTCCATTTAGTCTCTTGAACGCATAATATATTCACACTCCTAGTCGTGGTATCAACTAATTCTCTTAACCTACCTGTAAGTGACCCTACATTCCAACTACCTAGATGGATCTTAGTTGGTTCGACTAGCTTCCTTACCCTTCACACCCGTCGACTCAGATGTGAAGACCCTTGCTCATTTTTCACTACACCCGGACGCCGATGTAGCGCGCCACTAAGGAAGCGACGACCCGATCCTTGCTCACTTGACAACATGCCCAGATCACGACACGGCGCGTCACGGGGGTGACGACCCGGCCCTTGTCCATTTAACACCATACCCGGGTTCCGATATGGCGCGTCGCTAAGAGGGTTACGCCCCAACGATTTTCTTTCGGGTTTCATCTTCATTAAAGTAGCTAAGCTTTTACATTGGCTCGCCACGCCGAACACAACCCTCCTCCTTTACCAGGGCTTGGAACCTGCTATGCTGGGACACCAAAGGCGCCCCACCACAGGCGGAGTGTGTAGGTTGGCATGTTTAGCAATTTTTCCCTTTCAGTTTTCACCTATGTAAGTTGGCAGTCCAACAAGGCTCAGTGTACTGTCTACATCTAGATAAGCCTGGGAGTCAATCCTTCAAATCTAGCTTGCGACACATACATAGAGCTCAACCAGTTGTCACCTAGCAGCATGATCTTGAGACTAGCACCATGTATTGCATATGAGACATGCTTTGCTATTAGCTCAAGAAATTAGTTTTGTGGCACAATTTCACAAATATTTCCAATTTTCTTTGTTTCAAAAATAATTCCTCAATGCAGAGAGTTCTTTCACCAGCAGGTAGGACAGTGGTGTCAACAACAACAACAACATAGCCTTTTGTCCCAAGCAAGTTGGGGTAGGCTAGAGATGAAACCCAAAAGAGACGTGAAACAGAGAGACACATAAAGGGACATAAAGGGCACAAGACAAAAAGAAGTCACGGTTCAGGCACGTTGATTGCCAATCTCCAAGCGCTCCTATCCATAGCTAAATCCTTGGAGATATTCCACTCCTTAAGATCTCTCTTAACGGACTCGTCCCAAGTTAGTTTAGGTCGACCTCTACCGCTCTTTACATTATCGGCCCGCTTTAGAACTCCACTACGCACCAGCGCCTCAGGAGGCCTCCGTTGGACATGTCCAAACCATCTCAACCGATGTTGAATCAATTTCTCCTCAATTGGTGCCACCCCAACCCTATCCCGAATATCGTCGTTCCGGACTCTATCCCTCCTTGTGTGCCCACAACACCAACGCAACATACGCATCTCTGCTACACTCAATTGCTGGACATGTCGCCTTTTTGTAGGCCAACACTCAGCACCGTATAACATCGCCGGACGAATCGCCGTCCTATAGAACTTACCTTTCAGCTTCTGAGGCGCCCTTTTGTCACAGAGAACGCTAGAAGCTTGACGCCATTTCAACCAGCCGGCTGAAATTCTATGTCTAACATCTTCATCAATGTCTCCATCCTTTTGTAGCATCGACCCTAAATACCGAAAAGTATCCTTCTTGGCCACCACTTGCCCATCGAGGCTAACGTCTCCCTCCTCGTGCCTAGTCGCGCTGAAATCGCACCTCATGTACTCGGTCTTAGTCCAGGTAGGACAGTGGTGTAATCAGTAAAATTACAAAAGGTCATGCAAGTAGTCATATAGCAACAGCATCAGTAACAAAGACCTTGCACTGGTTTTAGTATGATATCCCATTGTAGAAAAATAGGCGGCGACCATTTAAGGACAGATGGAGTGTGTTGTCCCTCAACATAAGCTTGTGGTGGCGGACTTTCGCTTTCGGGTACGTGTCCACCGGGACAAACGGGCCAAGATTGCGAGAACGAAGTAGTGGAAGCTTAGAGGGTTAGCAGCGCAAACGTTTAAAGAGAGAATGCTAGACGAGGGGCCTTGGGAAGAAGGAGAAGATGTCGACGACATGTGGCTAAAGATGGCAACATGTGTCTGGAAGGTGGCTTCAGAAGTGTTTGGCGTGAGTAGGGGAGGCAAACGGGAAGCGAAAGACACATGGTGGTGGAATGACGAGGTGCAAAGGGCTATTAGGGAGAAGGAGTGTTTCAAGCGTCTCCACCATGACAAGAGTGTAGCCAACATCGAGGGCTATAAAATAGCGAAGAGGGTTGCAAAGCGAGCTGTGAGTGTAGCAACAGGTCAGGCGTATGATGGCATTTATCAGCGGCTAGGCACGAAGGAAGGGGAGAAGGACATTTATAGGATGGCTAGAATCCACGAGAGGAAGACAAGGGACATCAACCAAATAAAATGCATCAAGGATGGGACAGATCGACTTCTGGTGAAGGATGAGGAGATCAAGGACAGATGGAGAGAGTACTTCGACAAGCTGTTTAATGGGGAGAATGAGGGTCCTACCCTTGAGTTGGACGACTCATTTGACGATACGAACAGACGCTTTGTGAGGAGAATTCAGGAGGCAGAGATCGGAGAGGCTTTGAAGAGGATGAAGGGAGGTAAAGCGATGGACCCTGATGGTATCCCCATTGAGGTGTGGAGATACCTAGGCGCCAGAGCGATAGTATGGTTAACTAAACTTTTTAACCTTATTTTTCGGTCTAACAAGATGCCTGAAGAATGGAGAAGTATATTAGTACCTATCTTCAAGAACAAAGAAGATGTTCAAATTGTACTAACTACCGTGGGATTAAGTTGATGAGTCATACGATGAAGCTCTGGGAGAGGGTTATCGAGCATCGCCTAAGGAGAGTAACACATGTGACCCAAAATCAGTTTGGGTTCATGCCTGGTAGGTCGACCATGGAGGCGATTTTCTTATTACGACAATTGATGGAGAGATATAGGGAGCAGAAGAAGGACTTGCACATGGTCGTTATTGACCTCGAGAAAGCATATGACAAAGTACCGAGAAATGTCATGTGGTGGGCCTTGGAAAAGCACAAAGTCCCAACTAAGTACGTTACCCTCATCAAGGATATGTACAGGGATGTGGTGACGTTTGTCCGAACATGTGATGGCGACACCAGTGACTTTCCAATTAAAATAGGACTGCATCAGGAGTCAGCTTTGAGCCCTTATTTATTTGTTTTGGTGATGGATGAGGTCAGAAGGGACATACAAGGTGATATCCCTTGGTGTATGCTCTTTGCTGATGATGTGGTGCTAGTTGACGACAGTAGGGCGGGGGTTAATAGGAAGTTAGAACTATGGAGGCACACGTTACAGTCGAAAGGGTTCAGACTTAGTAGGACTAAGACCGAGTATATGAGGTGCGATTTCAGCGTGACTAGGCACGAGGAGGGAGACGTTAGCCTCGATGGGCAAGTGGTGGCCAAGAAGGATACTTTTCGGTATTTAGGGTCGATGCTACAAAAGGATAGAGATATTGATGAAGATGTTAGGCATAGAATTTCAGCCGGCTGGCTGAAATGGCGTCAAGCTTCTGGCGTTCTCTGTGACAAAAGGGTGCCTCGGAAGCTGAAAGGTAAGTTCCATAGGATGACGATTCGTCCGCCGATGTTATACGGTGCTGAGTGTTGGCCTACAAAAAGGCGACATGTCCAGCAATTGAGTGTAGCAGAAATGCGTATGTTGCGTTGGTGTTGTGGGCACACAAGGAGGGATAGAGTCCGGAACGACGATATTCGGGATAGGGTTGGGGTGGCACCAATTGAGGAGAAATTGATTCAACATCGGTTGAGATGGTTTGGACATGTCCAACGGAGGCCTCCTGAGGCGCCGGTGCGTAGTGGAGTTCTAAAGCGGGCCGATAATGTAAAGAGCGGTAGAGGTCGACCTAAACTAACTTGGGACGAGTCCGTTAAGAGAGATCTTAAGGAGTGGAATATCTCCAAGGATTTAGTTATGGACAGGAGCGCTTGGAGATTGGCAATCAACGTGCCTGAACCGTGACATCTTTTTGTCTTGTGCCATTTATGTCCCTTTATGTGTCTCCCTGTTTCTCGTCTCTTTTGGGTTTCATCTCTAGCCTACCCCAACTTGCTTGGGACAAAAGGCTATGTTGTTGTTGTTGTTTGTTGTTGTTGACCATTTAAACCAATGCTTTCAAACAGAAAATTACTCAAATTGAATGCATGGAAAATTCCACTTCCCCAACATAAACATGTAAGCAGAAAGCAGTGGAAAAGTGGGGATAACTTAGTCAAGCATACGGGGCCAACATATAGAAATACAATAGCATCAAACGAATATCTTTACCTTTTCTGCTTTAGAATCCTGACAAGGAATTTCTGGAGATGCCTTAACTGCAAAAATATCCCGTGTCATCCATCTCAAATAATTGAGACTTACTTTCTCAAATCTTGAAAGAGAAATATCAAACAACACAAGCACTGACATACCACGTTTGTCAGGTGACACTTCAGATAATTCCTGTTCATAGTGGTAGCTTCACAAACAAGTAGAAGAAATAAATAAACAAACATAGTGATCATGTAGTTGTAGGTCAAATTATAACAAATAAATAAATCTACTAAGAAGGTGCAAAAACAGTACAGATTTCCAATGTCAACGTCTTCTCCAGTATGGCCAAACCCGTTATCTTGAAGAATTGATGAAACATGATGAATCATCTCGTTACGCGGTACCTGCACATCACTGGGCACCTGCATACCATGCTCAACTTTTTTGAGACAAGTGACATTGATGATGAACAATCATTTGTTGAAAATGTAATAAAAACAGCACCACCGCATAATAAATGGGAGCTGAGAAATGACAATCGATATGTAAAAAAGGCTTGCACAAGCTTCCAAATAAAGGAAATCACATTGACAACAAAAAAGTTCAGCTAAGACCCATCCTTGTACCATGTCAGAATTCAGAACAAGTCCACATAATAAATTGGCCATTTGAGGATATTGTGAACTAAAGAGAACCTACCTATATTTGTGGAAACACATTTGAACTTTTAAAGTTCCAAATATTATGTAATGAAGCTGTACTCAAGAGCCCTAAACATAGTCCGACATAATTGACTGATACATCACCTTAGTTAATAAATAAAAATTCTGAAATGAAGCTGTAGCATCGGCTGCAAGTGCTTAACATAATGTATTCATCTTTATGGTGCGTGCATATACTGATAAATTATCAGGCATTTAAAATTGAAATACATCTCTATCACACATACGCAAGGTCCCTAGACATAGTCCTTCATAAGACGACACGTTCATTTATATACCAAATATTTTAGACCAAGGCTACCGATGCAGATATAATCAATTACCCTATTTATATGCCAAATATTGCAGACAAAGGCTATAAATGCATATATAATCAATTACCCAATACAACAAATATAAAATCAGACAGGTGGACTCCATTTTAATGCTTTCATTGCGCAGACATATAACAGCCCATGTTTTAAAGGTGGTAGCGCGAGGCGTGGCAACCGATCCCCTTCCAGTCGCCTAGGCGTGCATAAGGCGAGAGGTGAGGCGACGCCATATCCATCTAAGAAAAATACCATGTGTCCGTCCTGGAGGAAAGAAAAAAGGAAAAGAAAAAGAAGAGAAAGCTGGAAGTAGAAGAAAGCCTAGCCCACACGTGCTCCCACCTCTCTCGCGTGCGATGCTGTGCCGGGGGGGGGGGGGGGGGGGGGGGGGGGGGGGGGGCTCAGCCGCCTTCTCCTAGATCTGCTGTCACGAAGCAAATCGGAGGGAGGTGTGCCGGCCAGAGCGCCAGAGCCAGCAGGGAGTGCAGTGGTGGCAGCTGTTTGGCGTTCCTAGCTGGTTCCCATCCCATTATTCCCCTCTTCCCCCCCCCCCCCCCCCCCCCCCCCCCCCCCCCCCCCTCCCTCCCTCGCTTTTGCTGCTTTATTGGAAAAAAGCGACCAGGACACCCAAAATTTTTGAGCGCCTCAACGCTTAGGCGATGCCTTAAAAACATAGATAACAGCAACTATAGAGGTTTACTGTCTCTAAATTCTCATAGACATGAATTGATAAAAGCAAATTCAGAATTTCAGTACAGCCATTGTCCATTGACCACCGTAGATAACCAATATGTCAATCAAAAAAAAAGTGACCGCATTATCAAATACTATGTTAAGTGAACTTTTAGCCATTCAGTACACCTAAAATACAAAAAACTCAACTGTAAGTATTACCTAAATATCAGTCTCAGCAGGCTAGTGTTATAGTAATAGGTCGACTTTAGATGATGAAAGAACATTTTAAATTCATTAATTTGGTGTCAAAAGCCTAAAGGCCACTGCCGTCTTGAATTATTCAAGTAATTGGCATCAAATGCTCAAAGGCTTAATATGAGGCTTCTTATTGAAGCTAGTGGAGGTGAGTTGTAGCTTCTAAAGCTCCATTTGGCATTGCAGTAGATTAGATGATTTTGTTTGTTAGGACAGCTTTATAGAGTGTGGTTGGTTATGATCTTTTACTAAAATAAACTTGCACTAATTTGGAAACATAGTTCTGCTGACAGAAAGTTTTAACAAAAGAGAACTGACCCGTCTCGAACAAGCAGGAATAGATGAAAACAATTCAAATTAGAAACATGAACACCAGCAAACACAACAAAAAGAAAAGCCTAAAACGGGTGGTGCAGTCTATTTAGGTGAGGATAAAATACCCAACTCTGTAATTAAATGTAATAACGCATCGGCATTCTACATGTCATGGAAAAAAAATCACATCCAATAACTGTTTGTTAAGATTTAATTTAATATGCTACTTGTGACACTAGATTCCCAGCAGTAACTTTGCAATAGCAGCTTTTCAAATAAGCGTGCACCAACCAGAACCTTTCTGGTGGCATTGCCCTGAATCTGAAATTCCTCATAGAAGGCGTAAATAAACAAGTTTACGCATGGCCATCCCCTTGAAATCAATTTTCAAACAAATATTTTGCCAAAAAATTATTAATCTCGGGCTCAAACTATAACAAGAGCCTATACATCAGTATAAGATTTCTTTTTTTATTACTCTCAAGTCTCAACTGATTCGATAAGTTTCAGCATATATCAATGTTTTCAAGTCGTCCGATTAATCGTCCAGGTCGGTCCCAGGTCGACCAGGTTCGACCAGACGACCTGAAAACATTGGCATATATGATGAAGTTAATGCAGAAACCCCTTGGTAGAAGGGTGAAAACCAATGTTTTTGAGGCGACGCCTAGTCGTCGCCTAGGCGACGTGGCGTGCTGGAGCCTCGGGGCGTCGCTGGCGCCACGACCCGCACGGGTAAGGCGTCCGCCTAATCGAATTAGGCGTCGCTGAGTAGTATTAGTATGCCTCGTGCAGTGCTCTGCTTTTGCTCTGAAGTCTGAATATTATATGCCTCATGCTCTGCTTTTGATCTGCTCGTGCTCTACTTTTACTCGCTCATGCTGCATGCCCTTTGCTCTGAAATTCTGAATATTGTATACTACTGTCTGTGTGTGCACTGAAAGACTGAATATTGTATGGCTTCCACATACACTGCTACACCACAAAGCACAATTGACTGAAAGACTGAATATTGTTACTGTTCTTTCTTTAGTGTATACTACTGTTCTTTCTTTAGTTGTTGGTAATGTATACTACTGAAAGATTGAATATTGTGTATGCTACTGTTCTTTCTTTAGTGTATACACTTTTACAAAAACACAGAGCAGAACACACTTGCTTTGATCAGTATATGTTACTTCTTGATTACTAGTGCTCCCTTAGCTGTGCAAATATTTGCCCTTTTCGTAAGGCTCTTGATTTCTTTTATGCAGCATCCAACAACATGGCAAGCTCAACTCAACCACCTGATTATGATCCCAAGACTGATCCAGCAAGGAAAGCGAAGTCCAATGATCCTGGCTGGAAATATGCCTACTGGCAGGACCCTGCTAGGAGAGATTGGGTGACATGTATCTTGTGTGGAAATGAGGCTTCAGGAGGGATAAAGAGGTTCAAGCAACATTTGGCTGGTGGATATGGAGATATTCTCCTTTGTGAAAAAGTTACCACTGCAATCAGAATAGAGATGGAAGCTTACTTGCAAAAGAAGAGAAGAAGGCCTTTGTTCTTGGAAGGTAATGAGGATGAAGATGGGGAAGAGGAAGTAGTGGAGGTGGCTGCAGCAGATGTACAAGCAGGAGCAGATGGGGGTGCAGCACCAAAAGCGCCTGCAAAAAAACCAAGTTCTGGGACAGCCGCCAAGAGAAGGCATGGTATCTATCAATTCAAGGCTTCAAGACCTAGCAATCCCAATTCAACACCAAAGACACCAAAGGCAACAAAGTCTGTTGTTGCTATGCTTAGAAGAACACCTGAACAGATAGTAGATCAAAGGCGTGCAAAGGACTTTCAACCCACTATTGAGTCCAGCACAAAGACTAAGGAGGAGAAGCAATATGTGGACATGCAATGGGCACTATGGTAATGATGAAAATTTTTTCCTCTTGTAAAAGCTAATGATGATGAAACTATTGGGCAGCTGAGAGGTTGTTTCATTGAAGTGCTTGGAAGAATGATACCAGATGTGGAAACACAAATGAAGATCAATAGGCAAGCCATTGAGTATGAAGAGCAACGTGGAGATGCCTTTTCAAACAAAATGGCAAAGGAAAGTTATGACAAAATGAGTCCTCGTAAGTGTTGTTAATCTTAGCTTGCAAATTTCAGCAACTTAATTGCATTCCAGACTCCTAATATGTGCTATACTTTTCATCCAGTTGATTGGTGGCGTTCTTATGGTGGCCGAGCCATTGAACTACAAAGACTTGCTAAGCGTATAGTTAGTCTTTGTGCTTCATCGTCGGGATGTGAGAGGTGCTGGAGTACCTTCAATCATGTGAGTATAGTTAGTCTTTGTGATTGTGATTAACAATTTCTATTTAGATGCATACAATCTGATTTTTTGTTTTGCTTCCTATCTGATTTTTTGTTTGTAGATGCATACAAAGAAGCGGAATAGGCTGCTGCACAAGAGATTAAATGATATTGTATTTGTTTCATACAATCGGAAGATGAGAACAAGGTTTCAGCTTATGCGTGAGAAGGCAGGCAAAAAATATGACCCTTTGGTCATTGAGGACTTCGATTGGGACAATGAATGGGCTGATTCATTGCATGTTCCTGTTCCGGGTGCTCGAGGGTCTGATGTTGTCGATGACCTCACATGGCTGCATGTTGATGAAGCCACCGGTGCATCACAAGCGCTGCAGGGTCGTAATCTTCCTATGAGAGCTTCTGTTGCTCATTATTCTAGACGTTCCAGAAATGCTCCTACTGCTGCTACGGAAGATGGCGAAGAGGAAGATGAAGTTGAAGACCCACATGATGATGCGGAAGTGAGCGAGTGTGAAGAAGATGACAATGTTGCTGCTACTGAAGAAGAGAAGGCTGCTGATCCTGATGAGTTTGATGATGGATTTTGAGTGCTGAAATAGAGATTTGCACTCCTACAGTCCTGCTGATGGATTCTTTTGTGTCATGCACCCTTGTTGTACTTTTGTGTTGCTGTTGTATGGTTTTGGTGTAGTTGACTTAATTAGGATGCTTTAGAGTTCAGTACTTCAGTCTAAGACTCTAAGTTCGTGGTCTATTTGAGACACTATGATGTTATTTGTAATGCTTATGCATGCACTAATGCTTGCTAATTTGTTATCTTGACTCTTGTGTATTATTTCCTGTTTAGTTCTCAACAACTTATAACTTGTTTGATTGTTGAATTCTGTAATTTTCATGTAGTTTCCTTCAAGGGGGATGGATGCTACATGGGAGAAGAGCTTTTGGAAAGGAAAGGAAGGAACCTGGGCTCAAGAATTGGCAACAAATGAGGTATGTATGTGCTGCAGTAGTATATAAAATTCTATATTACAACGCCACACCAATGTATGTATGGCGTCGCCTAGGCGTCCGCCACACACGCCTAGACGTTGTGAAGGGGGTCTGGCGCCGCGCCTCGCCGCGGCGCCTCAAAAACATTGGTGAAAACATTCTCAAACCAGGGAAGGATGTCGTAGCCATGCTTGTCTAAGAAACCAATTCTTGCAAAGAACACATTGAGCAAACAGACTTGAATTGTAACAGTAACTAATCAATGATTTGTACCTCTGGATGTGATCGGATATATGCATCAAGAGCTTCACCAGCGTGGGAAACTGCATGAACAAGCAGTAATGCGGCATTAGCAAGCTTTTTCTGCGCCACCAGCTGCCTATTTTCCTTTCCAGTTTGACCTCTCTCCAAGCTGACAATGTGGTACAGAATACGATTTATGAGAACATAAAATCCATCTTGCTTGTTTTTGCCGTTTCTGTTGCAGGATAACCCCCCACGGATCTGCTTTTGAGTTGCCAGGAGCAAAATTGCGCTCTCGACAAGTCTTCCTTCCTTAATGTAATTCCAGAGCTCATCGATAAGATTATCTGTGTGTTCCCCAAGCAATCTTGTCGTATCCAAGAAGATTTTCTGCAAAAACAACAGATAAGGAACAAAACTCATGAGCTTCCAGATTTACACAGAGGCACATAAAACTGATTAATTTCCAACAGTGTTGCCACATCCAAGCAAAACATAACTGAATATTCAAATTTGCTGATATCAATGATCTTCTGCAAAGACAGTAAGGAATAATATTCAAGAGCATCTGGAGTCTATATAGAAGCAGATAGAACTGAGCAATTTCCAGCAGTGTCGTTATATCCATGAAAATTCAAAATTTGCTGACATCAACTTGAAATTATGAACTCCTCAACCAGTAAAGACATGTTTCAACACATGAAAACACGAAAAATGACACATTCTGCAGTCAACATATGGGTGTATAAGAATGTTCAATCATTTAGTTATGGCATTAGTGGTTTGAGATAAGAGCACAATAACTTTTACGCTGCAAAGTAGATATCTATTCTGGTAGGATGGATGTGACAAACCATTTCAGGCAGGCACAGAAGATGGATGAGCTTGCAGACATAGTTCGCATTTGCCTGATTGTTATCCAGATCCTCCTGGTTAAGAAATGCATTGTCCTCCAGATACTTATGCAGACAAGTGTTCTCAACTGCAACATGGAGCGGAAGTAGGCCTTCAATGACCTCAGGACCAGCCGTGCGTACATTTGCCGATGCATTATAGCAGAAGAGCAACTTGATCATGTCAACAGAGAACATTTCAGCAGCTTCGTGAAGAGGGAAATATCCATATCGGTTCATGCAATTGGGATTGGCACGAAACCCACGAAGCTCAGGTGCTTTGCCAACCAAAGCAACTTTAGCGCATTTCAGCGCGTTTTGCTTGACCATCTGAGTGAAGGTTAGTGGCGTGATGATGAAACCCCACGCCAAGCCACGATAATCCCGTTCAAATAAGTCAAGAAAGCCATGCACGTTATCCTCATCCAGTATGGGCACCAGATGGGTAAGTGCATCCCAGAAGCCACCATCCACCGACTAGATTGATCAATTCACAATTGAAAAAGAGAACCTAATCAGTTATCAATGTGAAAAGGAACACAAAAAATAAAATAAAGAAGGGCTTGCTCAAACGCATCATTGATTAAGTCCAATACTTAAAGATAATTCAGGTTTTTAATATAATAGCCAAAAGATTTATCCAACAAATTCTGCAAATGATGATAACAAAAAACCTCAGGAGTACGGTCTGGAATGATAATTTTGGTCCTCCTCGAGGTAGCGATCACTTCATCTACTTCATCAAACCACTGAGAGAGGAAATTTGTCAACCAGTGGAAATTTGTCAACCACGGAAGCTAAGAAAATAGAAAAGAAGGAATATCATAATGTGTGGTCAGTTACTGTACCTCACTGATTAATTTGGCTTGGGCCAGCAGGTCAAGGCCTGGAGGCGCAGGACGGCGTGGAGGACAGGGAGGATTCCACGGATCCCATTCATCCATGGATGGTCCATGAACTTCATGAGAAGCGGATTTCACTTTCTCCACATGCGTTGTCTCCATTCTGCAGATGTGCCATGGAAAACGCTCCAAATAAGTTTCTTTATATATGTTTAGAGAATTTGTGCCGTGGAATATAACGATGGAAATGTGGATTTATTTTAAGTACAAAAAAAATTACAAGATGGCTGACCAATCTATATTTCAGGATCATAACACGAGCTTTGACCAATAATTACAAAGTGACACCTCCATATGCATCTACTAGGTCCATAAAAACAGTGTAAACATCACAAATAATCACATAACCTTTATGTTTCCCTTGTTCCAATAAATATAATACCAGCAGATTCATTTTGAAAACATTAGACAAAGTAACAGTATTTGCAATTCAAGGCAATGGTCACACGGTGATCTTGAAGACCGCATGGAAGGATTGGGGGACATATGCCAGGGTTTAGTTTTCATCCTAAACCATCCACAAATGTTGTACAACATTAGTTCCCTAGGCTTGTTTGAAAGTAAGTCTTGGGTCACTTAGCAGACATGTCAACAATTTCGAGATGCCATACTCCAATTGGCAGAAGGCCTGCATGTCAGTTGCAAAGGAGGATTTTTCTTTACTTTTGCTTGTTCACTCGGCGATATGTTAGCGCACATGTGTCAATATATTGGATGCTAGTTGGTGTAATATAGGACCAAAAGCAGGTTAGTTAGGGTGTGGGATGTGGAATGCACTGTGTTAAGACTGGAGAATGTAAAACAAACAGTATTGATATTGAGTGTGCGAATTTAAGATCCCTTATGAGGATCAAGAATGGATGTTATCCTAAATTCTAGAACAGTCAGAGCTTTACATTGCAAATAACAATCAACATGTAAACAAGTCTGTTTTTTACCCTATGGTACCAGTGGCCTGAGAATCACAAGGATCCCGCCTATAAACATGAAACAAGCATATAAGTTCGTCTCGCACATGCAAGCTGAACTGAACAACAGGACACTCTGACAGCAGGGTTCCCAAAAGCGGCACTAATCGCACGCTTCAGCGCGCTGAAGCGCTAAGCGGACGGGGAGCGCTTCGCTATGGGGCATAAGCGCTCCCAAAGCGGCGTGACCGCCTTGGTGGAGCAGCGGCTGCTGGCTCCCGCTGCCCGCCGGCCGCGCGCGGCGCGCGGCGCGCGGCGCAGCCGCAGGTCCGGGCGCCGTCGACGGTCCAGCGGAGGTGGGAGGGGAGAGGGAGGTGCGTACGCAGGGTCGCCGGCCGGTGTGCGGAGGACGTAGGCGAGGCGACTGGCGAGAGGCGGGACGGGGAGCCGCTGACGCCGGCGCCGAGCCTGGGACTGCCCCGCCGTCGCTGAGGCCCAAGCCTGAGCGCCGCCTCCGTGGCCTTCGTGCCGAGCGCGAGTGGGGGAGGGAGCAGAAGATGCGCCGGCGCTGCCAGGAAGATAAGAAACGGCGGCGGCTGTCAGGCTGTGTGCCTCAGTGACTCAGTGTTACGTGCTGGATTAATGGGCTTTTAGATGGGCCACTAAATAAAAGCCCATACCATCCTTTTTTTCCTTTCCTTTTCTATTTCTTTTTTCTTTCTAACATATTTTGACAAATCAGCACATAATCTATATCTATATAGCTACGGTAACATATTTACCTACGTTTCGTGAAGCCACATCGATCTCCATTATCCTCTATTGATCATATGTATTTATAGTTAAATTCCTGCTCCACCAAAAGACATCCGATTTTAAACCTAGATCGACGTCTATTAGGCTTCCTAGCCTCCTGTCATGGTTCTGCAACGAATCGGACAGATAGCTTGAGGATTGGAGATTTAGGAGAGAAGCAGGAATGAGGATGAAGAACAGAGATAGATGTCATTGAGGTTTTAGGGTTTCAGTTCTTTGTTACACGACACAACGCCCTCGGGCATTATATACCAACCTGATTCCTACCATAACGCTCGTTAACTCACCGCCAACTCACACCACTATGGCTTAGCTGTCACCTTTACCCACCTTAACTGACGTTGTTTGCTCCGTTGCAAAACGTGCAACAGTAATCCCGATCCTTCTTGTCTTCTCCTTCGTGGCCTAGGCATTGCCCTCCCTCGAAAAGCTACTTGTCCCCAAGCAACAGTGGATGGAAATCGCCGCTAGAGATCATGAGCCTCCTCCCACGTCGTCAAGGTTGATGACTGATCAAACCACCGCACCTAAATTTGTGACAGCGAAGAAGCCCCTTTCTACACCATACGTGAAGCCAGAAAATGGATGGATGGACTGGACAACCGTGGAATGATCATCTGGAACCAAAGCGATATCATCTTCCACCTACGCTGCAGGAGGGATACCCCACCCTCACATACTCGTGGATAAGTTTTCATGCCCATGCCCGCATCCATTGGGTATGAAACCCGCGGGTACCCGCACCGGCGGGTAAGATTGCCATTCTTACTCTCATTGGGCAAAAAATGTGAGCATCGCACGCAACACTCGGGGGCATTAGATAAACGTTGCAGCGTCCGATGTATCGTGCAACGACACTTGTCACTATTTGTTTGAAACTAGTCATAGGCGCCCAATGGTTCTCAATGCGCGTGGCTGCTCCATCATTGTCCGATGCACATCAGACAAACGTGTCACGAACGTCCAATGTGATCTAGAGAGCAACGAGAGCCATCCAAAACACATCGGATAAGTCCGATTGAGGGGCATCGTACAAATGCCAACATCTGATGTGACTTTGACTCTCTGGTCAGCGAGTGAACAGTGCCAGCTCATCGTCCGGTGCAACTCCATACCATCATCCGATGCAATGTCTGGTGCCTGCCTGAGTCTTTGCTGCTTAGGGTATGCCATCAGACGTTACCTCCAGTTGTCTGATGGCCACGTCTTGATCATCCGATGCAGGCAGAGCTTCTCCTTCTCTTCTATTTCTTCAACCCTTGCATCCATGTGCTAACACCTTTGTATGTCCAACGCTTAGGCACTTGTGTTAGCATTCTTCAAAGCAATTTCAAGGGTCAAGTTAGCACTCACTAGGTCCTAATGCAAATGTATGGTGTCAGGTCACCTAGTGGCACTTTGATAATCGTTTTACCATGATATCATCCCTCTTAATAGTACAACTATCTATCCTAAACCGTATCACAAATTCTACTGTGTCTCGATCGGGAAAAACAAAATGGCCCTATCAAATATATCTTTGCCTTGAGCCTATTTTATTTTTATCTTTCTTCTTTTTCATGTAGGAGCACATGATCATCGCTTTTGGACATCCCATCTATCTCCATGGTTTGCTATCTAGCTCCACTTGGTCTTGGACCAACCTATCTCATCTACACACTTAAGCATAGGGTTAGACCAAATAGGTTTACTCAATTAGCCAAAACCAAACTAGAGCTTTCAACACCCCATTGTCATGTAGTTCCCTAACATATGTAAAATAAATAGAAAATCAAAATGCGATTGAGGTATCTGAATTAGAGAAACAATGGTGAAGACATGTCTAAGATGTCTCACATGCCTTATTTCCATGTTCATCAGCAAACAAGGCAAATGGGTTTAGCTTGGCACCAATTGTGTATTTGTGACTTGATATGTATTACAATCAGAACATTTAAATCGTTTAAGATGTGCAACGAACATGCTCTCATTTAATTATTGTGATTGTTGTGGACCTGCGTATATGCTTTTTTATTCATACATGAGGCAAGTGTGCAATATTTCTACCTCAAAAAACAAAAGCTTTCAACACCATTCCTCAATATATGTTTCAGAAATCATCCTTTAAATTCCTGCAGCAACGCGCACGGAAAATCATCTAGTTCAAGTATGTTGGATGCTTTGAGTTCAGTGTTGGGGTGCATTATATGTTAGGGACCTATTAATGTGTTTAGGGCCCAATTACATAGCGAACAGACATGTGAGATAATGATTAGAGCCCATTTATAGCCCCTAGATGCTCTTTTGTAAACACAAGCCCCATTAAAGGAAATTATGAAAAATTCCCCTCCCACCTCTCTACAATAGGGGAAGCATGGAGGTGGAGAGGACCTAGCCATTGATTCATTTGCTCTATCTCTCAATTGCTCTCCACTCTTATCTCTCGTTTGTTCGATCCATGACCAAAATTCTAGATGTCTATTGTATCACAAAACACTTAAGGGCTTAGGAACGTTTAAGCACGCTTAGGAACGCTTAAGCACACTTAAATTCTAGGTGGCAGGTAAGATTGCCATTCTTACTCTCAATGGGCTAAAAACGTGAGCATCGCACGTAACACTCAGGGGCATCAGACAAACGTTGCAGTTTCCGATGTATCGTGCAACGACACTTGTCACTATCTGTTTGAAACTAGTCATAGGCGACCAATGATTCTCAACGCGCGTGGCTGCTCCTTCATTGTTCGGTTGACGCGCAGTCAGCCCATTAAGGGGGCCAACGGGTATGTTGAGTGTGAGGGCTCTATAAATAGAAGTTGGCCGGCTCTAGCTCACGCTATTGCACATTTTTATTGACATTGCATCCTTGTGAGCTAGGCCAAACCTCTTCCACTCATCTCCTTGCTTGATATTGCAAATCAAAGTGAGATTGAGTGATTCCAAGTGCATTTGCTTGTGTAGTTGCATCTAGTGGCACTTGGTGATCGTTTTGCTGCGGTTTTTCTTGTTACTCTTGGTGGTTGCTGCCACCTAGACGGCTTGGAGCAGCGGAGGAGTTGTGGCAAGAGTTGGTGATTGTTCTTGGCCACCTCTCAGTGATTTGTGAGGGGTTCTTGTGCCTTCCCCGGCGGAGCGCCAAAGGCAACTCTAATACATTGCTCGTGTCATCGAGTTACCTCACTTGTGGGTCGGTTCTTGCGGTGTCCAATGTGTGGATGAGGTTCGTGCAACACCTCTTAGCCACCGAACCATCAAGTGTTGGTCGACACAATAGGGACTAGCGTGCCGACAAGCACGTGAACCTCGGGAGAAAAATTGATTGTCTCTTGTCATTAGATTTCTTCTGGTATTCTTATTGTATTGATTAGTTGATTGGTTCATCACCTCTACATAGCGTTATAAACTTCTCCATCCTCTCTTTACTTCATGCAAACTAGTTATAACAAGCTCTTTAGTGTAATTAGTTTTGAGAGCTTGTCTTACCCTTGCTAGTTTAGTTATTCACCTAGTTGAGCTCTTTAGTGTAGCTAGCTTTGAGAGCTCTTAGCGACTTAGCCTTTGATTGTCTTAGAGATTATAGCAATTAGAATTGTTAGAATAGGAGGCTTGCAACACTTGTTAGAGCTAGTGCAAAAAGCTTTATAGCCTTTTAGTTGTCTAACAAGTTTGTCTACTGGTTTGTAGCTTTTAAATTAGGCTATTCACCACCTCTAGCCAATTAGGACCTTTCACTTGGTGAAAGATGGGCCAGAGAGGGCCTAGAAAGGGCTACTCCTTATGGGTCTCCAAATAGCATGTTCCTTGTTTTGTTGGGCTTCTAGAATGCCTATGGTCGACCCTAACAAGTTGGGCCTTATTTGGAGATGGTTTGCTTTGTGATTTGGCCTATTTATTCTCCTAAATGGGCCCTATTTTGTTGGGTAGCGGGCTTGCTCCTCTTGGGCGTATGTCGGGTATGTGTTTTGTTGTGTTTCTTGTATACTTTAGACACATTTCTTGTGTAATTCCGACATGTCATCCTATGCATGGTAAATCACCAAAACTCATGGAATATGTTAGCATAAAACCCTATTGACTAAGTTTGGTGTGGATATTATATAAATGTTGGCAGTTAAAAGTGTGAGTTAAGGACCACCAACAAGTACCCCCACACTTACCTCTTTGCTCATCCTCGAGCAAAGCTTTGGAGATAAGAGTAATCATGAGCATAACATCTCGAGATATACAGCTATACATGAAAGTTATTCCCAACACATTCTTTTACACAAGTGGGATATGTGGCATTAGCTAACATGTTTCCTTGGGTTGTTAAAAAGTGGAATAGTTCTCGAAACAAAGTCATCTTCCCAATTTCACATCTAAGCAACTTGGAGTTTTTTTTTGAAAGTTTTTCTCAAACAAAGGCATAGTTCACTTTATACTACTCAAATGGCACCCTCGAATCACTCAATGGTATATATTTCCTTACCAAGGCATAGTGAAGTTTTGCCTTCTTTTATTTTCTCCTACTTCTAAAAGGATTGTGAGGAGCTTTAGGTAGGGATAAACAAAATAGCATACTTGCATTACATATATTGTAAAGTCAAATCGAGGATCCATGGAGAGAAGTGACATACTCTTAGATCAAGATGTGCATGTGTGTGGAAAGTATGTAAACTAAAACTATAAGATGAACTATACTCCTTTTGTAGATATGATCTCCCTCTAGCTTTATTTTGAAACATGGGTATCATTTCTTTTTATATATGTGAGCCTTCATGTGCTCATCATTTTTTATTACCTTGGGACCTTCATGTGTCCCTATTTTTTTATACTTTTGCATAACTCATGTCTCCTAAACCATATATTGAGAGATCATTATCTTGTAAATCATGGGGTATTTTCCTAATAAATATTTTTTCTTACTCCTAGTGTAGGAGCAGAATTTTGGAGGACGGAAGCATGTTTTTGCGTACCCCTATTGTAGGAGCAGCAAGTGTATGTGGGTGTATGTGATCTTGATCTTGGGAGCATGATGAATTTCTCAACAAGGGTCAACAAGACTTGACCAAACTCAATACAACAACAAGCAGCATTTGTGGAAGGCTTGATACTTGCAAGATGTTATATTTAGCTTTGGTAGGAATTGCTTATCAAATGAGGAGTATGTGATACTATGGTTTTATAATATTTTTATCAAAACAAATTCTCCAAGCGATTTGAATAGAAATGGTTGGATTTCTAAGTTAGAACTATATCACATCTCACAACTTAGTCGACATGATTGTCCTATTAGAATAGTTTCCCACTAGCATAAATACATGTATAGTGAACACATTTTATGCAAGCTTCTATCATAGAGATGTTATGAACATGCTCACTTTTCCAAAATTTGAATGTAGTGTGGTGCAGAAATAGGGCATTTGTTTATCACGAGGAGATAACAGGGATAAAATGAGTTTGCTTTTAGTGATCAAGATTTATGTTCGTTCAAACTCAAAATTGTAGGGAGTCGAGGGAAGAGTTGCACAAACTATCGTTATAGAGGAAGGAGTTAAAGCAATTCAGAAGAGGTTTGGCTAAACCTAAAGGTTCAGCCAATCCTTTCCGAAGTTGTGTCACACTCCAAAATTTCTGATTTTGGGTTGTGCATCAAAAACACTAAATTAAATGAATGTTTTAATATTTATATAAAACCTTTCAAGATTAAGTAAGTTTTCGCTAACTTAGATACAGAAAAATATGAATTTTCAATCTTTTCTAAATTAATTTTGGTTTTTGCTTGATGTGATGTTTGCTTATTGCATGACTTTGTGTGGTGAGTGTGTAAAGTTTTTAAAATGCGTTTAGAAAGTCATTTATCTTTGTTCGTCTTCTCTCCATCTTTTTCTATCATCAAATTCCTCGTTTCTTAGCTTGATCCTTTGTATGGAGTTTCTCATAACCCTTTCATCTACTCTAAATCACTCATCTGAGTTTATCATTCATCAACATATCTCTAAAAACTTCCTGAGAATTTTTTGGCTTTTTTTGGAACTTTTTCCATTTTTCTGTGAGCATAATCTAATTTTTAGATGCTCTAAAATATCTTTTCATGAGCTCTAAATACTTTAATTGGATTCCTCATGTTGCAAAGTGTCTCTAGGAATTTTTTCCGAATTTTTGGAGCTTTTGGAATATTTTTCACGGCCTAAATACCAATTCTGGACTTTTCTGAAATTATTTTAATCCGAAATTAATTAATTCCAAAAATAATAAAATATTCTGTTTTCCCACACACTTCAAACCCTAGACATATATATGATGGCGATCTCCTCGACGTGCTGATTTCAAAAGTACAGTCATTTTTCCGAGCCGCCACCCGTAGCTCCCTCCATCTATTGCTGAAGTTCTCCACAGCTAGATTTCGGGTGAACTCCCCGACGAGCTTTTTCGGCCACCTCGGACATCTCCGGCGAAAACTACCACTATCACGAGGTTTGTCTCCTCGTTCTCTACGCCGTAATATCTTTATTTAAATCAATCCATCATCGTTTCACCGTTCTCGTCCGTTTTCCTTTTTTTCGGCGACCACCTCCATGGGCGTTCGTCTGTTCTTCACTGTTTTCCGGCCGTGCACCTCACCGGTACGCACCAGGCAGGTCCGTCATAGCCTGGCCGTTCACTGGACCTGCGCCGCCTCCCGTGGCCCTTCGTGTGCCCCTGCGTGCCTCCTGTGGAGCAGCCACCGCCTCCTGCCGTTTGAAGGCCGTCTGCACAGGCTGCCCACCCGAAGCTGCGGCTTGGTGCCAGCCACCAGCCTGGTCGCCGTGGGGCCAGTGCCTGACCGCGGGAAGGCGCCGCTGCCCCAGCTCGGCTCGACTCCTCCCCAGGCCGACGCCCCAGGTGAGCCCCTCCCTTCGTCGTTCTTCCTGTTGGTGAAACTGCACGTGAGGAAAAGGATGGAGGAAGAAGATGACCATATTTACAAGTTTGCCACTGGTTTATTAAATCTCCATTGTTTATTCATTTTAACTCTGATTTAATTCGTTCTTGTTGCATTAGTTTCGTGTCGATATAATCTACCTGCTAGCAGCGATGTTTAACCTATCACGTGGCATATGTTTGTAATTAAAATATTAACTTGATTAATTTGCATGAAACTAGTTTGTAATAAAGCAACATAGTTTTAAACTTCGGTGTTTAATATATAAATATTAATGTGATTAATTACTAATATAAATGTATTTATAAATTATAATTTGCTTAGTTCAAACACGTTGCATATGTCATAAACTCATTTAGATGTTCTCACATGTTTATTACTTTTGCAAAGATAAAGTTTAACTTGCTTAATAAATTATACAGTAGTGGTTATAAATAAAAACATGATTAGTTTTAATTCACTTTTAAGTTAAAATATGATTTAACTAATCTGAATTAATAACCTCATATTGTTTTGTTTAATTAAAATGAATCAAGCACGCATGATTCTCTTTTATAATATAAATCTTTTGGTAGACGTTTCTTTTTAACGGTAGTTTCGTTATCGGCGTTTCTTGCGTTCTCTCAGTCGTAGCAACGAGCTCTCTCTTAGCACGCCGTTTTAAAGCTCTTGCTTTGTTGTTCTTAGATGCTTTTATTTGTTGCTTGTATGGTTGCCTATGTGTGGTGCTTGCTGCGAGTAGACGAGAACCGTTTGTGAGTGCTGAAGATCAAAAGATGATGACCAGAAGCAAAGTATAAGGAAGTTTGAGCAAGTGTAAAAGGCAAGTATAATATGAGGCTCCTTGTTACCTAATAACACTATAATCATCTTTTTCATGTGCATGTGTCTAATATGATGAAACATTAAGGACCTTACCTTGTAAACTTTTGTTACCTTGTTCCTTGCTACCTACCGGGTTTATGCATATGGGTAGTTCTTGCTAGTTGCTCTAATTAATGATGAAAGCTCTATAATATTGGCTAATGGCTTAGCAATGATGTTTAAAACGTGCTTTTTAGCAACATGGAATCATAAGGACTTACCTGTCAGCAAAATTTGGGACTTACAGTACAACCGTGAGGGCTACATGGCTCTGGTTTTAATCAAGTATGATGACCTTTTCTAGCTTGTTAGAGATTACAGAAAGGCGCAAATAGGGTGTTTCTCGGGTTGGGTGTAGTGCGGCTTCTATCCTTATGTGTATTGGCTACGATCGTTGTGCTATACGAAAGGAGGGCTCTACATTTGCAGGTCACAGAATCCTAGCGGCACTAACTTGTTAGACGAACCTTTGAAAGACTATATAGTGAACCTTTGAAAGTCCCTAGTTTGGTTTTGGCTAATTGATGAAACATAGGACTAACCTTTGTATCTAAGTGGATGATTTAGATAAAGGTGGTCATTGAATATGAGACATGACATTGACTCATGTGACCAAGATGATGAAGACCAAGATGATGCTTGGCTCGATGAACCGGGTGTGAAGGTGAAGGGCAAGTCGAGGCTTTGAAGCGAAGGACCATGCAATGGTGAAGCTTGAGCAAGACTTGGCGTCGACGGACCGATGCAACGGTGAAGAGCAAGTGAAGTCAAGATCGATGGATCGAGACGGTCATGTGATGATATGAAGTGGATCATATCTTTTGGAAAAACAAAATGGGCTCAAGGCAAAGGTATAACCATAGGGCTATTTTGTTTTGCACTCAAGACACCATAGAGGATGTGAGTGGTTTAGGATCGATAGCCGAACTATTAAGAGGGGAAGTCTTATCGGTTATTCGACGCACGGGTGCCACTAGGTGAATTCATGAAGTGCATTGCATGTAGGGTCTAGTGAGCTAACTGGAAAACCTTCGAAAATGATTATGAAAATGCTAACACACGTGCACAAGGTGGTGATCACTTGGTGTTGGCACATTTACGAAGGCAATGAAGTTTGAGCGGTAGAGAGGGTTTAGGCGTTTTCGAGGAGTTGAAATGCCTATTTTCCATTATGCCGGAAGTCGGAAAAGAAACGAAGGCGAACGGAGTCACAGAGATGACCGGACGCTGCACCAGACGCGGTCACGGTTTGACCGGACGCGTCCGGTCAGTTCAACGCAACAGTCATGCGTGCAGGTGTTAGGGTTTGCAACTGGCGCGTCCAGTCACTTGCGGGACCGGCGCGTCCGGTCGGGCACCCAGAAGTATAGCACGTGGCGTAAAGCTGCTCGGACGCGCGGCGCGTCTGGTCACACGCGATCGGACGTGTCCGATCATTGAGGGAGCTTACTGGACTCCAACCGGACGCTGGCACTGTCGCATCCGATCGTTGTCTGGAGCGTGTCCGGTCGTTGCTTCGCGGGCGCGTGATGCTGTGCGATCGGCGCGTCCGGTCGGTTGAGCGGCGCGTCCGGTCGTGGCGTTTGACCGTTGGCACGCAATGACCGTTGGAGGATCAGACGCGGTTAAGCGTGTCCGGTCAGTTTCGACCGGCGCATCCGGTCGTCCCGAAAAACGTCCAGTGAAGGGGTACAACAGCTCTATTCGTTTGGGATGCTTATAAATACTTGTTGGCCGGCCCTTGGGGAGGTCTCTCGTGATTTCTAACACTCTTGTGCATCTTTTGAGCTAGAGCTTGTCCCTCCCACTCATCTCTCTTGCTTGATTGCAAATCAAAAGTGAGATTGAGTGATCTCAAAGTGCATTGCATAGCTTGAGGGCATCTAGTGGCACTTGTGGGTGGTTTAGCCGATGGATTTCTTGTTACTCTTGGAGAGTACCGCTCCTAGCCGGCTTGGAGATTATTGGAGGCGTTGGCAAGAGAAGGAGATTGTTCTTAGCCATCTCCGGTTGATTGTAAGAGGTTCTTGTGCTTTCCTCAGCGGAGCGCCAAAAGCAACTCTAGTGGATTGCGCGTGTCATTGAGTTACCTCACTTGAGAGTGGTGTTTTGCGGTGCCTTGCGGGGCATGCCTTGAGGGGCAAGTGACTTGAGGGTCACACCGAGAAACCATCTAAGTGTTGGTCGACACAACCGGTGACGTAGCTTGTCGGTGCACAAGTGAACACCGAGTGAACAAAAATATTGTGTCTCTTATCTCCCGGTGATTGGTCTTCATATTGTGTTGTTGTCAATATTGATTGATTGTATATCATCTTAGTGATTGGCAACATCTTCACTCCACCGTTGGTATAAGATACACAATCCTCTCTCTTGCATTTACATTTACTAGATTATCTTGTGTAGCTCTAGTGGTAGCCTTTGCTAGTAGTTATTAGCTTGTTCACTAGTGTAAGTTTAGTGACTTAGCCCTTGTGTGAACTAGAGATCATAATCTACTAGACTTGTGGATAAAAGGCTTGCATCACAACCGTAGGCTAAGCAAAACTCGCTTTACGCCGTTTGTTATTCTAACAAGTTTGCTTAGTGGCTTGTGTAGGATTTTTTATAGGCTATTCACCCTCTCTAGCCATCTAGGACCTTACAAGTGGTATCGGAGCTGTGGTCACCGTTTTAATCAAGGCTTAACATCCTTCGGTGTAAAAAATGGCTCAAATTATGTTCAATCATATTGGGGGCAAGCCACCATTCTTTGATGGAGTTTCTTCCTTTGACTATTGGAAAAGAAAGATGACTATGTACCTTGGCTCAATTCATGAGAAGGTGTGGGAAGTCACCGAGAAGGATTATGCAATCCTTGATCCCAACAACCTCACTCTCAATGATAGAGACAACCGCACTTGCAACCGGATGGCTCTCAATACCATCTACAATGGCATTGACTCAAAGGTGTTTGAGGGCATCAAGGATTTAGAATTTGCTAGTGAAGTGTGGACAAGATTGAGTGAAACATATGAGGGCACTAAGGTTGTGAAGAGTGCCAAGCTATATGGGCTCAAGAGTGAATTTGAGAACTTCAAGATGAAAGAAGAAGAAACAATCTTAGAGATGTTTCATAGATTGCAAGTCATTGTGAATGATCTCAAGAGCTTAGGGCACAAGACACAAGACCAAGATTTTTACCACAAGTTCTTGTTGAGCTTACCAAGAAGATTCAAAATGTTGATCATGATGTTATAAAGAGATAGGCTTGATACAATAAAGCCAAATGATTTACTTGGTGAAGTCTTGACATATGACAAGTATGATCAAGATGCCGATGAGAAGTAAAAGAAGGAAGAAGAAAAGAAGAAGAAGAAGACCGTGATATTCAAGGCCACCTCCTCCAAGGGCAAAGCTATCATCATAGAAGAAGAAGAAGACAATAATGAAGATGAAGATTTTGAAATTGATGATGAGGCACTTGCTCTTGTAGTCAAGAGAATGGATCACATGTTCATTAAGAGAAGAGGCTTCAAAAGGAGAAATGACAATTTCAAGAGCAATGAGCAACAAAGGAAGTGCTTCAATTGTGATAGCACCGAACATCTTCAAGCCGAATGTCCCTATGACAAGAAGAAGAACAACAAGAGGGGCAAGTTTGAGAAAAAAAGAGAGAACCCAAGATAAATTTCAAGAAGGGCAAAAATGGAGCCTATGTAGTCACTTGGGAAAGTGATGATGATGAAGAAGAAGAATCATCATCCAACAAGGCTTTTGCTTCAATTGCTATCAATAAGAAGCCCTCACTATTTGATTCATCCTCTTCATGCTTCATGGCCAAAGAAACTAAGGTATTATATGATGAGAGTGATGATGAAAGTGAAATGAAATATGTTCATGATAGTGATAATGATAATGATAATGATAATGAAAATGATGATGATGAACCAACTAAAGAACAACTATATGACTTGATGCAACAAACTAGAGACATAGTTATTGCCAAGGACAAGGAGTGTAAGAAGCTTTCAATGAAAGTAGCAATACTTGAGAAAGTTCTTAGTGAGCTTAAGACCACTCATGAGAGTCTAGTGGAAGACCATAAGGATCTTGGTAAGGCTCATTCCAAGCTTAAAAAAGTTTACTCATTGCTACTTGAGCAATAAGCAAAGAAGGAGGTTGTTGTATCATGTGATATAGGTGTTACATGTGATATAATTGATGAATCCTCTTATGAACCTATCATCACGTCAAATGCTAACCCTTCTTGTAGCTCTTTATCCACCACCACCGACTCTACCTCCACTACTAGTGATGCTTTCACTTGTGATGCCTCACTAATGGTTGAGAATGAGACTCTCAAGAGAGAGGTGGATGAGCTCACTCATGCCCTAGGCAAGGCCTATGGTGGTGAGGCCCGCTTGCTTAAGTACTTGGGTAGCCAAAGGTTCTCTCTTAACAAAGAGGGATTAGGCTACACCCCCAAGAAAGGCAATCGGCCTTTGCAACTCCAAAGCCTAGCTTTATGAAGGGCAATGGTCAGTTTTGCAATAGATGCAAGCAAGTTGGGCACCTAGAGCATAATTGCAATAAAAAGAACCAAAGCAAGAACCTTGTTAATGCTATACCTTTTGATTCTTGCTATGTGCTTACCAAAGGTGTGAATGGTGTGAAAGCTAAGTTTATTGGTACACCCATTGTTGACCCAAAGAAGAAGGCTATTTGGATACCAAAGAGCTTAGTTACTAACCTATAAGGACCCAAGCAAAAATAGGTACCTAAGCTTCATTGATTTGCTTGTAGGTCAATTACAAAGCCGGAGGAATGCATTGAATTATTGATAGTGGGTGCACTCAACATATGATCGATATATCAAGAATGTTTGACTTAATCAATGACAATGATAGTGGTGTTGATTCTATCACATTTGGCAATAACAAGAAAGGCAAGGTTATTGGCTTGGGTAAGATTGCAATATCAAATGACTTGAGTATCTTCAATGTGTTACTAGTTGAAAGCTTGTATTTCAATCTTATATTCATGGCACAAATATGTGATCTTGGTTACAAATATATCTTTGGGGTTGATGATGTGGAAGTCATTAGTATGGATGGCTCAAATGTGGCATTCAAGGGCTTTAGATATGAGAATCTCTATCTAGTTGAATTCAATGCTAGAGAAACTTCCTTGACAACTTGCTTAATCTCCAAATCAAGCATGGGTTGGCTTTGGTATAGAAGGCTTGGTCATGTTGGCATGAAACAATTGAATAAGCTTACAACTCATAATCTTGTCAATGGTTTGAAAGATATTGAATTTGAGAAGAATAAGCTTTGTAGTGCATGTCAAGCCGGGAAGCAAGTTGGAAGCTCACATCTAAAGAAGAGTACAATGAGCACATGCAAAGTATTTGATTTGATGCACATGGATCTATTTGGCCCAACAACATACACAAGCATAGGCGGCAACAAGTATGGCTTTGTCATAGTGGATGACTTCATAAGATTCACATGGGTATTCTTTTTTTAGTGACAAAAGTGAAGTGTTTGACATCTTCAAGACATTTCTCACTGGAGTTCACAATGAGTTTGAGATTAGAATCAAGAAAGTGAGAAGTGATAATAAAAGTGAGTTCAAGAATACAAGAATTGAAGAACTTTGTGATCACTATGGAATTAGACATCAATTCTCGGCCAAGTATACTCCACAATCAAATGGCCTAGTTGAGAGAAAGAATAGAACATTGCTTGATATGGCTAGATCAATGCTTCATGAGTATAATGTGAGTCAATCATTTTGGGATGAAGCAATCAATACCGCTTGCTACTACATCAACAGACTATATTGTCATCCATTGCTAGAGAAGACCCCATATGAGCTACTTCATGGAATAAAGCCAAATATTTCTTACTTTAGAGTGTTTGGTTGCAAATGCTATATCTTGAAGAAGGGCACTAGATTGTAAAAGTTTGACAAGAGATGTGATGAGGGGTTTCTACTTGGTTATTCAACTACAAGCAAAGCTTAGAGTTTGGAACAATTCAAGTGGCATTCTAGAAGAAGTCCATGATGTGCAATTTGATGAAACCAATGGGTCACAAGATGAAGAAGAAAATCTAGATGATGTTAGTGGAACTCAATTGGTGGAAGCAATGAAGAACATGGACATTGGGGACATTAGAGCAAAGCAAGTAATTGATATTCAAGATGATGATAAAGATCAAGTGCTCAATTCTCCATTCAAGCTAGCTAGTGACTCTCAAGTGCAAGATCTTGGTGCTAGTTCATCTCATCGAGATACATCAAGTGATCAACCAAGCTCAAGCAATCAAGTGCAAGTACTCCAACCACAACATGTTGCAAGAGATCACCCCATTGATAGTGTTATTGGTGATATTAGAAGTGGTGTGCAAATAAGATCAAGATTGGCTATATTTTGTGAGCATGCATCATTTGTGTCAACCATAGAACCAAAGAAAATAGAAGAAGCTTTGAGGGATGCCGATTGGATCATGGCTATGCAAGAAGAAATTAGCAATTTCACAAGAAATGATGTTTGAGAATTGGTAGAAAGGCCAAATGACTATAATGTGATTGAAACCAAGTGGGTGTTTAAAAACAAGCAAGATCAAGATGGCATTATGGTGAGAAACAAAGCAAGACTAGTTGCTCAAGGTTACACTCAAGTAGAAGGTCTTGACTATGATGAGACATATGCTCCCATGGCAAGATTGGAGACAATAAGGATTCTATTAGCTTATGCTTGTGCACACAACATCAAACTATATCAAATGGATGTCAAAAGTGCATTTCTCAATGGAATCATCAATGAGTTAGTCTTTGTTAAGCAACCTCCCAGATTTGAAGATGACAAGAAACCCAACCATGTATATAAGTTGAAGAAGGCTTTATATGGCTTAAAGCAAGCACCTAGAGCATAGTATGAGAGGCTAAGGGATTTCCTTCTCTCTAAGGGATTCAAGATGGGCAAGGTTGATACAACTCTATTCACCAAGAAGATTGGGAATGATCTATTCATAGTGCAAATATATGTTGATGACATCATCTTTGGATCAACCAATCAAGCTTATTGTGAAGAATTTGGTGCTATGATGGCCAAAGAGTTTGAAATGTCTATGATTGGTGAACTTAGCTACTTCCTTGGTCTCCAAGTCAAGCAATTGAAGAATAGGACATTTGTGAGTCAAGGGAAATACATAAGGGACATGTTGAAGAAGTTTGGAATGCAAGATGCAAAGCCAATTTTAACTCCAATGGGTACAAATGGCAATTTGGATAGTGATCTTGATGGCAAAATGGTGAATCAAAAGGAATATCGGTCTTTGATTGGAAGTCTACTCTATGTCACCGCATCAAGGCCGGATGTCATGTTTAATGTTTGTATGTGTGCTAGATATCAAGCCTCACCTAGAGAGAGTCATCTCACGGCCGCAAAGAGAATATTGAGGTACGTGAAGCAAACAAGAGATGTTGGACTATGATATCCTAAAGGGTCAAAGTTTGAATTGATTGGATATTCAGACTCCGACTATGGGGGTTGCAAGATCAATAGAAAGAGCACAAGTGGCACATGTCAATTACTTGGAAGATCACTTGTGTCATGGTTCTCAAAGAAACAAAATAGTGTGGTAATCTCTACTGCCGAAGCTGAATATGTGAGTGCGGGGAGTTGTTGTGCATAATTGCTATAGATGAAATCAACTTTGAAGGATTATGGCCTCAACTTCAAGAATGTGCCATTGCTATACGATAATGAAAGTGCAATCAAGATGATGCAAAATCTGGTTCAACATGGAAGAACAAAGCATATTGACATAAGACATCATTTCATTAGAGATCATCAACAAAAGGGAGATATTGCCATTGAAAGTGTTGGCACCGATGATTAACTTACCGATATTCTCACCAAGCCACTTGATGAAAATAGGTTTTGCAAGCTAAGGAATGAGTTGAACATTCTTGATTTATCAAACATGTGTTGAATGCACCCCACCCACTTATTGACATGCCTCTCCTTCGATATTGCAAGGTAAAGTTGATTGACATGTCATTCATCCTATGCTAAGGACTTGCTAGAGCATGTAGACATAATAAGTGGTATGCATGAGCATTCATGATAAATCAAATGAATTTGATGGATATATGTTACCACTATTGCTTCTATGTTTGTTTTGATCTAGTGGTGGCATATGATATGTTTGTAAGCTTGCAAACCTAGTGTTGAATCTAGAAGATTTGCTATGCGTGTTTAATTCAACATAGACAAGATAACCCTTATTATGAGGTGTGAAGAAGCTTGTCTTTGGTTCAAATCGAATTAAATATCTTTGGCAAGTGTTCTAGGTTGAACCAAATTTGATAAATTTTAACCTACTCCATCAAACATTGTTTTTATCTCCACAATTTAATCCCATTTTTAGGTAAGTTGTTGACAAAGGGGGAGAGAAAAAGATGATTCAACATGATAAAGGGGTAAATAAAATTTTGATGCACACAAGTAGAGGGAGCAAGCTCATAAACAAAGTTGTTGCATTTGTTTGTGCATTCTCATATGACTTGCTTATTGCACATGTATTTAAATTTAATATACATGCTTGTGTGGTTCAATGCTAGTATAGAACTTGAATGTTGAAATGATCTACTAGCATGCATAGGAATAGTTTACATGTGGTATCTAGACATGCCTAAAGCTTTACAAGTGGTCCAAGAACCTTTACATATAATGTTGATCTCACGGGGTTCTTGAGTTGTGATGGATGTCTAGTTACTTCATGATACTAAGGATGGTGTAAAAGGCAACTCCGATTGGTATCACGCTTCAAAGGTCCATTTCTTACACCTTAGCATCATTTTGGTAGAATTACTCTCTCAACACTTCTATCCATGCATATGTGCAAAGCTTTCAATCCAAACTCTATGCACATATATAGGGAGAGCTAATGCTACCAAAACCGAGCTTGTGATAATTGTCCAAACTTTACTTATGAGCAAAATAATTGGACAAGTATGACAAGTTCAAAACTTTTATTATCAAAATCATCTTTGTGAGGGTTGTCATCAATTACCAAAAAAGAGGAGATTGAAAGTCCCTAGTTTGGTTTTGACTAATTGATGAAACATAGGACTAACCTTTGTATCTAAGTGGATGATTTAGATAAAGGTGGTCATTGAATATGAGACATGACATTGACTCATGTGACCAAGATGATGAAGACCAAGATGATGCTTGACTCGATGAACCGGGTGTGAAGGTGAAGGGCAAGTCGAGGCTTCAAAGTGAAGGACCATGCGATGGTGAAGCTTGAGCAAGACTTGGCGCCGACAGACCGATGCAACGGTGAAGAGCAAGTAAAGTCAAGGTCGATGAATCGAGACAGTCATGTGATGATATGAAGTGGATCATATCTTTTGGAAAAATAAAATGGGCTCAAGGCAAAGGTATAACCATAAGGTCATTTTGTTTTGCACTCAAGACACCATAGAGAGTGTGAGTGGTTTAGGATCGATAGCTGAACTATTAAGAGGGAAAGTCTTATCGGTTATTTGACGCACGGGTGCCACTAGGTGAATTCATGAAGTGCATTGCATGTAGGGCCTAGTGAGCTAACTAGAAAACCTTCAAAAATGATTATAAGAATGCTAACACACGTGCACAAGGTGGTGATCACTTGTTGGTGTTGGCACATTTACGAAGGCGATGAAGTTTGAGCGGTAGAGAGGGTTTAGGTCCATCTCTCCCTCCCACCGAGCTAGGGTTTGCAACCGGCGCGTCCGATCAGTTCAATGCAGTAGTCAGGCGCACGGGTGTTAGGGTTTGCAACCAGCGCGTTCGGTCACTCGTGGGACCGGCACGTCCGGTCGAGCACCCAGAAGTATAGCACGTGGCATAAAGCTGATCGGACACGTGGTGCATCCGGTCACACGTGATCGGACACGTCCGGTCGTTGAGGGAGCTTACTGGACTCCAACCGGACGCTGGCACTGTCGTGTTCGGTCGTTGTCTGGAGTGCGTCCGGTCGTTGCTTCGTGGGCGCGCGGTGCTGTGTGATCGGCGCGTCCGGTCGGTTGAGCGACGCGTCTGGTCGTGGCGTTTGACCGTTGGCGCGCAGTGATCGTTGGAGGATTGGACGCGGTTGAGCGCGTCCGGTCAGTTTCGACCGGCGCGTCTGGTCGTCCTGAAAAACATCCAGTGAAGGGGTACAACGACTCTATTTGTTTGGGATGCTTATAAATACTTGTTGGCCAGCCCTTGGGGAGGTCTCTCGTGATTTCTAACACTCTTGTGCATCTTTTGAGCTAGAGCTTCTCCCTCCCACTCATCTCTCTTGCTTGATTACAAATCAAAAGTGAGATTGAGTGATCCCAAAGTGCATTGCATAGCTTGAGGGCATCTAGTGGCACTTGTGGGTGGTTTAGCCGGTGGATTTCTTGTTACTCTTGGAGAGTACCGCTCCTAGCCGGCTTCGAGATTATTGGAGGCGTTGGCAAGAGAAGGAGATTGTTCTTGGCCACCTCCGGTTGATTGTAAGAGGTTCTTGTGCTTTCCTCAGCGGAGCACCAAAAGCAACTCTAGTGGATTGCGCGTGTCATTGAGTTACCTCACTTGAGAGTGGTGTTTTGCGGTGCCTTGCGGGGCATGCCTTGAGGGACAAGTGACTTGAGGGTCACACTGAGAAACCATCTAAGTGTTGGTCGACACAACCGGTGACGTAGCTTGTCGGTGCACAAGTGAACACCGGGTGAACAAAAATATTATGTCTCTTGTCTCCCGGTGATTGGTCTTCATATTGTGTTATTGTCAATATTGATTGATTGTATATCATCTTGGTGATTGGCAACATCTTCACTCCACTGTTGGTATAAGATACACAATCCTCTCTCTTGCATTTACATTTACTAGATTATCTTGTGTAGCTCTAGTGGTAGCCTTTGATAGTAGTTATTAGCTTGTTCACTAGTGTAAGTTTAGTGCCTTCGCCCTTGTGTGAACTAGAGATCATAATCTACTAGACTTGTGGATAAGAGGCTTGCATCACAACCGTAGGCTAAGCAAAACTCGCTTTACGCCGTTTGTTATTCTAACAAGTTTGCTTAGTGGCTTGTGTAGGATTTTTTATAGGTTATTCACCCCCCCTCTAGCCATCTAGGACCTTACAACCTTGCTGACCTTCCTTGGTAGTGGGTTAAGAGGTTGATCACCTTAGACGAAAGGGTAAATCATGGCTCATGGATAAAGATGTACAACCTCTATAGAGTGTCTAAGAACTGTTATAACAGTTGTGCTCACGGTCACGAGCGGCTTGGAAAACTCACGGAATTATGGGTTCTTATTTTACTATGATGTTGATGCTCATGCTTAATCATTATTGTCGTATTGCCATTGTTTATGATTATGTGAGGATTGGAGGTTAAGCATAATTTAGCAACTCAGGTTCTGATGATAAAACTTGATCTATTAAAAGTGCTTACCGTAGTTCAGCTGTGTCAAACCTTTTGAGCCTTCATCCCCTCATATTATGCTTGTTAAGCGGTGGTTTGCTTACGCTTGCATTACTTTTCAATTACGTTGGAAAAATCTCGGATGGGTAACAGAAGATGGAGCTTGTGAGTTTTTCTAAGAAGTGTTAGGCATATGTTACCCCCAGTCAACCGTCTCTGTGAAGAATGGAGCCTGAAGAAAAGATTAGCACCATTCCGCTATACTCTGATGTAAGTGTTAATATAACTATGTTTCCGCTATATAACATTGTTTTTGATATTTTTTCTTTCTGTTGTTGTATGTGTGGACTTCATGGGCACACATATGGTGAGCCTAGTTTTGTCTTTAAAATTGGATGTGACAAGTTGTTTATCTTATCCTTCTGTCTGACGATCTTTCTAGGTTGTGCAACGTGTTGGTGGGAGATCTCAAATGTGTGCGTGTTGTTCTTGAGATATCTCCCCCACACTTATTCTTGCACCTATTTTATTTAAAAGAAAAACAAAACAAGAGAAACAAAAACAAGCAAAGGTTCCTTTGGCTTGAATACCAGGGAGCTTTATTGTGATTATTTTTATTTTATTTATTTATTATTATTTTTAATTTATTTATTATTGCTAAAAATTTGTTCACCCAACTTTTTATTAAATCTCAAGCAAGGCTAAGATAAAGTTTGTAAAGTAAAACAATCCTTGCTTCATCTCCATATTAGATTACTCTCATTGTTTATGAAGATAATTACTCCAAGCTCATTAACCAAGATTCAGCACCATGTCAAATTTTGATTAAAGAAGGTCATTTTAACCTAAGCACCATGCTTAATTTAAAAAGACCTATGGATGCACCTTAAGAATACACCCAAACCAGAGCATACAACATAAACAAAGAAAGTATGAATTTGTATGAGCAAGTTACTCATATGGACATAAATATGAGTAAAGATGTTGGTGAACATTTATTACCTTTGCTTACCTGAGTGCATTTTACCGACATCATATGTGGTTGGAAGCTTTGAGCCTGCTGTAGCGGTGCCTTGATTGCATATGGTCCAACTCAGGTGAACCACAAGACTTAGGTCATGCACACAACTAGTGTATATGGACCTTGGATCTTAGTGGTAGCAAAGGTGCAAAGGAGGAGGCTCCTCCTTTTTTCTTTTATATATCTCATATTTTTTTCTTCATTCTTCTCTTTTTCTCATTCTTCTTCTTTTTCTTTTCTTCTTCTTTTTTTAACAAGGCAAGACTGATATCTTTTATTCATCAATTTTTTTGGATGACCCTTGATGTGTGTGGAACTCGGGATTCTCACCATCCTCCCCCACACTTAGACTTAAGTGTAGAGTCAGGGTCTCCTTTTGAGTGTGTTCCATTACACAAGGGCATCATAGTTTGTTATTGATGCAGCTTCCATGTTCTCAAGCATTATATGACCTGTGCTGTTCTTAATCTCAACCTAAAATGGTTAGGACAAGAATACCCGAAGGTGCATACTAACTTGACAACATGTCCTTGCTTTTATTTGAAAAGGAAAGCTTCTACATTTTTTATGCTTGTTATTATTATTATTTCTTAGGATAATCTGGGGTATCTCTCAGTAGTGCTTTATTTATGGTCATAAGCTTGACCTTGGGAACTTATCCTACAATTATCAGTGGTGGTGTAGTTCCTAGCTTCACCACCAAACATTGAGCATTAAATTTCAAGCTACGAGGTTAGCGACACTGTGCCACTATGAGATTTGCAATGTTTATGATAAACATAGGCATCCACAACTATCCTCTCAAAAAGTTTGACAACGAGAATCAAGATATGGTTGTGTTCCTTGTAGAAGCAGGTGGTCAGAAGTGAAATGAACTCTAGAGACCCCAAAAATGAGCATGAAACATGAGAAGTCTCAAAAGAAAAGTTAACATGCTCGTTAGCAGATTTCTACTTGGTCTCCAAAGTTGTTGCTTCGGGCATGTCCATGGCATGGGAGTTTTTGTTCTCAAAAGATATATCATGCAACATCAATGTTGATTCTCGTCCACTATCGAGAACAACATTTCTAGGGCTAGAGGGACATGGCTTGGGTTCGAGCGAGGGTGATGGTGCATGTTCTGTTTCATAAGCAAGCTTAGGTGAAGTGAACAGGGATATGAATTTGGCCTCCTCAAACGAGTAATGGTTGGGATGCTGCTTTGCCACTGCATATTTGGGGCAAAGGGTAAGAGTAGCGAAAGCGGTTTTTCCCAACTTTTCACTAAGGTTCCCATCGAAAGGTTTTTCTTGAAAAAGCGTTTCGAGTAGGTAACCTATCAGAGATCAAAATCGAGGATGACATAGATATGGAAGTCCAAGAAAACCTTGGTTTCATTTATTTTTATTAGCACGGCCCTAGCAATCCCACAACACTTGAAAATGAGCCTTGATGGACTTTTGAAGAGTTTGTCGGTCGGGACTAGCAACATGTCACGCAAAAGGGTTTCTGCTAAGAATTGTGACATGATATTGGTCCCAACTATGAGGTTGTGTAGGGCTTCTATAGAAGTTCCCTTTAATGAACAAGACATGGTCATGGAAGGTGAAAGGATCTGAATTGCTTCAGAAGAACATTTCACCTCCATTAACCATTCTTTTGAAGGCTCTATGTTAGGAGAGTCTTCCTTAGAAAGAAATATATTCTCTTCATGCCAAGGAAGGTTTGAGGTTCTGCCATAATCCTTGAATTAAGGAGGTGGTTGGGTTTTACGATGGTAGAAGCATGCTTCTCTAGGATGTGATCAAGGATTTTCCTATGTTCCGTCGTAGTTTTATGTGTAAACGATCCTCCGGCGGTCATGTCAAGGCATAGGGTAGCTTCTATGTCAAGATCCTAATAAAAGAGATGCAAAAGCACACTATCAGGTAGTGACAAGTCTGGGCCAGCATGTATTAACATTGAAAACCTAGCCTAGGCTACACCTATGGACTCCTTCTCATTTTGCTTGAAATTGAGGATTGCCCTTGGTAGATAGTTGATATGGGACATAGGAAAGAATGGAAGACAAAACTTATCTTTAAGTTCTTCCTAGTCCCCATTCATACTTTGTACGGTATTAGTGTACCATTGCTTCGCCTCCCCTTTGAGGGAGAAGGGAAACAATTTCCATATAAGAATTTCTTATGTCATGCCCGGGATGCTCAAGCAAGAACACATTTTCTCGAAATCTTGCAGGTGGTAAAAAGGATCTTCATTGTCATAACTAGAGAAGGGTTGTGCCCAAACCATGGCATTGAATCTAGGGTGGAGTTCATGGCCAGATGAAAGTTTTGATTTTGAAAACAAACAGAGGCTCTGAGAATTCCCCCTTTGAAGCAGAGATATTTTGAATTGGAGTGGTTGGCTTCATGATAGAATAGGTAAAAGAAAACTATTTTTGTTTTTATAAAATAAAGTATATAGATACGAGGACAAACTAGGTTCGAAGAAAATAGCAATTGTTTCCTAAAAATAGTGCCAGAAAGCTTGTTGGTATTTCTTAACAAATGCAGAAGAATCCGCAAGCGTACGTAATTAGCGTTGTAGCCTTCACCCGAAAGTATTCAGGGTATCGTAATTTTCATAGGGAATGGAGGTACTTTCTCCATCTAGTTCATCCAAGGACAACTCAAGGGTAGAGATATAATGGGGTAGAGATGGATTCCTGTAGCTTTTGGGTCTTTAGGATAGCGATACTCTACTTCTACTTGCTTACTTCAGGCACTGGAGATCACCTGGTCTTCCAAGCGATGCCAGCCTGTAGCTCTACGCCGTACCCGAACATGGAGGATTACAAGGGACAGATAGGGCTATCACCACCTACCGCCTACCCCTCAACCATGGAGTACGAGGCAAAGAAAGGTAGCCTCTAGCCTAGACACCACATCTATGGTATCGACTACTACTCTAGTGTTAGCTAGGGCAGTCCGTCTTTATCAGGGACCCTATCACTAGAGTATCCATCACGGGGATGGACGACGAACCTACAAGCAAGTATAGGCAAAACTCAACTAAACAAAAGACACAAATGAATATAAGAACCACAAACACTTACTTAGCCAAGATCCCATTAAGGAGCCAAGTATTTGTTCGTAGAGGTACAAGCTAGAGGAGACACCAACAATCTCGGTGCTTCCCCGCTCTCTTCCCTCACATCTCACTTTCTCACTCTAGCTAGCTACTAGGGCATAGCCCTTTGGAAATGATGCTCAAGTGGTGCTCTTTCTCCCTTGGAATGTTGTTCAAATGAGAGGGAGAGGGCCTCTATATATAGGGGAGGAGAGGGGGAATGTGCCATGGAATCCCCCCCTAAATGGCCCTAAACCGTCATCCAAACCGCCCTTTTGTGCAATAATTGTACCAACACACCTCGCAGTTTCCTTTGGGCTGTCGACATGGACCTCTTGGTGAAAGATGGGCCAGAGAGGGTGTAACACCTCAAGTGTTTAAAATACTAAAACAGGACATGTCATCATATGCATCACAAGGCATTTGGTCATATTGTAAACATTGATATGCATTCACTAAAACAAGTTTACATTTATGTGGTATGTGTTGAATTGTAATGTTTAAATCAAGTTCAAAATTTGGTTTGGATTTGAATTTTCGAGAAAACCCTGATTTTCAGCATTTAAATCCTACCCTAAAAACTCATTTCAAAATCTAAGCATATTTTGGGGTTGAGACCAAAAGCAAAAGTGTAGAGCTTGTCAAGATATACAAAGTTTGTTTTTGGAGTTTCCAAAGTAATGAAAAATTTAAAGTAATTTGAAAAGGCGTAATTCGTTAAATGTTTCCTATTTGAATTCACAAGTTCATTTCAAAATGTAGACCGAACTAGGGGATGGTTATAAAAGCAAAGTTGAAGAACTTTTGATTTTGAACAACTTTTATTTTTGGAGATTGTTGAGTTGTTATACAAATTTTGGAGTAATTTGTGTTTTAAACCGAGGGGCAATTTTGTAATTTTGAGGAACAGTAGCCGTCGGGCAGCTGTCGTCGCCGGCGTGCTTCTCCGGGCTTCCAGTCGCGCCTGTGGCCACCGTTGGCTTTGCACTGGCGCGGAGAAGGTCCCTGCGTGTCCTCTATTTGCTTCCTGGCCGGCCTTTATAGTCAGAGCATCGCCGACGTTCTTCTCTTCTCTTCCTCTGCTTTTCCCGTCGCCACCATCGCAGCTCCGTCGAGCTCTCATCGTCGACCTAGCGCCGTTGCCGTCTCGGTAAAGGCTATCCCAGCTCCATATCTTCCTTGCGAACCCAGCTAGCCAACCTTGGTCACCTGAAATTGCCGAGAACCCGCTGTCCACGCCTTTCTTCCTCGCGGCCGGCAACCTCACCGTCGTGGGCGTGTCATCGTGGCCAGAGTCCTCCGGTGAGCCATTGCCCTTGATCGGTGTACCTACGGCTTCATATCGATTCTGTGGTGCTATATACCTCGTTGATTTATCATTTTTCCCACTGCAGTCGCCGTATCACCGTCACCGACGAGCTTCGCTCCGCCGTGGCCGCTGTCAACGTCGTCACGCGTCACCGTTGCTTCTCCGGTCTCGATGTTTGCTCCAACGTGTTCGTGGTGAGATACTGATGCTTCCTAGACTCTTTGTTTCACCATTACCGGCTTTGTGTCGCCGGCGTAGCGCTGCCGTGCCACCGCATTCGCCATGGCCGGCGTCAACCTTGTTTCGTGTAGTAATTAAGCTCCGTAGTGTCTCAAATCGATGCGCCATGTTGCTGTGAGTGTTTTGGTACCTTGGCCGTCGCCGTTGGTCTCACTGTCGGCGAGGAATCACCGGTCAGCGCGCGTGCCGCCGGAGTCAGCGCTGAAGGTTGAAGATGACAAGTGGGGTCGGGTTGTCAGTGACACAACGTTCAAATTGGATTTTTTTATTTTCAGAATTGAATGAATAGTATATGTTTTTGTTATTTTTGTGTAGATTTATTTATAGCTCCAAAAATTATGAAATTGTTTGTGTGACCTCCATGTGATGTATATTATTTAATAAAAATATAAAATGTTATTTTCAGCACTTTTTGAATGTGATAAAAATTGCTCAATTAATTAATAAATGAGTTTCCATGATTTTTCTAGGCTTATTTATTTATCTAAAAATTATGAAAATTGTTTTTCTACTTAGTTATCATGGGATGAACATTTGAAAAAAAATTTGAGGTCAATTGGAACAAGTGGATTTATTTCATAATTCTTAATTAAATAATTAATTCATAAAAGCAAATAGTAACTTTTAATGATTTAGATTTTGATTGAATTTTTGATTGAGTGATGTCCTTGGGTCATTAGTGGGTAATGATATTTGGTAATTGATGTATAAATTATGAAATAGGTTTAGTTAGTTGACTTGTAACTGTACCGCGAAGGAAAGTTGTATTCCAATTGTTAACTTTTGCATCCATCATCGAGCATCATATTTTGTATCTCGCATCATGTTAAACATAGCATTGTTACTACGTGTAGTGAACAAAGGTGAGCACGTAGTGGTTAATCAAGTGGTTGAGGAGGTTGGATGGAGGCAGCGGCCTCAACATCATCTATGCCGACACCCTCGATGCCATGGGCATCAGCCGCTTACGCACCCGGCCAAGTGGGGGCACCTTTCCACGGCATCGTGCCTAGAAAGCCCGTCACTTTTGGGACCCCTTCCAACTTCAGGATGGAGACCCTCACCTTCAAGGTGGTCGGATTCCATGGAACATGCCACGCTGTGTTGGGGCAGCCATGCTACACGAAGTTCATGGCGGTACCCAACTACATGTACCTCAAGTTGAAGATGCTAGGGCCAAAGGGCATCATCACCGTCGGCACTTCCATTCAGCGCACTTATGAGTACGAGGTGGAGTGCTGTGAGCTCGCCTCAGCGGTCATCGCCTCTGAGGAGCTTCCGACTGTCCACCAGGTGGATGACGAGGAGGCGTCCGATGTGAAAAAGGCCTCGGGAACGTTTCGACCGGCCGAGGACACCAAGGAGATCCCTCTCGATCCCAGTAGCTCAAAGGGGAAGACGGTGCGCATCAGCACCGCCCTCACCCCAAAATAGGAAAGCGCGCTCGTCGACTTCCTCTGCGCGAATAGAGATGTCTTCGCGTGGAAACCCTTGGACATGTCTAGCATACCGAGGAAAGTCACTAAGCACGCCTTGTGGATCAGGCCAGGCTCCAAGCCGGTGAAGCAATGACTGCGCCGCTTCGACGAGGAGAAGCACAGGGTCATCGGCGAGGAGGTGACAAAGCTTCTAGCGGCCGGATTCATCAAGGAAGTACACCACCCTGAGTGGCTATCCAACCCTGTTCTTATAAGAAAAAAGAAAGGGAAATGGAGGATGTGTGTTGACTACATGAGTCTTAACAAGGCGTGTCCTAAGGATTTGTTTCCTTTGCCATGCATAGATCAAGTAGTCGACTCAACATAAGGGTGTGAAACCCTAGCTTCCTTGACGCATACTCCGGCTACCACCAGATCATGATGAAGGAGTCTGACCAGCTCGTGACCTCCTTCATCACTCCATTCAGATCGTACTATTATGTTTCCATGCCATTCGGTCTGAAAAATGTTGGGGCTACATACCAGCAATGTATGCTCAAATGCTTCGGAGACCTCATCGGGTGAACCGTTGAGACCTACATAGACGACATCGTAGTCAGGTCCAAACAAACTGAGAACCTAGTAGCCGACCTTGAATTGTCCTTCAAAAGGCTCAGGAAGAACGACATCAAACTTAACCCTGAGAAATGCATTTTTGGGGTTCCGGGGGTATGTTGCTCGGGTTCATCATCTCCGAGCGCGGCATCGAGGCCAACCCCACAAAAATCACGGTCATTACCAAAATGGGCCTGATTTAGAACCTCAAGGGGGTACAAAGGGTCACAGGATGCCTAGCGGCGCTAAGCCGCTTCATCGCATGCCTTGGCGAATGAGGACTGCCCCTATACAGGTTACTGAAAAAATCCATCCGCTTTGAGTGGACCCCCGAGGCTTAGGAAGCACTTGACAAGCTCAAGATCCTTCTATCTACGGCCCTGATCCTGGTCCCGCCGATCGGACAGGAGCCTCTCCTACTCTACATAGCGGCCACCACCTAGGTGGTCAGTGTCATCCTCGTAGTAGAGCGAGAGGAGCAAGGACACACCCTCAAAGTACAACGCCCCATGTACTTTGTCAGCGAAGTCCTCTCTGACTCCAAGACTTGGTATCCATAGCTCCAGAAGCTTCTGTACGCAGTCCTCATCACTAAGAGGAAGCTCCGACACTACTTCGGGTCACACCCAGTGACAGTCGTGTCTTCCTTTCCTCTTGGTGAGGTCATCTAGAACCGTGAGGCAATGGGAAGGACCGCAAAATGGGCACTCAAGCGGATGGACCAGGGGATCACCTATGCCCCCCGAGTAGCCATCAAGTCGCAAGTACTCGCCGACTTCATTGCGGAATGGACTAAGGTCCAGACCCCATCGGTGGCTGTCGACCAAGAGTACTGGATGATGTTCTTCGACGGATTGCTAACAAAGAAAGGAGCTAGCACGGGTCTAGTCTTCATCTCTCCACTCGGGGTGCGCATACAGTATGTAGTCCGCCTTCACTTTTCTGCTTCTAATAACATGGCAGAGTATGAGGCCTTAGTCAATGGCCTATGTGTCACCGCCGAGCTAGGCATCCGAAGGCTAGAAGTCCGCGGTGACTCGCAGCTCATTGTGGGCCAAGTCATGAAGGACTCAAGCTATCATGACCCCAAGATGGCCGCATACTGCCGCAAGGTCCGCCGACTCAAAGAAAAGTTCGACGGCCTCGAACTGAACCACATCCCGTGAAGGGACAACGAGGCAGCCGATGCCCTGGTGAAGATCGCATCTAATCAGGATCCGGTCCTGACTGGGGTCTTTGCCAGCGACCAAGACCACCCCACAGCGTGGTATGGAGAAGCGGGAGGAGTTGGTAGCCTGCTGCCCACCCGAAAACACAGAGTGGACCGGCTATCCTCAGGGGCTGACCCCTCAGCGGCCCCCGCGGCCTTCATGGTCATGCAAGCCGATGAGGACATGACAAGCGAACCCGACCCCTAGGCTGACTGGAGGGTGCCGTTCCTCGACTGTTTGATCCGAGAGGTACTCCCCACTGACAAAACAGAGGCACGATGGCTCGCACGCCGAGCTAAGTCCTTCGTTATCATCGATGGAGAGCTCTACTGAAAGAGTCGCACCAAGGTCCTGCAATGATGTATCCTGACCGAGCAGGGGGTCAAGTTGCTAGAGGACATCCATGGTGGGGCCTGTGGGCATCACGCCGCACCACGCGGCCTAGTCGGAAACATGTTCCGACAGGGGTTCTACTGGCCAACGACAGTGGCCGACGCTAAGCGAATCATGCGCACCTACAAAGGGTGCCAATTCTATGCTCGGTAGACATACATGCTGGCCCAGGCACTCCAAACGATTCCCATCACTTGGTCATTCGCGGTCTAGGGCTTGATCTAGTTGGACCCCTCAAAAAGGCGCCCAGGGGCTACACCCATCTCCTTGTCGCCGTGGACAAGTTCTCCAAGTGGATAGAGGCTCAGCCGATCTCTAGAATTTGATCGGAGGAGGCCGTGAAGTTCTTCACCGACATCATCCACCGCTTCAGAATCCCTAACTCTATCATCACAGACAATGGGACATAGTTCATGGGGAAGAAATTCCTCGATTTCTGCGACAAGCACCACATCCGAGTTGACTGGGCTACCGTGGCGCACCCCCGCATGAATGGGCAGGTCGAGCACGCCAATGACATGATCCTGTGGGGCCTCAAGCCATGGATCTTCAATCAGTTGAACCAGTATGGCAAGCGATGAGTCGCAGAGTTGCCCTTAGTGGTTTGGAGCCTGCATACGACCCGTAGCCAGGCAACCGGCCACACTCCCTTCTTTATGGTCTACGGTGCCGAGGCTATCCTCCCCACTGATCTTAAATACGGGCCGCCAAGGGTGAAGGTGTACACCGACTAGGGAAACAAGACATACCTCGAAGACACCGTAGATCAGCTCAATGAAGCACGCGACGTTTCCCTCCTCCGATTGGCCAAGTACCAGTAGGCGATGCATCAGTACCACAGCCACCGCATCCATGGTCGGGCCTTCAGCGCTGGTGACCTAGTACTACGCCTCGTGCAGAGCAACAAAATTTGCCACAAGCTATCACCGCCTTAGGAAGGACCCTACATCGTCACCGAGGTACTCCGACCAGGCATGTACAAGCTCAAGGATGCTGATGGACAAGTCCTCACCAACGCCTGGAACATCGAACAACTACGTTGCTTTTACCCTTAGTCTTTTCTAAATGTCATCATTGTAATTACGAAAGCTAAGGGTGATAATTTTAAATAAAACAAAGTGTTACCTCATAACGCTTTCGCTGAATGTCCGCCCAATTTCTAGTGACGCCCGACCCTAGCAACGACCTGGGGCCGAGCCTCACTCGGGGGCTGGCAAACGAACTACAACCAACAAAATTTCCTTTTCATCCAACCCCTTCTTACAATAGGATCCTCGAATAAGAGTTGCAAAAAACTAAACGCCGAGTAAAACTGGTTGGACTGCGAGAAGCCTACACCCCAGCGGCTACGGTGCCACTTGCTCACCAGTGTGATCGGTGCTCGGTCACTCGCAACTCTAATTCCCGTTGTCCTATCACGAGCTAAGGGTCAGATCGCAACAACCTTTTTATACGTATAAAAAGAAGGGCTAGATATCCTTTTCTGACCAAAAAACTTGAAGTTCTTAACTTCTTCGATTCTGACCTCATCCGACTAACTAGCCCCTCGTGGGCAGCACTTCGTTATCCGACTCCTCTATAGGGTCCCACATTGAGTGTTTCCTCCCTCGCTCGAAGTCAAGCCTTCGAAGGAGTGTTCCACCCCTTCAAAGCCTCGGGGGCTACACCCGACAGGTGCGCTCGCACGCACCCATCGGAAGGACGGACAAAACACGCCAAACAACTACGCTAAGGGTCAGAGCGCAACGATTCTTCCGCATGCATAAAGAGAAGAAAAGTCAACATATGTTTTTTCAGCCAAAAAGGGAGTTCTGAACTATCATAAAGTTTATTACATACTTCCATACTTTGGACATTAAACTAATTACCCCTTTTAGGGGAGAATCTCCTCTTCCATGCCTTCAGCCAGACTCCACGCCAGGGGAGCCACCTTCTCCTCGATATCGTCCATCTGGTCATCGATGTAGCCAGGCACGAAGCCTTCGCTCATTAGGTCGATGCTCTCATAGTGCGTGTGGGTGACTGCGAAGGCCCACTGGATGCCGAGTTGCAGCGCATCCCTCGCAAGTTCACACGCTTGGTCAGTAATACTAAGGGCACAAACTACGAGGGAGCTGGTCCCTTGCGGAGAAGTCATCCCGAGGTCATCCATCACTAGCCTGATGGTGGTGCGCAGACTATCATGCTCACTGGACTCCGCCTCGAGGTTCTTCGACGCCTTGACAAGCTTCCTCGTCAGATCCTACGCCTTCTCGGTCTTCGCCGCCAGCCGGCCGCCGAAACCTATCCTGACCATGCATCGGACCATGTCAGAGGACCGATAACGACTTTCCCAAAAAAAGAAGAAACGGGCGGGAGGCCCGGGTGAAAGTCCTATGTTTGGTGTTGGTAATTAGTGACAATACCTAAGTACTAATCCTATGCCTAAGTTGTATGTAGCATATGAGGATTAGTACATTCCAAGGTTGGTGGCAAGATGGACATGGTGATCATGATGGCCACACTTGGATTTGGACGCAACCCTATGTGATCAAGGCAAAGGTATATGCTTAAGGGTTGTGTTTTAGTAACCAAGACACCTAGTGGGTGTGGTTACATTATAGGATAGATAGCCGTACTATAAAGAGGGGAATGACGCGGCTATTGAACTCCTAAGTGCCTCTAGATGTGCATTTCATGATCATATGCATTTGGATAGAACTAATATCGCCTCGAAAAATGATTGTGAAAATGCTAACACACTCACACATGATGAGATCACTTGGTGATGTTAGCACGTTTGCGACGGCGGTGGAGTTTGAGCGGTAGAGAGGGTTTGGGATCCTCTCTCCCTCCCGCCGAGCTTGTGAGGCGGGATTCAGGCGTTTTTGAGAAGTTAAAACGATTATTTTCCACTACGCCGGAAGTCCGGAAAAGAAACGGAGGCGAACGGAGGTCACAGAGGTGACCGGACGCTGGACCGGACGTGGTCCTTGCATGACCGGACGCGTCCGGTCAGTGTTCAGTGTCTGCGCGTTTTTCAATTCGATGATCGGACACGAGGCGCGTCCGGTTACTGATGATCGGACGCGTCCGGTCGTTCAGGGAGCTTACTGGACTATAACCGGACGCTGGCACTGTCGCGTCCGGTCATTTTCTTCAGCGCGTCCGGTCACTATTTCGTTGAGCGCTGCTCAGGCGACCAGCGCGTCCGGTCCTTCACGGGACCAGCGCGTCCGGTCGTTCCCGGTGCGTCCGGTCAGTTGGACCAGCGCGTCCGGTCGTTGCTTCGCAGTTAGCCGTTGGGCGACCAGCGCGTCCGGTCGTTTGGACCAGCGCGTCCGGTCAGTACTTCACGAGTTAGCCGTTGGGCGACCGGCGCGTCCGGTCAGTTGGACCAGCGCGTCCGGTCAGCCCGATTTCGGCTGTTTAAGTTTCCAACGGCTATATTCGAAGGGGTACGTCTATAAATACTCGTTGGCCAGCTCAAGGCTCTCTCTCTCAAACATTTGACATACTTGTGAGCACTTTGAGCTAAGCAACTCCCCTCCCACTCATCTCTCTTGCTTCTTTGCATATTCGAAGTGAGATTGAGTGATCCAAGTGCATTTGCATTGTGAGATTGCATCTAGTTGGCACTTGGTGGTTGATTTGCTGCGGGATTCTTGTTTCTCTTGGTGGTTGCCGCCACCTAGATGGCTTGGAGAAACTTGGAGGCGTTGGCAAGAGTTGGTGATTGTTCTTGGCCACCTCCGGTGATTGTGAGGGGTTTGTGCCTACCTCGGCGAAGCGCCAAAGGCAACGTTAGTATATTGCTCGTGTCATTGCAACCTTTTTGCCATTTGGTAGGTTCTTGTGGTGCCTTTTGAGAGGCTCGGTGTGTGACCGATTAGCCACCGAACCACGTGGCGAAGAGGGACACAACGGTGACTAGCGTGCCGGCAAGCACGTGAACCTCGGGATAAATCTTCGTGTCATCACTTTCATATTGTGATTGATTGATCCCGGTGTTCGGTTATCTTGGTATTCATCTCTTGATTATATTGATTGGTTGGCTCAATTCTTCGCCCCTCGGTGATACCCTCCTAACTCTCTCATGTATTAATTTCTTAGTTATCTTTGCTAGCGAGTTAGCTTTGCTAGAGTAGCTTCTTTGTGTAGCTTGCTAGTTATAGTTTCCTTCTCGGTTTGACTTGTGCGGTTGAGTGCAATTACTAGAATTATGAATTGGTTAGGTGGCTTGCAAACACCCCGTAGGCTAAGCAAAACTCGCATCTCGCTATTTGTTTTATTGATAAACTTGTTTAGCTTATCTTTGTAGAAAATTTTAATAGGCTATTCACCCCCCCTCTAGCCATCAAGACCTTTCAAGTGGTATCGGAGCCGTGGTCACCGTTTGTAAGGCTTAACAACCTCGGTGTAAGATGGCTCAAGTTATGTTCAATCATGTTAATGGCAAGCCTCCATTCTTTGATGGCGTCTCTTCCTTTGATCATTGGAAAAGGAAGATGAAGCAATATCTAGGCAATATACATGAGAAGGTTTGGGATGTGACCAAAGAAGGATACGTCATTCTTGATGAGGAAAACCTCACTCCCAATGACCACATCAACAAATAATGCAATACGGCGGCACTTGACACAATCTATCGTGCCATTGATGATAAAGTATTTGAGCAAATCAAAGATCTTGAAAAGGCAAATGAGCTTTGGATAAGGCTTGAAGAAACATATGAAGGTACTTCAACGGTAAAAAGTGCCAAACTATATATGCTCAAGGACAAGTTCTCCACATTCAAGATGAAGGATGATGAATCCATCCCGGAGATGTTCTATAGGCTCCTAGTCATTGTCAATGATCTCAAGGGGCTTGGGGAGAAGGTTGAGGAAAAGGACTTCTCACACAAGTTCTTGATGTGCTTACCCAAGAAGTTTGCCACCTTGAGAAGAATGATCTTTAGAGAGGGATTGGACAAGGTCAAACCAACCAATGTGCTTGGAGATATAATGACCGATGCCCAATACAATGATGAAGAAGATGAGGTAGAAGAGAAGAAGGAGACCAAGGTCAAGCAAGAGAAGCCCATTGCATTCAAGGCTTCATCCAATAAGGGCAAGAGCAAGGTAGAAAGTGATGATGATGATCCATTCGATGATGAGACCATGGCCCTCCTTGTGCACAAGATGGGAAGGTTCATGAAGAAGAAAGGATATGGGGCAAGGAAGAGGAGAGACACTATAAAGGCAAAGACCCTTTGCTACAATTGCAATAGCCCCGATCACATAGTGGCGGATTGCCCCTATGAAGATAAGAGATTTCATAATGGGGACTTGAAGCTCAAGAAGAACAAGAAGGATAAGAAAGAGAATGAGAAGAAAGCAAAGAAGAGCTTCACTTTCAACAAGAAGAAGAAGGGTGGTGGTTATGTAGTCACTTAGGATAGTGACAACTCCGATAGTGATGATGATGAAAGCTCTAGTGATGATGAGAGGATCACTCGACGAGCCACTGCAAACATCGCCCTCTTCAACAAGCCATCCATCTTCGACACTACATCAACATGCCTTATGGCCAAGCCTACCAAGGTAAAACATGATGATAGTGATGATGATTCTTGTGCTAGTGATGATTGTAGGAGTGATGATGAGGAGGATGAGGACTACTCCAAGGATGATCTATTAGGCATAATAGATCAAATGAGCAAGGGCTACAAGAGGACAACCAAGAAATACAAAATCTTGGAACAAGAGCTCATTGCCAAGAGCAATGAAAATGATGCCTTGATGGAGGAGCTTGTTGCTCTCAAAAAGAGTAAGGAGTGCAAAGGAATTGAACAAGAGCTCAAAGCTCTTAGGAAATCCTTTGATGAGCTAGAGGCTTCTCGTGAGTGTCTAAAGGAAGACCACGAGGATCTTGAAATTGCTCACACTAGGCTTAAGGAAGCCCACTCCACTCTACTTGAGCTCATCAAGGAAAAGGACCTTAAGTTGGAGAAGTTCATGAAGGAAGCTAAGGAGGAGCAAGTGATTGTCACTTGTGATATTGGACTAACATGTGATATTATTGATGATTCTTTATTTGTTAGTCCTACTAATGCTTCATATAGCTCATCATCATCCACCACAACTAACTCTACCTCTACTACTAGTGATTCATCACTTGTGGTTGAGACTCTCAAGAGAGAGGTGGATGATCTCACCCGCGCATTAGGCAACGCCTATGGTGGGGATGCCCGCTTGCTAAAATGCTTGGGTAGCCAAAGGTTCTCTCTTAACAAAGAGGGATTGGGCTATACTCCCAAGAAGGGCAAGGTGGCCTTTGCTACTCCAAAGTCTCGCTTTGTGAAGAGCAATGGTCGTTATTGCAATAGATGCAAGCAAGTTGGGCATCTAGAGATTAATTGCAATAAAATGAACAAGAACAAGAAAAATGCTAATGTACCTTATATTCCTTTTGATTCTTGTTATGTGCTTACCAAGGGTGAGAAAGGTGTGCATGCTAGGTTTGTTGGTACACCAATTATGAGCCCAAAGAAGAAGGCCATTTGGGTACCAAAGAGCTTAGTGACTAACCTCCAAGGACCCAAGCAAGTATGGGTACCTAAAAGACATTAAATTGTTTTGTAGGTAAATTACAAGGCCGGAGGAAGGCATTGGGTGCTTGATAGTGGGTGCTCTCAACATATGACCGGTGATTCAAGAATGTTCAACTCTCTCAAATCAAATGATAGTGGCATTGATAGTATCACATTTGGTGACAATAGCAAGGGTGATGTAAAGGCTCTTGGAAGGATTGCAATCTCTAATGATCATAGCATTTCCAATGTGCTCTTAGTTGAAAAGTTGAACTTCAATCTTCTCTCGGTTGCTCAATTGTGTGATCTCGGTTTCAAGTGCATATTTGGTGTTGATGATGTGGAGATAGTTAGTGTTGATGGCTCTAACTTGATCTTCAAAGACTTTAGATATGAGAATCTATACTTGGTTGATTTCAATGCTAGTGACACTCAACTTTCAACATGCTTGCTCACCAAATCAAGTATGGGTTGGTTGTGGCATAGAAGACTAGGTCATATTGGCATGAAGCAATTGAACAAGTTAGTGAAGCATGACTTAGTTAGAGGCTTGAAGGATGTCACATTAGAGAAGGATAAGCTATGTAGTGCATGTCAAGCCAGAAAGCAAGTAGGCAACACTCATCCATTGAAGAGCATTATGATTACTTCCAAGGCATTTGAGTTGTTGCACATGGATCTATTTGGGCCAACTACATACACAAGCATTGGTGGCAACAAGTATGGTTTTGTGATTGTGGATGATTTCACTAGATACACATGGGTATTCTTTCTTGTGGACAAGAGTGATGTATTTGACATATTCAAGAAGTTTATCAAGAGAGTGCAAAATGAGTTTGAGACCACAATCAAGAAAGTAAGAAGTGACAATGGAAGTGAGTTTAGAAACACAAGAGTTGATGAGCTATGTGAGGAGCTTGGAATCAAGCATCAATTCTCGGCCAAGTATACACCTCAATCAAATGGCTTAGTTGAGAGGAAAAATAGAACCTTAATTGATATGGCAAGATCAATGTTGAATGAGTATAATGTGAGTCATTCATTTTGGGCCGAAGCAATCAACACGGCTTGCTTCTATAGCAACCGCCTCTATTGCCACAAGTTTCTAGAGAAGACACCATATGAGATCTTAAATGGAAGAAAGCCCAATATTGCATACTTTCGGGTATTTGGTTGCAAATGCTATATCTTAAAGAAGGACACTAGATTGAGCAAGTTTGAGAAGAAATGTGATGAAGGCTTCCTACTTGGTTACTCAACTACTAGCAAAGCTTATAGAGTATGGAACCTAGCTAGTGGACAACTTGAAGAAGTGCATGATGTTGAATTTGATGAAACAAATGGCTCTCAAGATGAAGAAGATAACTTAGATGATGTGAGAGGAACTCAATTAACTAATGCTATGAAAGAAATGGACATTGGTGATATAAGGCCAAAGCAAGTGATTGATGTGGATGACAACAAAGATCAAGTGCTCCAAAGTCCAATTACACAAGCTAGTGGTTCTCTAATGCAAAATCAAGCTAGTACATCATCTCAAGTGCAACAAGATCAACAAGTGGCTAGTTCATCATCTCCAACTCATGATCAACATCAACATCCAAGCAATCAAGTCCAAGTGCTTCAACCAACTAACATTGTAAGAGACCATCCATTGGATTCCATCATTGGTGACATACAAAGAGGAGTTCAAACTAGATCAAGATTGGCATCATTTTGTGCTCACTCATCTTTTGTGTCAATGGAAGAACCCAAGGACATTGATAAAGCATTGAGAGATCCGGATTGGGTAAATGCAATGCATGAAGAGCTCAACAACTTTAAGAGAAATAAAGTATGGGAACTAGTTGAAAGGCCTAAGGATCACAATGTCATTGGAACAAGATGGGTCTTTCGCAACAAACAAGATCAAGATGGGATAGTAGTAAGGAACAAAGCAAGACTAGTGGCTCAAGGTTACACACAAATAGAGGGTCTTGACTTTGGTGAAACTTATGCCCCGGTTGCAAGATTGGAAGCAATTAGGATCTTACTTGCCTATGCTTGTGCTCACAATATCAAGCTATATCAAATGGATGTAAAGAGTGCATTTCTCAATGGGTACATTCAAGAGGAGGTGTATGTGGAGCAACCTCCCGGTTTTGAAGATGACAAGAAACCCAATCATGTATACAAGTTAAGGAAAGCTTTGTATGGATTAAAGCAAGCACCTAGAGCATGGTATGAAAGATTGATGGACTTCTTGTTATCCAAAGGATTTGTCATGGGCAAAGTTGATACAACTCTTTTCACCAAGAAGATTGGGAAAAACTTGTTTGTGTTGCAAATATATGTTGATGATATCATATTCGATTCAACCAATCAAGATTATTGTGATGAGTTTGGGAAAATGATGGCAAAGGAATTTGAAATGTCAATGATTGGTGAACTTAGTTTCTTTCTTGGACTTCAAATCAAACAAATGAAGGAAGGAACATTTGTAAGCCAAACCAAGTACATCAAAGATATGCTCAAGAAGTTTGGCATGGAAGATGCAAAGAGTATTACAACTCCAATGGGCACTAGTGGAAGTTTGGATATTGACAAGAGTGGCAACATGGTGGATCAAAAGCTATATAGATCAATGATTGGTAGCCTACTCTATGTGACGGCATCAAGGCCCGATGTGATGTTTAGTGTATGTATGTGTGCAAGATTTCAAGCCTCACCAAGAGAAAGTCATTTGAAGGCAACAAAGAGAATATTGAGGTACTTAAAGCATACACAAGATGTTGAATTGTGGTATCCCAAAGGTGCAAGTTTTGAGCTAGTTGGATATTCGGATTCCGACTATGCCGGTGATAAAGTGGAGATAAAGAGCACTTCCGGGACATGTCAATTGTTGGGAAGATCACTTGTCTCATGGTCATCCAAGAAGCAAAATAGTATTGCACTATCTACCGCCGAAGCCGAATACATCGCCGCGGGTAGTTGTTGTGCACAAATCTTGTGGATGAAGGCAACATTGAAGGATTTTGGAATCAATTTCAAGAATGTGCCATTGCTATGTGACAATGAAAGTGCCGTGAAGCTAACCAACAATCCGGTTCAACATCAAAGAACAAAGCATATTGATGTTCGCCATCACTTTATTAGAGATCATCAACAAAAGGGTGACATTGCTATTGAGAGTGTTGGCACCGAAGACCAATTAGCCGATCTATTCACCAAGCCACTTGATGAGAAGAGATTTCACAAGCTAAAGAATGAGTTGAACATACTTGACTTCTCCAACATGAGTTGATGCACCCCATATATGACATGCCTCTCCTTCGAGCCCCAAGGTACAATTGGTTAACATGTCATACATTCTATGCTAAGGACTTGTTTAGTGCATCTAGTCATGATTTCTTATGTTCTAGGATCATTCATGAAAATTAAATGAATTTGAAGTTTATATGGTGCCACTATTGTTTCCATGACTTGTATGATCTAGTGGTAGCATATAACTTGTTTAAGTAGCTTGTGATCCTAAGTGTTTTAATCTAGAAAACTTGTCTAAATATTTGCTTCAACATGGTGCATGATAACCCTTCTAGTGAGGTGTGAAGAAGCTTGCCCTTGGATCAAACCGAAGTATTTTATTTATGCAAGCAATCTAGGTTGAATCATAAACTTGATCCTCACCCCATATTTCAACATGATAATCTATTTAAAGTTTGCTCCTTGTGGTCAATTGGTGCCGAAGGGGGAGAAAATATTGTTCACAAAGATAGAACTCAAAAAATGTTATGGGGGAGAAAATGTTGTTCACAAAGTTAAATCCTAAAGGGGGAGAATTGATAAAAGAAGCACACAAGTAGGGGGAGCAAGCTCTTAAACATGAATGTTGCATTTCTATGTGCACTTCATATGTATGATGCATAGTTATGCATTTCGTTTTCTCCGATACATCGCTTGTGTGGTGACTTGCTAGTATAATTTGAATGATGCATTGTGGTACTAGCATGAATAGGAAGTAGTTAGATTTTTGTTGCTTCATGTTTTTCAAAGTGGTACTAGAACCTTGCTTATAAATGTTGATCTCACGAGGTTTCTAGTTATGTTAGTGCTTTTACAAGTGGAATCTAACTACACAAGGTGCTAAGATGGTGTTTATCGCTACTCCGATGGTATCACGCTTCAAAGGTCTATAATCTTAAACACTTAGCACCTATTGGTAGACAATGCTCCTAATCTTTCTTATCTAACATGTATGCTTCCAAAATCCAAACATATAGCATACATGTAGGGGGAGCCATTGCTATCAATTTGAATTCATGATCACATGTTCATAATTCTTACACATGGTAATATACTTAGACAATGTGACATGGGTTCAATCAAAATTTTATCATAATATCTTTGTGAAAGGTTTGTCACCAATTACCAACAAGGGGGAGATTGAAAGTCCTATGTTTGGTGTTGGTAATTAGTGACAATACCTAAGTACTAATCCTATGCCTAAGTTGTATGTAGCATATGAGGATTAGTACATTCCAAGGTTGGTGGCAAGATGGACATGGTGATCATGATGGCCACACTTGGATTTGGACGCAACCCTATGTGATCAAGGCTAAGGTATATGCTTAAGGGTTGTGTTTTAGTAACCAAGACACCTAGTGGGTGTGGTTACATTATAGGATAGATAGCCGTACTATAAAGAGGGGAATGGCGCAGCTATTGAACTCCTAAGTGCCTCTAGATGTGCATTTCATGATCATATGCATTTGGATAGAACTAATATCGCCTCGAAAAATGATTGTGAAAATGCTAACACACTCACACATGACGAGATCACTTGGTGATGTTAGCACGTTTGCGACGGCGGTGGAGTTTGAGCGGTAGAAAGGGTTTGGGATCCTCTCTCCCTCCCGCCGAGCTTGTGAGGCGGGATTCAGGCGTTTTCAAGAAGTTAAAACGATTATTTTCCACTACGCCGGAAGTTCGGAAAAGAAACGGAGGCGAACGGAGGTCACAGAGGTGACCGGACGCTAGACCGGACGCGGTCCTTGCATGATCGGACGCGTCCGGTCAGTGTTCAGTGTCTGCGCGTTTTTCAGTTCGATGATCGGACGCGAGGCGCGTCCGGTCACTGATGATCGGACGCGTCCGGTCGTTCAGGGAGCTTACTGGACTGTAACCGGACGCTGGCACTGTCGCGTCCGGTCATTTTCTTCAGCGTGTCCGGTCACTATTTCATTGAGCGCTGCTCAGGCGACCAGCGCGTCCGGTCCTTCACGGGACCAGCGCGTCCGGTCGTTCCTGACGCGTCCGGTCAGTTGGACCAGCGCGTCCGGTCGTTGCTTCATAGTTAGCCGTTGGGCGACCAGCGTGTCCGGTCGTTTGGACCAGCGCGTCCGGTCAGTACTTCACGAGTTAGCCGTTGGGCGACCGGCGCGTCCGTTCAGTTGGACCAGCGCGTCCGGTCAGCCCGATTTCGGCTGTTTAAGTTTCTAACGGCTATATTCGAAGGGGTACGTCTATAAATACTCATTGGCCGGCTCAAGGCTCTCTCTCTCAAACATTTGACATACTTGTGAGCACTTTGAGCTAAGCAACTCCCCTCCCACTCATCTCTCTTGCTTCTTTGCATATTCGAAGTGAGATTGAGTGATCCAAGTGCATTTGCATTGTGAGATTGCATCTAGTTGGCACTTGGTGGTTGATTTGCTGCGGGATTCTTGTTTCTCTTGGTGGTTGCCGCCACCTAGACGGCTTGGAGCAGCTTGGAGGCGTTGGCAAGAGTTGGTGATTGTTCTTGGCCACCTCCGGTGATTGTGAGGGGTTTGTGCCTACCTCGGCGAAGCGCCAAAGGCAACGTTAGTATATTGCTCGTGTCATTGCAACCTTTTTGCCATTTGGTAGGTTCTTGTGGTGCCTTTTGAGAGGCTCGGTGTGTGACCGATTAGCCACCGAACCACGTGGTGAAGAGGGACACAACGGGGACTAGCGTGCCGGCAAGCACGTGAACATCGGGATAAATCTTCGTGTCATCACTTTCATATTGTGATTGATTGATCCCGGTGTTCGGTTATCTTGGTATTCATCTCTTGATTATATTGATTGGTTGGCTCAATTCTTTGCCCCTCGGTGATACCCTCCTAACTCTCTCATGTATTAATTTCTTAGTTATCTTTGCTAGCGAGTTAGCTTTGCTAGAGTGGCTTCTTTGTGTAGCTTGCTAGTTGTAGTTTCCTTCTCGGTTTGACTTGTGCGGTTGAGTGCAATTACTAGAATTGTGAATTGGTTAGGTGGCTTGCAAACACCCCGTAGGCTAAGCAAAACTCGCATCTCGCTATTTGTTTTATTGATAAACTTGTTTAGCTTATCTTTGTAGAAAATTTTAATAGGCTATTCACCCCCCTCTAGCCATCAAGACCTTTCACCGGGGCCTTACCGTTCGCTTCGGCCTAGATACGCCGAATCTCCTTGTCACGTCGAGTGCCTCTGTGGTGAGCTTGCCGGCCACCTCCTGGGCCACCACCTTTAGGTCCCTCTCGGCCTGAAGAGCCTGGCGTGTCGAGTTGCGCTCTTGCTCTACAGACTGAAGCGTTCCTGTGGCCGACCATGTGAGCTTGTGGGCCTTAGCCTCCCGACTCTGAAGGTTGGCCAACTCTAGGTTCGTAGAAGCAAGCTTCTCGGCCAGCCGCTCCTGCAACTGCCCCTCCTCGGCGAGACGATCCCAAACGTCCCTCTCCTGATGGAGGAATAGGGATTTCTCCTGACTAAGGTCCATTAGCAACTCTAGAGGAAGCAAGCGGCCATGAGCACACAAAACCAAAGGGCGAAACAGAGGAAGGTGGAGCCTAGAAACCCAAACGAGTCATACCTAGCCTGCCAGGATGACTACGTCGTTCAGGGCCTCCATCGCACAGGATAGTGAGTGCACCACCACCTCGGCTATGCCGCGGACACGCCCGTGGACCCTAGCCTCCTCCTGGTCATCGAGAATGAAGACTGTTTTTTCTAGATCCTGCCGGTCGGCCCAGCGGATCTAGGGTCCGCCCTACACGTGTGACTCATGGCCTCTCCGGACCAGAGGCAGTGATGACCCGACGTCGATAGAGGCGGTGGCCATCTCCACCAAGGACGTCTGACCGACAAGGCCCGACGGTGCCTCCTCGAGCCGCGTCGGTTCACCTGTCAGTGGCACGCCCTCTAGGGCAAACTCTCTATCATCGGGAGACGGAGATGGCATGCGTGGAGGAGCGTCCACTGGCGCCCCTATCGCCGACCCCGGTGCAGTGTCGACGGGCACCAGACTCGGACGATGAGCCATGAGACGCTTCTGAGGCGCCATCTACAGAGGGATCGTAATCCCCTCGGCCCTGCAGGAAAAGGTGGGGATGAACAAAATCGAAACTGACACACACAACCTACGAGACAGTTCCTTGACTCACCTCGAGGACACCTTGTGGACATGTTTGGGGACCAGGTCATCCGACCCCAGCTGTGCCTCATCGGTGCGTGACCGCTTCATGGCATCCCTCGCCTCTGAGGACACAGGCATAGCCGGGACGTCTGACTCTAGCCGCGCCTCCTCAGCACGTGGACGCGGTGGGTCCCAGCGTGATGGGGCACACCGCCCCCACGATCTCCACCGGTGCGACCCCCTCCTCCGACGTGAGGGGATCCAACGCAGCGGGGCGGCCCGCCTCCATCGACCCTGACGGCACGACCTCCTTGTCTTGACCAAGGATGTGGAACGCGAAGGGCCCCACCACCGATGGGGGTGGGACCTCATCCTCATCCTCGATCATGGCCCAGACTTGAGAAGGCAGGCCACCGACCGCTACACCCTCCGATGAGCCCTGATGGCGCTTCCCATGTCGGAGCTTCTCCCGCTCTTTCTTGGCCTTCTTAGTCTTCTTTCGCTCCTTCTTCAGCTTCACCGCCTCGGCCGCGGCGTGATTAGCAGCCTTCCTGACCGTGTCTTCCGACAGCGGTGCTTTGGCGTCTTAAACGACAAGGCCAGACTATGAGATCCGACACCGAATTTAGATGCAGAGGAGGGCTGAGTAAGAAAAGAGGACTCAGAAGGTAGCTTACCAGCTCGACGAAGCCCACGTTCAGACGCATCGCCGGATGCCCGGGACCAAGTAGACCAGCATCAGGTCCACCGACGCACCCGACGAGCTCTCCATGGCCTCCTTGATGCGCTGCGCCACCTCCCTGATGCTGAGCGCGCCGTCGGCCACCATCACTGACCCCTCCTAGGGCACGTCTAGTGTCATCTGGTACATGGGGAGGGCGCACACCATCAACGGCGCTAACCTCCGAACGTGGTAGGCGCCGATGACTCCGCTCCCTCGCAAGACGTGGGCCTTTAGAGTCCTGACAGCATGGATGAGGTCACTGAGCCTCCTCATCTCCTTGTAGATGGGTCCATACCACCACATCTCTGGTGCCTCCTCGATCACGTGGCCGGATAAGACGGGTAGGGGGCCAGCGAGGTCATTCCTCAGGTAGAACCAGAGCTTATGCCACCCCTTGTTCGATTTTGACAAGGGGATGTACATGTACTCCGACGCTCGGCCGCCCCGAAGACGGATGCTCGCACACCCTATCAGAACTCCTAGGTCATGCCCCTTCTTGTCCTTCTTTTTCTGCTATAGCTCGACAACGAAGAAGTACTTCCAGATCTCGAAGTGGGGCTCGATCCCTAAATACCCCTCACACAGCGCCACGAACGCCAAGATGTGTTGAATCCCATTAGGATTTAGGTGCTATAACTCGAGCCCGTAGTAGTGGAGCAGTCTGCAGAGGAACTGGTGGGCGGGGGTCATGAGGCTGCGCTCGTGGAAGGGGATGAAGGAGACGACGTAGCCATCGGGTGGTGCCAGTGCATCTTTGTTGCCTGAAACAAGCCACTCCATCGCCTCGGTCCTAGCGCGGAGGAGGCCTTTCTTGACCAGCCCCTCCATGCGTGAGTGAAGGACATTGGAACGCGGCCACGACTCCATGGGCGGACAGGGAGGCGGCACGGAAGCGTTGATGGCGACGCAAAGGGCAAAAGGGGAAAAAGTGACCTTGACGCAAGAGGCGAAGGGGCGTGGCGAGAGAAAGATGAGGAAAAAGGGGGAAGGGAGCCTCTGTATTTATCGATGCAGAACGGGGGCCTGAAACTAACCACCCCGAGCTTCTCGGCGTCACAGTCCTCGAGATTCCTCACTAAAGCCACGCCTAGGCCACACGCCCCCATATGGTAAGTGTAGGTAACAAATCCCCCGAATCTATCACATCATGATTCCAGGGACCGCATGACTGCCACTCCTAATCGCCCCCTCAAAGATTGCACCGAACGACGATATTTTTGGCCCCACGATGTGGGCCGAACCGCCACAGGTAAAAAGGGATACGAGGCTAAAAACACCCCTACGACCCATTAAACGCCTAGGAGTTCAAAGGCTGGCCCACCAGTTCATAGCCGCTCTAGGGCACCCAGAGCAAGGGGAGGCTAAGGACGGGCCCGCTAGCAGCCAATACCCAAGGTGCACGAAGCGCCGCAAGCGTCCCGACCCTCGTTTTGAGTCTTGGATGATGCATAGCCCATGGTTTTCCTTGAAGGAAGGCAGCGAGCTCTCGGGACCGGCTGAATGGACCCAAGAACTATATGGACCAGCCGCCAAGAATCTGGAGTCGGTCACCAGCTGACCTCGAACCGGGCCCTCACCAAGGGGATGCTGGGGCTCCACTCGGACAAGCCCGTCAATAACTCACCGAGCGTCATGCTTCATCCAACGAGGAAAAGCACAGTACGACTCAACCCCTCTGTTCTAATGAATGAACGTGTGAGGGATAACGATCACAAGACGAAACGACCTTCGGACGGACCCCTGCCGCGTGCGGGGGCTTGGGGGCTCAGAATCGCAAAGAGACCGAACATGCGATCGCAGGATGAACAGTCGGCCACTGTAAAGAAATCTCTAAAGGAGTGTCCCACTCCTCCAAAGACTCGAGGGCTACTATCGGGTGTAAATATCAGGGTGTCCTACATACGCGGGGCAGCTACCGCTAACCTTGACCCGACCAGGGGTTAAAGAATGGCGAGACGGCCTCGGCTAACCCTCAAAGGGTGGGACCCAGGATGCCCGAACTCAAGGGCACATATTACGTCCTGTTTGACCTCGAGACTCGGGCGCCGAGTTTGCCCGACCCCGGAGGTGTCGACTCCGTCCCACCTGACCTTGGGGGCACCAGCCCCACCTCGCCCGACCGCGGGGGCACGTACTCCGTCTAGCCCGACCCCGAGGGCACGGACTCCGTCCCGCCCGATCTCAAGGGCACGAACTCTATCCCGCCCGACCTTGAGGGCACGGACTCCGTCCTGCCCGACCTCAAAGGCACGGACTCCATCCCACTCGACGAACTCCGTCCCAACCAGCCTTGAGGTGGCACAGATCCCATCCTGCCCGACCTCAAGGGGTCGGGCCACGTCTCGCCTCGACCGACTCCAAAGGCTCAGGCCCCGTCCAAGTATAGGCTCCGCATCGCCCGGCCCCCGGGGTCAGGCGCCCCTATGCGATAGACAAGACCCAAAAGACAGGATCCATACCACATTGAAAGGTCAAGTGACGTGAATTTGACACACGGACTGACCAACACTATACCACCAGCCCTCCACCTCGCCCGATCACTAGGGGTCAAAGTTTTCCTCTGACAAAAGTGGAGGCCTCAGGCGGGGGCCCACCCTGCCTCAACCACTACGGGTGCGAAAAGCACGAGCCTAGGAGCACGCCACTGACATCAGGGAACGGGCAGGCACGCCCTGATGTGACTAGCGATGTGACGAGTCGCACTAAGAGCCTCCCGTTGCCCACACCGTCGCCAGACCAGCACTGTGCTGCCAACTCCCCGTACGGCCTCCGTCAGAGGTAGTCGTTGACCATACCGTCAGCCTAGATGGGAAGTACGACAGGACCGACGTACGATGCCCCCACGAGTGCCGCAGCTGCCAGCAAGGCTTCGGCGTGGCACCACTTCCGCCATGCTCTACAAGGTCAGCGGGACCCACACAAAGAAGAGGAAGACACAACCCTGAGAGCTTTCTTTTCCTTTTCTTCTCTTTCTTTCTTCTGTAACCCCCTCTCCCCCCTTGATCTATAAAAGGGGGGAGAGGACAACCT